>JAPQWN010000001.1:15280000-16480000 GCA_028538565.1 Umbellularia californica | reverse complement strand
ATGGTGGAGAAATCGGTCAATACTATCCGGTTCCTGGCGATCGATGCCGTCGAGAAGGCGAACTCCGGGCACCCTGGATTGCCGATGGGATGCGCGCCCATGGGCCATATTCTATACGATGAGATTATGAGATACAACCCCAAGAACCCGTATTGGTTTAACCGGGATCGATTCGTGCTGTCGGCCGGGCACGGATGCATGTTGCAGTATGCGCTGATGCATCTCGCTGGATATGATAGTGTCAAGGTCAGCTTGAATTCAAACTTCATTACTTTGTTTTGATTGATTGCTTTGTGTTGATGAAAGTGGGGGATTATCTGTTTTGTTTCTGGGTCTTGTATTATAATATCCTCTTTTTCTTCTTCTTCTTCTGTTTTGGACTTTTTGCTTTGGGTTTTTGTAACATATAAATGGATGGAAGAGTTGTTTTTAGGTGATTAAATGTTGTCTTGATTGGATATAGTTAGTGGGTTTTTGAGCAGCAAGTGAACTGATATGTTTTTCTGGGTCTCGGTGTTCAAAATTAGAACCTTTTGAATTGGATCTGAACTTGTGAAAAAAATTGCATTTTTGGGCTATCTATCCATTCAACTTATTGATCTTTTCCTTTTGGCTCTGTGTGTGTGTGTGTTTTTCTTTTTTCTAATTAGAATAATTATCTAATCTTTTTTAGCATAATCAATTGTGGTCTTGCATTTTCACCAAATTAAGAAAAGAAAAGGGAAGTGAAGGGTGGGATTCTGAAAAACCATGTAGGTGAATAGATTTCAAGTTACTGTAATGTATGATTCTTTTTCTTGTTCAAAATATTGTGTGACTGAGATTTGATTTGAGACGGGTTTGCCTAATTCTTATAAATTCATGGAAGGCTCGAAGGTGGAGATCTATAGATCTATTGGGAACCATTGACTCTTTAGGATTTAATTTGATAGGGTGAAGAGTGGGCAATGATTTCCTATCAGGTTTGGGATATTCGAATGGTTGTTGTAGATCTCCATCCTTTGATCCTTCACTCAGACTTTACCCAATTCGCAGCAGCCCATCTGCTTGAAACACCAAGGAATTCATTGCAAGAACGGCGATCAGGCCCTTAAGTGTTTTTTTATATAATAAAAATGTATCGATTTGTGAACTGACCTGTGTCTGAAATCTGATATATAGGAAGATGATCTCAAGTCTTTCCGCCAGTGGGGAAGCAAAACTCCTGGCCATCCTGAGAATTTTGAGACACCTGGTGTTGAAGTCACTACAGGTTTGCTTTTTTCTTCAAGCGACCATTATACGACAATACCTCATGAATAGATCAAAAGCTGAGCATATCTCTCTCTCTCCAGGTCCTCTAGGTCAGGGTATTGCTAATGCTGTAGGATTGGCACTCGCAGAGAAGCACTTAGCTGCCCGTTACAATAAGCCTGATATGGAGATTGTTGACCATTACACGTAAAACGCTCTTAATGTTATCCATTTTTTGCTGTTATGTTTCTTATTACATTTTCAGAACTTAGTTATTCAGAGTATATGTTGGCATTCAAATTGCCTTAGGTATGCTATACTTGGGGATGGCTGTCAGATGGAGGGAATTGCAAATGAGGCTTGTTCTCTTGCTGCCCATTGGGGCCTTGGAAAGCTGATTGCCTTCTATGATGACAATCATATCTCCATCGATGGTAACACAGAGATTGCATTCACCGAGAGCGTTGAAACCCGTTTTGAGGGTCTTGGGTGGCATGTCATTTGGGTGAAGAGTGGCAATACTGGTTATGATGAGATCCGTGCTGCAATTGAGGAGGCAAAGTCTGTGAAAGACAAACCTACTTTGATCAAGGTCTGTTACTGCATAGTAGCACGGATATATGAAATTTGGATATCACCTTTTTTTTTTTTTTTTTTTTTTTTAAACAATAGAAGAATTTTTTTTTAATGAATTGGTCCGGTTGCAGGTAACTACCACTATTGGTTATGGCTCACCAAACAAGGCAAACTCATACAGTGTACATGGTAGTGCTTTGGGTGCGAAGGAAGTGGAAGCAACGAGGCAGAACCTTGGTTGGCCATTCGAGCCTTTCCATGTTCCTGAGGATGTGAAGAGGTTAGTGAACTTAGAAGATGCTCTTTTGATTTTCAAATTCATTTGAATTATTCTTGCATTAAGTTAATGTCTTTCCTGATGCTTGTTCAGCCACTGGAGTCGCCATGTCCCTAAAGGTGCTGCTCTTGAAGCTGAATGGAATGCTAAATTTGCAGAGTACGAGAAGAAGTATAAAGAGGAAGCAGCAGAGTTCAAGTCACTCATTTCTGGTGTGTTTCCCGCTGGGTGGGAAAAGGCTCTTCCAGTGAGTAGTTCTCTGATCAGTTGCACTTTCACTTGTATATGTCCAGTTAATTATCGAGTTTGAATGGGTATTTTATTATGGACTGATATAGATATTTTCTCATTGGTTGGTTGTTCCCAGTCATACACTCCTGAGAGTCCTGCAGATGCTACTAGGAATCTCTCTCAGCAGTGCCTGAATGCACTTGCGAAAGTACTCCCAGGACTTCTTGGTGGTAGTGCAGATCTTGCATCTTCTAACATGACCTTATTGAAAATGTTCGGCGACTTCCAGAAGGACACACCCCAAGAGCGTAATGTCCGCTTCGGAGTAAGGGAACACGGAATGGGTGCCATCTGCAATGGAATTGCCCTCCACACCCCTGGCCTAATTCCATACTGTGCTACTTTCTTTGTCTTCACGGACTACATGAGAGCTGCCATGAGGCTCTCTGCCTTGTGCGAGGCTGGAGTTATCTATGTGATGACCCATGACTCAATCGGGCTTGGAGAGGATGGGCCGACACATCAACCAATTGAGCATTTGGCAAGTTTCAGAGCAATGCCCAACATTCTAATGCTCCGCCCCGCAGACGGGAATGAAACTGCTGGTGCATACAAGGTTGCAGTTGTTAACAGAAAGAGACCATCTGTCCTTGCTCTCTCCCGTCAGAAGCTGGCTCAGCTTCCAGGAACATCCATTGAAGGAGTTGAGAAAGGAGGTTATATCATCTCCGACAATTCCTCTGGTAACAATCCGGAGCTTATCCTGATTGGTACTGGTTCAGAATTGGAGATTGCTGCCAAAGCTGCAGATGAGCTCAGGAAAGAAGGGAAGAAGGTCCGAGTTGTCTCCCTTGTTTCCTGGGAGCTGTTTGATGAACAGTCGGACGCTTATAAGGAAAGTGTCCTCCCTGCTGCTGTCTCTGCCAGAGTTAGCATTGAGGCAGGCTGCACTTTCGGGTGGGAGAAGATTATTGGAAGCAAGGGCAAGGCGATTGGAATCGACCGGTTCGGGGCAAGTGCGCCTGCAGGAAGGATATACAAGGAGTTCGGTCTTACCGTGGAGAATGTGATTGCAGTAGCTAAATCGCTATAAGTTAGGCTAGTTCAGATTAAAAACCTCTTGCCATGTTAAATGATTTAGTATTTGAATTTTAGGCCTTGCTTCAAGTTTGAAATACCGTGGCCATGGTGAGTTTTTTAAGAGATTTTGGGTTGCGGCCTCTGGATTACAATAAAGTTTCTTTCCACTTCTGCCCATTGAATTGGGAGTCTGATTGATGGTTTCATGAAAGTGTACACTCTTTGATCTATTTAATTTGAGCATTTTTAAGGAGAATTTAATGGTCATCTTATCTTCATTAACTTCTAATCTCACATAAAATCATGGTATCTAGAGATATTTGGTAGGTGCTTACAAATGTTTGTTTGTATGTTAATTAAACAGAGGAGCTCTGCTTCTCTGCACCATTTATTTCTGTTGACTGAACTAGGCAGTGAAAATTGAATTTTTTTCTTACCTTTTTGGGGTGGAAACAACTGAACAACTGAACAGGTGTTCAAGGGGGGCATACCTCTGAAAATTTGACTGAAAGGGGCAGAACTAAACAAGTATTCAGGGGGCCTGTTTCTGTAAAAATTGACGGAAGTTCACCAGAATTTCCTTTGTTTTTCTTTTCGAAGGCATGCAGAGTTCTGCAGGCAAAGAATTTGTTTTGAGTGGCTGATGTCAGTGCTATATAACGGATTAGGTGGTGTATTCATATGAGTAGATCAATCACGGTCCGCCATATCACCGTGGGCAGTTATTGCAAGGATTTATGGCAGGCTGCCCGTGGTGACCGCTGACGGTTATTGGTGCACTCACAGTCCACTCTGAATTCAGGCCATTCAATTAGGCAAAGGTGGTGATCTATGAATGGGTCCAACGCTTTTTTTTTTTTTTTTTTTTTTTCAGTTTATTGCTAGGGAAGTGAAGTCCAGTCCCGAGTAGTCACCAATGACTGATGAGAGCATGCTTCGATGTGCGTGAGGATCATATATCCTACCATCCAGTCTTTAATGAGTGTAGGCCAGAGATTTTATCTTCATGTTTGTATTCTTGTGTGATTTCTTTCATTGTGAAGGGTGCCACCTATGTTTTGGAGAGGGCCCATTTCAGAGATTTCGCATTCTGAGCGGAAATCTAATATTCGCATATTCTCATTATGCTGACGAGGCCTCACGTGGGAGCATGCCACATGCAAAACAAGAAGCATGCAACCCCAAAAGTAGAAGCTCTTTGTTTAAAGTGGTCCTTTGCATGTGTATATATCTAAACAAAATATAGAACACCAAAGGTCAATTAGCCAAAAGTGGCTGGGCCCACATGACTTGAGCGATTAACAGCATATAATTGGGCCGACCCCAAGTTACCTCTACAGTGAAAGGCCTGCTACCACTAGGGCCGGTCAATCCAACTTACACTCTTAACTACTCCCACATCATGTATTTCTAGGGACCAACCAGCCGTTTGGTGATTTTGTAGATAGATTGGAAGGAAAAAAAAAAAAAATAGAGGAGTTTAGACCTATCTAGCAGAGTTCCATCTCACCAACCGATATACCCAACCATAGGCCATAGCGTCTCAACTACCCCAGGGCCCAGTTGGGTGTTAGGTAAGTAGGCCCTTGTAGTGAATCTCTCTGTGTGTGTGTGTGGAAACAGAGCTGTTGAATGATGGAAACTTTGAACGAAACCAACACATTTATTTTGACTGGAAGAGTGACACAAGGGTGCACTCCTTCCTTTCCTTTTTAGGTCCCTTCCACCAAAGTCGAAGTCAGAAGTCAACACCAACCTCATGTTGTAGAATTCAGACAGGCGTCCTTCGCAACTAAATTCTTTGATGATGGGACTGTCCGTTTTCGTTTTGAGTATTGAATTCTTAGATGCACAACTGCTTCCTATCAAAAGGGTTAAGGTTAAATAAGATAGAGATATGTGAATGGTTGTGATCCAGCGGATGAAAATTTGAACTGCAGTCGTGCTTCATCTTAGGAATAATTTAAACGGTTTGGATCTTTATTTACTCTAGTAAATTTAAAAAATAAGAAATAAAAGAAGGGAGGGACTAGGCATGTAGATGTGAAATGCAATTTTTCCTCTAAATTCTAACTGCTTAGAATTGGGGCATTTGGTTTTTAGAGGTTTTGGCTCTAATTCTCTAAAGTGGATAGAGGGTGGTTATAATTGTCAAACGCTCTAATTTATCAAACATTTACCCACTTTATACATTTAGAGGAGTAGAGGCTGAAAATAAAGATGCAGAACACGGGCATATAAGGGACGGAATAACCTTCTTTAATGATGATAATCATCACTTTTACCATTTGGGCGGGGGCTTCCGATCTAGCATTTTTTTTTTATATCAAAACGAAGGGCCTCAATCAACTCAACCCTTTACAGAGAATGACTCCTTACCTTGGAAGTAAAGAGTAACATTTTTCATTAGGACATGCAGGCTTCAAACCTACCCATCATAGGTGTAAGTTGCCATCACTTTGTATGTATAAGTTGTGTCTCCATGCGCGTGCATGTTCCCGTCACCACCTCTCATGTGCAAGTCCCAGCCCCTCCTTAATTAGGATTATAAAAATGTAAAAATAAAAATTCAAGCCCTTGCTAATTGGACTTATGGCCTTTGTTCAACTAAGACTCAATTTTAATTTTAGACTCTGAAATCATTCAGCGGACCCTGGCGATGGGTCCGTACGAGCCCGCCCCGTCGACACTTGACATTCCTAACTAACCGCATGAATCTCGTGGGTAATGGACTCCCCCATCATTTGTAGTGTTTGTTTTTCTGTCGAGTCCGACCGAGTCTCTCCGTCCCACTCCCATCTTCTTTTCTTATAATAATAATACGAGTTGAGTTGGGCCTTGCCTGGTGGTAGGTGAGGAAGGCAACAAATAGGAGAGAGAGACGGCTCTTATCCTGCGCACCTTCTCATCTCACCTGCATAGATTGAGATTGAGATTGAGATTGAGAGATTTGGGGTTGGTGAGAAAAAATAAAAAGTGGTGTGGATTGAGAGATTTGGGGTTGGTGAGAAAAAATAAAAAGTGGTGTGGTTGGTAGACACAGAAGAGGAGAAACACAAACACCATTTATCATTCATCGCCCAAACCTCCTTTCATTTCCATTCTCTCCATCATCTACTTCTTCGACCCTCTGAGAAGAAGAAGAGGATGGCGCATGCTAGCATCGCCAAGGGCCTGATCAGCGGCCACATCCCGGTGCACCGTAGCAGAACCCTCAAGCTATCCGGATGTCCTTCTTCCTTGTGGTTCGGAATCGAACCCAAATTGTCGGGTTCGGGCTGCCTGACGATCCAAAGGGTTTTCCAAGATTCTCCTTCTCGGATGATCTCGGCCTCTGTCGCCACCGCCGAGAAGCCGTCGATGGTGCCGGAGATCGTGTTGCAGCCGATCAAGGAGATCACGGGAACTGTCAAGCTTCCCGGATCCAAATCTCTGTCCAATCGAATTCTACTTCTAGCCGCCCTCTCCGAGGTGATCTTCTTCTTCTTCTTGTTTTTTTCCTTTCCTTCTCGTTTCTTCTTCTCTTTCGTTCTGTAAATCGCAGTGGGAATTGGATTGCTTTTGTCGATTAATACAGAGATTAGCACTCGATTAAAGCTTTGTTCTTTTTTATTCTCCAACTTCATACATTTGTGTGAATTCAATTTCCTCATTCAAAGATATGTTACTTATTTGGGAATTATAAAATTTCTGTGCTTTTGGATCAGATGTTATATATAGACTAGTGGAAAAGTGAACTGCAGGCCAAGATCATGCAAACTGGAATGATAAATTGAAATGGAAAGATAACAACAGCAATGGAAATTGTTAATATTAAAAGAAAAAATATTAAAAAAATAAATTTGATGACTTCTTTATTTAATGTTCACTTCAACAGATTGGGCAACATTAATGAAATTAAAGCAATTAGAGAAGTGGGTTAGATCATCTTCACATCGGGTTCTATATAATGAAAAGATCGGATCAAGTCCCAGCTATTTGCGAGCTGGTCAGGGACATGTGTAGTGCATAGTGCGAGTAGTGCATAGTGCGAGTGGGTGTGAAAAAAATGATGATAATAATAATAAAAAGATCAGATCTTACACATTTTGTAGATTAATTTAATCGTTCTGATGGCTTGGACTTTTTTACACACCAGAAAAAACAACACACTGGGGTCTACCTATCTTATTATTGCTGGTTGTAACACTGACTAACAGACATCATATCATCACACATGTATGAATTTTCCTTTGTTTTTCTTTTTTGATTACATCTACATTACCAGCTGATTCCAACAATTAAAAATAATGAATGTGATGCAGAACAACTTTAGATGATAACATAAAGATTTTACTCATCAGATGTATAGCTTTGAAGAGAACTAGCACTGTAATGTTTTCTTTGGATTGGCATATTCTGCACTTGTACATTTACAGTGATTTGAGTTTTTGTAATTTGAGCATATTCATTATGGAAACATGGATTAATTCGACCAATTTTGTGGTCTCAGATTGGTGCTTTAGTTTTTTAAGGGTGGATGTTAGGACTTATGTAGTACATGCAAGTTAAATTCTTATGAAAGTTGAAAGTGTGTCTTATAACCAGGTTGATTTCTATGAGATAGAAATCACATTTTTTTAACCAATTTTGGTTCTGCTGATTTTTTTAGAGCTAGTACTCTACATAACCTGCATTGTCGGGAACTGGTTTAAGGAAATGTGATTTGCTTCTGGTGATTTTTTTTTTTTCAGATTTATGGGTAGATTTATTTTCTAGAATTTGGTTCTAGGTAACTTGGTTGTGTTCGGGAGAACTTTGTTTGTTAGCTATCTAAGACATTTAGATCCATTGGACTTACGTTGCCATTTTTCCAAAGGCAAGGAAACAGCATTACCAGCAGGGGTGCAACTTGAGTTGGGCTGAACCCAGACCTGTATAATCTGACCCTAACGAAAGTGAAATTTTGGTTTTTCTTGTTGTATAATCTGACCCTAACAAAAGTGAAATTTTGGTTATTCTTGTTAAAGTTCAAACCAGGGACCTGACTTATCTATAAAACACGTACATATTGTATTATGAGTAGCATATACACTGTGCTACATATTCAGTTTATTCTCATATCCGCTTTGGAATGTGCAACCCAAGTCAACCCGAAGTTTCACTTGGGATTTGTAAATTCAGGTTGAGTTTTGTTCGGTTAGGTTTGGGTTTCATTTAAGGTTGGGTTTGAATTTGCTACCGTTTGAATTTGCTACATACATTTAGTGTGCTGCTTGGGTTGAGCCGATACTTGGCCCAGTCTGCCCAAAGTTGCATCCCTAATCACCAGTGAATGCCTCACAATCATCACCATAGAGAAGAATGCTACCAGAGTCCAATGGTTCTGATTATTTGTGTATGCTGATCCACAAACACTCCTTTCATCACTTCATGCCATGTGTATTCTTTTTAACTGATTTGTCCCATTTATTTCTGAAATCACTCGTGCTTGCATAATATTTTGGGGCTGGATGACAATATCTCATACAAAGAAATCGTCATGGGTGTCCCATCTTCCCTTGGGATCTGTTTTTTATTATTTAATCTTATGATCTCCTATACCTCTTTTTTTTAACTTAATTTTTACGTGGAAGTCCTCTATAGTTTCTTTGAGGACCTTTAAGGGGATGCCATGCCTCAAATGAATTGTGAATTTAGTTGAGTTGATTTTTGTTTTCATCTTCATAGTTACGTTCATTTGGACAATCTTAATCTAAACTGAGGGGTCTTCCAATATTATCAGGGAACTACTGTTGTGGACAACTTGTTAAACAGTGAAGATGTCCATTACATGATCGGTGCACTGAAAACCCTTGGACTAAATGTGGAAGAAGATACTGCAATTAAAAGAGCGGTTGTAGAAGGTTGCGCTGGCCTGTTTCCAGTGGGGAAGGATTCTAAAGAGGAAGTTCAACTTTTTCTAGGAAATGCAGGGACAGCAATGCGTCCATTGACTGCTGCAGTTACTGCTGCTGGTGGAAACTCAAGGTCTTTCAAGGCTTACTTATGTTGACATAAATATGTAGGTAAATGTATTTTATTTGCTGCTGGACTTTTAAAGCTTAGCAATTTTATTCTGTCCAATTCAGATATATTCTTGATGGTGTCCCACGGATGAGAGAGAGGCCTATTGGTGACTTGGTTGTGGGTTTGAAGCAGCTTGGCGCTGATGTTGATTGCACATTGGGCACTAACTGTCCTCCTGTCAGTGTAAATGCAAATGGAGGCCTTCCCGGGGGAAAGGTAAGCTTTACCTTGATTTGTAACTCTTTTACTTTGATTTTGATTGGAAATAAACAAAAAAAAAAAAGTGTATTAACCTTCCAAGTGTTTGCAAATCTTTGCAATATTTTTTATGTTATTGGATTTGTTTCCATATTTGTCTAGATAATTGTTCCATTACAGCCAGACTTGAAGAAGCAAAAATTTGTGCTTGAAAATTGGCATATATTGTGGTGTTACTAACTGACATAAATAACCCCCAAATATCTTGTGACTTATTCAGGCTGTTACTTTATTCCATGCAGTAGTATCTCTTCCATTGTGTGAATACTCTTTTTTCCCTGATTTAGTAACATACTTTGGAAGTTTCTTGCCTTTATGAGTAGGAACTTACAGCACACAATATAGAGAACTCTAAATATGAGCTTCCGGTTCATGATCTTACTGCTTCTCTTTCTATGACTTGTTCTCATAATTTGAGTTTGAAGAAAGTGCTATTTTTTCCTCTGATAAATTTACCATTCTTCTGTCTATATCTAGAGAGTGTCTTAGGTGCCAAGAATTGGGCATTACTTAATCATCATCTTTCTTGTCATCGTTGTTAAATTTTATCTTATCTACCTGGGGTTGGTTTTGGGAGTTCTACTTTTCCATCCAGCCATTCGATATTTAATGCATATAGTTATATATACATTTCTGACGCAGTCTAGGGAAGCCAATCCACCAATCGGGACTGCATCAATTTTTAATTTCAACTTTGCATCTCTTTGGGACTGTCTTGTGTGAGCTACTTTTCCACTCAACCTGAAATTTATACAACTAATATAGAAGTCGTCTTACGAGTTCTAATTGCCGAGGGGCACAACTATCATGGTGACTGTTAAAATAAAAAGGGAACAGGTTTATATTTTTCTTCAGTGTATACATCATACTAGCTATTAAGATTGGAGATGGTAAAGCCATTTCTTTCTTGGTTAGTCTGATATTGTTGCATGATATTGATGATTGCTATTAAGTTTAGAGATGGTAACAAAATTCTTCCATTATGATTGAGCAAAACCTGTTCAATTATTGATTAGTTCATATGTTATTTTGCATGCGCTAGTAGAAAGGACATGCAAGTTTATGTGGAAGTCTCATTGCATGGTAAATTTGGCTAAGTTAATTAACCAAAAAGATGTCCTTCTGATTGTCTGTCACGTTAAATTTGTCCTGCACAAGACAAGACATTGGTGTCATTGTAGAGCTCGTCTCATGTTTGGTGCAGCATTCTTCCTGAGAAAACAATTTTCAACACCAAATTTCCTCTCATTTGCTTGGATTCTTTTTCCCCTTTTTTAGAAGATGGGTGGAGAAACAATTTGTAGGACCTTCAAGAATATGGCATTCCCAACTGCTCTACTTTCCTTGTTTGCTGCCTATATCTGTGCAAAAACATATATTGGACCTGCCAATAGGCCCATAACATGTGATCATAATAATAATGTATGCATGGGCTTCAAGAACTACAAAAAGGAGGCCCAAGAATAGGCCCACTTTTGGCTAAGCCCATCAATGACTGACTCATTGGACATAACCATGGTCAGCCAAATCATAGGCCCAACTCTGTCTACTTTCTTAGAATAGAAATTCCCAATAATTTCCTAGACCTACATTCTTAGTTTAACAAATTTCAAGAGGATTGGTTTTTCCGGATATACTTTCGTAGTTTAGAAAATTCTAAGAAGATCTAGCAAGATGATTGAAAGATGATTCACATTTAATCAATAGGAGAGAGGGAAAAAATCCTACTTATGTAAAGGGATTGGCTTGTAATCGTTTCATGGAGAGGAAAGGAAATTCTATGTAGGATCCCTTAATAGGCAGGATTGTATTCCCATTATCTATAAATTCCCTTGTATTCTTTCATTTTGAAGTTTCTTTAAAATTTTCTCACTGTCATTATAGTGAATGCATTAAGGAAGTGTTTTCCCTTGCATTAAGAATTGTCATGATTCTAAGGGCTCGTTTATGCTCATTTACATTTGTGTTTCTTCATTTCCCAACATTTAACTGCATACAACAAGGTAACTTCAACTGTCTTCTTATAAAGATAACCCTTGAATCAAAGTGAAACTGAAGATTACAAAACACTCTACTAGCTTATTTCCACTTTGCCCGCCCTACGTTGATCCTATTTGTAATGTATAACTCAAATTGTAATGTATAACTCAAACCTTCCATTTTGGGTTTTAGTTGCTCCAATGCTCCTAGATATTGAACGAATCACATCGTGGTACCAAGTTATTTTCCATTTTTACCAACTCATTCTCTACTCTCAGATCCACTAGCACTCTGTGTATACTGTCTTTGATCTACTAGTGTTCAATACATTTGACTCCAAATTTCTAGCTTGTCATTTATTTGCTTTCTTGTCTGACAAACGAGTACCACTTCATCTAAAAAGAATATACAGCAAGAAACTTCATCTGGAATATTTGTTACGAAGTTGCCCATGACTAAGACGAATAATTAGGATCTCAAAGTGGACCCTTGGTGTAATCTAACTCCAACTGTGAATTTAGACTCCTCACCTGCACAGTTCTTACACTAGGTACTTACACCACCTCTTCATACATATCTTGTATAATTTTGTGGTATAACCATCAAGGAGCATTTTCTTTTTCAAAGTTTGTCAAATTAAACTTCATAGTATCCAATCTTAGGCTTTTTCAGAAACAATAAAAAACATATGTAAAATTTCTTTCTTTCTTTGAACCTTTTAATGAGTCATCTTAATATGAAAATGACTTTTGTAGTAGATTACTTAGCATGAACAAAAATTTGTTCCGAGAATATCGCATACAATACCTTACCAACTAAGAATGTCATATACAATCAGATTTAGACCATGATTCTAAATGATTATACTATTTTATCTGAAGTGTCCGTCATGCTTAACGCATAGTTGGAGTCTGCAATGAAGTGTCCAATCCGCATTTGATGGATATCGATTCTCAATTTAAACGTGTCATGTGTGCCTGTTTGCAGGTGAAACTATCTGGATCAATCAGCAGCCAGTACTTGACTGCTTTGCTCATGGCTGCTCCATTGGCACTTGGAGATGTGGAAATTGAAATCATTGATAAACTAATTTCTATCCCTTATGTTGAGATGACACTGAAACTAATGGAACGATTTGGTGTCAAAGTGGAGCATGGTGATGGTTGGGACCGATTCTTGATCAAGGGTGGTCAAAAGTACAAGTAAGTGCGACATAAACTGCTATGGACAGCCCTGGTGAACCGGGTTTTGAGATTGTTGGTAGAACTAATCACTATGATGTTTTGCCCAACAGATCTCCAGGAAAAGCTTATGTTGAAGGTGATGCATCAAGTGCCAGTTATTTCCTCGCTGGCGCAGCTATAACTGGTGGCACTGTAACTGTTGAAGGTTGTGGGACAAGCAGTTTACAGGTATCAATTGCTGTATAGTTTGATGCACTCTTGGAAATCTCCATCTGCACTTTTGCTCTTCATCTTACATTATTGTTTAACCTCTTAATGCAGGGGGATGTGAAATTTGCAGAAGTTCTTGAGCAAATGGGGGCAGAGGTTAGTTGGACAGAGAACAGTGTCACTGTTACAGGTCCACCTCTTGATCCTTCCAAAAAGAAACGCTTGCGAGCAATTGATGTCAACATGAACAAAATGCCTGATGTTGCCATGACTTTGGCTGTTGTTGCACTTTTTGCTGATGGTCCAACAGCCATAAGAGATGGTAAGTTGTTATAAACGTAGTAGGTTTCATTTACTCATCATCCACAAGGATTGTTTTCCCACTATCAATTTAGTTGCATCCATCTTTTTTCTGTTCTAGTGCAACTTTTATTTTCATTCCTAATTTTCCAAGCCTGTTGGCCTTTTCCCAATATCCATCTGAGCCAAACCTGTTTTATTACCAGTGGCATCCTGGAGAGTAAAGGAGACTGAACGAATGATCGCTATTTGCACAGAACTCAGAAAGGTTGGTGTCTTCTTGCTCCTTAATAATACTACATACAGATTGAAACTTCTTTTGGACACTAATAACTTTTTATTGTCTCGCTTGCTATAGTTGGGTGCTAAGGTAGAAGAAGGCCCAGATTACTGTATAATCACTCCTCCGGAGAAGTTGAATGTGACGGAAATCGATACATATGACGACCACAGAATGGCCATGGCATTCTCTCTTGCTGCATGTGCTGATGTTCCTGTCACCATAAAAGATCCAGGTTGCACTCGCAAGACTTTCCCTGACTACTTTGATGTACTAGCGAGGTTCACAAAGCATTGAGTGGTGTGTGTTAGTCTTTGGGTCATCTCCTGCAGAGACCCTTTTATAAGTAAATGTTGTATCACATAATTTTGTGATTTCCAAGCTTAATTATTTTGAAGACATTCTAATATATTTATTCAAGCTAGGTCGTTGTTCTATGAATCTTTGTCACGGGAACTACAAATGATCCTCACTTGACACCTTTACTGGGAACATTGCAGAGATACAAATAACAATACCCATTTTTTTACTAAGAATGAATGCAATTCGCCACTATCCAATAGATTTCTTATGCCTTCCATGCCCTTCTATATGAGGGCTGCAGTTGGCCATTTGTAATCTGTTCGGCATAAGAGCGTAACCCATGACAGAAGTCGTACTAAATGATTGTATTCATTTATATATGTTAACTTTGCAAACTGAACTAGGGTCATTTTCAGGAACCACCAAGCTATCCTTAAGACAGTTGATCTTCTACATAATCTATCCGTTCATAGGGGAGTTGCTGTTTCTCCCTCTTATCTTTGTTGTTGCTTCTCAAACCCATCACATGATGATTTCAACCAAACGTTGGAATCAACAAAGTAGGATTCCAAAGCTTGACGGTGAGATAAAGTGCAGCGGTTTCCAAATCTTGCATGATCAAGTGAATATTATACATAATTCGGATGATTGTTAAATATGAGCAGTGCCCGGCTTTTAAAAAGTTGCCATAGTAATACCCGGTTAGTCACGAAAGAATAGAGTGCAGCACACCAGTTTCTGCACACCTGTCATTGATTTTAAGCAAGAATCATCATTATTATCCCACTGAATCCGAGTGTTTTGGCTTTATATAGATCGATATGTTAAAGCTAAGACCACTGGGTTTGTCATTTGTGATTTTCAGAGGCTAAATCATAATTATGGATTCAGATTGCTAACCAGAATGGAAACAGGTCCATCAACCCCTGGTTATGACTCGTTACAAGTTTCATTACGAGCCACTGTTTGAACCTATGTTTTAACAATGAGGCTGGTTTGAAATCACACTCTCGAAGAAAGTAAAAATGTAACTATAGACAATTTGAAAATTTCAAATCACACTTTTTTCAACTTGTGCTTCAGTTTTAAAATATGCTGCCCTTATAACAGCTTGCTCCATTTAGTGACGTCCCGTATGCAGTTCACACAATTAATGAGTATTAGCTCAAACCACAAAATGAAAAAGTTGCAGCACAACCAGGCTCTGACAACTCATTGCGCTCTAGCATCTAGAAATTGGGTTCGAACAAGTGATCACCAATTTTGTTGGGGGCTCTGGTGGGTTGTCCCACTTGATTACTTGATTAGTTCTCTGGAAACCAAATACACAACTCTTTCAACAGTTAACACCCATAACCATGAGTTTTGGCTTGTAATTTGGGTAAGATTGTTAGATATTTTTTTAGTAGAAACGTCACCTTATAGGACGATGAGTAAAGCCTACATATTTAGGGTCTGGTTACTGTGGTAAGCCAGATTCAGGTAACCAACCAGTGTTGGGACACAGTTTTAGGCAAACCTAGTTCTGAGGATCCCAACAGGCGTTAAAAAGGTTTTGTCATTTGATCACTAGGCCTCAAACCAGTAGCAATATGTAGAGGAGAAGAACATAACAACCCAACAGTAATTTTGGATTTCGACCTAACATGCAGAAACCTCAGTACTGGCTAACAAAAATTAATAAAGAACATTATGTCATGACCAAAAGCATCAGCGAAACCCTACTACACTCTAAACCAAAAAGGAAAAAACCCTTGAGGTTACTTAAGAAATACCATTCTAAGTCCTTGCTTGAAAAGAAGAAAGGACGCAAAACACAGTTAAGGGTCTGCGATGGTAACCTCGACCTCCACACCAGGCTCTATTGTGATGGATGTGATTTGCTTGACAACTTCAGGTGGAAGCTCAAATCGGTCCCAAGTGTATGTTCCTTCAATATCAGCACAAAACTTTCCATCAGTATAGTAATTTAGATGCTCATTGATACACCTCATGTTATCTTTTATGCAGGCCATGATATTAAATTACACACATTATTATGTATATTATATTTTTTTTTTACAGTTGCAAATTACAATGGATTCTTATCTCCAACTCAGAGATTATGACTTCAATCCAAACTTACATAACGCAAAGCCTAATTAAAAAAAAAAACATGTAATAATAGTAGAATCTGCATTCTTCGGAGATGGCAAGACTAATCACATTTGTATACATTTTCCCAAGTGCAATGTTGAAAATCTATTTGACAAATTGCTCTTGAGAAATCTTCCAATTTATATATATATATATATATATTTGTGTGCGTGAGTGCGCGCGGGGGCGGGGCGATATAATCAAGATTCTATAAAATAAAATTTGCATTATGTAAAATCGAAAAACTGAAAAAATATATATATAACTTATAAATATAAACTTAAAATATAGAAATTGTAGGTAATATGCCACAAATATCAGGATAATAATTACTTGGAAAAAAAATCATATCTTTAATTTTGAAAACCTCACAAATGTAAGATGCATCTCGTTCCACAACCTTGTTGTAGATTGTCGAGTATTGGTGATAGCAATGAAACTGACCACGAAAATTACCACAAGATGCAAGCACCCAACTAAAGCCTTTTATCTATAGGGGGACTCCAAAAATTCCCTAGTGAATGTAGATGAGGAACCAAAAGGAAACAAACTATACAGAAATTGCCAAAATGTTAAAAGCTTTATGCAACTCATTTTCTAAAAGAATGATGATCCTTACAATGTGAGCAAAAACATAAGCAAGCAAAAGAAAAATACAAGGCAATAAATGAAGAGATAGAATAACTAGTATTACAGAAAACTAGAATGCCCTTTCATCAGATGATTAGTATAAAGACCACCCTAATCAAACAGCCAACCTTTTTTTTGGTAAACAGCCAACCTTAATATGCAATAACATTTCACTCAAACATAATGCCAACTTCCCAACTAAAACGTGGGTTTAAGTCCATCACAAAAGCACCGCTCAAAACTAGATAAAAAATAAAACAGTAAGTACAACAAGGGTCTTATAGATCAGGGGGGGCTTTTTCTTCGATCATACAGATAGGATATGTTACCATTATTTGAGATCAAATTCCGTGTTTCTTTGCAATACACTTGTCCACTACTGTAGAAGTACCATAAATCATTGACAAAAAAAAGGGCAACATTCAAATCCCTGAAGATTGTTGGAGTCGTGATGAACTAGGGAAAAAAACTATGCCCTTGGAGTGTGAACCACTAGGTATTTCACTTGACTCAGCTACCATGGTTAATGCGACAAAGGAGATGTTCACTCACTCAATGATTTATCCTATGTTACATGGATACTAATGAGCAATGTATCACATCTCGACACCAACATGGATGACAACACCCCCACATGGAGGATGACACCATTATAGTTTAGTTTTGTGTTCCAATAAATGGCCAGATTGTATCAAACAAACAATGTCCAAATGACATAAGATTGGAACTGTTTAATGGTTTGGTCAATTAACTTCCCTAACAAGCCCAAGGTTAGACGATTCTGACACGAAATGAGAAAGGCATGACCAATTTTCTTATATGGCTAAGAATGTGACAACTTTTGAACATATCTTAGTCTTTTGAAATCTAATGAATGGTCAAAAATTAAAACATATAATATTGATTTAAATGGTTGATACAAGTAATCAGAGGGCTAAAACCCCATTATTGCTAAAAGCTCAGATCATTACTTATTGGTATCTGGACCGCTTAGTCATTTTCTTACTGCATCACAATGGAATTAAAGTCTTTTAAGCTACATTCAGACAGTTTGCTAGAAAATAAAAAAAAATAAAAAAAAAGCCTCTCATGGATGAACGAATGAGAAAGGAAAAAAAAAAAGCAAGATGGATGAGAAGACAAACCTTCTCCACAAGGAGATTTGCTGGTGGTGATGTTGAGAACCTTGATAGGAATCCTCACTGGTCCATTCACTCTCAACCTCTTGTCTTTCGCACCACGCACAAGATCCGCACACACTATTAAAAAGAAAAAAAAAAAAAAAAAAAGTTAAAAACAAATCAACAGAAAGAGATATATAGAACATGAAGCACTTGGATTGGATTGGATCGACAGACCTTTCTCAAGATTTTTCACGTTCTTGGAGGAGAGAGTGATGTGGATGCGGTGAGTTTGCTCTTGGGTTTCTTCCAAACCTGGTTCAGTACTAGGTTTCATCGCTGCGTACACCATTCTTCTTCTTCTTTCTTCTATCTATCTCTGCTGCACTACTAGTACAAACTCTAATTCAAAAAAACATTATCATCACTACCAAAGTAAATTGACTTGCATTGAGGATACAAGATCTCTTCTACTCTTTACCTTTTCTCCTCTTCTTCCTCCTCCGAGCGCAGCGGCTGCAATGATGAGAATGGGATGTGATTTTCTTCTGCTAGGGTTTTGTATCTTATTTTATACTCTCCCCGTTATGCGATTGTGGACTGAAATTCCTAACCCTGGAGGCCTAGACCCACCTCACCCTTTTCTCTGCCCATTTGCTATAAATGGGCCAGAACCAGCCCTAAGTAGGCGCACTGAGGTAGTTAACGAGTTAAACAACATTTGGGGCCTGTTTGTTTCAATTAGAATACATACAACTTCGGGGTTAAACAAGCTTCACCCAAGGATTAGTGTGAATTATATGAGATGAGGGGTGAAGGATATAAGGCCACAATGTAGATAGGACCTTGACTTTTCCAGGATTTAAATTCCTGGGTAGATGGCCAGGTGTTCATTTCTAGTCTTCCCTTGATTCACTTTTCATTGAAATTGAAATGTTATATGATAGTCACTTTTGTTTGTTCAGTCGGGATCTTCAATTTTAACCACTTATGGCAACAATTCCTCTGTATTCTTCTATCCACACAAATGGACCCCAAATTTCTCAACCCAACTGAATATATAGGAACTTTTATTCAGGAAGGCATGACAGACATTCTGCTGGACCTACTTACTCATCTTGCTCAACTGTTGACATGCTCTGACTTCACTTCACCAATCGCAACGAGTTTAAAACTGTGTTTTTGTGTCAGGAAAGACTCACGTTTTAGTTGAGTCCAACTCCAACATATCCTAGCCCATTTATCTGCATGTCACTTATTGTTTATTAGAGGGTCATAACCAGGAGGAATAAAAGCTGCCACAGTGAACTAATCATTCAATAATACAGGGGGACTTAGAAAGGAGGGCTGGTTAGCATCATCCAATGGGACCAATCACCAACCCCAATTTTTATTGGGGGGACTTGTGGGTTGCACAGTTGCACTGGGATAAAATGCCATGTTTCTTCCTTAAACAAAGTTGTCATTGGGTAAAAAAAAAAAACCATAGATGTTCTTGGTTGCATAAAGGAAAGGCTCGGGCCCTAAATTTGATTGATGCCAATTGTCTGAAAATGATTGGCCGAGGTACAAAACCCAACTGCAAACAGGCTCCACTTGGACTAGCTTCCACATAGTCCACATGGCCCAGCTGCAGCCGATTAAGGTCTTGTCAGTTGTCACCTTATTAACAGATCTTTTGGGGTCTTTTCTAGGACACCCCAAATTGGGGATTTATTACTTTATATTCAGAGCTTATTTAGCTGCTGGACTTTGCTTGAATATGGATGGTTATGCATTATGCAAATCTGACATTTCGGGGATAGGTGGTGCTTAAAAATGGTAATGGAAAGCCGTTTCCGAAAGAGCTGAGATTTTGGCAATGAGGGAAAGTATAAATTGTTTATGCTCCCTTGTGCAAGCCCTCTGCTAAGTGCAGCTAATTCTATCAATGCCTAAAACTGCACTCTGTGAACAGCTCCTCCATATGGAAATTAAAGAACATTGTTACTGATACAAGGTATGAAATACTGACACACACGAACACAGCATCGCCTGTACAGGGGTAGTAGGTGACTTTCATGCCACTTTAGTAGTAAGGTAGGAAACATGTACACAACTTATGTTAGAGAGAATAAAACATATTGTAGAACTCAAAAGGCCAACCCCAAGACCCAGTTTGATGAAATAAAGCTAAGATGATAATAATGCAAGATTATGTATCTTCAACTGATGTTCCTTTTACCCAAACTCCGGACAGGGGAATGAAAATGTAAGCACACTTTGCACAAGTTGGAGTTCTCTAGACTAAATTTAGATCAGGAGGTTCCTTAGGTCCGCAGTTCATTCTCTGTTCTCAAAGTCTCTATCTTTCTTGACTGCTGTATCTATTTGTTAATGAATTACTGAATTACTTTTCACTTCAAATTAATGAATTACTTTTGTTACTTCTCAAAGAAACCAACAAAGGGCTGTAGTTATATACCCATAATGAAATATTACTGTGGTATGAAATGAAGAAACTCAAATATTAGGACTTGCACAAAACATTTCATATGGTTCATTGTCTCTATCTTTTCCTACTATCTGATCGCAACTGCAATTTGTATGCTTACAGTTGTCTGCGTTATAAACTTAAAATTCAATAGGGTTTAAAATAAGAAAATGCACAGTAATCAACTACCATTAGCGGTTTAGAAAGACATAATTACTTTTTTCCAATATAGATGACGAATGGGATGCAAAGTAAACCAATAAACATTAAATAGGACACCTGAGCAACACTAGATTATAAAAAGATCACATTGAACTTACACTAGTAGAATCTGTTGTTTAAGCAAGTCATTGACATGGAGCAGACTATCCCTTGAATGATGCTGCAGTACCTTCAGTATCAGATTCTAGTTCCCACCAAGGCCCAGCATCTTCCTTCCAAGCTGAACTATCCCCTTCAAAAATGGTATCTTCAATGTCACCATTCTCACTTTCTACTTCACTCTCATTTGGATCATATTCACACTTCTCCACCTCTGGTTTATATGTCCACTCAAGTTTTTTCAAAATATCTCGATCCCTCCAACGCCCAACAACTGACACCGCCTCTTTCTTAGCCTTCCCTGCAGTGATGTCAGTCCATGAGAATCCCGTGTCGGCGCATCTCTTCAGAGCACCATCATTGTTGTCACCCACTACGACTGTCCGCAGGCACCTCAATCTTGCCTCCTTAAGAACATCCACAAAATCAGAATCATCGGACACAAGGACGAGACACCCAACACACTGACGATCCATCATGTCCACCATATGATTCCTCAGCGCAGTATCTGCTGCCTGAGGCTTATCCGAAACAGTGCGAACCCAAAACCCCGCCCTCTTGAGCTCATCAGCAAGACCATACCCCACTTTTGGAGTCAAGACACCATTGACAGCCTTCTTATACTTCTCCATCTTCATAGAGAACTTAGCTGCCAACTGCACTCGTCGCTTCCCTCTCGCTGATTCTAACCGGTTCAAACGTTTTATCTGCTCGCGTTCATGCAATTGCTTGAAGTGATTAATGAGCTTCTCATTGGTATGGAATTTCCGCCCACAGACACGGCAGATATACGGTTCAGCAGGTTTTATCACGCCTTTGTTTTCCAATCGATCTAGTGCCTTCCTTTCCTTCCTTTGATCTCTAACTATCGGGGGAACATAGCTAAAAGCATGGCGATTAGCATATGCAACCATGTAGCGAACAGCACCAAATGAGGATGCTGCAAGCTTGAGTCGAACGGCAGCATCATATGGAGGGAAGGAGCTGGGTGGTTTGTTATCCAAGTCCCAGAAAATCGCTACATTATTCTCAGCAGTTCTTTTGGTAGAACAAGGGTCATGGCAGAAGCCCCCCTCTAATCCATAGTGAAATAATCTACTCAATGAGAAGGCATGAATATGAGATGATGGGCTCTTAAATTGGAAAGGGATAACAAATCTGAGAAATCTAACCATACCAATACGCTCTCTTGTTTCCCCACCCTTTTTAATGTGAAAGCTGAAAGAAACAAAGCCAATGCACAAGCAGTTTGGGATAAATTCGAAGAAGGAAATTTGAAGAAACAATACGGTGTTTCTGTCTCCCACAACAGTGCTGGCAGTGGCAGACTCGCTGCACAATATACGTAAACAGTTATAAGTGAACAGGATAAAACACTCGAGTACATTTCATATATCATATCATAAAGAAAACATGCAAAGGAATACTATCACAGATTAATTAACATTCTGGAAGCAGACGAACTCATTGGATTCATTTGCACCTTGATGATGGTTAAGTATAAAAACAATAGAAGAGAATATATGGGGAACAAAATAGATAGTTTCTAAGGATCTTTCAAAATCAAGAAACAAAAAACACAACAGGATAAACTACCATTGCCAGTTCAAACTTTTATCTTTCTTATTTTTCCTTGAGCAAGAAGCATCCACAGGTACTGTTTTCACTACAGTTCAAATATGAATAAACAACTCTCCACGGCAGTAATCTTCATCATCCAACTCATTAATGGATTGCACAAGAGACACATATATGTTTATGCAAACCTTTTGTTCTTTTGAATGGTAAAACAGCTGATGAAAATATACATAGATCAGTTTCTTACCATACCATTAGCATATAAAATATGCACCACACCTGTGGATTTTCAAGCTAGCCTTCAATTATCCCTCATCGTGGTATATCACTCCTCATCATAGTTGTTTTCCCTCCCAAATCCATACCTCAAAGGGAGAACTACTAAATCTGCCACTAGATCAGCATTAAAATTGAGTTGATTCAGCTGAGACACACGAAATCTACATCAGTGAATCGCTGTGTAACATGCAACTTAACCATCTAGATTGACAAGGCATGTAAGACTAGTAGGAGGTACGTGGTCAAGTTGCATTTAGGCATGTATGATTTAGAAGTTAGTAGGAGAAAAAATACGGTCAACAAGGGCCAAGATTTCATTTGGGTTTTACCCAAAATTTTAAATTTTAAAAAAAATATATAGGGGAAAGCAGGACCTTGAATCTACTTTCTTCTACCATCATTTCATACCAAACCAAAGGGAAATAAATACATGTGTTCAAGCAAAGGCAAAAAACACCATGTCTGGGGCTGGTTATCAAGCAGTCATTCTGAAAACATCGGATTAAGCTTCTCTACTTTCTAGGATTACAATTCAAAACTGAGAAAATAACTAAAACTGAAATTAACTTCAAACCCACCTAAAATAATCAATAAATTCAAGCTGATTCTCGGGGTTTAACCGTATTCAACTCTACCAAGACATACTCAAATAAAGTTAAGGAGAAGAGTATTCCTAGTCTGATAAAAAAGTATTCAAATGTGATTGGAAAACTAGAATTTCTTCCTACAAAGAGGGTATGAAAAAACCCTTGAGCATAAATGAAGAAAGAATTGGGTGCAGGATAGAAAAAAGCATAACATACCAAACAAAACCTTATTCCAAAGCAAATCAAAGCAGCATAACATACCCTCTTTTTTTTTTTCTTTTTCTTTTGAAAAGATTGGAGGTGTACATGTATAGAAGTAAGAGGAACCATTCAATAAAAAAAAAAAAAAAAAGGAGCATACCCTTGGTAGAGCAGACTGCAGAGCTTCTTCTTCTTCTTCTTCTGGTTTGCTGTGTCTGTTTCTTTCTTTAATTCTACTGTGGAGTGGAGCTTGATGATTCTTCTCTTGCTAAGCCGACGAAATGGTAGCTTTTCAAAACCCTGGGTAGGAACTTGGAACTTGGAACTTGGAACTTGGAACCAGAGTTTTTTTATGACGGCGTAGAATGAATGAGCCCGGGTAACAAACGGGTCGGATCAAAACAGGCCGGTCTGACCAGACATATCTATGGGTTGAAGTCCAGCCCGTATTTAACTTATTGAAAACTGAGTCAATTAACTTTGACCTGCGCCCGTGTGGGTCAAAACGACCTGACTTGCATAACCACATTTTATGCGGGTTAGCCCGTTGACCCGATCTAAACTGTAGAAGTGTAGCCCCCGCCCAGTCAGTCCATTTCGAGCAATTCCACTTCTCATTTGAGGTTTTTCCACGTAAACTTACCTTGAGATCACTTTTCCTACCTGAGTTTAAATCTCGAACGTTCTATTGGCACACAAGATTTATCTCTTTACACACACACGTGTTTGAAGAAGAAGAAAAAAAAAACCCTAATGAAATTACCTTTTTGCCCACCCTCCTTTCTTTACCCCACCCCCTTCACCTCCGACCTGGACTGGCGGCGGCCTCCCCCTCTGTTTTCTCTCTCCCCCCCCCCCCCATCTCTCTCCCTCTCCTTCCCTCCCCCTCCCTCTCCCTCTCCCTTCCTTTCCTTGGCCGGCGCCAGATCAGGCAGCTGAGTGACATCAAAGGGGAGGAGAGGGATCGGCCGCCGCCGGTCTAGGCCGGAGCAGGACGTGAGTGGGGAGGTGAGGCGGAGAGAAAGGGCCTAGGAGAGAGAGAAAACATTGGGGGAGGGAGGGATCGGCCGCTGCCGGTGTAGGCCAGAGGTGAAGGGAGAGGTGGTGGGAGAGAAAGAGAGTAGAGTGCGCAAAAAGGTATTTTTATTATTTTTTATTTTATATGTGTGTGTGTGTGAAGAGACAGATTTTGTTTGCCAATAGAATGTTTCTTAAATATTTCCCTGCAACAAGAATTACACCATTTTAGGGCTAAAATACCCATAGTGTGGGTTATGACATCAGAAAATTGCATTTTTGTAAATGAATTTGAAAATTTGATCAATGAAAGCATTCAAACTTGTGTTGTTGCATTTGTGTGCTGAGAATGCATCGGTGTAAATGGGTTTAGATGAATATTATAGCGTTATTATGTAAACAATATTTCAATTGAGGAATTGTGATCTAACATGCATTTTTTTATATTTTTTGGATGTTAGGGAATCTAACAATAATTGTTACGTATTCAATTCCATGAAAACAAAAAATCTTCAATTATGTCTTCAAGGCAAAGAATTCATTGTAAAGTGGGTTTCTTTAATTTTATAGGAATTCTATTCATACAAACAAATATGTTATAATTTATAAATTTTCAAGATAAGAGACTTCATGGTAAAATGAATTCCTTTGAATTTGTAGGAATTCAGTTTCATGTGAAAAAATAGGTCTTATCTTTTGTGGCATGATAGACTTTTTTTTTTTTTTGGATTTTAGGAACTTAGATCCATATTAATAGATTGACCAAATATTATTTTAACAATAATAAATTTGTTCCTTTAAATCCTTGATAACTCTATTAAAAGGAAAATAAACGAGCCTACAATATATTCGAGATAAAAAAATAGTGGTAAAGTGGTTCATTATAATTTCTAAGAATCATTTTCATGTTATCAAATCGGCCACAAGCAAGACAAGCATCTAAAATTTCACGGGTCTTCCACCCTCATCGTTTATCAATCAATGTGATTTTTGGAGTTAGGATATAGAAAATGTACATTTTCAGATCATGGAAAAAAAGTGATTTTTATATAAAAAAATGGAGAATATTTAATTTATTCTATTCGAGGCCCACCTTTTATTGTTCAAATATACTCATATGCACAAACACTCCCAATTATTGATTTTATCAAATTCGCTTCAATATGTGAAAGTGGAATGTACACAAAAAGGTGGGCCACACAAGTTGCAATCAACATAGGAATGGTAAATAAGAAAGAAAAGAGAAATTATACCAAGAGAGAAAAAGAGTAAAAAAAAAAGGCAAAGAGGTCCCTCAAGAAAAGAAGGTTTGGGCATTTTCCCCCAGCATAGAAAAGGTCTAAAAAAAAGTTAAGAGTTTTTAGGACGGCCTAAATGTAAGTTACTGGAAAAATCCTATTCCCAATCTGCAAAAGATCTATCGTTTTTCTTTGCCATATGGCACCAACGCTTAAATTGGTTTCAGGTACTGTCCAATGATGCTTAAATAGAGAGGCACACCGGACTATCATTAATGCAAAATGTCAGTTGTTCTTTTTAAAAACGACAATTTCAGCAACATTCATGCTACCAATGATATACAAAGATATACACTTCTCCAAATATATACTCACTGCTATTATTTTGGCCAACCCCTTCTCTTTAGTGGGCTAGCAACACCTTTTCTTCAAGGGTACTGTTGATGGCATTCAATGCTTGAGATTATGCTGACTTTTTTTTCAAAAAGTCTACTTGTCCCGGGACATGATTGGCCCGAGATAGGAGGAGGGCATTTTGGTCATTTTCCAAATGACCAAAATGCCCTCCTCCTATGGAGTCGGGCCAATCCCGGGACAAGTAGCATGGCTCCTTTTTTTTTTTATCCAGCCTCTAGCCAAGGGGGAGTGGGACCCCTGAAAAGCCCCAACCATCAACAGAAAAACCTTCTTCCACAGGGAGAGGATGCTTGCTTGCTCGCCTGCAGGAAAAGAACCCAAAAGGACCAAAATATGTAAATCTTGATCCATTTGGATTTTTGTGGAGTCTCAGAAATGTTGTTCACTATAAGAGCTATTGGAATTGGAAGTAGAAATCTGATATTTTTCAATGGATTTCTGCCAATTTTGTTGACGTATTTTAGTTTGGGAAAATAGAATTTGCATAAGGGCTATAATTTTGGTCCTTGTATATCAAATGGGTAATGTGAAGTTCATTTTTTAGTTGTCTATTACAAGTGTAAATTGAGTTCGATATAGACATTGGTTGTTTTTTTTTTTTTTTTTTTTTTTTTTTTTTTTTTTTTTCCAGCTAAGGGCTGGACTATTCCCTCCGAGCTCAGAGAGAAGATGGGTAAAACCCTTGTAGCCCCCTAGGTGGTAGCACAAGTGGACTAAGCATTTAGTTCCTGAAGAGGGTGGAACCGGGGGTCGATACCAAAACCCCTGGCTTTGGAAGAGGGAGGAACCGTGGTCTTGATCACTTGGCAAACCCTTTGGGGTTATATATACATTGGGTTGGTGTAATGATATCCTCCTTTTCCTGTAATTTCATTGAAATAAGTCACAACCATTATGAATCATAAACCCAACAATATATTTAGTTTCTTTTTGGTCCAAATCATTTAGTTTTGGTACTTCAAACTCAGCCCAACGCATCCAACGCATGTTGTTTTCTGCCTCTTTTAATGAATTATTATTTTTGCCAAAAAAAAAAACACCTCAGTCCAGCGCAAGTGCTCCATTTACATGTAGTAATATAATAATTTCAATTCATATTTAATCTTAAAATTTTTTTGAATACTTCTTTTTCATAAAAGGACTGGATGGAGTAACAGGAGATCGAGACATCCCACATCCACCTAAGGATCGTCCCTGGGTAACTAGGTTATCTCACTGGTTGTGTGCCACTCACCCAATTAGCAGAAATAAATAAATAAATAAATAAAAGTAAAAGGATAAGATGAAATTGAAGAGCAGTAGCACACTCCACTATTCCAACCACCACATGATGGAAGTTCAAGGATATCTAATCTTTTTATAATAAAGGAGATGTGATTTATTAAGGAGTCATTTATTTATACCCATTTACATACGTAAATGATGTACATATGTAATAGTTATGTATGATTATACGATTTTTTCTCATTTACATATGTAATGCGTAAATAAGGTGAAAAATGGTGTGCAAGTAGGACTACTTTCAGCCTCTCATGAAAGAGATGGTAAATGATTGTTTTTATATGTAAACCAAGAGAAGTGATGGTATAGGTTGCAATAGGGGCATCTACTTAGAGAGGTTGTGAATGCTTTACGAGTCAAAGGAGGCACCAAAACTGACTAATGTTTGGTCCACAATTGATGATGCTGTCATCCAAAATTTTATGAGATAGAAGATCAAAATGTGAGCGGAACTGGCATATCCACAAAGAAACAATGCATGATTGACATGCAGGAAGACGGGTTTACGGGAATAAAGTTCACACAAATAGAAAAAGATGGTGTATCCAGGGTTTCAACCCTGAGCTAACAGATGAAAACCGCCACCACTTACCATTGAGGTAAGTGGCCATTCTCAAGTAATTGACATGTAAGCGATCCACTTTAGCATTTGTCTGTACAATATATTATGAACAGAATGCATGAAGCTCAGGCTTGACAAATAGAAAAAGATGGTGTATCCAGGGTTTCAACCCTGAGCTAACAGATGAAAACCGCCACCACTTACCATTGAGGTAAGTGGCCATTCTCAAGTAATTGACATGTAAGCAATCCACTTTAGCATTTGTCTGTACAATATATTATGAACAGAATGCATGAAGCTCAGGCTTGTGAAACATTCAAGTGGAACTCCATAATAGGGCTTGATTTGTGGTGCATGTGTGCTTTTAGCCCATAGAGTAAGGGCAGGGACAGATGAGGAAACTAAACTTGGGGGATCTATGTAAAATTATTGGAGAAAGAGGCAAATGTACAAGAAATATATTAATTTGCAGGATTTTCAGAGGCCTCTTAAAAATTTTAAACTTTGTTCAGGTATGGGTGGGAGCTTGAGCCCGGGATCCTGGTGCCTGTGTCCGCCCATGGGCTAAGTGCGCCTCATTTTCTCAATCGGGCCTAGCCTGAACCTTTGTAATATCAGAAGCATGGCTAGGCCTGACAGTCGACTGAGCCACATCCGCACGTACGTTTATGTGGTACAACATTAATAGTGCAACAAACCACCAGCTTAACAGTGTTTCGGGAAGCATTGTATCAACAATTTTTGCTCTAACTCAACCAATGACCCAAATCACTTTATTTCATCCAATATTCATCTTTTGCTATCAACAATGCATCAGAACTTTTCAGTGAAACGAAGGGTAGATAGGATTATTCCCTTAATTGCTTACACCATTTGATTATCTTTTTTTTGTTCTTTGGGTATAAAGCTTTTATACCTATTGTTGGTGGTGTTTTGTTTTTTTGTTTATCTTCTTTTTATTATAATATTTCAGTTATCATTAAAAAATAAAAAAAAAAAATTAAAAAAAAAAAAAAAAAAAAACACGCATCAGAACTCAGCTAATATCATAGTGGGACAGTTATACATCAAGACCGTTGTCTGGAGCCTCTTGTCTTTTAGATGCCTTCATCATACCATGTGAAAGATGTAGTGACAGATTTATGGAGATCAGGAGATGGTTATGCAAAGAAAGATGTAGTGACAGATGTATGGAGATGAATATGCAAAGCGCCGTTTTCACAAAATTAAAATGCTCTCAAGTACCTGCTCTTTATCTATTTTCCCCAGTTTTGAACTTTCAGAGAGAGCTTTGACTTGGTAAAAGAAAAAGTCCTTTAACTCTTGTGTAAGTGAAAGTTGGTATCCCAGGGGGTGCTCATGTGCTGGATCGGGCCGGTAACCATTTATCTGAGTTTGATTCTACCTTTGGGCCCGTGAGCTGTATCCTGGATTAATTTTCTGGGATGATCATTAAGTGGGCCTGGGATGGGCCAATTATATACTTAAAGCTGCCCCGACCCCGTCCAACATATATAACACAGAAGGATTTTTATAGTTGGCAAATGGTGTAGGATTGACCTAACTTCCAGGCCCTGGTTTGGATCCAGGCCTGAACATCAGATCCAGTAACTAAATGGAGTACGCTGGGTCAATCTTAACACCTCTATCCTCAGAAGTCAGATCAGATGCATCTATCATCTAACTAATAGACGTGCAACATGGATTTGATAATTATAATTCCATGGTAAACAACTCTTACACACAAGTACTTGCCCACATCATGAATTGCTAAAGTCCAGTTTGCTTCTAACCCTTGAATGTTAGAAGAGGATGCCAACTGAATGCCCACGAGAAGATTTACAAGAAAATTCCTGAAGGCTTAATTGAATACATTGTATGACACAGCTGATAACGGATGCATGGACATTTTTTAGCCATGTTTTCCTTTCTTTATTTCTGTAGACAATTGCAGGTGATGTCTCTCTACCTTACTATTCAATTACTAGGGTTGCTTATGCTTTGGACTCCAAAAACTTATAAAAGAAAAACTCTTCCATCTCCTGCCCACTAGTTCAACTGGCAAGATAAAAAAAAAATAAAAAAAACTCTTTAAATCATATTAAGACCAATTTGCATTTTGAGAAATGCGAGACAACCTAGTGGCAAGGGTGTCTCATTTCAGACAGCGGCCAGGGATTAATCCTCTAGCTGATGGATTATCTCACATGGATGATATCACTCACCTGTCTAGCAAAAAAAAATTGTGTTCAGACAAAAAACGCCCGGATTTTTTTAATGTTTCATAAAAGGTGAAATATACCTTTGCTAGTGTACACACAGTGGACAATAAGATCGACTTTTTTTTTTTTTTTTTTTAAATCCAAAAGGAAAGAACAAATTATATTTGAGAATCCGTTATTTCGAGTCTCGAGCATAAATGAGTGGATTATACATTTTCTATGAATTGTAATGTGCTAAGGGGCCAAGCTCAGGCATGCATAGGCTTGAGTTCATGATTATGATTTTTAATTTTTTTAATTTTATTTTTTTATGGAGTGGAAATCCCCATGGTATTTTTATCCAATACAACTATTCTCTTGAACGCATACACTACCCCACAATACACATGCACCATGTAAGTTTGGGGTAAGATTCGAACACAAGATGTTGGGAGAGAAGCCATGCCTTATGCCGGTGAATCATCACCCAAGTGAATAACTTATGCCAGTAAACATTTCTGATTTATTGACATTGATAAGCTGATCTTAGGCTTGAATTTGAGTCAAGCCCTTAATCAATTGGTTTCAAGCCAAGTCATGCTGAACATGCCTCAACTCAGCTCAACCTTTGAATTAGAAGAGCCTAACTTGAGCTTTGCTTGATTCATTTATGAGTCGAGCTCAAGCTAACCCCGGCCCAAACTTGTGAAAGCAAGCCAGCTTGACTTGTTGACAGCCCAAATGTTAATAAATCCTTCCTCCAACGTTAATAAAAACCAAAAGTGATTAAGGGCATGATGGGATCACGGATATTTTCTTAGTTGAAAATTCTTCCTCACTATGCAAATTAATAAGATATTGATTTGGAGAAGATTAACCCTTGGAAAGAGAACCTTTTGTCACACTAATAAGGGGTGCAATTTCAGTTTGTGATGGGCCCTGCATATTCCCTGTAGCAGTGGGTCACTGCAAGGCCCAGCATTGTAAGATTATTGAAACCTATGAAACATCAAATTATTATTATTATATATATAAAAGCAATGCCCTTTTCGCGGGACAATGACACGTGGCGGCAGGATAGCGACACGTGGCGCATCCTCAGATTTTTTGCAACGCCACATTCCGGAATTACCCTTCTCATCCAATCCCATCACCTAAAGTATCTCAATGCAAATTTAACGTATTTTTAAAATAAGATACTTATCACTTCCCTAAAACATAACATACAATAAAAACTTCTCTTTAGTTATCTTCAATGAACCCCATGTATTATTAAACTAACAAAAGATAAAAAGAATAAAGGCTCTTTGGCTATGATTTTAGTAATTGGTAAACATGTATGTATTAAATGTTATTGTATGTCAATTTGTGGGACCCTCATGTCATTATTTGATATGGTTAATCTGTGGGGACCATTGTGGAAGCCAGTTAAGTTTAAAATGCGCACTTAATATATAATCAGTTATATTTACTAATATAACCAAGTAAATTTTCTGTCATGAGTCTCCATCTTAATCACAATTTTTTCATTATCATTTATATATACTAATTTAACCAAATAAATCTATGAGTCCCATTATGAAATCCAAGTCTTCTTTATTTCTAAACTCACAATTTACGGTGGCCACATTTTTTTATACCAACACACGAAGAGCTTTTTTGATATCAGAGCGGGTACCACTTTCATAGAATGTATTCTGCTACTTTTTTCTCCTTATTTTCCTTTCAATATTCAGTAAAATTAATCTGAGGGGCCTATTATGGACATTTTTCTCCTTATTTTTCTTTAGATATTTGGTAGGATTAATTAATCTGTGGGGACCATTGTGAAAGCCAATTAATTCCAAAATCCACATTTAATTCTGAAATGGCACTCAATTTATGGCTAAACACAAATATAATCAAATCAAGGTCCTAATATATTTACTATTTACTTGATCTTTCCCTAAATATTTCCAGTTACCTAAAATTTTTCCAGTGAGTTTTCATCTTTATTATGTCAATATTTATTTATAATTTATTTAAATATTTAGAAATATTTCTAAATGAAAATTTTAATGATTTTTTAATTATGCCCTGCATTGGGCACGGGCCTCAAATACACGGGTTTCTTAAGCAGCACCAATTTTTAGAGGACCTGTTGGGCATTAGATATTATAATATTATATATATTAAAGCAAATGGGAGGAGGGTTGTGAGGGGTGCCATGTCATCACCCACATAAGTTCTCCTTTCAGAAAAATACTTATAAAAACACACAGAGCTTTGGGTTTAACGTGGGCCACTCCAAATCGCCTCCCTCAATCTCTCCACTTCAATTATCATATCTAGGGGTGTGCGCGGGTTGGATTGGGCGGGTAAAGGCCAATATTTCTATCCAATCCGTCACTAGCGGGTTCGGAAAATTTCAATCCGCCACCAACCCACCAGAGTCTAAATCCGGCGGATTGGTTACAAATTTTGGCGGTTTCAACTTAGCGGGTTAGGCGGGTTGGCATTAACAATGTTTTTTTTTTCTTTTTTTATTTATTACAAACTACAATTTGTTATTGATAATCTCAAAATATAACTAATGCACACAAAAAACTAAAGGTAGATTTCATTGAATAATCTCAATTCCAACCCAAACACAGAGTCAATGAAAAAGAGATATATCATCTCTAACAAAAGTAAGCTCTGCCTTACAACTTAGGAATTAGGTAAGAGTGTTTAGGGTTTCAATATTGACTTTTTAGATTTTGTTTAGGGAATTGATGATTAATTAGCTGTAAAATTTTATTAGGTAAATTGATTAACTTTAAAGGGGGGTCTTCATATGCATCCATCCCTCACCATTTTTGGTGAGGGACATCCCAAAAGGGGAAGTTTTAAGTACAAAAGTGTACTTTTTACCTCACATTAAGTACACTTTTGTACTTGAAACTTCACCTTTTGGGGTGAGGGATAGATGCATATGAATATTACCCAACTTTAAATACTTAACAATTTCAACTAATATTTTTTTTTTATATATGTAAAATTATTAATTAAGTGGGCGGATCGGGTTGTAGCGGGTTGGCAATTTTTCAATCCGTAACCCAATCCAATCCGCAATTTTGGGGGTCTAACCCGCCCAACCCAAACCGCCTAGCTTAATGACCCGCACATGGCGGGCGGGTCTGTTGCGGGTCGGACGGGTCGGCGGGTTAAGCGGATATTTTGCACACCCCTAAATTCATATCTAAATTCCTTCCCTAAATCTCTCCATCTCATTCCTTTTTTATCATTTATCTTTCCTCTCATTTCTCTTAATTTATCTCTCATTTGATAAGAATACTTGCTCATGTCCATCTCAAAAGTCACATTAAACAAAATCATGCATGCCATAGAGCTCTTCCCTCTCTAAAGCCTCAACTACACCATCTTTTGTTCTTGAGGTCTCTTTCATATCTCTAAAATCACATGGGCTCACAAAGTGCTGTGGAGGGTGCCACGTCATCACCCACATGAGTTCTCCTTTTAGAAAAAGCACTTAGACAATAGGGAGGGAGGGTTTGCCTTTCACGTGGGGCCTTGCTTGATGCATAGCTTACTCAATCTCCTAAAATCTCCAAATCCCATCCCATCCCTTGAGGTCTCTTTCATATCTCTAAAATCACATCGGCTCACAAAGTGCTGTGGAGGGTGCCACATCATCACCCACATGAGTTCTCCTTTTAGAAAAAGCACTTAGACAATAGGGAGGGAGGGTTTGCCTTTCACGTGGGGCCTTGCTTGATGCATGGCTTACTCAATCTCCTAAAATCTCCAAATCCCATCCCATCCAATTTTAAAATTTATCCCCTAAAATCTCTCTCCCTTAATTTCCTCATTACTATCCCTCTTACCAATGAAATAGCCTCTTTCCTCTTTAAGATATATAAGATAGTTCTTAAAAATCTAATCATACGTTGTAGTTTCTTCTCTCATAAATAGATGCTTCATTGGTGATCTATGTGAAATAGATTTGGACTCCGAGACAAGCATGTTGTGGTCTCCATCGGTGCAATGAAGTGCGTTCCAGAGCTTGCCCGGGCCATGTATGCACAGATGAAGAAATGGAGGCCGAGCTCAAGGCATTCACTGAGGCCCTTCATTAGCGAATCAAAGCTGTTCAGGATAAGGTCCTGAAGATACTCTAGACTGGCCCATTAACTACATATTTGGTCAAGCGAAAATGGGTCCCTTCTATTGGTGGATAGGACCTTCACTGTTCACACGTGGATCAAGGGAGCATATATTATCCAATTTTCTTATTCTTTTAGACTTTAAATTCATTATTATTTAACTCTGTATTTGAAACTAAATTCATTAATTATTATTTCGCATAAACTTACTTTAGTTTAATGATCCTTTCATATTACATTATCATGGCATGACAACTATCTGCAACAATACTTGTGCCCCGGTGCCTATATGATACTCTTCATTTCAATTAAGTAATATCTTTTTTCTGAATTGAAATCTAAATATATTCTCAGTTTTGGGCTCGGGCTAAGCACATGAATTTATTGCTAGTAATAAGAATGCCAATGCCGATCAAAGATATATTGGTTTAGGATACTTTTTAACTTGAGTTTGAATTTATACATACATGCAGCATTAATTTGAAATAAGATAGATCTCTGTTCAGGACTGAGATCAAGCTATGTCTAAAAGGGTTAGAAATAAGTGATTTGCATGCCGTTTGACTTACTTTATAAAAAGCGGATGTTGCATTCAACTACTTGCGCCACTTGCAGTAAACAACCACTATCAAATTAAAGGCACCATGCTTTAATTGCGTGATTATGGCTTAATTAATAGTGTAAGACCCTAAATCTATTGAGCTATCACCTTGCTCTAGGAAGTTTGACCTCTAACCTATGCCCCTAACCCCTTCATCCGTGGCTCACAAGTTTAATGGCTTCATATTCCAAAAAAATATTCAACTCTCGATCCAACGGTTCAGTCCATTTGGATGTGTGCCAATCATTGTGATTAGTGACCATTAGGGGATCCTCTATTAGTTGCAAGGTTTGGATGGGTTGCTAGTTGGGCTCCGCAAAAAAGTTCTCATATAATAGGTGAGAATTGGTTCTCACTTGAATATTTCTCATATAAGCTAGGCCTAAACCCAGACAATTTTGGAACCAATTTTTTGGTTTCTAAATCAAAATCGGTAACGAGAAGATGGAATTGGAATCGGAATTGTATATGTGACGGGTCCGGGTTCGGGACTAGGCAAAGCATGATGTGAAAAAAAAAAAAAAACTAATTTTTAGAAGAAATTCTAAATACTTGAGATAATATGTAGGGCCTCGAGTTCATTTGTCATAATTAAAATGGAATCAGATCCAGATCCATTTAGATTACTAGTCGTAAAGAAAGATTACCAACTCACTTACTTTTATTGAGGCCTAAATAAGGATCAATCCCAATTTTAAATGAGTAAGAAACTCGGAATAATGGAAGACCCATTTACTCCCCAGATCCCTCCCGATTAGTAGAGGGGACCGGACGTGCCCCAACTCTAGGTAGTAGATATCTTTCGGGCGTTTCTTTCGCTAGCTGTCTTAATTTTACTTCTATTTTGGTCCTACAAAAGTCGGTCACTCTCGATCAGATAAGAGTAAGACCACATCAAGATTCTCTATGGCCGTCCATCTCTAATGGCCTGATCGCTTTCAACCCAAACTCCACGTAAGCTGAAGCGTTGACGGTTTAAAATGCAGTTGTGTTGATGACGTGCCGATCTCACCATTGATTGCCTCGTCCTTATCCAAGTGCTGTAAGGACGCGTGATGCTGACACGTCGGGCATAACTGCCATGTCATGATTTCCTACCCCCTCACCAGTCATACATGCTCCATTTACGCTCACGGGGATTCTCTAATCTACATGCCACCTCACAATCCCACACCATCTCTCTCTCTCTCTAATTCATCATCAACTTGATTGAAAAAAAAACTCCGTGTAATTCATTTCACTCCAAACAAAAGGATCATCTGCCACTTTTTTTTCATTTTTCTCGAACAACGGAAAGACCCAATTAATCCCTCCAGAAGAAAACTAAATAAACTCTCCAGTAATCCAAACCAAGTGTAGTAGTATACTTCGAAACCTATAACTTCCGAATATAAACAATGAGTACAGACCAAGTGAGCTACCCCGAACTATAATGATTCTTTGATCAAAGCCATCTTCGAAAGATGAGTTTGGATTCAGCAGTGGCCCACTAGGCACCGGTCCTAATCTTTTGAGGGCCACACGCAAAAAAAAAAATCCGCTCACTCCCGTCTTCGTAGGATTTAACTTGGGATGCACGTCAGCGTGTAACAACTGCATTCCAAACCGAGAACAGGGACATTTTTCGCCCCTAGTCTTGGCTCTTACTATTCGGCCCCACTTCAAGTATCCATTGGGCCTCCTTTGACACGATAATCTAACTTGAATGGTCATTCACAGAAAAAACAGAAAATCTGATTAACAGACAGAAGACTGAATCCCTTTTATGGGAGAGTCTAATTTCTAGGAACCCGTTGGGCAAAGAAAGTTGACTCTGGGTCCAGGGTTCTCACTATGGCGTGTTATGTTTTATCATTGCATTAATTAAATAATAAATGAAAATTTTTAAAAAAAATTATAATTTTTTTTACTCATATTCAAAATAGTATATTAAGATTTGAATATTTTAAATAAGTATAAATATTTTTTTTACAGTTGTTTTAATGAAGTCTTCTCCATTTATTTTTTTAAATAATTGATAAAAATATACTTCCCTTGTGATATGTTTATATCTTTTCTTAACCTCTTTCTCTCTAAAATCAGCCATTTTAATAGTTACAATCATAATTAACTATTTAATGAAGATAGTTTTTTTTTTTTTTTTTTAGTCATTTGGGATACCTTTTGAAACCATCTATGCATATAAAGGCAGCTGAAGTGGGCCCTACTAGGTTATTTGGGTTGGAATTGAACATTTCTATTAAATTAATTTAATGAAAGAAGAATTTCGAAAACTGATATAAGGGTATTTTTGTCATTTTAAGAAAGATCATGGAAATGGCTTAAATAAAATAATTGTGGATAATTTTATTTTTTTTCTTTTTTGAATTATTCAAATGAGTGTTCGTTTTTTTGAAAACGAGACAAAGGGCACGTTTGTGTAGTCCATCTCCGCAGAAAAGGAAGTGGTTTTCAGCGAAAAACTCATTTTTCATGTGTTTAGTGCACCAGTTTTCCGCGAAACAACTTTTTCACCATGTTAGCTTTTTAGTTTGTAGGCTTGGAAATAGACTTCCTATGGAGGGATACGAGAAGTTCATTTTCAAAAAATAACAATAATAATAATAACCCTCCATTTCCTCACTCCCACCCCCACTTAGCCCCATCACCCTCTTTCTTCTCACCCCACACATTTATAGACCCACGCACCTAATAGTTTTCACAAAAAGAAATGTGCAACTGCACCAATCAAACAACATAAGCATCAATTCATCGAGAAAAAACCTTTTATACCAAAGACGAATTTCTAATTTCCTCTTAAAATTACTTTTGAGGCATTTAAAAATTATAGAATTTGCTTATGTGGAAATTTCATTTTTTCCATAGAATTTGCAATACTTTTTTAGAATCTTCCGATAAAAAAATAGCTTTTCCTCGGTTCAGATTTCTCCTGAATCAAATCAAATGAATCTCATCACCTGCGTGCCAAAATCAACGCGGACTTACGCAGCCCACGTCCACGGTTTTTCAAAGAAACAACTTTATGGAAAGATAGCAGCTTTTCATTTCCCCTCACTTATAAAACCCCACCCGTACCGTACCCTTTCCATATCAAGTTTTATCCATCTCCTACTTCTTCGTTCTCTTCTTCTCTCATCCAGACCGAGACCAAAACCAAAACCAAAACGAAACCAGAGGACTCCATGAAGACGATTTAGTGCGCCGATTCCGCTTCCAAAGCTTACATCGAAACCATCAAAAGCGTAAAACCATCCCGTTTCCCCTCCCTCACAAGCAGCTTCGAAGAATCCAACGTCGCAGAGCTCCTTTCCGCCCTGGCCGCAGGATCCAAATCCCAGATGATCGTAGAGGCCTGGGCCCCCGACACTGACGTGGCCACGAGCATCGGCCTCTCCATCTCCAGCAGCCACACTCGCGGGAGGCACGTGTGCGTGGTCCCGGACGAACGGTCGCGATTGGAGTACCTCGACGCTGTCTGTGAGGCTGAGGTTGTATCTACGCCGGATGTGGTTGTGGGAGAGGCGGAGGAGGTGATGGGAGGGCTGCCGGCCGTTGATTTCCTGGTGGTCGATTGCCGGCGCAAGGATTACGCGAAAGTGCTGAGGTGTGCTAAATTGAGCCAGAGGGGGGCGGTTCTGGTTTGCAAGAACGCGAGCCCGAGGGCCGTTCCGACTTTTCGGTGGCGTAACGTACTCGGGAGCGGGGCACGTGTCGTGAGATCGGCGTTTCTGCCGGTTGGGAAAGGGTTGGAGATGGCACAAGTGAGTTTGGGTTCGGTGAATAAGAACCGTTGGATCAGGCATATCGATCGGCGTACAGGGGAGGAACACATGTTTCGGATCTGATTTTATTATTTTATTTATTTATATCTCCTTTTTGTAAAAAAAAAAAAGAAAAAGGTCTTAAATTATGGGTTATTTCTTAATTATTATTTTTATTTGTAGCAGTGAGATTTTATGTAATTTTCTTAGCTTCTGATCAGTGAGTTGTTAGTGATTTCGAAAAATCAGGTCAGTGTGATTTTTTGGAAGCTGTCCCATTGAAAAGGTGGCACACCAATTGGACAGTTTAGATTCTATGTAGATTACAATTTTCTGTTTACCCAAAAAGTAAATTTGCATTCTGTGAGGCCTGGGCCGGTCAACCGTATGAGATTATTTTAAATAATTAGAAACATGGATCTCCCTAGTAATTGACAGTGTGACTAATTTTATTGTTAAACCCAGAGTAGAGCTCATATCGGTTAGTGTAAAGACACAATTGATTTTGCCTAATTCTATTTTCTTTCACAACTGTGGTTTGCTGGGAAAGGAATGGCAGGGTATCCAAAATTTCTATAGAGAATATCCACATCCATATACTCTTCTTAATTTCGAGAAAGGGCCTAATTCTTGGATGACTCAAGCTACAAAAGTTAGTTAAAATGATTATTAGTGTAACTATATTGTAGAAGTTTTAAAAGTTTTGTAATTTCTTAGGGCAAATAATTTTTTAATGCATAAATATTTAAAAATCTTCATATTATGATGGAACATTTTCACAGAGGCTCGGTCTCCAAATTTAAGTAAATTTTAATAGAAGATAACTTTGTCTCTTGCTACAAGGGGTGCAAAAGGAGACTGGAAAGCCGTCCAATCAAATCGAACCACGGCTAATAACCGTATTTTATGATTTAGTTACGGTTTTTAATATTGACTCATGGTTATTAATAGACTTGAATCGTGACGTGCGATTCGATTAACCGGCATACGGTGAACTGTATCGTTATATTAATATTAAAATAATATGGTTAATCTTATTAACAAAATAATTTTCAACGATTTTTTCGGATGCAGTTCTGTAACGGTTTTTAACGATTGACTACGGTTTGATTTTTAACGATTTTTAAAACTAAAATATGTAATTCACAGTTTTGTTAATGGTTCTCCCCGAGTGAACGATTAACCGAACCATTACACACCTATTAGCTACTTTTGGATATAATAATTTTCCGAGGGACAAACAATGGTTGCCCCATTGGGAACCGTCACCCCAAGAACAAAAAAACTGGAAAAAAGACCAGGACCTCCCTGGTGATGGTTTACCGGCATAAGGCATGGGTTTGATCCCTCACATCTTGTGTCGGAGTTCTACATACCCGTATTTTGTATTTGAGTTGAACCTCAAATTTTGCACGTGTGTGGATCATATGTGAACATGTGAAACATGTATATAGGAGGATTTGTATGTGCCGTAGGGATTAATTCTGACATGCTCAAAATCGAGTACCATGGGAATGCCGATGTCATGAAATACGAAAAAAGAAAAGTTAAAACAACATAGTCCAAAATCACATTTTACGGCCATGAGGTGTCCAAAACCTCCATATATCTGTTGAACGATGAAGATGGTTTACCTACACGGCTCTGCCGCTCTCAAATTAATTAGCACGCTAATCACTAGGCCCAGTGGCGGACCCAGGATTTTTGTTTAAGGGGTGCAGAATGATGGCAATTGAAACAGTCCAAAAATATTATTTTGTGATACTTTCTTTACATTAATAATGACAAAAGAGAAAATATATTGCATTTAAATGATTACAAAATTTAGTTAAGTTTTTTTCACATTAATACATTCTTCACATAAATCCCATCATTTGTTTCATAGAGAATACTAAGAAGATCTCAGACTTTAGAAAGTTAGGGTTTTTTTTTTTTCCTCTTCCATAAATTTAGTTTCTACTCTTAAAGAAGCAGTTAATGTACAGAAAGTTGATTCCTTGAGTGATTACATAAATATTAGGACCCATTAGCAGATGACGAACGCAGTACTCCCAATAACAAAGATCTCAAAATATTAGCATCAACCACATTTTACAATTCTGATTTTTAAGGGGCTTGTTTCTGGGTTAATATAACATTACTAAACAACAATCAGCCCCATCGACAAACAGATTACTCAAAAATTAACTGCATTTGATATCAAAATGCCTCTACACTACGGACATCTGAAATTCAAACCGCTTTTCAGATAATCCAAAACAAAGCTTTAAAAAGAAAGTAAGGAAACACATGAAAACTCATAAGTTTCAAAAAAAAAAAAAAAAAATGAAGCTTAATCCATTCCAAATCCACTGTTTTAAGGGGAAAAATCAGAAAAAGTTATTTTTAATTCGACAGCGATTGCATCAAATAAATAGTAAAATAAAAAAAAAATACGAAGCATAGAGTATTACTTGGAGTTGGCTCTATCTTCTCCTCTTCTATGTCTCTACATCTGTAAGATTGCAAGTTTTGAGCCTCGTCAATCGTCAACTTAAAACCGCGCGCAAGAGAAACAAGGAGGGAGAAGAACGGTTGATTTGGTGCGTTAATGAAGAGTTTCCAATAGACATTGGAGAGGGAAAAGGGCTGGAGAGATACAAGAGTTTTCGATTTGGGGGAACTGAGAGTGAGAGGATTTCTCGATTGTTGATGTGGGTGGGTGCATTTTAAGGATGGGCTTTAAATGGGGGGTGCAAGATGGAATTTTAAGTAGGGCGGGGGTGCATGACCCATATCCCTCTAAAAGGGTTTTCAAATTTTACCGGGTGCACTTGCACCCGGGTGCACCTACATGGGTCCGCCCCTGACTAGGCCACAAACACATAGGCTGGCCCAACGTGATGTGTTGTTTTCCCTGAACCGCTGCGGTACGCTTACAGATGGGCGAATGAATAGGCTTCGTTCATACTTCAGAGCTAGACATATTTAGGCACAAGGAGACGTGCCGCTAGTTTGAACATTACCAATGTCACTAGAAAGATACAGCCTTTGGGAGCCTTAAAAACGTGGACGTGGCCAAGATCACATTGAATAGGGTCATGAAATGTATCTTTCAATGTTAATGGCATTGCCACCAAACGATAAGTATATATGTTTGTGTGTCTTGATGGAACGTTTGGATTGTCCCGTCAGCATCAATTATGCCGCATGGCTACTCCGAGGGTGGGGACCAAATTGATGAACAGAATGGAAGGCCTGCTTGTGTTAGATAGGTGTAACTGTAACTGTGTAGGTGATTATTTGGGACCGGATTCAATCAAAGTTGGTGGGCACTTGGGCTTTAAAAAAGAAGTGGGAAATGGAAGTGTGAATTCCCTGTCGAAGTCCCAAGGCATCGTAGCCTAAGGCCCTAAGCACTATTTTTGTCAATCTCCGGCTGCTAGTGGCTGAGAAGAAAGTAGATGACCGACCACTTGGCTTTTGTGATGGTGGAAGTGGGTCTCCACTGTTAATTCTACTGTTTGATGGAGAGGGGGAGGAGTTAGGTAGTTCTTTCACTGTTTATATTCCTTTCATTGATGCCGAGTCTTCTCTTTGCGTCAAAATGGAACTGAACCATCTATTCAACGTTACACGGCAATAAAGAGGAGGAAAGAAATCCACACATGAATCAAACATTCATCAATAATTGAAAACAGGGGAAACCAGCATTTCAATCAGCTTTTCAGCACATAGATTCTTCAAGCAAAGAGAGTCAAGTCTAGTAAAAAAGAAAGTATCATTTAAAACACCACAATGTACGACTCAGTTATTGAAAAGTGACATAAAACTTATTTTTTTGGCAGAAAAGTGACACAGACTATTTTTTTTTTTATAAGGTGCAGATACAGCACCATTTCAGTTTTGGAAGTATTTTTTTCACCTAAAACCCAGTTTTCATGCTTATATAAAACTATCTTTTGGGTCCCATATGAGCTCGCTAATGATCTCTGGGGACTAAATAAAGCACACTCATTTTGCATATATGCTTTCCCCATTGATAGTTGGAGTCTCGCAATCAACTCCTTTACTTACATTCATGCACCCTGCACCTCGTCAATATATGCATCAAAGTGAGCCTCCCACATGCCCATTCCTTATCTAGCTTTATGGAATCTGAACCGTCTTTGATGAACGCGATATATACACTTGAATATTTTATATATTGAATATTTTATATATATATATCTATGAAATATTCAAGTGAGCACTAGTTTTCACATATTATATGAGAACTTTTTTGCAGGACCCAACTAACAACCCATTTAAACCTAGCAACCAATAGGGAACCCCCTTATAGTCACTAATTCCAAGGATTGGCACACATCCAAATGGACTGAACCGTTGCATCGAGGGTTGAATATTTTTTGAATATGAAGCCATTAAACTTGTGAGCCACGGATGAAGGGGTTGGGGGCATGAATTTGGGGTCAAACTTGATACCTGGGGTGGTCTATCATAGATCTTTCCATCCCCCCGGTTCCATTATTATCCTATATATATATATATATATATATATATATATATATATATATATATATATGGGAAGTGCTCTTATGAGAGACACTCTCACCAACTTTATAAGAGATGGGTGGGGGCCCTCACTTTCATATCCACTCTCACAAACTTAAATGCAAGGACCCCCAACTTAAATGTGAGGGCCCCCACCCATTTCTCACCAAGTTGGTGAGAGTGTCTCTCATAGGAGCATTTCCCTATATATATATGTTGGACATGTGTATTTATGACAATGGTCATGTGCACACCTAGTGAGAGATGTTATAGGCTTATAGCAGCCTATCTTTTTTGAAGCATTTAGGAATTCTGTGATCAACCAAACCCCTCACTTTTATTACTTTTCCTTTCATGAATTGGAGCAAACCGAAATTTGATATTCTAATCTTTAAAAAACAACGATGCCTTCTTTAACCATTAAACTTGAGGCCGGGTCAATGAGTTAGGTGTATTTATGACAATGGTCATGTGCACACCTAGTGAGAGATGTTATAGGCTTATAGCAGCCTATCTTTTTTGAAGCATTTAGGACTTATGTGATCAACCAAACCCCTCACATTTATTACTTTTCCTTTCATGAATTGGAGCAAACCGAAATTTGATATTCAAATCTTTAAAAAACAACGATGCCTTCTTTAACCATTAAACTTGAGACAGGGTCAATCAGTTAGGTGGATCTAAAGGAGTTAAAATTTTGCAACATGTATGAATTATTACAATATTCAATCTCCGAATCGGGATACTTAGAGGGGTTTGAGCCACGGTGGGTGATCGTGAATAGACATATCGTGATCGGCCACGTCATCGTGGGCAGTCCTTACCTTAAATAGGACAGCTGCCTGCCTAAATGGCAAGTTACCCATGATGACGTGATGAAAGTTGATATAGTGGGGTAAAGCCTAAGAAGATCCGTGCTCTAGATGCCCTTCTTCCCCATGGTTGACGTGGCTCCAAGTGGACTTCAAAAAGGGTCTTCACGAGGTGCACACATAGGGTGCACGCCAGAGTACGACCCTATACATATGTGCATTTGACCTGGTACAAATGGTACGTACAATGAACGCTATGTGGCCCACTTAGGGCCATAACAATCATGATTGAGTTGAGGGGATAAGAGCTCCAAATTATTCAACATATACATCATCCAAACCCCTTGATCATGTTAAATGGTTAAAGTTAAGAAGGTTTTGGAATGCATGAATCTAACTTGAACATAAATGGGAATCTCCGATTCCATTAACTAAGTGTATTTTATTCATAACGCAGGACATGTGGTGCCCACTCTGTGAAATATAATTGGCCTATATTTTACTCTCGTATATGTCCCCTTGGTTGGTGATGGCCTAAAGTGGTCCAAGTTGCTCATAGAACTAGAGAAAATCATTCAGATAATTTTTAGGGAATTTTACGAAAAAATTAATTTAATTTTAATTCAATGAATTCATGAAGAAAAACCAGAACATGACAAGAGAGTTGTTCGTATATTTTTTTTTTTGACAAAACTACCCCAGTTGACTATATCATCAACCCAATTGACGATATCGTCAATTGGGTTGATGATATCGTCAACTTCCATTGCAAAAAAACTATTTGTTTATCGTCAACTTCCATTGCAAAAAAACAGTGTTGTTCCATCTTTCTCTATCTAGTGATGGAAAGCTCGAAAAAAACTATTGCATTTTGGGTCCCGGTTGTCTTATTTAAACGGTTTTGACAATCTTCCCAACAAGCGAAAAATGAGTGGAAATCAAGCATGGAACCCACACACCCATAAAAGATTTTCACACTAGTTTTGAGAGTCCAAATAGGGAGTACTATTTCATCTTATCAAGTCATACCATCTATATAAAATCTTTTATTTTCTTTATTCATCATTGGAACAGGGGATCAAGACTTGAGTTTTGGAGGGGTGGTCTTACCATGTACGTGGGTACGCCTGCGGCACAAGAGGAAGGGCCTTAACATTAGAAAAGAATATAAAAGATATATAAACCAACGATACCCATAGAAGAATGATGGCAAAGAACCCATTGGATATATATATGTAATCCACAATATTGTCGGTAAAGGATATTTCTGTCAAAAAATAAAAATAAGAAAGCCAAAGAAAAAAAAAGAGTGTACATGCACTCTACCAAATTTTTAAGTTTTTGTCACTGAAAAACGAGTTAAAAACCCACTAAATTAGATTATCCCTTTTAAGGAGATTTTAGAGTTTTGGGAAATGCCTCCCTTCTAGTTGGAAGCCACCGATCTTAAACGAAAGCCGAAAGGCTAAAATATTTATAGAGGCATGATGGAATGCCATCTCTCTCTCTCTCTCTCTCTCTCTCTCTCCACATAGAAGGGCTCTTTTGACAAGTGGAGGAGGAGGAAGAAACTTTTCTAAAGAGAAATAAGCGAAACTTTTTTTGTCTTTAAGAGAAGAAAATAAAAAAAAATTATAATTATTTGCAGAAAGGAGAAGAAAAGCTTTTAGTCTGAGTAGTAGTGGGGAAATTAAAACCCTTATATCTATATATATATATATATATAGTAAAAGTGAATCTCTATCATTAAGAGGGGCATTTAACCATTAAATAACCAATTTTTTGAAGGAAAACAACAAAAAAAAAAAAAAAAAAAAAAAACAAATGAAAGTAATTTATCCGACATAGCTTCCTCCATATATATTGGCTAATAACTACTATAGAAAAATGATAAATATCTCAAAGAAGATTCTCCAGCAATATATTTCTCATTAAATATTGGCTATCATTTTGTGCCCATCCAAATGAGCAGTGCATCCTTGCAATCTCAAAGTTAAAAAACACATATTATAGACCCTGAAAAGGTAAAACATTAGATGTTACTAGTAATTTACACTTGAATCCTACAACATCTAAATCCACGAGTACTTTCCATTTCAAACTCGTGATGTCTTTAAATTGTGTCTTACTGTTGACCAATTGTAAAAAGTTAACGATCAAGCAAGACAACGATCACAAAAACCTCAATCAAAAGCTTCAAGTTCCTTCCCATGGGGAGATGTGATCCTAAACACATGCTCTTCTCCTGTGCATTGATCTACCCGAACAACCCAACGACTCCTCCTTGTCTCACTACAACTAGCCTTACCAGACGCGGGTATCCTCATAACCTGCAGCCCATCCCCAATTGGCAATAGCTCCGTACTTGACCCGCTCCACCACGCCCCTTTGTGTAATGCATTGTAGCCCATGATCACAGTCCCCCGGCAATTTGCCCCCGTCTGGGCTGCTCTAAGGACCTCTTCATGCCCCACCATGTTACAGTCTATGAGCACAAAATCTGCTCCCAAGTACTCATTGAGCAAGAGCAACTGAGCATCGCCTATGATGAACTCCACGCAATTAGCTTCCTTCCCCATCGCTTGTTTCGACGAATGTAGCTCATCTAAACCAGTCAGGATACACACCACTCGGCCTCCTGTCTGCTGTGCAGCAGCAGCTAATGCAAGTGTTGTTGCACCTGCAACACCATCGCATACCTCCACCATTAGTTGCGCATTGCTGCCGGCCGCCAGTGCCGATATGAACTCAGACACGTCGGGCTCCTTAGCTTTCTTTCCCTGCACCAAAAGCCGAAACAAACCACGCTTAGAAATCTACACAGCTTAGATGGTAGTATCATGTATGTTAATTTATTGATGGTAGTTTGATGCATGTCAATTTATTGATGGTTTGTTCATGCTTACCATCTTCACAGTTCGAAGAAAGGCTCTAGTGGCATTCTCAGCAGACCAAGCCATCTCTTTGATCTCTCTCTCTCTCTCTCTCTCTCTCTATGAGATGGGTTCTCAAAACTTGGTTTAGTTGGAGCCCAACACAAGACATTTAAATGGAAGAGGCCATGGCATCTTTGCATTAAATCCGATGTGCTGTGGGAGGAACAAACAAGGGGAGGCTTTATCATGGTATGGCTATTATTTGACCCTATACCAAATTAAATATGGAGTAGCATGGGTGGGTCAGATCCTGGGTCCTATATGTCTCAATCAATTTCTGTTTCGGATCGGTCGACCAGTGGGGCATAATATAAGTGTATCTTATTGTATTACACCAAAATTCATGCAATGTACGGATAAGGTGCTTCGTGGTTGATGCCCTCTTTAAGTGTTAATAAAGATAGCTTGTGCTAATGAGTAATGACTGATGCTTCTGCCCTTTTAATTCAATGAATGGAGTAATACACTGGTCCCCAAATATTCATTTCCTGCTTAGCTGTGATGCCCCAGTATGGACCGGACCGGATCGGAGGAAAAAGTTAAAAAAAATTTGTTGATGTTTCCTAAGCTTGTAGAACTTTCTCAAAGACAAGCCTGCTGCTCCAATGTTTCACTGGGTAGAAACACAATCCAACAAGGTTTTATTTAAAATGCACCAACGAAGGGATTTTTTTTTTTTTTTTTTTAATGTCAACTGTTTGAGGCCTCAGTAAAAGAATTATTGGCTGTGATAAAAGCCCATTTACTGGTGTTAGAAAACGAGCATAAGCTGGATTTTGGGTTCAATAATAATGCAGGGATATAGGTAAGACCGATAAACAGCCCTATCAGGGGCCAGCTTGGCTCTGCTGTTGCTACTTCTCTGATACATTTCTTACATCTTTTGATTGAATGGCGGATCAGTAATCTTGATTGGATCTTATCACTATATTTTAGCCCACAACTAATATTGTACCCGGTCTCTTTAATATAGAAGCAATATATTGTGGTTGGCCTTGGCTAAGTTCTACGGTTGGATCAAGTTTTCCTGTTTATACAAGTGGGATTATTGGACCTATGGGGCTCTGTCCCATTTTTTATGGAATTAAAATATCCATGCTTCTCTTATCAATGGCCCTTTACCTAATCCATACCTAATTCATATGTTTTTCTAAAACTACTGTGTTTTTTTAATTCTAAACAAGGGATAAGAGTAAATGATAGATGGTAGAAATGTAAACATAACCATCATATAGACCTATAGATCTTGACCCTTCAGTCTTCCCCTTTAATTAATTAAAACCCCTACCCATAGATTCTTGGGAAGTCGGTCAGAAACTGCCGAAAGGGTCATTAACCTTCTTTATTCTCTCAATGTGAACATTTTGATTTACTTTTTTCTCAACCACATTCCAAACCCAAAATTAGACTTGACCCCTTGCGTAACCAATTAGTCATATTTAGAATCAATGCTCAAACTCAAAAGAGTAGAAGACTAGGATGCATAACCAATTAGCCATATTCATTTAGAATATATAAATGCTCAATTCAAAAAACTAGAAGACTGGGACTTGAAAAAATTGTACACATGGAACTTATGAGTCTTGAATTGTTAAAGGTAATGGGTCCTGGTCAGGTCATGGGCCAATGTGCAACAACCTACCTCAGAAAACACCCGCAGAAGCTCAGTCAAACAAAAACCCATTCAAATAGAAACTGCTCACTTAGAATTAGCAGTAGACTTAAAATTCAATAGAATTAGCAGACATGATGGACTCAATTAGCTATATTCTATAAACCATTTATTGCCCTGGACAGTGGTCACAAGTAAAAACGATTAGAATTCTCTTGTTTGAGAGATTTTCCATGATTGGGCATCCATGGTGATGGCTGTGCGCTTCATATTTCTAGTCTGAGAATTTAAAATTTGCTTCTATCACTAGGACAATTGAAATTGAATAATCCTTAGTAGAAGACAATACAAAGACATATAGGACATTAGAAATGACAAGACTAAGCAACACCTATTATCTTTTGTGCCCCAGCACCCACACAAGGATCCAAGTCCCATAACTCTGTTATCTTACATGCATGCATGTACGGTTTTGTGGGTGAAAGTTTGCTTTTAAATGCTCCCTTGTTTTATGTCAAGTATCTCATATATAAGGAGATGGGTTTCATTTGTCAGATGTATGAGAGGGGATGTGTCACCCGTGGTATTGTTAAGTTTCTGGGGTCTGAAGGTTGGTGGAAACACAAAAAGCCCATATCAAATTTAAGAGATTGTGAAGGAGAAGATGATGACAATTGAAGAGGATTGTGCAGGAGAGGATGCAAAGAGTAGGGCCTTACAGGGACAAGATAAGGCCCCTAAGACCTTGCCTGATTGGATAACTTTTCAACAGGAGACATGTCTAGATTCATTCGCAAACAAATGGGAATAAAGTGCTTTTTAAAAAAAAAATACAAGCAATAGTGTTGAAATGCTTTTATTTCCAAGCAGTACATCCCTTTTCCTCCAATCCATTTGTAGTTCCTTACTCAGCGAGGTTGAGTAATGGGAGAGATGGTGAAATATGAGAAAACAAATGTAGTTTTAGTGGGGTGGTCCATTGTAATGAGATCCTCATTCCCAAATTAATTAGTTGGCAAGTTCTTACCTAATCTTACTATTAGTGTTGGAGGAAACAGATCAACTGTTATTAGGATTTAGTAGATTATCCTTATCCTTGGCATAAGGTTATCTTCGGGATAAGATTAGTTCAATATTTGATTATAAATGTAGCAATTTCATTTAATGGAACATAGGTAAAATTATGGGAACAAAAATGATTCTTTAAATTCTTTAATTAGCACTTGAGCTCTGTCCTAAATTTTCCTTCCATTTTTCTCACCCAAAAAAGTGTGCTTGATTGGGTACCATAAATGGTTTTGAAAAAGTAGATTATCCACTGTCTAGATCCAATTCTGCCCCCTCGCGAAGGGAGACACTCCGGATGCACTGTGTGTTGGCTTTTTGTCAAATGCAGGGAATGGTTTGGCCTATTGGCCCTACCTAGTAGCAGAAGAATGAGTGGGAGGAGATGATGGGGTTTTGAATAGTCTCCTTAGGACCTACCTGCTAGATGAACTGATGGCTTCAAAAGTTATCTGAATAATAGCCAATGTTCCTACCAAAATAATAAAAATAAAAGGCAGAAGTGTGCCAACTTTTTGGACCCTCCAATTTTTTTTCTGAAAAATATGTGGTTCTGAAATATGTTCTCTTCACAGCTACTTCCTTTTAAAATGTAACCGACACCCGCGGATCTTGGATTTTCTATTGGGTGGTGCTGTACTATATGGTCAAGTGAAGAAGTAATATAATAAAATTGAATTTTTAAGAACTTATCTAAGGGTTTTCTTGAATTGCACCCGCCTGCTAACACTTGGATCCACCCCTTGTGACACATGAGCAGAACTGAAATTAGATCATGCACTCAGTGCAGCCTCACATTGGTTTCTTATGTAGGCCATGGGATTATTGCAGAAGTGAAAATCAAATTTCTGTTTCTCCAGAAGTGCACAAATAAGTTCTTACTGGCGCCCTCAAGGAAAACTTCTTGGGCACTTTTTCGACATGGGACTCGAGAATCAACGGCCAATGTAAAAAGAGAAGGCTGACATGTAATGTTGAGGACAATCCTGGTGCGGTCAGACCGGCTTGGTGGCAGTTCACAGAGGGTGGTGCTCATCAGCGGACTTGAGAAATTCTCCTTTTCAAGGAAAGCCACATTTGAAAGAAATAAGAGAGTACAAAATGAAGGGGAAGGGGCCAAATCTAAAGGAATAAGGATTTCAAAATTTGTTTTTGAGGGTGGAGAGAAGCTTCCTTTTTTTCTTGAACGGTAACGAAAGATTTCATTCAAAGAAAAAAAAGGTACAAAGTACAAAAGACCAAAGAAAAAGAGGAAGAGGAAGTGCAGGAGAAATGCACCACCTCAGAGAAGCGCTCCTTCAAGCAACTGATGCACCATGCCCAGCAAATTGGTTGTTGATGAGAAGCTATATTCCGGAGTGCTTGATGTTTTGGTTTAGCCCATATTCTAATAATTTATTTTAACCAAAAAGTCAAGCAGGAATATTTTAGAATTTTACGCTAAAATACGATGGATAAATCAAAATCCTAACCTATATATTGGTTTTTATATTGAACACTCATATAAGGCCTGTTTGGTATCTCTACTCTTTCCTCAGTTTTTTTTCACACCCAGAGGTTGCAAAAATTAACATCAAATGATTTACATTTTTTGCACATATCTCGAGCTTAGGGGTGATCAGATGGTTGAAATTTCGATCCAAAGTAATGTTTGACCTTCTAAACATTTTCAATAGTTTGGATTGTGATTTGCTATCTCGAGAATCATTAAAAGAAACAAAAAAAAGAAGGGGGATTGCCTATGGACTAATCCAAAAATGAGCATGTTGCATCATTAGTTGATATTTATTCGTAAATTTCTTGAGATCAACAAGGTATCTAGTCATGAGAATTGACCTCATATCCATGTTCAATATTCCAAAGAGATCTAACGGTTTAGATCTTTTGTTTGGGGTCACCATAGAATCTAGAATATAATATCCAATAGCTCATTGTTTTTTCAAATATCTTGAGATTGATGATGATTCAACGGCTGAAATTTGGTCTCATAGCTGTGTTTGGCCTTGTTACCATTTTCAACAGCTTGGATCTTGATTTACTCTCTTAGATTTTTTTTTAAATATAAAAAACTTAAACTAGGGTATTGTGGACTTGAGAGTATTGTTTGTCTGCCTCATTTTTTCCCCTCTACTTGAATACATAAGAGGGTTATAGTTTTAAGAGGTTTTGTCTCTATTTCTGTAAAGTGCGCAACATGTATAATGATTGCCAAATGCTCTTATTTTCCAAACCTTTGCCTGCTTTTGACATTTAGACAAACAGAGTTGGAAATAGAGATGCCAAATGCTCTTATTTTCCAAACATTTGCATGCTTCAGACATTTAGACGGATAGAGTTGGAAAATAGAGATGCCACATGGGGGTTAACTCATGCATATAAGTGAGTAAAGTGTAATATATCAATGAGTTTAATAGAATATTTTATTTTATTTAAAGAAAGAAGAAGCTAAGGTTTTTTCCTTTTTCTGTTTTTTTTTTTTTTTGGGGGGGGTGGGGGGGTGTAAAAGAAAGAAGAAGGAGGATTTTACCGGTAAAATCCTGAAATACACCCATTTATCCCGATGGGTCCTCGCCATTTTTGCAGCACCAATGAGGTCCTTCAGTACTACTTTGGTATTTTTTTAAAATACCTGTGTGGTCAGTAACGCTAGTGTCACTGTTCGCAACCAATTATATCCAAAGGCCTCGTCAAACAATCTGCGTGCATCGTTCAATTTACCACACTTGACATACTTGTCAACAAGAGACGTATTGCAAAACACAGAAGATTCAAATCCACACTTGATTATACAGCCATGGAGGAGCTTACCCATCATCACTTCACCTGTAATTATGCACGCCTTAATTGCAGAAGAGAACCCAAACTCATTTGGTTGCAACCCAGATCGATTCAAGTGGAGAAACAACTACATACCATGATCAACATGCCCATGTTGTATATAGGGGGATATCATACTTGTATAAGAAACCAAATTCGGTTCAGGCATTTCATCGAATAAGTTATGCCCTTTGATCAATTCCCCACAATTAATATACATACGAAGAATATTGTTTTGTAAAAAGACATCTTGATCAAATCCAGTTTTAATCAACATCGAGTCTAGCGATTCTCCATGGTTCAAGTCCTTTTGCTTACCCTAATACTGTAAAAGGGAAGCGTAATGTTGCAGATGAAATTGGGCACTGTTTTTCTGAATTTCTGAACCAATGGACATGTGGGTTTTTCTTGGAGATGTCGAGATGTTGTTGTCGAGATGAATGGGAAGGTTTAATCCAGAGTTGGGAATAAGTAGAAAGAGGCTCTCTCTCTGAAATGAGGAAAAAGCAAATCGTTTTGTCAACATCATATCTAAGGTAGAAAGTTATCCATGAGCATTGTCCATGAGGACCTCACATACGAGGTATGCAAATACTCCATCTTGAAGCGATCGTCGATTCCAGTCGAAGTGCACATGGGCTGTTAGGGTGCGCATGGTGACGATAGCGTCACCCCTTGTTACTTTGAGTGACGCTATCGTCAGTAGGAATAAAAAATGAAAAAAAAAAAATAAAAATGTGGCGGGAAGACCCCATTGGTGCTGCAAAGTTGGCGAGGACCCATAGGAATATATGGGTGTATTTCGAGATTTTACCGATAAAATCCCCAAGAAGAAGCTACGTTGGAGTTGGTAAGAGCTTGAATTTAAGAATGTGAATAAGGAAGTGATCTGAAAGAGAGAACCCCATAGTCAATTCACATACAAATGTACAAAGGACATGCCTTCTTGGTGGTTGTCTAATGTTTATCTCATGAGCAAAAAGAGTAAATTTTATTTACCATTGGATTTTGGTATCTTTTTTGGTACCTTTTGCTACATGAGGATGGGCACTTGGTTATCTGCTGAATGCAAGATGGTAAAGTATCATTAATCGAAGGATGTTAAAACCTTTATTGCTTTTGCTACGAGAAACATTGATGAAAAAATAGGAAAGATGATTCAGAGCAGCTACTGCAGTGAACGGTTTGTGGTAATGGATTCATGATCATGGTTGAAGACAGGAAGAGAGACAAAGAGGACTTTTTTTTTTTTGGTAAAAAGAAAAAGATATTCCATTAAAAAAGCATAGGAACAACAACAGGGAATAACAGGAGATAAAGGGGACTTGAACACTTACAAAGGCAGACTTTTTTTTTTGGTAGAAAAAAAGATATTTCATTAAAAAAGCACATAAAAAAAAAAAAGATATTTCCTTAAAAAAGCACATGAACAACAGGAGAGAAAGGAGATTTGAATACTTATAAAGGCGTAAGATGGCATAACCGTATAAAAAGATAGTATATTCAGGCAAAGATGAAAATAAACAAGTGTTCTTTTTCTTTTTATTTTTTTAATAGCATCGGTGCCCTTATTGTGGAGAGTGACTCTTCTAATGCAATTGATTGGGTGTAAGGACCCAATCCCTAGGTCTTTAATGTGATTATTGTTATTATTATTATTGTTGCTTTTGCTATTTAATTTTGATCATAGATTGGATCATGCTTGGACCCCACCCATTCATTGAATTAAATTAGTGCTTTGTGTAATCTCATCATATTTTGTGTGGGACCCAACATTGATGATGGATTTTAAATCTTAGTATACTTGGTTTCATCAAGGGAATTAGACCCAGTCAACTGGAATCCCATGTTGTGATATTGTTAGTTGGAGCACTCTCTCCACCTTCACGATCTTCCCTCCCACGAGTACTCCATCTCTTCCTTATTTGGATGGATCTTACTTGCACAACCCATTTGTTCCCGTACCACCTTTCAACCTCTCTTTCTCTCATACGATCTCTCTCCCCCTCCAGTTCTCTTCTCCAAGATTCTCCTGCAAAGAGTTTTCTCCCAGGTAACTCCTCACCCCTCTTTCTCTGTTATTTTTTTTTTCTGTTTACTATAAGTTACTTTCTGTTTATTTCTCCATTTGTCGTTTCTGCTGGACTGCATGTAGCTCTGTTTCTCTCCCTTCTTTTTCTTTTACTTTTGATGTTGTGCTATCCTTTATTTTATTTAGTTCTTAGTTTTCCATGATATGATGTGTTGCCACATAAACCCCGTTTCCATCTTCAGCTATCTACCTCATGAATCCACCCAACCAAACGGGCCCTGCCATTACTTTCTCAATACAAAACCCATTTTCCTTCTGCTTTTGTTTCACAATCTGCAGAAACCAAACTAATACACATAGCCATGCCTATAATTACAGCAGCTCTGCTGCACCAAAGCACCATATCTGTTTTCTTTCTTTCTTTGTTTATGTCACAGAAACCTATCCAATTCAGCCCACACAGAGCACCTGGGAAAACTCTCTTCTTTGACAACCATTTCCACCAAAAGCAAAGTTGAACCCGTATGTCCATCAAACCTAACCCACATAGGCTCTAACCATCTAATCTACCCAACTGAATTCAATATTGTCTTCTTCCACCCTTTATTTCTCTATTTGACATGGCCTTCTGTTATTTTATTCAGTCACTGTTTGCAATATCCACATTTTGTTCTTTCAATCTACATCATCATCTCTACAAGGATTTCACCGTCAGGACCAAACAGCTTGTATAAAATGTAGGACCAAACCAGACCTGTGTACCCACCTCACTTTAGCTCCCTTCATAGTCATGTTAGTTACATGTCAAGGATAGAACTTCATCTTTTCAATCAGTCAACCAGAAAGGACCCAGTTCTGTTTTGTGATTTGAGCCAAGGATTCAACTCTTCTTCACTTCTATTCATATCATCTCTTCCATACCCATCTATGCTTCCAAACCAAACATCATCACAACTGAGACCCAATTCCTCTAAACAAACAGGGTATCAAAAATAATTCTCGCCAATGCACCTCACATGACCCATCCCCACCATTCAATTTCACCTCCATTTCTATTTTTCAGAACTAAAATCAACCTCCTTGTCTCCTACCCATCTTGGAATCTTGTCCTTCATGTTCTGCAACGAAAGGAGTTGTACCCACTTACAGAATGAAAACTCTTAACTGAACTCAAGTACCAACCCACCAACCCACCTACTGGATCCGAACCAAGGTCCAACCCACATAAGCTATAGCTTAGTTGTGTATTACTCCTTCACCATCTGTATGCATTATCCCTCCAATCAAGCAACACATAAGGGATTACATAAACTGAAATTCATATCATCATAAACTGTCCTGCACACTCACCAAACTTGAGTTTGGACTTACCTAACCAGCCCAACACTTGACCTATGAACCCACTTAATTAAAATCTGAATTTTCATAATTCAAACCAACCCAATTCAGGCCCACCTTTGCTTCACAAAATTTAATCCACTTGCACAACTTATTTACACTGGGCCCAATCAAAACTAAGCCCTCTCATCACTTTTGTAACCCATACCCCTAAGTTTACACCTTAACCCAGTAATAATCCATTTTCAAACCATCTTTAACAGGAACCCAAACCGAGTCACCACGGCATTCAAGTTAGGCCGGGTTAAATCCATCATCCACCGCTAATCAAGGCAAGTAACCTTACTATGGTCCTCTAGTAGCTAGAGTTTTCTAACCCTTTGCTTTCCAATATATTAAATTGATATACAATCCTTCTGTTTCATGTGGGCTTATTTAGGGCCATTGATTTTATTGATATAACTGTACCTTTTTGAACTAATTTATGTACTCATCAATGATCAAAAATTGTAATTATTGAACTTTTTCTATGTTCATTTGATGATACCATGAGATATAGAAATTTTGATATGAATCCTTGCTAGAAATATTTATATCATGGTTGGACTTCAAAATTATGACATGATTCCAATTATATTAGAAAAATGTTCCAAATTATAAGTTGCTTAGAAACCTGAATCATGAGTTTTATGGTTTACCTTTGAATGTAAACCTTGATCTTTGAGGCATCATCCAACGTATTGTGCAACGCAATGTGGGGTCACCCAAATGCGGACTTAGCCCACTTTATGGGTATGACATTGGGGCCTGGGAACCCCTTTGTGCGTGATAACTAGACTGCTGCTAGTGCCTTATGGCTTCGGGCCCTTATATGTGTGTTATTATGGCTTCGGGCCCTTATGTTTTACTATGGCTTCGGGCCCTTATATTTGTGATCATATTGTACCCAGTCAAGAATTTGACGGGAACTTTTGTGTATTGTGACCGAGGATATGCCTTTTCTTAGATTAAATCAAGTGATCTATAATTACTACCAATATTCATGAATCCTTGCAAAATCACTCACGTACCATTGTTCAAACCATCTTGTTAAAAGTTTCCTAGTATTTCAATTTTATTGGAATACCCTTGAATTAACCGTATTTATTCATCGTACACAAATTGCTATCATTTGATTGAATAATCGTATGCTATAGCTCTATAGTTTGTTTACTTGTGGAGCTTTTTGCTCATATGTGTATTATCCTCATTTCTTTTCAGATGTTGAGGCTGCCCCCGATAATGAGGAATCTTAGCTTGATGGGACGAGTGAAGCTTGAGAAGCAAATCACTATTTAGCAATTTAGATTTCATTTTCAATTTAGAGACTTAGATGGACCATGTTTATTTCTTTGGATATTTTGAGACTATTGAGCTTTGATATTATTGCTCAACTTAATTAATAGTGGTTTGTTCATTTGATGCTTTAATTTAAATTGGCTGATTTAAATTGTCCACATTTTGCTTATTAAGAGGATTGACCCCTCATGTTCAATACGGAACCGTCGCGTTCTGAAAATCTAAGGGTCCCAAGGATCTCAGAATTCGGGGCGTGACATTGGGTGTCTAGTAGAAAGATCAACCCATGAAAATTTTAATTCATCTTTAATGAGATCAGGGTTTTGTCGACATCTTTTTATGTGATCTTTGTTAATGACACATCAGCTAATGTCTCTCAGTGCTTCCAGATTTTCTCTTCTACGTAGCAAGCTCACTATCCTTAATGGCCAGTCACACTTGCGGGGGCGTGTTAAGGACACATCAGCTAATGTCTCAGCTGTCTTGACTGAGTCTCGTTTATCCTAATCTCCCATTTCTTACAATTATGTATTCTATCTTATCATCAGCAACTGCATTTTCTTATTGTTTACAAATTGTAATAGCCTCTGGATTAGTGTGTGATTGAAAATACATCTATTTAGCTGATGTGTCCTTAATAGTCTTCCGTTACGAACTATGATCGGCTAACTCTTTTGCCGATGCTTTGGCTAAACAAGGGGTTAAGAGGGTGTGATTATGTAAATTGTGTTAGACGGGGTACAATCCTTTTAGACCTCCCTTTATTCTCTTTTTGTATTTTCTTTTTCCTTTAACGAAAGTTTTTATTATCGTTTCAAAAAAAAAAAAAAAGCATTGGAGTTTATATAATTTACTGGTGAAACAAAAGATAAAGAGGACAACATACATGTTTCTTAGATTCTCTCTTGGTTTGATCAATGTCTTGCTTGAGTTAAAATAGAAAGTGAATAACAATAAATGTTTGAAAAATCCCTAACAAATCTTTGCATGCCATTTACTAACTTAGGGTTCGTTTGGTTGCAAGTATTTGGAGAATTCATGTCTGCTAGAACTTGGAGAATTGGAAATCCTGGAATTTGGAATGCTGCTAAACTTCACCTGAATTCCGATTCCTTGTTTGATTTGTCCTGTAGTTTCATGCCTGAGAATTCAATTCACTCTGAATTCTCTAAATGTATTGTTTGGTAACTAGCCAAAAATTCTTTGTTTTATGAACTAATCTTAACCATGCAATTAGTGCTCATGAAGGCTAAGATGAAAATGCTTAGCTTGTCAAAATTCAGAGGAAGGGCTACAAAACCAGCTATTGGACTCAGATTTAAGTATTTCTAAGAAACTTCCTGTCAAAAAGAAGGGAGCATACCTATGAAAATTGACACCCCAGCAACATTGAGGGATACCATTTTTTAGCATGGTTGAATATACATTTCATCAAATAATTACCAGACTAAATCTACCCACCAGGGATCGATCCGTAAGCGTTATGGCAAGAGCCAGCAGTCTTGTCCACATAGACATCCCAATATTCTCAAGCAACTTGAGTTTTACAACTAAGGTGAGTTGTCTTTTTAAGATTGCCCATAATAAGGCTCCAACTGGTCAATGTCATGGTTCTAGTAGAAAAACAAACTTTATTCCAAAATTCACCATTCAACTCAAAACAGGAGAGAAGCTTGTTAGCCTTGTTGAGAGACTCAGTATATACTATAGACCAAGTCAATAGTTAAAGAAAAAGGCTATTGACCCAATGCCAATGCATTGATATATGTTGAGAGCAGTCTGCAACATGAGAACAACTACTCTGCTATGATTAGTTGTATGGAGGTGCCCACAAAGGTACCTATCCTCTGTTTTATAAATAAATAAATGTATTACTTAATTGTGCCCCATTCATATGAAAAGTGGGAAAATGATAAAAGTGGCCACAAGTTTTTTCATGTCCACATTAGCTTATAGTTCCATAATCAAAGCTATAACTTACACCTTTCAAAGAGACAGGTAATAAGAAAATGACAACTTGACACCATCTAAATTAAAAGAAAAATTGAGTAAGTCCCACATTTGAAAGCTCATATCTCAAATAACCATAGAATCCATAGAAAATTAATGTCGTTGATAGAAACACAAACGACTTCAAAGTAACATGATAAACAACACCACAAAGTAACATGATAAAATGGCAGCATCAAAAGCACAGACATTTGAAAGCACAAAACTCTGGATCCCCATTTTCAAAACCCTTCTTCAAACAAAAAACAAACCCCATAGTTCCAGACCATAATCTTGAAGACAACTAAAAAGAAACTACCCAATTTGAAACGAACTAGGAGGAGGGCACAACGTACTAGGTTGGAGAGAGACAGAAAATGGGTGGAAAGGAGTTGCAGAGGGAACGTGGGTTTTTCTTATGAAGTTATAAGTATTAAAGGTTTTTGGTACACAGTGCCATCCATATTTTGATAGTGTTCGAAAATATCCGCCGGCTACCAACCATCTCCAATACTTCCATCAAAGATGAGGAAAAGAAGAAGCCTCATTTCTGCTAGGTTCCTCACCAAACCCTAACATGAGAGGAAAGGGGTTTTCTGCTCAAGTTCATCATCTAACCCAAGCATGCAAGAAACCATTGGAATAGTAAATCATATAACTGAGAAATCATTTCATTTTTAATCTGAGATCCATCATCTTGCGTTGCAAACAGTCAATGTTGAGAAGAAAAATATAGAATAGAGGATGAAAGAGAAATCAAAGGTGCTCACTAGGGAAAAAATCAATAGAAAGAAGGTTTAGATTTGAATATGTAGATGACCGTTAGGGAATCCTATTCTCGTCGGAATGAATGACAACAATCGAAATTCTCAAATGCTACTCCCCATCCAGTATTCCAAAACCCCATCGATAGTTGCTTCCAGAATACCAGGGTTTCACATATCCACACTTGAAACACAATCAAATAAAGCATTTACCTACAGAAATTCAAAAACCCCCTCCAGTCTGAAATCCTATCAGAAATACTAATAAACAAATAGGCCCTTAGGTAACTCTTGGGAATAGTCGACAAGTTTTTCTACAATGGTTCATCAAAAAGTAAAAGTAGAAAATAAATGCAGGTCGCAAGCTCCACCAGAAACAATGTACGATTTTTGGTGGGCCTGAAAATGAAAACTGGGTGGAAGATCTCTTTGGTGGGGGCTTATTAAAGTCAAAACCTCCTAAATTTCTGTAAATGAACATAGAGGCATGCTGCCTGGTGCCCAGTAGTTTCGAACCCCAACAATCTCAACTCATGCAAAAAGAGTTTTCCGTTTAACCAATCCCATCTTTGTTCTGTTCTCACACGGGAAACCCGTAGGCTGAAAAATAGAAAGGCTTCACGGAATCACGAAATCCTCGCAGCTACAAAAAACACGAAACGGACCTGCACTAAAAACACTTCTCCCTTTCAGTTCGATTGAGAGCTAGAGAAAATGGGGATTGAGGAAGGAAAGGTATGTGTGACTGGTGGTGCCGGCTACTTTGCCTCATGGCTCATCAAGAGGCTTCTTCAAGATGGCTATTCGGTCTCCACCACCGTTCGATCAGACCCAAGTACCCACCCACCCTCTTCTCTAATCTCATTCTATTGAATTATATATACATCTTTGATGCAAACCAATCATCTTTTCTTTTCCTCATTTTCTCTCTTCTGTTGTACTTGCAGCATTCAAGGAAGACACCACCCACCTCAAGGCCCTTCCAGGAGCATCCGAGAGGCTAGAAATCTTCGATGCGGATCTTAGCAGACCCGACAGCTTCAACGCTGCCATCCATGGATGCGTTGGGGTCTTCCACACAGCTCACCCCATCATCTTCGACGCCCAAGATCCAGAGAACATGGTGATCAAGCCTGCCTTGGAAGGAACGGTTGGGATTCTTCAGGCATGCCTCGATTCGAAGACAGTGAAGCGAGTCGTATACACGTCTTCGGCTAGTGCGGTTGCTTTCCATGGAAAGAAGGATCTGAAGGAGATGGACGAGAGCGTTTGGACGGACGTGGAATTCTGCCGAGAGCAAGACATCCCCATCTCTACCTACTTCATTTCAAAGACTCTCACTGAGAGAGCGGTTCTTGAGTTTGCAGAAGAATATGGGATGGATGTTGTTACTGTGTTGCCTTCTTCAGTGGTTGGGCCATTCCTTGTGCCTCATCTCCCTTCCTCGTTCTCGACCAGCATGGCTTTGATCCTCGGTACGTACCATGACTTGGGTCGGGTCGCACCCCAACCTACTTGACCGGAATCGACCAAAGTGAAATTTTGGGTTGGGCATGTTTGAGGTAGGATCTAAATTGAACCTGAATTTTGAAACCCACATGAAATTCGATACCCCAAACCCAAACCCAAATTTAACAAAGTATACCAACTTAGGGTACGTTTTCTATAGAAAATGTGTAGAAGTCTGCACTTTTTTACTTTGCGCTAAAGGTCTCCTACATCATGTAGAAGTCTGCACTTTTTTACTTTGCGCTAAAGGTCTCCTACATCATGTGGGAAAAAGTTTTAAAAATTGGTGAAAATTTCATAGATTCCACAAAAAAGTCTTTTGGTTTTTTCAGAAGGAAAAAAAAAAAAGGTTTGCAAAACCCATTTCAGGTGGATATACACAAATGCATACGTTTGTACTAATATAAAATATTATTTGAGATTTTATACCCTTTAAAAACCAAATCAAACCAAAAAATTTAAGTTGCCCAATACGGAATGTACAATAACATCATATAATTTTTGGGTATCATTTGGGTTGGGTTGACCCACATGCAATTTAGGTCGAGCTTGGGTACCCGACCCAACTTAACCAAGTTGCACGAATGGTACCGGGTGCTCCTCTACCCTTCTGATTTTTAACCGCCTGCCGACTAGTGGTCTTGAAGGGACGGTTGAGATGAAAATTAGAATATGTGACAGGGGATCGTGAGCATTGCAAGGTGTTGAGGCAGATGCAGTTTGTGCACATTGATGACTTGGCTTCTGCGCACATATTCTTGATGGAGTGCCCACAAGCCACCGGAAGATACATTTGTTCTTCCGATGACACTACCATTCATACCTTGTCTAAGTTCCTCAGCAACAGATTTCCAGAATTCCCAATACCAACCGAGTGAGTTTGCCAAAACTGCCTAATATTTTTATCTTTTATTTGTATTGTCTTCCTTAATTGGAAGTGGGTGAATATGATAGTTTGGTCTTTGGATTTGATAGTATATTGGATGAGATGGAAGAAGAAGAACCCCTTCACTTGTCTTCCCAGAAGCTCCTGAATCTGGGTTTCAAGTTCGAATTCAGCCTCGAGGAGATGTTCGATGAAGCCATTAAGTGTTGCATGCAAAAGGTTTTCCTTTAGTCCTTGAAGACATGTTTGTGGAGCCATGGTCGGTGTGTGCCCGAGAGAGAGAGAGAGAGTTGGGCAGTGATGCATGTGTTTCTTTTCTCATTTCACTGTGTAATTTGCAAAGGATTATTTGGGGGATCATGTGTTTCTTCTTTCAGTGTAATCCACAAAAAATGAGAAATGAGGATGGAAGATTTTTAATTAGAAAAGACTAAAGAGCCGTATGTATTAAACACATGATCTAACTACTTAATAAATGGCCAAAAACAATCAACTTTGCGGGAACAGTAAACAATGGGCACTCTATTTAATTTTTTTCTTGTTTGGACAGCAGAACTTTTGAATTTTTCACAGTTTAAGATATTAAATTATGAAAAATGTCATGTTCCAACTTAGAGGGGAACCCAAAACCATTTTTTTTCACAGCTGGTATCAGATACTCCACCAGAATATGTTAGGGCATTAGGTTCTAATTTCATGCTGAAAACTGATCCTATTATCTTTTCTATGAGTGTGATTCCCACTAGACCAGCCTAGTTGATCGTTTATTATTGGCATAAAGTGACGCCCTTTGTTCCCCTGAAGAGAGCTAGATTTGAATTCATTCCAACCGATAGGAATTTGTTCATTTGAAAGTGCGAATTTCTAGACACGATAGGAAATCAAATTTTTGTCTCCAACACTACCGACTTTTATTATCCGTCCGTTCAATCAGTCTAAACCACGATTTACATCCGGAAGTTGTAAGTTTAAAATTGCACTATCACACTAGGGTTATGGGGCAATTTACCCGGTTTCCATTTAGGTTCGGAGGAATTAGTCCAGCCCAAAAAATTAGGAACTATCCAATAGCAAAAAGAAAAATAAAAAATTAAATTCTAATTACATGTGGCCAAAGGAAGACTAGTTCCCAAACCCGAGAAAGACTAATACCATGTGGCCAAAGGAAACCAGTTCCCAAACCCTAGATAGAGATGCACACTGTGGTTGATTGATCATGTGCGAAAATGCTTGTTTCATTAGAGTTAATTAACCATTTTACATTTGACCAAGTGAAACTATAAATATAGATGTTTATTTGTATCTCTCTCTTTATTTTAACCATGATTTACTCTCCCAATTGCTACACTCTTGTTATAAATTATAGAAGGGCCCCATCGACCTTTTGGTTTACTAAAATAACCTTCATTGGTAGGTTGCAGTAGCATTCCCCATCAATGGTGTGGTTCCAGCTTTATGATTTCTTTGGTCCAAAAACTCTACTTGATAAAGTTGATCATCGAGATGATTCAATAGTGCGCACTGCGCACGAAGATTGTAGTTTTGGGCCCAAAAAAGATCCATTTAATCAACACCAACTAATTTATCCAATGGCTCATACTTCGTTTCTATGACTCAGGGCCTGCCCTCTGAGCAAAAATAGGTTCAAGCATGGTCGTCTTAACTATTGGGCCAAAATTAGCTCCAGACCGGTCATTTGTCTAAAAACACTGCTCAAATTATGTGCAACTTGGGCATGGGCTGGCCATGCAATAAGCATCCTTGTTAAAATTTAGACAAACCAACAATGTTAGTACTACTTGGAGGAGATTGTTGCTGCCTGTAGTAAAATTCTAGAAATTTATATGATGTGTCAAACATTATATATATTTGACACAACATTAATGACAATTAATATATATTATACGCATAGGATTCGATTTTGAAATTGGAATCCGATTTGCTAATCGATTGCAAAATTGGAATATAAGCTCAAATCAATTTGAGAAATTGGGTCTCAAATCAATTTCAAGAGATAAGCTCTATCAATCAATTCAGAGTCCACTTTTATTAAGCTTCTTTATGTGAATTTAAATTTTAATATATATCTAGTATGGATAGGTGTTTAAAGAGTCCAAATGAAAAAAAAAAAAAAATCCACCTTACGCAATAACTCTATTCAAGCAAGTTATACATATGGGCTCCATATACAATAAATTTTTTTAAAGTGGGTCTCAAATTCTAATTCCTAAAGACGGGGTCACATGTAATTTTACAAATGTTAATTTACGTAAGACTTGAAGTTTCATACTGATTTATATAAAAAGTAATATTTATTTTGTATAAATGTTGAGCTGGGCCATGTTTCGAACTGTAATAAATGGTATATTTGTCTGTTTTATATTTATTTTCTCATTAATTAATATCTCATAAAATAGCCACAAATTGGACGTTTTTTTATTTATGGGCCTGGGCGCTAAGCCCAGGCATGCTTTGCTAGTATTATTTTATATGATGATGAAATATAAGAATATCCAATTATGTTAATATTATGGTTTTATAAGTTAATCCAAACACCCCCACACTTGTAATCACAAAGACATAGCCCAGGAAAAATATTAAAAGCAATTTTAGAGAGTGATTCTTGATCCTCGCAATCCACATATATAACATGGGGATTTTAGGAAGGATACAGTACTAGTTAAAATCCAAATTTCTTAAAATAATTATGCCAATACTTCTATAAGGGCATGGCTCCAATGCTTATTTAGGGCATGTTAATTGGTGGCCATCCTCACATAAGATTCCTTATAATTTAGGAAATCCACGTTTGGTTGCAATGCGGATTTTGTTCATCCTCAAAATGTTGGTTGCCAAAACACTTGCTTGCAATGAATCCTCGATTCTAGGCTCCCTCATCGAGTCTTTTCTTTTCAGCTCGTATAGAAAGGTGGAGCTACATTAAAAAGAAAAGGAACACTACAAACCACCATTTTTTTTTTCCAAATTTCCAATTTTTCTGGGACCCTCAAAGAAGGTTTGAACCATTAATCATATTTAAAAGGTCCAAAATGGTTGGATACTAAAAACCAGCCATTGATTCATCATGTGTTTTGAGTTATTTATATATATATATATATATATAAACCTAAACTAAAATATAACCTTTCTTAGATTTCTGTGGGCCCCATTTTCATAATCCGACTCATCCACTCTCTTAAGAGGGTAAAAGAAATGGCTAATCTATCAAATTTGGCAGGTTGATTCAAAAGTGGATCACGTGAAAATTGAAAAAAGAAAAAGAAAAAAACTCTACACCGTTGACATGCCATGGTGCCAAAATAAAAACGAGCTTCTGGGCAGTCCATTTTATTTTTGTTGGCCCTTAAATAATGATCCAAACTGTTTGTTATCTTCAAATTATCAACGCGGCCAAATGTCAATTCTCAATGGTAATTCATCATATATTTTTAAATATTTGCAAAAAAAATCTAGACTCTACAAAATAAAAAAAAAATTGATTTCTACGGGCCCACTTTGCATGATCTAAACTGTTTATCGTCTCTGGAAGGCCAAAATATAGGTGGGAGGATGGAAGTTTAGATCTTGATACATATCTTAGATTTGAAGAGACTTTAAAAAAATGAGGTTTTTTGCATATACCACCCTGAGGTTTATACGATTTGTAAATAGGCCCCTACAACTTCAATATTTGTATATACCCCCTTGCCCTCTCATTTTAATACCTTTCATGTCCCAAAATTAATAGCCTTACAATCAACATAAGTTCTTTAGAGTAAAATGACATTTTTGCCCGTCGCTTTATCATATATGCATATTGTCAAAAGCTTGAATTTATTTTTCTTTAAATATTTTAATATTAACAATCACTATAGTACATTCAGTGGGAGAGAGCAACCCTATATAAATCCATTTTTATTAATATGGGGTCCATTTCATTAAATCTAAACCGATCACAAAGAAAATCTACACTTGTACTTATAATTCGTTATAATTGACCAAATCTGTGCAGAACCCCCAATTAGATTAATGAAAGTCTCAAATACATGATTTGGTGTCATGTGCATGGGAGAGCTTGAGAGAGATTATTGGGACTTGGGATAAAATAATGATATTTTTATAAATAATGACATACTTATATTTTTTTATTTAAAATAAGGGCAAAGTTGTCATTTTTATAAAAATTCAACGTACAAATCTTTTGGTGGTCACTATGACTAGTAAATTTGGGGATATGGAATGTTTTAAATTGAAAAGGTAGGGGGGGGGGGGGGGGGGGGGGTATATGCAAATACTAAAACCACAAGGGCCTATTTATAAGTTCTACAAAGCCTAGGGGGGTCTATACAAAAATTGTAGAACCATTGGATGACATAGAGACAAGTGTATATGATAGGATTTCTTGGGGTTTTCTAAACTATAAATCCTCAATCAAGATCCCTGACTCCAAGGGAGATGAAGGATTCCTTTGAGTAGAGGGGCTCAGGGCCCATCAAGGGTGGTTACCATACACGCTCTAAATTGCAACACTCGTGACTCATGACTGAGGCTTTTAGAAAATCGAAAATGTTTACCTACCTTAATACTCATCGTAACAATCAACGTATACAAATACTGTGACTAAGGGGTTGCTCATTTGGTTGCAACACCATTAGTCACCCCGATGCCTACACTATACCACTTGTGCGGGATTCTCTTCCCACTTTTTGGGCTCTCCTTTCAAGTTGTGTGGGTATTTTAATCCCACTAGTGTGGGCGCTCTCGGAGCCCAGTCCCCTAGGTTTGGGTAACAAAAAAACAAAAAAAGAATGGCCTGATACCTCAATGTTTAGAAGTGTCAAGTCTTACCAAGCTGACCAAGGATCAAAGTTGCCGATCCTTGGCCAACTACCCTCCCTTACTTGAGAGTTGTCCTACCTCACTCGATGTCTATACCTCTCACAAGAGGGATGGGGTCCCGGCCCCCCTAAGCAAGGTAAGAAATAGAAAAACATAGAAATTCAATGGATTCATTATTAGATGATCATAGGATTTTACGCACTCCATTTTTTCTTTTTTCTCAAAACCTAGAAAAAGTACATTTAACCACGTATTTAAAACCTCGGATAATACTTCTAACAAAAAAAGGGACATTGCCCATACAGCGGTCCTTGACCTTACATTCGCCCATGAACTGTTTAAATATTTCCTCCATAACTATTTATGTGATATCCTAGGTCAATATCACACACATCAGAGTGTGCAATATCATAGGGCCGTATAATATCACACAGATTACCTTATACGATATCATGGACCATGTTATATAGAACCATTATTGTACCAACAACCCTAAGAAAAATATTAAAACTACACCTGTTCGTTCTCAACCAAATATAAGATTTAAGGCCCACTTGCAGTTGTACCCACGATATCCAAGAAAAGAAGGGACAATACAATGGCAGTCATCTCAACAAAAATGAGTACGTTGATCATTACAATATAGTTGTTAGGGTAGTATTGCGTGAAATGGAGGCGAGTTCAAGTTCATGTCATAGGGAGGGGAAAAAATTGTTTAAAATTTCCAAAGATTACCCAAACGTTGAATTTAATAAGGTTGCTGTAGTTTAATAATGTAGTCAACCCAAGGACTTTCCCGAGACACCACAGGAAGCAAAGTACGATCTTCGAGATGTGCCCAGCAAATAATTAAAACAGTTTTATATTGGATGATTGCACTTGCACAAGTAACTTGAAGGAGTCGGGACACATTCAGTTGTACTTAGTTTTTGAGCCATGGACTGGCCCGGCTCCTCATGAGTCCCGGGATGAATAGACTTTTTATTAATTTTTTATTCAGCCGTACTACTTGGATCCCGGGCCAAGGCCAGACTCCACATGGGAGGGGTAAAATGGATTTTTTTTTTTTTTTTATTTTCCGCATACGGTTGCTATTTGTTAGATGAGTTGTTAAGTGTTACAATATTATAAGAGGGTGCCTTCAAAATGGCTAGTAGTAGAAGATGCAAGGGTCAGGGAGCCCATTATCCACCTGAAAAATGCTCATATTGTGAAACTCACCTTTTTGAAGAGGCACACAATGTATTCTCTCTCATACTCTCCTTCCATTTTGAAGTTAATATATTAAAGTGATTTTGCGATTTGTTCATTGCTTTTGGTGATTGAGAATTTGAGATTGCTATCTGCTATTCTTCAACAGTGAATGAGAATGAGATCCCATTGTTATCTTTTCCATATTGGAAGAGGCTAGTTTTCAGGAGAGATTTGTAGAGATTGAATTACGTACAACGATCTTTCTATGTATAATAATTTTAGAGTTTTGCTACTTGTCCCGGGTTTCATGTCCCGGGACAAGCCCGACTCCATAGGGGAGGGGTATTTTGGTCATTTGCCAAATGACCAAAATACCCCTCCCCTATGGAGTCGGGCTTGTCCCGGGACATGAAACCCGGGACAAGTAGACTTTTTCATAATTTTATGGGGCATCGAGAAGTTAGAGGCATTAAATAAGTATTCATTGTGGGATTGCCAGATAAATCACTGAAGCATGGGCCTTGTACTGCAAGACTGCATTAGGACATTCCCAGCAAGAGACGCATTTGTTTTTTTTTTTTTTTTTGAAACGGTAACAAAATTTTCATTGAAGGCGAAAGAAAATACAGAAAGAGAAAAAAGGGAGGTACAAAAGGATTGTACCCCGTCTGAAACAAATTACATAATCATACCCTCCCAAGGAGACACCCTCTCAACCCCTTGTTTAGCCAAAGCACCGGCAAAAGAGTTGGCTGATCGTAATTCGTGACGGAAGACCACGGAAAAAGATGTCGACAACACCCGGATCTCATTAAAAAGGAATTGAAGTTTCCAAGGGTTGATCTTTCTATTAGACACCCAAGCAATTGCATTTGAAGAGTCACTCTCCACAATAAAGGCACCGTGAAAATATCTCTTAAAGCAGCGAAGAGCTTCTAAAATAGCTAGCACCTCCGCTTCATTGGAATCACAGACGCTAACATTCTTTGAAAACATAAAAAGAACATCACCATTGCTATTACGAAGGACACCCCCAATACCTGCTGGGCCTGGTTTACCTCTCGCCGCACCATCGACATTGAACTTAAGTGAATCAAGTGGGGGAGGAGACCAAAGAATTGACATCCTCTTCTTTGTTGGTCCGCACCCCATGCAAGCTTCCCAATTAACAATAACATCATTAAGAGAGAAGTTAGAAAACTCCTTTCTCATCAAAGCCCATTCCACAACTGTAATGGTGATTTTAAAAATTAATTCCTCTATTGAAGAAGAGGTATATTTGAAAATTCTATTATTTCTTTCCCTCCAGATGGACCATAAGATGGTGTACAGAAGCATTCTCCAAAGAGTACGACCGCAACCAAAGAATCTGTTTCCCCTCCACGACTCTACAACCTCCGCAAGTTTTTTTGGATTGCACTAAGAAACGCCGCATCTACCAAAGAAGTGACACCAAACACGTGCTGCAACCTCACAATGAAGAAAAAGGTGGTCGACAGATTCCCCCTCCTAGCAACACATCACGCAAGTATCTAAGATGACATTCGACATCAAACCTCTTCTTCTTAAATTATTTGCTGTGGAGATTTTTGCCGCAATAGCTAACCAACAAAAAGCTTCCACTCGGGGAGGAACCATCCCCAACCAAACTAGGGAGGAAGAAGCTCTAAAGGGTTGGCTACCTTCCAAAGCTAACTAAAAAACTTTCATCGAAAATTCTCCAGAAACTGAGGGCTTCCAAATTCGAGAATCATTAGACTCCCTACATAAGAACACATTTGTAAGAAGACTTAATAACTCCTCATATTGAACCTCCTCAGACAAACGAAGACATCTCCTGAAAGACACACCCCACAAAGTACATCCCTCCCTCACCTCAAAACACTCACAAACATCAGACTCCTTGTTGGATACCACCCTAAAGACCATCGGAAACAAATCACATAATGGTCCTCCCCCAACCCAATCATCCAACCAAAACCTAACATCCCTCCCATTCCCCACTACAAAACCCACCCTTTTAGCTAGGATTGTCCCCCACTTAGAAGAAGCATCTCCAATAGACCCAATAGCACCCCACAAACCTGACCTACGAGATCTTGAGCCAGGATTAGGCCACCACCCCCATCTGTCCTCACCATACTTCGCAGCGATGACTCTCCTCCAAAGAGTTTCATTTTCCTCCCCAAACCTCCACCACCATTTAGCCAACAAAGCCATATTCTTTTTCTCCAAACTACCAAGACCCAAGCCCCCACTCCATTTTGGTTTAATCACTTCACTCCACTTCAAGAGATGTAATTTCTTCCCTTTCCCCTGACCCTCCCATAAAAAATTTCTGCGAATACGGTCCACCCTTTCCACCACTGCCTTCGGCATCTTGAATAGCGGCATGTAATATACTGGGAGATTAGACAAGGAAGCTTTGATGAAAGTGATTCTTCTACCCAAAGATAAATAATGTTTTTTCCATAAGGACAATTTCTTCTCAAGCTTGACAATAATTGGATCCCAAAGAGCCTTAGATCTCGGTTTTGCCCCAATCGGAAGTCCAAGATATACAAAAGGAAGCCTCCCTGATTTGCAGCCAATCATAGCAGCCAAAGACTGGATGGTTTCCTCAGTGCAGCCAATCCCCACCAACATACTTTTGGACAAATTAACCTTCAGCCCCGAGACCAATTGAAAACACCGCAAGATTCTTTTTAGAGCCACAATCTCCTCCCTCTTAGTCGAACTAAAAAGAATGGTGTCATCTGCAAATTGAAGGTGAGCAATAGCCTCTCCATACCGAGTAGCTTTAAAACCATTAATCACTCCCATCTCTTTAGCTCGTGTGAGAAGTAAGCTTAAAGCCTCCACTACAATTGTAAACAAAAAGGGTGAGAGAGGATCCCCTTGTCGAATTCCTCTAGATGCATTGAACAACCTGGACGGAGAACCATTAACTAGCACAGAGAAAGAAGTAGTGGAGATGCACTCCCGCATCCATCCATGCCAAACCTCTCCAAAACCAAATCTGAGTAACATGTAATCAACAAAGTCCCAATCCACATGATCATAGGCTTTCTCTAAGTCAATCTTAAAAATAACCCCCTCCTCCTTAGACATCTTTCTTGAGTCAATAAGTTCGTTAGCAACCAAGACTCCATCAAGAACCTGCCTCTTTGCTACAAATGCCCCTTGAAATGGACTGATTATAAGAGGTCGAGCCGTTTTCAAACAGTTCGCCAGAATCTTAGCCAATAACTTATACAAACACCCAACGAGACTAATAGGTCTGTAGTCATGTAAGCTCACTGGATTAGGGACCTTAGGGATAAGAGTTAAAAAAGTTGCATTCATCTCCTTATTAATTATGCCCCTTCTATGAAACTCAGAAAGCAAATTACTAAAATCCTCTTTTAGAAAATCCCAGCCAGCTTTGATGAAAGAGAAATTAAAACCATCAGAACCTGGTGCTTTATCCCCTTCGCAGTCCTCTAAGGCTCTAGAGACCTCTTCTTCTTCAAACTCTCTTTCCAACCAAATTTGAACGTCCTCAGGAATCGAAGGAAATGGGATACCTTCAAGGTTTGGTCTACCAACATTATCCCTCTTATACAAGCTTTCAAAAAAATGAGCCACCTCATTCTTAATCTCGATAGGATTTTCAAGAAGTCTCCCACCACTCCTAATTCTCCCCAAAAAGTTAACCCTGCTCCTAATGGAAGCCATCCGATGGAAGAACCTGATATTCTTGTCACCTTCCTTGAGCCAAGAAACTCGAGATTTCTGCCTCCAAGAAATTTCCTCCATACGATCTAATCTCCATATCCTCCTACATACATCTTGTCTTGTAGCCATTTCCTCTGCCGTTGACTCCTGACTCTCCCCTTTCTTGTCAAGATTATCCACCACTCTAGATAAAACTTCTCTAGACTCATCAATGCGGCCAAAAACCTCTTTGTTCCACTTTTTTATAAAAGCTTTAAGAACAGAAAGTTTCTTACACATTTTGAATCTTGCATAGCCTCTGACATCCACTTGGCTACACCAAGAACGAGCTAGTCCCAAAAAATCCTTATTCTCTAGCCAGCAGTTACTAAAGCGGAAAGGCCTAGGCCCCCAGTCAATTGAATTGGAGATCAATTTGATGGGACAATGGTCTGAAATTAGCCTCGGAAGTCCCTCCTGAATGACACCAATAAAATGCTCATCCCACTCCTTCGATAATAAAAACCCATCGATCCTGCTCATGTCTGGCCTTTCTCGATTGTTGGACCACGTGAATCTTCTGCGGAGAAGAGGTAAATCCAACAACTCATTGGTATCGATGAAGTTAGAAAATAATTCCATTGATCTTGAAAAGGAAGACCCCCGTCTCTTCTCATAAGGGAACCTCACCATATTAAAGTCACCCCCAAAAACCCGAGGGAGAGGCCATTGAGCCTTAATATTGGACAAAGAGTCGAGAAAAGCACCTCTTTCTGCCTGAACATTTGGCCCATAGACATTGCCAAGAGCCCAAACAAAACCATCCCTTACTCCTCGAAGTTTTACCGCCAACACTCTTTCCGTAAGAACAACATCCTCCACAACTAGAACCTCGTTATTACAAATAGAGATCAAACCTCCTGACGCCCCCATAGATGGAACCCAATTCCACGCACACCTGCGATTGCCCCAAATCTCCCTAATAATAGGAAGCACATTAAAGCACACTTTTGTTTCCTGCAAAAGCAAACAATCTACTTTGTGTTTTTTTACTAATTTCCGGGTTGCTAATCTCTTCTCAGGCCTTCCAAGCCCCCTCACATTCAAGCTCACAATAATCATAAGAAAGATAATAAAATCCCCCAAAAACACAGGTACTTCAAGAGGAAGAAAGCTTACCTATGGCTTCTGCAACTTCCAACTGAATAAGATTTTTCAAAATTTTGGCTTCATCCTCCCCAAAGAATGCCCCCAACCTCTCGGACAAAATTGCTACTTGAGATGCTTCCTCTTGAGCTTTATTTAGAATATCAACAGGAATAATGGGCACTTGCTCCAAATCATCAACCTTTCTCCCCAAGAGACCCGAGGGAACAACTTCAATAGGAGCAATAGACGAGAGAAAAGGGCTACATCCTTGGACAACTTCCTCTGACCGAGTCTCCTCTTGAAGCAACACGCCACTGTTATTGCTGACCGAAAGTGCTTTCCTCCCTCTTCCCTCCATCTGCTTCCTGCGTTTCATTAACTGAAAGGGGAAGGATTTCGTTCGAGCTGCCCGTAAAAAACGCAAATGTTTATGAGAATAAACCCTTGCTGTAGAGGGGAAGAGTACAGGAAAACGGGAACATTTTGACAACTTTGTGAGAGCCCTGGCCCCACCTGATGAGTGACCCACATTCCCTTCAGCAACAAAAATAGGCTTGGGCTTGGGTTTTTCCATCCCAAGGCCCATCTCCAAGACATGACTCAAGGATTGACCCGACTTGGTTTTCTTTCTCAGATCCACCTGGGACAACCCAAAGGTAAAGGACCCACCCAAGTCCCCTCCTCCAAACCAATCCTGAGATTGTGCATGCCCAGTGTCATCAGCTGGAGCTTTGCTATCCACCAGATCAGAAACTGAAGCTACACCCCTCAAGCCAATGGAACAAAGAGAGAGACGTTTCATTGAGGTAGGGCACTTCCCCAGTTGGCATCTGTCTAGAGTAGGGGTACTGTTCTCAAAACCTCTCTGGCAAGTTTCCCACAAAAGTAGTTTTTTGAAAAACCTGTCAACTCAGTAGGTGGCTCTCCTAGTTTGCCTACTTTGAGCCTGCTTTGCCTGGTGGGAGAAGAACAGCCCTTGTCTTTGTTCTCCACATCATCAAGCTGCTGGAATCCCCGACTGATAGATTCACATCTCATGGCGCCCCCACCATCATTACTCCGACCATCCTCTCCGACGTCGTTTTTACCACTATCATACCCAGTTGAACAGTCCTCCAAATCGACCATTCGCTTCCTATTTCCCATCGCTAGCTGATACTCAGGCCTATTTATCCCAATCTCAGAGGCCCTATCCTGTCCCGAAAACTCCAAACTCTGATAAGAGGGCATCCCCACCTCCTCCCTAACTGCCACTTTGAAGGAGCAATCAAAGATCCTAATATCCATCTCCTTATGAATGAAAGAGAAAATATCAGTTTGGACAAGAAGTCGCCCAAACTCCAAATACAATCTGTCCAAGGTATCTTTGGCTACTTCCATTACCTCCCCAAACCTTCTCCCGATAGCAGCGAAAATCTCCTCACTCCACCCATGTAAAGGGACTCCAAAACATTGGAGCCAAACCCTCCTAGAGGTAATAGAAGGTCTTGGAACCCATTTTTCCATAGACAAGAATACCTGAGTGAAGTTCAGATCTGACTTGGCCAAAAAAGATTTAGCGGTTTCCAAGTCCTGAAACGAGACCAGCACCTTCATACCACCTAATTTAGAGACCTTGACTTCCCTAATGCCATCGGCCTCACACAAACCAGTAATGGCTGAAATAACTTCTTCACTTTTCACAGTACCCACCAAACTATTTGACAACCACCCAGTATTATTAGAGACACCCTATTTGGGAACAATGATCACATCTTCTTCTTCCAGGTGAACCCTTTTCACCACCTCAAGATAAGTGCTACCTTTTTTAACTCTAACCACACCAGGAGGACATGATTCCATAAGTTTCTCAGCAACCTTTTGAGTGGCCACCGATTTTGGCTTAGGAAAAGAACCCACACTAGTGTTCCCAACATTCCTCCTAGCTCCTTCAGTCCTGACCTTCTGAGCCCATCCAAATATAGCCACATTTACCACTAGATTTCTTCCTGCAAAAGACCTCCCATTCATCAAGCGCACAGCTCTCAGAGCAGTCCCTCTATCACCAAAACGGACAAAGCCAAAGCAAGAACCCAACCCTCTCCTACTAGAGGCCGGGATGAAGGCATCAAAAACTCTACCCACATGAGAGAAAGCCAATCTCAACTGGTCTGCAACAGTGACTTCTGGAAGATTACCAACGAAAACCGATACAAGGTCCTCCCATTTCACACTTCTTTTCTTCCTTTTGCTTACCGTCTTCCACTCTTGCCCCGCCTCACTCTCTCTCATGGTTCTTTTTACAATTGTAGTCTTGTGGAAGGTAGTTGGATACAATCCATGTTTTCTTGTTATGAAACTGTCCAGCATTTTAAACATTAGCAGCCAAATGCTCTATAAAAAAAGTCAAGATGTGGGAGTGACTGTAACCATATGATTTTTTTTTTTTTTTTTTTTTTGCTAAGTTGCAAATTGAATTTAGAAGGGGGAAAAGAGATACAACAACAGAAAGCAACAGGGAAAAGAAGGGAACAACAGAGAAGGAATAGAGATCCACCTATCTCCTAGCAGGAGAAAGCTGATTACAAAGAGAAAAGAAATAGTCTAGAGTAGAGCTATAGAAAGGAGAAGACATTTTACCAAGAGAGAGGGAAGCATCAGCTAAGAAGAAGGAGATAACTTTGTCAAGAGAGGGCTTCATATTTTTAAAAGCTGCTAAGTTTCTGACCTTCCATAAGCTGAAGATAGCCACTAAGAAGATGGCTCCCAAGCCCTTTTTTGCTTTGAGGCAAGAGTTGGCTGAAAATGAGCTCCATTTGTCAGCAGCTGAACTAGAGGGAGAAGAGCTGATGTTGCCTTTATGTTTTATCCATGCCCACAATTCTTTGGCAAAAGGACAGTGGAAGAATAAACCGAATGAAGTCTCTTGATGGTTGCCGCATAGGTAGCAGGAAGAGGCCAGTTGCACTCCGATTGATTGGGCCCAATCATTGGTAAGAAGTTTGTTATGGAACAATTTCTAGGCAAAGCACGCTATGGAAGGCCTGAGGAGACTGTTCCAAGCAAACTGAGACCAAACTGTAGTGGGGCTTCTGGCTCTAATGGAATCCCAGGCAGCAGCAAAGGGAAGATGACTTGAGTTGGAACTAGTCCAAATCAACGAGTCAGCGATGTTGGAGAGGGAGAAGTCTTTCAGAAGAGAGGAGGAAAAAAGGACCACCTGCTGAGGATAGGAAGAGCTGGAGAGCCATTGAGGATTGGAGAAGAGATCTTGCACTGATTCAGACCAAGGAAAATAGATTTATGTGAACTTTTGCGCCAGGGAAAGGGGACCGTGCCACTTATCATGCCAGAAGCTTGTACTTTTACCATCACCCAGGATCCAATGGCTGTTTTGAAACAAAAAATGGGCTTTTCTCTTTATATTCCTCCAAATGCAGGAACCATGGAGTAAGGCTTTTGGGTGCCAATGAGAGAAAAACCTAGGACATATTTAGCTTTGAACCAGGAAACCCATAGAGAGGGAGAAGATAAGGCTGTCCAACTTAAACAGACAGAGCTTGCAATTTGCAAATCCATGATGCGACGAAAGCCTAGCCCTCCTTCAGATTTAGGGAGACAGACGGTTTTCCAGTTAATAAGACTCCTCTTCAGTTGGGACGATCTTCCAGTCCAAAGGAAATATCTAATCCATTTCTCCATAAATTTGCAAACCGAACGAGGAATGGGGATCACCAGCAGGGTGTGAATAGGGAGACTTTGGAGCACATGCTTTATCAAAATTACCCTTCCGGCGAAAGATAGCGAATTACTTTTCCAGCCAGCTAACTTTTTTCTAAAGGAATCCTTTAAACTTTCAAAGTAACTTGCTTTAGGATTGCCAATGAAAAGGGGGACTCCCAAATACTTTACCGGAAAGGAAGCCTGAGAAATGCCTAAGGATCTCGAAATCCTTGCTTTGAAGGACTGACTGCTATTCCCGAATAGAATTTTGCTTTTGGAGAGGTTGAAGTGTTGGCCTGCAGCCATTTGATAAGCATTCAACACACTTTGGATAGCTTTAATACTCCTGGGGTAAGCTTGAAAGAAGAGAAGGATATCATCTGCAAACATAAGGTGGCTAATGGAGGGAAAAACTGGAGCTCTATAGATTGGAATCACTTGATTCTGGGTGACTAGCTTTGCAATGTTCATACTTAAGATTTCTTCCACTAATATGAAGAGGTAAGGGGAGAGAGGATCTCCCTGCCTGATGCCTCTCCCCAGATTGAAGTAACCAGCAGGCAACCTGTTTATGAGAATAGATCCTTTGGAAGAACTAACACATTCTTTGATGAGAAGGATCCAATCCTTACTAAAACCAAAAAAATCCAGAACCTTAAAAAGGAAAGCCCAATCAAGTTTGTCAAAAGCTTTGGAGATGTCCAGCTTTAGACATATGCCTTTACCTTTAACCCCCTTTTGAAGTTTCTGGTTCAACTCATGCGCCAGAGCAATGTGATCATGGATTTTCCTCCCTTTTAAGAAAGCTACCTAGTGGAGAGAAATGAGGTCTGGGAGAACAGTAGCTAGTCTAGAAGCCAGGATCTTGGAGATAACCTTGTAAGAAAAGTTTAGCAAGCTAATCGGGCGGTAATCTTCAAAAGAGGAGGGGGCTGCAACCTTAGAAATAAGGGAGATAAAGAAAGAATTTGAAGCCTTTAGAAGCTTTTTTGTATGGAAGAAATTCTTAACTGCTGCTATGACAGACTTTCCTACTATGTCCCAGCAACTACGAAAGAAGCTACCCGAGAAGCCATCAGGACCCGGAGAGCTAGAACTCTTAAGGCTGAACACAGAAGTAAGGCTAACTTCTTCATCGGGGGGTGGGGGTGGGGGTTGGGGGGGGGGGGCAAGGCATTTGGTGGGGTGTGGGGGGGGGGGGGGGGGGGGGGGGGCGGGGGTGTGGTGGGGCTGAAGCAAGGCATTTGGCGGGGGGGGGGGGGGGGGGGGGGGGCTGAAGCAAGGCATTTTGGCCTGTGGAAACCTGTCCACTGCTAACTTGAAGGAGTATAGGATCAAACTGAGCTTGAGATGGTTGGAAAATGTTTGAAAAAAATTCCACTGCAGCTTCTTTTATTTGAGAGTGATCTTCAATAGAATTACCTTTGAACTCAACTTTGTCAATTCTGTTTTTGGAGCCTCTAATTTTTGCTGCAAGGTTAAAGAAGTTTGTATTTCTATCTCCATCCTCCATCCACTTTTCTCTGGATTTCTGTCTCTAGTGGGTTTCTTCTGCCTGAAGCAGGTTTTGCAAGGAGCTTCTGGCTTGGCTAAGGGCTGCTTTGGTAGAATCCGAAGGGGCTGCGTCCATGCTCTCTTGCAGATTGAGAATACTTGATTCAGCAGCATAGATGTTAGCTTTGAGAAGGCCAAAAACTTCCTTGTTCCAAGACTTGAGCTTGAGTTTGAGGGACTTAAGTGTCTGATTAAGAAAAAACTGGGGATTGGGATTGCCTGGAACAGGGATACTCCAAACCATAGACACCAGATCCTTAAAAGAAGGGTGACCAATCCACATTTCCTCAAACTTAAAAGGGATGAAATTTGCTGAAATTGGTGGACGGCTGGAGAGAAGAATGGGGCTGTGATCAGAATTTTGCCTGATTAGATGCCGAAGGAGAGAGTCAGGATGGGAGAAGGACCATGCTTGGTTGATAAGGGAGCGGTCCAACCTCGCTGTAACGTAGGCCCTGCCATGCCTGTTGTTTGACCAAGTGTACCTACTTCCAGTGAATCCTATGTCAAGGAGACTAGAAGTAGCCAACATGTAATTGAAATCAGAAGAAGCAGGGGAATTAATTGGGTGTATACTGAATTTCTCAATTGCATATGAGACTACATTGAAGTCTCCAATGACAGCCTAGGGGAAATGGGAGGGGAAAGGGGGGGAGTTAAGGTATTGCCATAGGGACCTTCTTTGGATGGTAGTAGTGGAGGCATAAATGTCAGTGAAGAAGGTAGAGGGACCATTTAGAGAGGAAGAGAGGGAAATAGTAAGGTGTTGACTAGAGAAGTCTACCAGAGAGAAAGAAGAGGTGGGAGAGGCTTTGGTGAAGCACCAAATTGAAGAAATTTCAGAGGAGTGGGGAGGCACCATATGATTATGAACAATTGTTGTATCTTGAGCACAGATCGACCTTGTGTTGCCAAGTTGACTTTACACTGCTTTGACCTAGAAGAGTTCAAATGAGTGTAGGTGGGAATAGCTTTAAAATAAAATAAAAACAATAATCACTCTAGGGAGTGGGCCTCTTGAGCCCAAGGCTTTACCAGCCAAAAACGTCAAAGGTATATATTTGGTTGCCAACACCATGAGTTGCACATGTAGACACCTACCATGAAGAGAGCAAGTTCTTCCTATCAATCAGAATATAGATGTGTCATGACTTTAGCTTGAAAATTTTGGATTTTTTCACTTAAATAAATTGTTTTAAAATCACGAAAATTTTACAACTGTTTAGTGGCTAATCAAGGGTGTTAATTTGAATGGATAATTTAATTATAAATAGCTTAAGTTATTTTTCCACGGAAAATTGTTGCACCAAACAGGTAAATTTGATTTTCAGCAAGGAATCCACACCCACACCAAACAACATTAGCACCAAACTTGAATTTCTAAATTCTGCGGAAATTCTTTTCCAAGTATTTCATTTCTATGGAATTTGCTGACATGACAATTTTTCCTTTCTGCGGAAAGGGTGTGTGTACACAAACATGCCCCTAGGCTTTTAGCTTTAATTCAGTTTCGAGAAGCCTAAAAACGAAAATTGTGCGATCTCACTCACACACAAGCCCCGGACTGATTCGTGGTCTTCAAAGTTTAACTCCTGAATTCTAACTGGTGGCCCAACTGAGGGATTGTTTGTGTAACACTACTTTAACACTGCGGCTGCGGGGATGGGAGTCTGAGGGGAGGAGTCAGATTTGGAAATCTTATCACACATGGATTTTTTTTTTTTTGTTTTTTTTTAAAGATGATTTCATTAATAGAGGGAAAAGGAGGCAGCACAAAGATGAGAGCCATGGATTTGATGCCTTTAAAAATACGTTTTTTTATCGGGAATATAATTGTACCAAATGGGGGAAAAATTATGTGCAGAAGAAATATTGGGTCGCTAATCTCCAATTTTTTTCGAGCATTTAGGGGTACAGAAATGTGCCCTGAGGAAAAAAAAATCGATCATCTCTTTCGTGGGGCCAAAGTTATTGGCATCAATATCTCGAAAAATTTTAAGGGTTTTGATATATTAATTCTCCTTAAAACTAATAAGGTCAGTACCAAACCTATATCAAAATTAGGGCAAGAAAGTTACAACTTTCTGCTAAAAAATCTAATAACCCGGGCAACGACATTTGCTCATGGATGCAGATATGACATTCTTAGAGTGCACAAATAGTCTTCTTAAAGACACCCGATGCTCCCAATTACGAAGTAAGTGGAAGAGATACATGCAAAATCGATGGAATTCTTTTAAAGACGGTCGGCCCAAGTACAAACCATTACTTCACAACTAACTACGTATGTAGAGAAGTACCTTGGCAACGAAATGGAAGAACCACGCAGGCTCCTCGTACAGGTAGCGGCGGTGAATGAGTTTAAAGTGCAACCTAGAAAGTACGACGATGTACTTAATCTTGAATGCAAGTCATACTCATGTCGCAAATGGGACGCCATTGGGATCCCATGTTACCATATTGTTGTCGCTATGAAAGCGCGGAATATGAATCCATATGATATTATTGCGAGCATTGGTACCTCACAAGCACGTATCAAGATGTCATTCATGCCACCCGTGATAGAAAGCAATGGGAACAACGCTTGACCGAGAGAGTCCTCCCACCATTAGCTAGCAAGCAGTCGGGTTGACCAAAGAAGAATAGGATCCGAGTCGGAGATCGACTTGTTCAAACTGCAGAGAGAGGGAAACATATGTGGGAGTTGCAAAAATCCATCAGTTTAACAATGAACTTCATGAAATTCGATCCAAAGAATATGTTATGAATTATTTTGGTTCTATCCTTTATTTTTTTTGAGAAAAAAATGGTATGTATATGACATATCTAACCATCAATATGATGTTTATTAAATGACAATGATAGTTTTGTATGAGGTATGTTTATGTGTTGAAATCATCATTGACTTGAAGAATATATATATAGATGTTTAGTTTCAGCTAAGCAAATGATGTATGGATGTTTTTTGCGTAATAAGTTTTTGTGGAATCGCAATTCCATGCTAGTCACTTGCTATAAGTACGTAACTGTCTTTTTTAAATTTACTACAGAGTCAGTATTGAAGTAGGTTATTAGATTTTTTGGCAGAAAGTTGTAACTTTCTTATCCTAATTTTGATAAAGGTCGGTACCAACCTTACTAGTTAAAAATAAGGTCGATACCAACATAGGTCTTCTATTTATTTATTTTTTTCACAGAGTTGTAGCTTTTTATGACAATAAAATTAGCATCGGCCTTTGGTAGTGTAAATTAAGGTCGGCACCGACAACGTACCAAATTGGTAAAAAAGAAGGATTTTTTTTCGGTTCAATTGCTCTAATTGGTGCAAGAACATCTTAAATGCTTGATTGGGTCCCACGTGCGCGCATCACCTTTTTTTTTTTTTTGGTAAAAGCGTCAAGAGCTTATCTTTTGAAAAAAAAAACACTTAATCATTTAAAATAAAAAAAAATATAAAATCACATGGCCTCGAGCGTTGAAAATGGAAGGGTTTACAGGGAATCACGGAATCCTGCTGGCTATTACAAAAGCGAAGAACCGGCTAAACGGACGTCTCCTTCGTTCCGCTTCTTTCATTATATACATCTCTTTCAGTTCGCTTGGCTTTCAGAGGAGATGGAAATTGGAAAGGGAAAGGTATGTGTGACAGGTGGCGCCGGCTACTTCGCTTCATGCCTCATCAAAAGGCTTCTCCAACATGGCTATTTCGTCTCCACCACCGTTCGATCAGACCCATGTACCCACAGTGCCAATCTCTTCTATTAGTCTTCAATCTGTGATGCTAACATGGACATGGAGTGCACCCAAGCTAACCCAATAATTATCTTTTCCCTCTCTTTCTCCTGTTTGTGCTTGCAGCATTCAACGAAGACACCGGCCACCTCAAGACCCTTCCAGGTGCACCCGAAAGGCTCGAAATCTTCGATGCGGATCTTAGCAAACCCGACAGCTTCAACGCTGCCATCGACGGATGCGTTGGGGTCTTCCACACAGCTCACCCCATCATCTTCGACGCCCAAGATCCAGAGAACATGGTGATCAAGCCTGCCTTGGAAGGAACGGCCGGGATTCTCCGGGCGTGCCTCAATTCGAAGACGGTGAAGCGAGTCGTATACACGTCTTCGGCTAATGCAGTTGTTTTCCATGGAAAGAAGGATCTGAAGGAGATGGACGAGAGCGTTTGGACGGACGTGGAATTCTGCCGAGCGCAAGACATCCCCATCTCTTCCTACTGCATTTCAAAGACTCTCACTGAGAGAGCGGTTCTTGAGTTTGCAGAAGAATATGGGATGGATGTTGTTACTGTGTTGCCTTCTTGTGTGGTTGGGCCATTCCTTGTGCCTCATCTCCCTTTCTCTTTCTCCACCAGCATGGCTCTGATCCTCGGTACGTACCATGACTTGACCGGACTCGACCAAAGTGAAATTTTGGGTTCGGCATGTTTGAGGTTGGTCTAAATTTAACCTGAATTTTGAAACCCACGTGAAATTCAGATCAGGTAACCCAAACCCAAATTTAGCAAAGTACACCGCACGTTTGTGTGGCCGCCTTGATGCAGAAAATGTATGGAAATCTGGGCTTTTTTTTTTTGTGCTAAAAATCTCCTACATTTTGTGGGAAAAAGTTGAAAAAATATGTGAAATTTTCTAAGATTCCACAAAAAAGTTTTTTCTTTTGTTTTTTTTAGAAGGCAAAAAGGTTTGCAAAACCCATTTCACGTGGATATACACAAACGTATATGTTTGTACTAATAGAAAATATTACGTGAGATTTGTACATTTTATACCCTTTAAAAATCAAATCAAACCCAAAAATTTAAGTTAGAGGAATTTACAGAAAAAAACTTCGTGGGACCCCATTTTATACCCTTTAAAAATCAAATCAAACCCAAAAATTCCGTATCATGTTGGACATGGGAAGGGTCTTCATGTGGCCCTTATATAAAAATATATATATATATATATATATATATTCATTTTGCAATATGGCTGATAGCGCCCATATATATATTCATTTTGCAATATGGCCGATAGCGACCATTTTGTTAGTAAGATTTTTTTCACCCTTAATTGTCTTATTTGCTAAAAACATCAGAATGGTAAAAATCGATCATATTGCGAAACAATAAAAAAAAAAAAAGATAAATCTTTAGGTCCACCTGCTGATTATCTGCCTTCACCGCTTCTCACTCCCCTTGGGTCTTAAGGTTCTTGGGCCCCATCCCCTCTCTCCCCCAAGTACCTACAGGCCCAGCCCTCTTCCTCATCTTCGCCCACAACCTCGGCTCCATCTCCCCTCCCCTCTTCTCCCTCCTCCTCTCCCTCCATGGCGATCTTCCCTCCTCCTCCAATGATGATGATCCCATACTCGCCGGCCCTCATTCTTTTGTATCATCTCTCTCCCTGCCTCCTTTGGCCCCATCCATTGCATCCACCGCTCTAGAGCAGCACAGCAACCGAGAGAGCAAAAACCCAATTTCTATTTGGGTTCTGCAAATCGAAAGCAACCACCACAGAATAGTTGTTATCGACCATATTGCAAAATGACAAAAAAAAAAAAAAAAAAGAGGATAAAAACGCACCAAGAGGACCCCTACCATCTATACGGTGCTACTGTGACCTCATCAATGGTATGGGGTCCTGTGGAACTTTATTATATATATTAAAGCAAAGGGGGAGGTGGGGTGTGAGGGGTGCCACCTCAGCAACCCAATCATTCTCCTTTCAAATAAATATGGAGAAAAAACATAGAGTGCTTTAAGTGCTTTAAGGTGCCATGTAATACTGTTATTCTCTCTCTCAACACAATCTATTTTCTATCCTCTCAAGATTGTCATCTTTTTATTTTAATATTTGGGGCCCACCTTTCTACAATTCATACTAATAAATTTTTCATTAAAAATATCATTTTCTTTTATTTTCCAAATACGGCTTTACTCTATTCAAAGATTGTCACATGTGAATGAAAATCAGATCCAACCTTCTGGTAGACCACCTCATGGATGGGCTTGTGATAAAAATATTTTGAGATTGGAGTTTTTTGGTTGAATAAATTACACTTCCGTGGGCCCACATGGACTCATAAGTAAGAGATATATACATTGATCCAAGGTGGGCCAATTATTACCGGGATCAAATAACACTAGCCTTTAGTTTTAAAGTCTCATAATTTATGGCTTTTAACATTAAGATATTTATACTCTTTTTTTTTTAAATCTAGAGCTAGAAAATGGTTTGATCAATTCTAATAAAATTCGCTTTTCTATATTTTCTTTAGTAATTATTGTTGTTATTATTAATTTTTTATGATGTTGAATGGATTTTTTTTAGCTTTATATTTGTAATAGTTTATTGTTGATGTTGACCACTTGTATTTGTGATTGAAGATGTGTTGACTGTTTTTATATAAATATGCATGAATATATGCTTATATGTTTATAACTAATTTTGATATCTCATAAATTCAAAATGTAATATCTTACATTTTGCCCTAAGCTAATCACGGGGCGTTGTTGCTAGTTTACCTTAAAATCCACTTTAAGTTACCCAACCTGTACTGCTGGACTCTAGTACGGAATTTACAATATCGAATAATATTTGGGTCTCATTTGGGTTGGGTTGACCCACGTGCAATTTAGGTCGAGCTTGGGTACCCGACCCAACTTAACCAAGTTGCACGATTGGTACCGGGTGCTTCTCTTCCTTTGTGTTTTAACCACCTGCCGACTAGTGGCCTTGGAGGGACGGTTAAGATGAAAATTAGATTATGTGACAGGGGATCGTGAGCATTGCAAGGTGTTGAGGCAGATGCAGTTTGTGCACATTGATGACTTGGCTTCTGCGCACATATTCTTGTTGGAGTGCCCACAGGCCACTGGAAGATACATTTGTTCTTCAGATGATACTACCATTCATACCTTGTCTAAGTTCCTCAGCAACAGATTTCCAGAATTCCCAATACCAACCGAGTGAGTCTGCTAAATTAAACTGCCTTTTATTGTATTGTCCTGCTTAATTGGAAGTGGGTGATTAATTATGATGGTTTGGTCTTTGGTTTTGATAGTATATTGGATGAGATGGAAGAAGAAGAACCCCTTCACTTGTCTTCCCAGAGGCTCCTGAATCTGGGTTTCAAGTTCGAATCCGGCCTCGAGGAGATGTTCGATGAAGCCATTAAGTGTTGCAAGCAAAAGGGTTTCCTTTAGTGCTTGAAGACATGTTTGTGGAGCCATGGTCGGTTTGGGCCAGAGAGAGAAGAGAGAGAGAGAGAGTTGTGGGTGGTGATGAATGTTTTTCTCTTCTAATATGATGAGTGTGTAGTTTGTAAAAGATTATTTGGGTGAATGTGCTTCTTGTTTCATTTTTATCCATAAAAGTTTTGAGAAATGATGAAGATGTAGTATTCTTTAAGGCCTGAAGAGTCGTGCAACAAACGTCAACTTTGCCTCAACAGCAAACAACATTGGGCACTCTATTTGTTATTTCTTATTTGGACAGCAAAATGTTATTTTAAATATTTTGAGAAACTACAGCAAAATGTTATTTTTAAATATTTTGAGAAACTAACTTATGAAAATGCACTCGAATCGATGTTATGAGGAACCGGATTCCAAACTTACAGGGAAAGAACCCAAACACACTTTTTTTTATTCTCACGGCTGGTACCACATATCCTCCATCACACAACGGTTACAGGAAGAATATATATATATATATATATATATATATATATATATACACACACACATGAGGATATTCAAGTGCATCCATTCCTTACCATTGGAAAGTTTCAAGTATAAAATTTGTATTTGAAACTACCCAAAAAGGGGTGTTCTTCACCACAATGGTGAGGGATGCTTCCATAAATGAAGATTTTCAAGTACAAAATGGGGCTTTCAAGTACATAAGGTGAAGTACAAAAGGGGGATTTAAGTGCAAAAAAGAGAAAGTGCCCTCACCCTATGGTGATGGATGGATGCACATGAATGTTTCCCTATATATATATATATATATATATATATATATATATATATATATATATATATGAGCAAGGCTCTCCTAAGCTGGAATATGGCTAATCCTACAAATCAAACTTGATTATATCTGTTTTTTGCATGATAGAACTGAAAAATCCAGTTCCGATTGGATTTATCTTGATTTTGAAGACGATCATTATCCAAAAATCAGTATAATCGACTTTGATTTTGTGGAACCAACTCTGTTTCAGTTTAGAATAAGTTAAGCTGCAGTTTATGAGAGCTAACCTAGCCCCATATATATATATATAAATATATATATATATATGGGAAGTGCTCCTATGAGAGACACTCTCACCAACTTGGTGAGAGATGGGTGGGGGCCCTCACATTTAAGTTGGGGGTCCTTGCATTGAAGTTGGTGAGAGTGGATATGGAAGTGAGGGCCCCCACCCATCTCTCATAAAGTTGGTGAGAGTGTCTCTCATATGAGCACTTCCATATATATATATATAAGCAGGGCTCTCCTAAGCTGGAATAGGGTTAATCCTACAAATCAAACTTGATTATATCTGTTTTTTGCATGATAGAACTGAAAAATCCAGTTCTGATTGGATTTATCTTGATTTTGAAGATGACCATCATGCAAAAAACAGCATATTCGACTTTAATTTTGTGGGACCAGTTCTGTTTCAGCTTAGGATAAGCTAAGCTGCAGCTTAGGAGAGCTGGATAATCCAATCAGAACTGGATTTTTCAGTTCTATCATACAAAAAACTGATATAATCAAGTTTGATTCATGGAACCAGCACAATTCCAGCTTAAGATAAGCTAAGCTACAGCTTAGGAGAGCCATGCTCATATATATATATATATATATATATATTAGGTCAGGAGGTTTCAATTTCATGCTTCAACAGTTCAAGTGTGCATGTTATAAGTATGAGAGTGATTCCCACCAGACTAGCCCAATTGATAATTAATTTAGGGCATCAAGTCACGCCCTTTCTTCCCCTATGGTACTTAATTTTGTTTTCACTCCAAACGATAGAAATAAGTTCATTTAAAATCGCAATTTCTAAATACAATTGGCCGGGAATCGAATTTTTACCTACCACTCAGACAACTTTTATAATCCCAACCCACTGGACTCCAAGGGACTCGCATGTGAAAACGCTAACCAGCACGTGGCTAAAGGAAGATAGACTGCACCCTCCGGTGGATTGATCCCGTGGGATAACGCTTATTTCATTTGAGTTGATCATCCTTTTTAAATTGTAACCATAGAAACTCACAATATGTAAGGTGATGACACATAAGGAGGCACAATTTGAACCCAAAACCTCCTAATGAGTAGTTGGACTTAGGACTGTCAAAATGTCATACGACCAGTTAACACGACACGAACCCATTAGGTATTAAATGATTTCGGTTGGCTCTTAATGGGTTCTGGTCGTTAACGGGTCATATACGAATCAAGTCAGTCACCCGTTAACAACCTGCTTAATCCATTAAATTTTTTTTACTCCCTAAATGCAACTATAATTAATTTATATTCATAAAGAAGAAATTAAAATTTATTATTTTATAGTGGATTTTTAGGTGAGATCCACTTGAGATCTTCACTTACAATTTCATGTGGCTTATATATTTTTGTCCATCTATTTTTATATAATTATTTTTTAATTTTTGAAATGATTTAATTACTTAACCGGTTAACGGGTTGAGTTGTGTAACCCGTTAAATTAACGGGTCGTGTTCGGGTTAAATTTTTTGACCCATTAAGTTAACAGGTCGGGTATGAGTTGAGGTAATTCAAATTCGTTAACACAACACAATTGACAGGCATGCTTGGACTCCTTACCACCAAGATATGAGCCACTCTCAAGTGCCCTTCTCTTGTTAGGAATTATAAAAGGACCCCGACCCTGCGGTTCACTAAAATAACCTCCAGTTGTTAGGTTGTTTTTAACCAAAAACTCTACTAGATGATGTTGATCATCCCGACGGTTCCAAATTCCTAAGTAAGTTGAAGATTCTCAGCCCAAAATTGGATCCATTTGATATCATCGACACCAGCTACTTGATCCAATGGCTCATAAATCATTTTTATGATTCAGGGCCTGTGCATTGAGCACAAATAGAGTAAGGCCCAGCCGTCTTAACTATTGGAACAAAATTAGGCCCATAATGGTCATGGGCCTAAATCACAGCCCAAATTATGTGCAACTTGGGCTTGGTCAAGCAGTCAGGCCTGCAATAAGCATACAGTTGTTAAAATTGAGGCTAACCAAAATGTTTGGAGCGGTCCACCAGCAAGGATCTTAGCAGGTTGGGTCTGGGTTGAGAGTTGAGACCTTTGTTTCCATGAACTACCATGTACCTTGAGCTTCACCCAAAAAATAGATTTTTGCACACGCATATATCTCCATGTAGAGGTAGACTGAGACTTTGACTTTTCATTCATTCACTCATTTTATATATATATATATATATATATATATATATATATAAAGAGAGAGAGAGAGGGAGAGCAGGGCTCTCCTACGCTGCAGCTTAGCTTATTCTAAGCTGCAATAGTGTTGGTCCTACAAATCAAACTTGAATATATCTGTTTTTTGCATAATAGAATTGAAAAATCTAGTTCTGATTGGATTTATCTTGATTTTGGAGACAATCATTAACCAAAAATCAGCATAATCGACTTTGATTTTGTGGGACCAACCATGTTTCAGTTTAGGATAAGTTAAGCTGTAGCTTATGAGAGCTAGTCCAGCCCCATATATATATATATATATATATAGACACACATGAGGAATTCTCAAAAACTCCCCATTTAAAAAAGGGAAGTTTTTGCCATTTTTGACTCGTCCAATGAGATTTTACCACCTCACATAGGAAACATGGAAAAAAAGGAGATTTTTGAAATTTTAAATTTTTTATCCATATTTAACTTGATGATGACACGTGTCATAGTTTTATAGGCTTAGAAAATGGGCCTTTTTTTGTGAAAAGCGCCCGTGGAGTTTTGTAGCGCTTCTCATGTGTGTGTGTGTGTGTGTGAATTAATGAAAATTCAGATTTGACCAAAAGTTGGTGGACATGTATAATTTAGGGGGATCGTGTGTTTGGTACATTTGGATGGAGTCATGGTTTAGTGGTATTTGTACGCAGTGACAGACCCGAGATTCTCATTTGGGGGGTGCTAACCTTAATAAGTAGTTTGGTTTTGAGGGCAAATCAAAAAAAATTATGTGGATTTTATGGGTGGATCTACAATTTTTATATGATTTTTAAAATTAAGTGTGCTGTGGTTTACCGTGGGCGGCCGCACCCATGTGGTTGTGCTTTTGTCCACCTCCGTTTCTACGTACGTCTAGCACAGAAAAAAAAAAATTTTCATAAATGTATTTGTTTACATCTCAGTATTTTATACATGTCGCTGAGGTAAACTGAAACTCAGCCATATTAATCTGGGCAGGTTAAAAAATTAAAGAGGGTATTAGGGATGCAAATGTGTCGGATTTTATGACGAACCAGGGCGGAGGCATACTTTGATCTGTCTTCATAGAACTGGTTATGGCCTCGGATTCTGATCTAACACATAACCTATACCTTGTATCTGGATTTACATCTATGTAAAATGAGGGATTTATGTAGGTGATGCTATTAAATGGTATAATTAAAACTAAAAAAGATTTTCAATATGAATACAACTCAAGGTACATGGGCTAGCTCTTAAAAGCTTATATATTTAATATGTGAATGTAATTGTCCTGGATCCGAATCCTCATTTCAGAACATGACGAAATCCAGTTTTAGATCTGGATGTTATGGATACAAGCAGATGTTGCTTCCAGCCTGACCAATCAAATTTAAAGTATTTAAGGGTGCATTTGCCTAAATTCTATCACGGATTCATAGTAAAAATGATTTTATTGATGAGGAATGAAGGATCCATGGGGATTAAGATGAGACGTCCGTTGTACCAGATTTAGGTAATCGTGCACAAATCTTCACATTTAATCCTTCACTGTGTTAAAAATCCTCTGGAATTCATTATGATCAAACATGGGGCCTCATGAGAATTGACTTGGGATAGACTTCAAGTGCAGCATTGGAAAATAAACAATAATAAATTCAAGCCCAACAAAAAGATGAACAAGCTCTGCTGGCTCTAGTTCTTCTATTGACTATGTCAAGTCATTGGATTAAATTTTTGGAGACAAATCATTTAAATTTATGTTTGTATGTAGTTTTAGTCAAACTTCTTACACTAATTGAACTGAATTAAACATTATAGTTCTATTGGATCAAACATTTGCTTCTGGATGGTCATGTCCATGTGTTACTCATGTTAGCATTGCGTTGCGAATTCCAAATTATCCCAAGAAAGGAATGTGGGATAAATCATGTAACAGAAACAGGTAAAATCACAAAGGATAGGATAGTAGGAACATAAAAGGAGTTTAGTAGAAAGAAAATCAATGGCTGTCATAAATCAAACTTCTGTGCAGAGAAATACATAATAAAACAATTGGCTTTAGACTTTGGATAATGGTTTTTACATGAACACATTGCTGAGGATGGGCTTCCTCCAAACTTGTCAATGATGAAACAATTTATTGTCCACAAGCTTTTCCATGTCCAAAGTGCTATATATTAACATTGAAAGCGAACTTTCTGCCAAAAACAAAAACAAAAACAAAAACATTGAAAGCGCACTTTTAAGGTATACATTTCTTTTATTCATGAATCAACATCAAACTAGTCTACTTCAACTTGATAACATCTGCTTTAGCTGCCTAGAGAAATGAAGAAAAGTGAGAAGTTGGATTTACATGAGAAATTAAGGTCTCCATTAGTGAAATAAAAGCAGATGGCTACATTGACTTCACGCATTAATTTTTCACATATACTTCTGGGATCATATGAGCTTAGAGAAGAGGACCTTACTGTAAAGTTCAAAGCTAGTTGAGATAATAGTGTTAGGGCTAAACATCTGTCCCCACCTTATTTTATGCTGAATTTATTTTCAGATGAAAACAAACAGTCCCCTTCAAGAACCAATGATTCTCCCATAGTTAAGCCATCTCTTCAATCGGAACTTGCTTCTTTCGTTTCAGGCAGGAGAAGTACGAAAAATGACATGATGAAAATCATGCAAGCAAAAAGGGTTTGGATCAAGCACAAACATGGCAATCTGAGATTGTCCACTAGAGATCGATCTTGTATATTTCACTCCACACGATCGACGGGCAAAGATCGATGTCTTTATCATGGAGTGAGATGATGGACGGTATGTATCGGCTATATCAGTTTGTAAGTAGGGTGGGTTTCCAAACCATTAAAGTATCTCATTTAAATTGCAATTTGAACATCTCTTTGGCAAGAGTTTAAATCTGTATCTTTAATCGATAATTATTTTGTTTCGATATAATTATTTGATAAAAATCCCCTATTTAAAGGGAAAATTATAAATGAGGCCTTACGTTTTTGCCTTATTTTAAAAAGGACACAAGTTTCAAGAGTTTTCAAATTAGTCCCTAAGTTTTTTCAGAAGTTTTCAATTAAGGACACCCATCCATTTAAAGTTATTTTTCAACGAATTTTTCTCCCTTTTTTTTTTAAATACTCAAATTAGCCTTTATTGGAATAACACTCTCCTTCATTTTCTCTATATTCTCTTTATTTTTTTCATCGGCGTCTTCACTGTGATCAAAGACAACCAATGTCCCTGTATAATCGGTTACATGTAGTGGCTGTCAAAACCATAACATTTCTTTAAATGAAGAGTACTTAGGGTATTTTAAAAAATTTGAGAAAACAGTGGCCATAAAATACCTTTAAATGGCCAGATGTCTTTAATTGAAAACTTTTGGAAAGACTTGGAGATTAATTTGAAAACTCTTTAAGCTTGTGTCCTTTTTTGAAATAAGGCAAAATTTTAAGGCCTTAATTGAAATTTTTTCCTTATTTTTAAAAACTATGACAACTAACTGTTTTTATTTGTGTCTTTTTTTTTTTTAAATCCCGGCTGTGGTTTAATATTTTGATATGGGACATTAGATAAATTAGTTAGGGAGGCAACTCCATTCGGCAAAAACCACCAAGGTCAATTCCTGGATGTGGCATTGATGGTGAGGGTGGTGGGTACGTGACTTACCATGATTCCATATCTTATAAGTACTTGCGAGGACTGAGAAATGGGCGGCATGAAAAGAAAATTATCCATCCTTTCCCTCCGTCTATTGCCCTTCTCACCCAGGCAGCTTTGTAGACAGTCGAGTTGGGTTTGGATTGGGATGAAAGTTCATCAAAATCCAGCCAATTTTAAGTTATTTTTGTTAAACATGTTTGGGGTCGGTCCTGTATTGGGGCCATTAAGCATGCATGGGCCTAGACCATTTAGCATATTGGGCTGCATCATGTCCAACCCAAAGTGGGCTAAGCTTGGAACGTGGTAGGCCACAAACAGTTTTAACCCAATTCCAATCATGTACAAGGGCATGAGATTTTTGTTAAGACTTAAGAGGGCTAGCATGTTAAAGAAAATGTGGTTAACCCCGCCCTATTACATTACTCAATAATCAGTATACAGAAAATTTCGTTTCTTAACAGTATTTTTTGTAGGCACGTACCAGGAACCATGATATGGGTGGTCACAAACCTTGTCATAAGACCTCCATGCCGTTCCCCTTCAATTCCTTCTATTAAAACTATTTCATAGTGGGCCCCAATGGAATGGAGGCCTACTTTCCAAAATTAAACCCAAGTTCAAAAAAATAGAAAGCAAAATTAAAACATAACCCCTATAAAGGGCATGTAGTACGAGGTGTTTTGAAATGCAAATAGGCGGCCCAAGGGACAGCGTCTGGACAAATGTTGAGTTTATGAGCTCAATCTTAAACTGGATGGAAGACCCAATAATTAACTACCCAGGCTTGGATAAGTTTCAACAAGGCCCAGCTGCTCCAAATACATAAGAGATTCATAGTGGTCTTGAGGCCGGGCCCATGATTTTCATGTGGGTTTTAGAGGCAGACCTAGGTTCAATGAGGGTGACTTTTCCCAAAACCATATATGTGGATCCGCCCATATTATGCACAAGGCAAAAAGTATAGTTCAAGATATATATGTTTATGTATGATTTAGATCAAAGACTCAAAAAAATAACAAGTGAAAATATGGTCAAAAAAATAGAAAATGCCAGAAGATCAGATATGAACATGTTCGCGTACAATGCTAGGGGTGTTCATGGGTAGGGTCAGGCTGAGCTAAGGTATATCCAACCCCAACACTACTTTAGAAGCATAGACCTGTATCCGGCCCAAGCCTAATATCGGCCATAAATGTCAAGCCCGAGCCCGCCCATTTAATTAGTCAGGCGGGGCCAAACCAAGCAATTCAATAGTTGTTTGTGTTTTTCAGCAGTTCATAGGACAAATTTATTCCTAAGTTACAAGTAGGCCTGGCTGGGCTAGGCTAGGCTTTGGGCTTTCTATCACTTATTCAAAGTGCAGTCCAAATATTAAGTAGCTCAAAACATACATCCAAGCCCACAAAAAGCAATACTAACTTGTCCCACTTGGGCCAGTCCGGGTCATTGCTAAAGGCCCAGTAAGGACGAACTTCTTATATGCAAGTTTTCTTAAATAATTCCCAACACTTATTATGATAGGGCTCGGTTCAAATCATATAACTCAGGCTCAGGCTCAGACTTTTTCTAGGTCAATACTCACCTCAACCTACCCCTATTGCACCCATGGTTTTGAGCAACACAGTATACTAAAACTATTTCTTACCTCCCATCCTCACCATTCTTAATTATAATCCAACAAGATCCACATTACAAAATAGCCATTATGTCGCTCACCAGAAGAATAACCAACATCCGATTTCCAGACATGTATTTTTTTTCAAAACATGATCAATTGTAAGCATGATTGAGGGACCCTCCCAGCTAATATGGATGGGAAAGAAAGTGAACCAATCACCCCTGGTTAATTGTCATTACCCTTTCCATCACTCTCTCTGAGCAATAGAGTCCACATTCATTCCTCACGTTGACACATTAAATTAAGAAGAAAATAATTAAATAAAAAGGCTATTTAACGTGCACCACAAGATGAAAAATGATGTTGGTTGGAGATAATGCTGACATACCTTTTATTATTAGTATATAAGTATTGCCAATTGATTACCTCCAATACCATGTGTTGATGAAAAAAAGTGGAATGGAAGGTAGAAAATATCTCAACAAGTTGCAACACTATACAGTTTTTGATAGCAATAATGATGGTAATTGGAGGGCATTTAGCATAGGATGGGGGCCATCATCACTTTTGTTGTAGGTTGAAAGGTCAGTCTCAACTGAAAATGTGGGCTGAAAAACAAATGCAATGTATATGAGAGAGAGAGAGAGAGAGAGAGAGAGAGAGATGGGAAAAGCACCGTAACCACTGGCTTTAATAATAAATAAACAGTTCAAGGATGAATGTCATCTCCCCGTATTCTCAAATCTTGCTTTAATAGTAACTGGTTCCACTGTGAGCTTGAGCACAAGGCCAATGGCATGATTTGGACACCAGACTCATAATATGATTAATGCATATGATTAATAACATATAAGATTTATGCTAACCACACTATCAATTACGTAAGTGCTCAATCTTACTAATAAACTCTTATTAAAATAAAATTTGAGAGTATGTCATTGAAGGGAATCCCTTCCATTTTGAACTATTAGAGCATGTTTGGTAACATGCGAGGAATTTATAGATTTGATGATTCTTCACTACCATTGAAATAAGGATTCCTCGATGGAGATTTGTATAGTTGAGGATTCTACATTGATATTGGTGTGTATCAATGCATATAGCTGAAAAAAATAAAGTTTAATGTGCAAATCCACTTAAGCGAGGATTCTCAAATCTTATGAGGGGCGATCGAATCTGAAAATCTTAACAAATTAAAACTTTCATTTGTCCAAATCCTCGAGAATTTACTATTGTCAAATCTAGATTTACTACAACTTAAGAGCATGTTTGATAACAGGTGAAGAATCCATAAATCTGATGATTCTTCACTACCACTATAATAAGGATTCCTCACTGGGGATTTGTATTGTCGATTATTTCACATTGATATTGGTGTGTATCGATGCATATAACTGAGAAAAATAAGGTTCATTGTGCAAATCCACTTAAGTGAGGATTCTCAAATCTTATGAGAGGTGATTGAATCTAAAAATCATAACAAATGAAGATAACAATTCGTCCTAATATTCAGGGATTTACAATTGTCAAATATAGATTTACCACAACTTCAGGAAAACCAAAAATCTTTTCCCCAAAAATTTGGTTGCCAAACGTGACCTAAGGGCCGAAAGACTTGGTTGCCAAACGTGACCTTATGGTTATCCATATGTGGGCATCTCCAGGAAAGGATCTGGGAGACACTCTAGAAATTATCGTCATGAGCACAAGATGATATTCGAATAATGTCAAATTTTATATTTTTTCCTAAACATTATTGGAAATTTTTTCAAAAAATAATTTAAAGATATCGTACAATGATTTGAACGATGTAGGAAAAAATGAAAAGATAAGATCATAAAAAAGTACTTTAGAATATGTAAAATGTAATAATTTATATATGAGAAAATCCAAATGGTAAGGTTAGAAAACCCCCCTTCCTTGATGCGTGGAGCTTGGTTTTCTTTTCTTGCTTTTATACAAATCATAAATGTCGTGATAATAACCACTCTTTGTAATAAAAGTTGTGGGGCCTATTGATTCTATCCGATACAAAAACCACTATTTTGGATTTTTCAGCTACTAAGACTTGATGCAAGCCATTTGAGTTTGACCCATCCATTTCATGGCATGGACAGCTTTTGCTTGCAACGTATTTATATTGTAAATTGGTAGTTCTTGAAGTTTCTTGCATTGGGTCGGGCCTTTTGGCCCTCCTAAACTCTCTCAAGTGTCCTACTGTTTAAAAAAAAAAAAGCATAGCTTCATGTCTATGTAAGATTTGAATGATTGAATCCTGCCACTTGAGGAAAAAAGATAATGTTTAGAAATATTTGAGGCGATTCTTACATATATGATAATGATAAGCTAGAATCTCTTGGTTTTTCATACTCAAATAATAATATTTTAAATATCAAGAAAATTGAAATTGTCACAAGGAAAATACAAGAAAATCTCATATTATCAGAATGGTTACTAACAGGAATTCATTTTCTTTTTTGTATTTTTAGTGATTTCATGAATAACCAATTTTCGTCGAGATCTAGAAACTCCAAGATTTTAAAATATACAACAATTCAAGAGATGATAATCTTACCAGAACATCTTAGTTTTACCATAATCTGGATGATATAACCATCATGCCATATAAATTCAGTAATCACACAAAATAGAATTAGAAAAGAGTTTAAGCACACCATGTAGCTGTGCTTTGAACTTCATTAAAATGGGTTGATAGAGATAATGCCCTGATATTCTTTTAAGCATCTCCCTTTCGTTGGAAAATTTAAAAAATAAACAAATCCAAGGCTTTGGATTTTATTTTCTTGGAAAGCGCACTTTCCATATTTATACATTTTTCATGTAGAAAAAGTATTGAAAATCCCATTGAAAATAATCCTTTTGAAAACTCATTTCTTATTTGAAAATTTACGTTCTTTTATTTATGGCCCACATCCAACGTCGGATGTGTTGTAGTGTAAACGCACCTTTATAAGAGATCCCTCACCTTATCGTTTTACTCTGTTAATAGACTTAGATCCTAATTGGTGGTTATAGTTATTACTACTAAGCTGGGTTGGGCCAATTTGATTCGAGCTAGGTTCAACCTAATTACCAAGAAGGTGATTATAGTTGTTTTAACTACCACTAGCATCAAACCGGGTTAAATCAAAGCTTTTCTCTTAATTCCATCTTGAACTATTGGGCCTACTCTTGATCTTAATCCACAAGAACGATCAAAAGCAATCATTAAAAATAAAAAGCCCTTTCACCATCATTCTTGAGTTGAGAGAAAGACATTGATGAGAAAACTAGAGACGTTTCACAGATGCATTTCTTTTAAAGATAAGAAGAGGAAGTAGTTTTAGAAATGTCCCTATGAGAAAGGACACCTTTGAAGGGATGGGGAGTTTTACACATGGAGAGTCCTAGTGGTTGAAAAATGTCCTGATGCTCTTTTGGAAAAGCCATTTTCAAATCTCCTAGGTTCTCTCCGAAACCCATTCAAATTAAGAGTCACACTCCCTCGGAATCGTTAAAATGACTATTTACATTTGGGAAAGAGGTATCACTTTCCAAATTCCCATTATTTTACCTCTTCATTAGTGTGTATAAATTGAAACCGAGAGAAACAACCTATTTACATTATCATTAGGTGGGTCACATCTCTCATGCATATTATGTTATTCATCACCATGCATATTGTGGGTCATATAAACTTTCATGAAGGATTTAGGGTTGATCTTAGGGTCAACAAACGCAGATCAACATCCATTTTAACTGGGTTTCATTGTATGTTGGAGGCGGCCCGCCTGTTAACCTATTGCTGACTTAGTCCCACCAAGAAAGTCGTGGGAAACGTCTTAAGGAAAGCGCCTTGAAGCATTCATTTTTCTCTCTTTTTCTCATTCTCAATTCCATCAATGCCAACACCATTTATATAGCATGAAAGTTTATTGTTAGTTGGGTTTGAAGGGTTAGAGAAAAATGAAAGAATTGTATTTGTTTATAATAAAGCCTTCAGATTCTTTTAATCTGTCTAAGTTACAAATCTGTAAGAAATTCTTTATTTGTGATATGTTTTTGTCTCATTAAAAAACTTTTTTTAGGTCAGGTTAGGTCAGATTGACATCAATAAGAAACTCAACTTTGTTTTAAATGAAAAACAGTTTAAAAGGTATTATAATGCTAATTTAATTAAACAAAAAAGGGACCCATGTGTAACAGTGCGAGACCACACAATCTAAACACACACCTCTGAAAAAAACATAATTGTGATGCTGGTGGGCCCCACATATAATTCTCAAAATGCCATATAGTTGAGTTGTCTTGCAGCAATGCTTGCAATTATACTGGGTCGTGCTCTTTTTAGATTAGCACCTAATGGCGTCTTATCAGCAACTAGAAAGCTAACACGTATTAATAATCTATCGGCCTGCTCACAAATCTATCAATGACTTTGTGTACAAAGGCCACATATAAATGATGATTTACTGAAATGTTGCCATCAGTAGGAAAGGATCCGATGTTTTTAACATCTTCTTTCTCTATTCTTCTATGTAATCAGTGCACCAGTTCCATTTATTATATTAAGTTGCCAAGATATCAGAACTCACACAGTAGACATAGATGATGCCTACTCACTCATATGGATTTGATTGACATTCACTGCTGGGTTCTGTTTCATATTCTTTACATGATGTTCTCACATGAGGAGGTGAAAATCATTTTGATCAAATGCCACCAGTATCATTTCAATATTCATCCTCCAATTGGAGAAGGTGAACTTTTCACACTATCTGAGTTGAAAGTTGGCACCCATTCCATATAATACAGAGAGAGAGAGAGAGAGAGAGAGAGAGAGAGAGAGAGGTCCCCCAGTAAGAAAACAACAGACAAAACACTAGTCTACCATGTGCAGATTTATTCTTAGTTAAGCCGGACTAGTAGAAGACTAGCCGTTACCAGGAACTAGGTTGGAACCTCTTTTGCAGTTGCCTGTTAGTGGTTCAGTCCGGCTCAAAGTAAAAGCCTTACCATTGCATGGGGTATTCCCAAATTTTATGACAATTAGAGCGGTCACATCATAAAATTTAGCTGATAAATTGAAAAGGAAGTCCCTCTTTCCCTGGAAGATTCCTAACACCACTTAAAGAGGAATCCAAGAAACCATTCCCAGAATCATCTTCATTCATTGGAAAAAAAAAATACTTGTTTGCTATCATTGAATTCTCAGGTTTCAAAACTAATGAATGCCTCCGACCAACCATACTCTTATTAAATCCTTAATTCTCTTCTTCAGACATTCTTTGGGTCTAATTTCAAGATGGAACATATGAAAAAAAAGACACTGTATGGATCTAATTATTTCAAGAAGATGGAACATATGAATATAGAAGAAAAATATAAACCAAATTAAAAGAAAAATATATCTTTGATTTTTCTTACATGGATAATGGATTTCTACTATTGAGGAGTGGGCTCCACCCAAGGGGGAATATTGAAAAGTATTTCCATTACCTCTACTGACGTCTTGAGGTTTTTGTAGAATTAATTAGCTAAAGAAATTCAAGATCCGCTTGGTTGCTTTCGAAGGTGATGTATGATAATTCTTGAAGGGAATAATAGATCAAGTGTATATTTTAGGTGGGTGGTGCAACTCATTAGGTTTTCCTTCCTTGAAAAAAAATGAGGGAGAAAACGTTTGATAAAAATAGAGAGGAAGCAGAGAGAAGAAAAAAATTCACTTTCCCTGGAAAAGTGGAGCACTTTTCCCTACCTTTTAGCAGTTTTGTTGCACCAAATCTGGTTATATATTCTTTTCAACTTTCATTTTCAAACACACTACTCTTTCCACGCAAAAGTGTGTTATACAAACGTAATCTTGAAGAAAGTATAATAACATCTAGAACAGAGACATCAAAAAGCATCATAGAAAAAGATTGAGGTGCCAGTGTATGAGAGTTCTATATTAAGATATTTGGGTTGATCTAGATTGATCTAAGCTAAATGTGTAGATTTGGTGGTTGGGGGTCAAGGCAGCATCTGACTGGATAGGCTAAAACAAATGGGTTTTAGAAATTGAGGTTACTACAAACTTTTGAATAATTATGGGTTTTGAGTAGATCAGAGAAAAGAAAAAGTGCTCTTTTGTGAATAATGTAATAAATGAGCTTGCAATTTTGATTCAATGGCATTAACACTAGTTCATTAGAGCACGTAGCTAATGGTCCAATTGACCAACTATGAGCCACTTTCCTTCACATCTTTTTTCTTGAAAGAAACTATGAACCATAGCCTACAACCACCTCAATTAGAATTTTTATCATTTTGACAGTGAAAAGGAAAGTTCGAACAGTGGTCGATAAAGATTTAGGGTGCTTGGATGTGGGTGAAGAGTAATTTAGAATGAGCAGGCAAGAAGTTAAAAAAGAAAGCTAATTTTTTTCTACTTTGATGAACAAACCCATGTTAAGGGTACTGTTTGAAATGAAATGAAATGAACAGTCAGATAGGATAAAAAGGGCCCTATGGCAAACACTTGAATGAGGAGTAGTCAATTGAGATTCGATCTCTGAAACTTTGAGGGCCTATTTGACGGTTATAATTTAGAAAATCCATAACTCCTATCCATAAAAGTTTTAAAATGCTAATTTTGAAGCAGCATTCTAAATTCTGAAATTTAGAAAACTTTACAGGTTAAAATGACCCAAACATTTAGGCCCTATTTGCTTGAGTTAAAATACATAAGAATAAATACATAGGGTGGTTAAACATGAAGACAAATGTGAAGTTCAAAAAAAGGAGCATCAAATAGCATCTTCTTTTGAAAGAAAATATTTTGATGTTCATTTTTTGAAATTCACCTTTAATCTTTATTTTTAACTTCTGTATGGAATCGATTCCTATGCATTTTAATGCAAATAAATAGGCACAAGCTCATGGGCGAGTGGTGTTGCCACCTCAGTATCACACACATGCCCATGACATGGATGATCCCTGGCTCCTTAAGTTTAAGTATCACTCATGGGCCACTAGCCCAACCTACCCATAAAAAAAGGCCCTAAGAAAATCTCATCCATTTCTGTTTTATACCTTTGTTGAGGTTAACGTCCACCCTCGCTCCTAATCGAGCGGTCATAATTGTAGTCGAGCCCTCGCCCTCAACATAAAACTATTGTTGTGCCATTTCCTATCACCAATTGGTTTTGGAATAAGTGGTAGCTCAATAGCGTATGTTCGAGTCACGGAACATACGTTTTGCAAGTTCGCAGCGGGAGTCACGACAAGTGCCGCGTTTAAGTGATAGCTCAATAGGGCGTAAGATCCTACAGCCTTCCTCATCAAACAAGAGTATCATTATTACATGACAGTTTATGACAAAAGTTAAATCCCCACAGTCCAAATTCTCCAAAAAAAAAAAAGAAAGAAGTATCAGACAGACCCTGAATTACTAAACTGCAAAGGAGTAGATTCATTCTGCTTAACTCATGTTCGTCTTCCATAAATATATTATGTGGCAACTCAGCCTCCCTACATGTCTAAAACAGCATTGTCATCCGCACCGTTCAATTGCAAGCTCTAACAAGAATCAAGGAAAGCTCATTGATCAGATCAATTGAACCAGCTGAATTAATCCATTCAAGCCCATCTAATTAAAGAAAGCTTCCTTCTGAAGCACCTATGGGCTTTGGCAGCCACCAGATTGGCAGCTAGAATCAAAAGCCCAGTGAAAAAGACAATTTGGATTCGCCCATGCATGCCACATATGCATCAATGAGTTGGTCACAAAGTATTGTTCTGTGCGAAGCACACAAACTAGAACAGAACACATCTTTACTTACCTACACAGAAACACAGAATAACAAAGAAATTGAAAATGGAGATGAGATGCATCAGTAGCTTGAGTTGAAAACTCCTAGTAAAAAATCAGTAATGATAAGAGAAGTTGAATTAGGTGCATTGAAAAGGGGGGAGATTCTCATAGAAAAGGTGTCATTTTATACTAATCATTACCCCTCTTGCTGCTTTTACAAAGACATGAGTGGGGTGGCATACACAAACCATACAATTGTGAAAGCATTTGAACTTACAAAAGGGAAAGGGGGTTGTTGAAGTTGGTGAGCAGTCAGCATTAGAGGATTGTCATGGCTTTCTTTTTTTCCATAATTCTCACTGTTTCATAGGTGTTTGAATTTGAAATGCATGTAGGAAGATGAAGAGGGAAGGAGGTAGGGGGAGATAATCATGCCACAACTTGCCCTTTTTCAAACTTCAAGGTACTTTATGCTATGGGTGCCTACAGAAGGAAAAATGATGTTTATGTTGCTGATGAAATATTCAAAGAATACCATCTGAATGCCAAAAAAAAAAAACAGAGCTTTGAGTATCAAGAACAAAAAAAGATTGCATTTGCTGGAGAAATGATGCTCCCATCTGATGTGCTTATACTGGTTGAATTGCTTCCCTTTATCCTCTCTTCTTTTTCCAAGTCCTTGTGTAATAAGTGCTGATTTCTGATAAATGAGAATTAAAAAAAAAAAAACTCAATGGAGGTTGTGGCTATGGATTGTACTTTTCACAAGCAGGCCACATGATTTCATGATCCAGACTGTTTATCTGCTGCGCCTGTGATAGTAGACCATGCCTTTGATTTTACACAATCCCAATGACAACACATGAACATAGATAAAGGTCAAAAAAAAAAAAAAAAAATGCAGCAATGGTCCTTCAGTCATTGTTATGAAAAGTCATATATTGAGTTCGCCAGTTGTGGGTTATACCAAGGGCATAGGCTCTTCCCGGTAGGCTTCTTGGATTACCAGCAGAACAGCACCATGTGTGCAAGCTTGGGTCCATCGTATGCACAGGTCATGAGTCATAGGTTTCCAATAGGATGTTATATAAATCTCATAGAGAGAAATGGAAAATGCAATTAGAAGAATGAATGGCTTATCAGTGTTTGGTCACGGACCATGTATAGAGTACCTATCATATTAAGGGTCACTTGCCAAGGAAGATCAGGCAATTGGGTACGCTTCAGCCGAGTGCCTTCGAGAGTTCAGCAGCATACTGCACTCAAGAAGGATTTAAAGAATATATTTCCAGCATGTCACAATCAAAGCAAAACAGGAGGCTTATTTCCATGCAAAAGTTTGCCTACTGCTACATGCACATACCAATACATATGTATACGTGACAGTAAAATAACATTTTTATCTAATCAAAAAATTGATTCAACTTGCTGTCACAGCTCGATTATCATTGGAGAAACTACGGTTCATAACCGTTGAAGGATCACTATCAAGCATCTTCCAACCTCCATCGTGCCAACAATCTTCTACAGTCTGGGTCCTCCTGAAAACTTTTAATCAATCATTATAAGCCTAAGAAACAACTTCTATACTCAAAGTTAAAATACCCAATTTAAGCAAACCATCACAAGCTTTTGAAATGTTTAGGATACAAGCAACCTGTAGAAAATGTTACAAATAAGACCATCCTCGCACGTGCCTTTTTGTTTTCTAGTTTTGTATGACAAGACACTGAGACAGGCATCCACTACCTTCATGGTGGGTCTCCACCTTCAGAAGACAAGAAAACTGTTGCAGCCAGCCAACCTCTGGCAGTCTGGCTACAAAGATTGTTCATTTTCTTCTGAGGTTGACCATGAATTTGTGTCCCCCCTTGAGGTCTGTCTGTTCAGTGTTCACCATCCATACAATCATCTTCGAAATTTCAGATTACCATATTCCAAATTTTATGATATACACGCTAAATTCCAATCCTTTAATTCCAAGTTTCAATTCCATGCTTTTCTTCCGTTTTGTTTAACTCTTACCTTTCTCAAACTAACCCAAAATTCTACATAGAATGTCCCTTCCAGTAATTCCCACAATATTACTTGCTGCTCTCATCTAGTAATCATTCAGGAAAAAAATGATCTAAAATATATAAATGCTTGGAATTTGGAGCATTCTCCTGCAGTTGTATATGTTCCATATTTCTACAAGGAAAACACTGCAGAGGACTGCTGATTGTTAAAAGGGGGAAAATGCTGCAAGAAATGAATTTGCAGGTACCATGAATCAGTGAAACATATTCCAATCCTAATTTGATTATAATCACAGGCATGGAAAATCAAACATCTTAAATAAATTATTGGTAGATGAGATCTGAGGTATTCCAAATAATTATTATGAACTAAAAAACAAAGATTACAGGGAAAACAGTGGAAACTGTATATTACATGTAATTCAACATTTCAGTCTGAAAATAATTACAAATTCTAATATCCTTTTCCACACACAAAGCATGCTCTGAAGCAACATCGATTGGAAGTTGGAAACCACAAGCAGCAAGATGCTTTTAGAGTGGTTAGTTGGACCATTGGGATGTATACATCTTGGTCATTACTCCCGTTGACGATGTTACAAAGCTGCCCATATTTGAAAAGGGGAGAACCCATCAAGACCATAAAGTTCAGTGTCAAGAGAGAATGTGACAGCGACTCTGGGGAAGCTGATTTGTGCATCTACGGGATAGGCCATTCCCTGCGCCTTCCATTTCAGGCCATCTTTTCCATGTTGGCCAAGCAGAAGGGTGAAGTGGTATGACAACGATCAGTTGTGCTCTGCTATAAATGGATGTGTGCTCATATGAATTTAGTATTGAAAAGACGACTTGCGACAGCTGGAGGCAAATGCTTAATAAAAGCAGCATGAATCCACCCATCTGATATTTTATTAAGTGCGCTGAACTGAAGTTGAATGTGTCCTCCAATCTAGTTTGTCAGAAGCTACCAAATAAATAAAAAATTCGTCTCTGGGCAGCAATCATGAGTACCTTCATCATAAAGCAAAGCCACAAGAGCAGTGGATGAACAATTTTCAACCAGAAGTCTTGCAGGAAATATGCATCACAAAAGCTGCAGATTTGACAGGACTTTTGGAGGCTTCTCTGGTAGAATAGAAGTTTCCCAATTCCACCAGCAGCAGCAGCAGCTGGGGTTGAGAAGTTTAAAATATCAATAGAGACTCAAATTCTAGTTTCAGACAAAGCCCGTAACTGGATGAAAACAGTTGGGAGAACAGTAGCAATGACAACAGATAACACTATGCTAACCTGAGATAAAAGGGAAATAGAGTTACACTGCCAACATATGGGATTGGAAGGCATATCAATCTGAATAATCCTAGAATAGTTTTCAAACATTTTTAATGATAAACCATAGACTTTTTATTTTCTCGACTTCATGGATCAGATGGATAAAATACTTGGCAAACTTTCAAACTCTGTAAAGGAATGCAAAACCTGCTGAAGCAATTCACTTCGAAGACTTTAAATTAGTTTTTCTGGTTCATTTTTTGCCTCTAACTCTTACTTGCATAAACATTCAAACATACTGAAGAAGACAAAAGTCAACCATCACACCTTAATGTCATAGACTGTTTGGTCTATCAAGGCAAAAAGCTCAAGAGTTCAAAGCAGGAAAAAAAAAAGAGAACAGTATGAGAAAGAAAGAAAGAAATCCCATCAAAGTAGAGCAGTATTCTGTGATTCAAACCCAGAAATACCTTCATAATATTATTAATTAACTGCAATTACTCCAGATAACAAAATGCTACATTTCTCTGTCACTGTTCCTTCAACATTCAATCTTATAAACAAAAGGAGTTTTCTTTTTCTTTTTTTTTTTTTGGACAAACTCAAAAGCCTCAAAATCATGGAAGGGCAGGGGATGCCGATTCAGTCGAATTCTGATGCCAGACATTGATAATTCTATCCTTCCAATGTCCCCCTTTCTTTACCCTTAAAACCTCTATCACAAGAGAGTAATAAACAACAAGGACACAAACACTAGAAAGAATTCAATAATCCTACAAAGTAAATTCTACAGGTAAAAATGTTACATAGAGGACCCATCTGTGAAGACCTCAGTGAGCACATGGTCTTCCCCATTTGCAAACAGCTTGGAATCCTTCTCTTCCTCACTAAAGAAGTCCCGCCGCTCAAGCTTTGAATGTGCAGCAATGAATATCACCTTCTGAATCCTATCCATCCCAGACCTTGAGTGGCCATGAGCACTGACCCACCTCAACAAAGACCAATTGCACTTGAACCCGCAAGATGTAGCGTGGAGGAATATCAACCTCGCTGCTACTTTCCCCAGCGACTTGAACTCGCTCAAGCAGGTCTCCCACACCAGACGACTACTCTGGGGATTTGCAACCTTCATTTTCCCAGTCATGGGGTCGCGCTGCTTCACCTGGACTGCCTGCGCATAGAGCGGGTCAAGCCCTTCCGATCGCCACTTCATGAGCTCCATCAGAGCAATGTGGGCTTCTTCCCTTGAAACCAACCTGGTTATCAGCTTATCAACATCCTTCTCCTGCTCAGGAGTCAAGCGTTTGAATGGTGGGAGATACTTGCCGCTATTATCCCGCATCAAATAAAGCGGGTCGAGTATGAATGCTGCAGACCATGCCGGATGATAATTCTTCCTGAACCGTCTTTCGACGATCCTTTTGATGGGCCCTTCAGCCACATTGAATTCTTTACACCAGTCCTTTACCTTCCCCCTCAGATCCTCCCAAAGTGGCAGGCATTTCCCAACCAATGGTCGCTCGGCTTCGATCTCCTGAGCCATCCCTTGAACCAACTTGATCAGTGAATATACTGCCTCCAATTCACTCCAAAACCCCACATCCTTAACCATATCTACTACCTCCCTGGCAACTGGATCTTCCACACAGACCACCTTATAAGAATCCTCATTTACTGCCGCTCGCAGAGCACCAGAGGAGCTCAGGATATCTTGAATCATTGCATAGAGGACAGTGAAATTTAAATTCTCCCCTCCTTTCGAGTTGGAGGGCACCCTAATCAAGCAGGCATGTTCATGTTCTGGCAACTCAAAATCGTGGAAGCTGTTCCTTACCTGCAAATTGGTGTTGAAGAAATTGGCAAGCTTAAGACAATTCTGAGTGACTTTCTTGAAGAGTGGAAGCTCTTTGCTGAAGTCTTTAATCAAGCTAATGAAGCCCTGAAGCTGGCAAGAGAGATTCACCATCCAATTGTTCCTGCTCTCCAAATTCCGCAGCGCCTTCGCCTTGAACTTGTCTGCGACAATTCCGACACACCGTTGCGGTGTGGCACTGCCGGGGCAGATGCCGGTGATAGTCTCCCAGAGAACCTCCTCGGCGAAATCAGACGGAACGCTCCCGCCTGCAAAAACCGCCCGCCTGAACACACTGGAGCCGTTAGGGAGATTGACAGTGAGACCGACGAGATTCTCCACAGCCCCACATTCACTCCCACAGCGGGGCTTCCACCCATTCGCCGCCAATTGGAAGAAGGCTGCATCCCGGATCTTCACCTCCGACTCCAACTTGGCCTCTTCATAACAGACGTCTAGCCGGGTGCCCGCGAGCTCCCGGGGGCTAATTGGCGGCAAACCCACCTGCTGCAAGAAGGCCTTGAATTTGGGGTGATCGACGCCGGAGAAGGAGACGGCGCCGCAGGACTCGTAAACCCATTCGGCGAGTAGACTGACCGCAGAGTTTATCTGAGTCTTGCTCAGAGGCGGCCCGGGGGAGGCCTTGGGGCTCTTCAGCTTCTTCACGCTGTCCTCCAACATCGCCAAAGCTCCCAAATCCTCCTTCCCGCCAGAGAGCACCAAATGCTGCTGCGGCGGCGGCGCCGCCGCCGGGTAACCAATCTGGGTGCAAAATTGAGATGGGTCAATGACGGCGAGAGGGGGGATTTGGTAGGCGGCGGAGGCGTGGCGCTTGCGGGAGGGGGGGTCGGAGGAGGGAGAAGGAGAGAGGGGTGATTTTGGGGCGGATGAGAAGGTGGGGCAGGTGCCGCGCTTGAGGTGCTCGGAGGCGGTGCGGGAGGGGTTGGAGGCCGAGAAGACGGCGTTGCAGAGGGAGCAGCGGAGCTTAACGGCCTTGGGGAGGCCGGTGTCGGAGCTGTGGACGAGGAAGGGCTCGAGGTGGGCCCAGTACCAGGCCCCCTTCCCCTTGATGGCCTTGCATCGGACGGTCACCAGCCCTTCGTACCGCTTGTGCACGGCCCGAGCCGTTATGTCGTCTGCAACAACCCCACCAGCAGATGATGCAGACACTGGCACCGATACCGAGTCTAAGGGAGAGTTTGAAGAAGCCATAGCGGCCATCATCCGTGTCGGCTCTGGGTTATGTCGTTTCGGTGGAAGCTACCCGTCGCCATCCATGGGAAGGAGTGGTGTTGTGATGATTTCTAGGAGGAGGCTTCATTGAATGGAAAAGAAGCAAGGGAGCAATGGATTGAATATCAGGAGATTCCAGCTTCTCATGTCTAATGGGAAAATTAGAGATCTGAAGAAGATGAAAGAAAATTAAGGTATAGATGCTGCTGACAGGACCAATTTTGGGATTGGGCACTGCTGAGTTGGAGTTGTGTTTGATTTGTTTTTTATGTTGATTTTACTTGGTTCTTTATTCAATTATTTATGCTCTGGGTGCCTCAGAAGAGGAAGGAGAGAGAGAGAAGCAGGTAAATGAGAAATGGTACTGGAGAAAAGGATGAGAGGACCAAGAGGCTTATGGTTGTGTTTCTTCAGAGACTAGAGATGGGATGAGAAGAGGCCATTTGTTTTGAGATAGGGAGGCACCCCCATAGATGGGTGTTTAAATCCTGGGGACTGGGAGTATAGTACTACTAAATAGTATCTCTGTGGAGCCCCTGATTTGGGCAATTTAGAGTCCGGATCCGGTGCTTCCTGTGATTGCAACTAATAAAAATCTTGGGTGTTCAAAATGAATGCTCGTCGTCCTTTCAATTGTGGGATCAACTTGTATTCAGGTAAAATTTCAGGAAGAGGGCAAATGATCAATTATAAGCTCAATCTTTTAATGAGACCAACCCTTTTTGGAGTAAATTTTGAAGACATCTCATGGATTTCAAGTAAGTTGGATTTCAATACAAGAACTCAGAGTGACTTCCACTCCTTTCACTCAGAAGTGTGTGGGAGATCACTAAAGTGGTTCCCGGACTCCATCTTAGGCCAGTCGAGTGATTGACTTACTAGTGGACTATTATCGATGAAATTCCCCATTTTTATGGTGGGACCGACTCATTTTAGTGTAAGATTTGAGAACATCCCATGATCAGAGTGGGCGTTTATTTTAACCAGCTCTACGCTTCATTAAGGGGGCCCACTATGTAAAAATGTATAGCTTTTATGGGATGCAATGTTAAAATTGCATAAGATTTTTTCTTAACTTGAGGGGACTATCTAGAATTTCCGGCGGCCATGGCCACCCTCTCCCCCAACTATTTCTGCTGCCCCTGCCTAGTGCCTACAGTGAGGTCCACAACTAAGTCATGGAAAATGGGAGATCACTCAAGGGATCCATACTTGGACATTTGAACTCATGGACTTACTGGAAGGAAGTCATATATGAAGAGGCCGACTCAAAAGATCTTGCACTAACCCATTTAATGTCAATTGCTAGTTTGGTCAGGTTAGAGCATCTCCAACAGCAGACATCCTTATTAGATCTTTTGAAAGCTGTAGATCTTAAGGCCTCGTCTCAAAGAACAGGGCATTTCCATCAAGCAATGCTCTCCCTTTATTGCTATTTGCGACCAACGATCCTAGCCGTATATGAATTCCATCAAGCATAGATCCTTCAGAGTCATGTGTTGAATCTAGATTGGAAGCCAGAGGTCCTACTGTAGGTGTTGTTGCGTCGAGACACAAAGGAGTAAAAGAGAGATTCGCTAAAAATGCCTGTTATCATTGTTCATTATCATAAAATTGATTGATTACAAATGCTCCTCAGTACCTCTCAATCAATCCACCACTTTTCACTATCGAAATAATGTTTATTAGTGCGGCCCTGCGCGTAGTAAGGGGCATAAAGTCATCTTTCATAAGGGTCTATCCAGCTGATCAGATTATCATCAAACTCAGATGAAAATTTGAGGTGAAAAGCAAGTAGAAAAGAACTTTTTAGAAGAAATTGGTGAAGTTTTATCAATTAAACACACAAGCACAGCCTCAGTTTCCTGTCATATAAAAAAAAAATCCATTGTAGGAATTCATTTAATTGTTCAACCCAATGAAACTATAGGTAAGTAGGTCAGAGAGTTACTTGACATTTGCAGTCAGAAAGGTAATAGTAGTGGTGACTTTTTAAAAAAGTGCTTTATTATTATAACCTTTTCATAAAACAACATTTAACCAATAACATCATGATTTATTTCTAAAATATCACTAAATTTTATAATAATTGGGTAATCACAATAAAATCATGAAAAACCAGTTGAGAAATGAAAGTGCTCTTTGTATTCTAAAGAATGTGTATTTCAAGAAGCCTTTTAGTATTTCAGAGTGAGAACATTTATAATGCTTTTTTTTTTTTCTCTCTCTTTTGGTTTTTATCCATAACTTAAGTGGTAAGTTTTTTGTATCTACTCTTACCAAAAAAAGAATTTTGGTTTTACCATATTAATACTTTCCACGACCAACAGTATTAGTCATTATTCATTGATACATATCAAAAAATTGGTATTACCGGGGTACATCAGTTGGCCTAAAACCACAATTTGCACCCAGAGTTTGTACGTTCAAATCTGCAATACCACACTGGGGTTATAGGGGACTTTACCCTGCTTCCCTCTGGACCTGGAAGGATTAGTTCAGCCCAAAGGTTGGAAACCCTCTTATAGCAACAAAAAAAAAAAAAAAACACTCAAGACACAAAAGCCACCTTCTACTTCAATTGCACCAGTTGTACATTTTTAAGATCTATAAAAAAAATTTTAAAAAAAGTGGTGTATCTTACACTTAATTTATAATAGAATACACACACACACACAAAAAAAATCATTCAAGAACAAAAGAATTAGGGTGATAAATGACTGTAATAGTTGAGGCTCCAATACCCATAGAAGGCGACAACACAACCAATAGAGAAAAAGAATCAATGCAAAATCACATAAAATAGATTCTTGAAGATCCTAACTTCATAAAAAATAGCGACACATTTGTTTCTCATTGCAAAGAATGACAGTGACTTCATCCCTATTGTGTCCACGGGCTTCCCAAACGCTATTATTATATGTATACATATGCAGCATGTTTATTTCTTTACTGCTGTTGGTGGGAGCCCGGGGTTCAATCTGTTGGTGGGAGAGCATGGGGTTAAAGACTTCAACAAGTGCTTTGGTGATAATTCTACTTTTATAAAGAGTCATCTAGCTAGATTGCTCTAAGTGCTCCACTTGAACTTTTTCAAGGCCTTAGTACTCGACTTGCAATTCTTGAATATATATGGGCATTATATGAAGTCTTGCTTCATAAGAATAAAAACTATTGTTGGGTTTGTCGCATTTAAAATATATTATGAGCTCCAATAAGATAAAATTCATTCAATCTGATGTAGGATGCACTTTGATTGAAGTGAAATTTGATGAGTGCCTAAACAGAAGGAAAGGGAGAATGAGAAATAAATTTCGAAGCACGAGTGATTAAACAGTTCATTAGTTCAAGTTTTTCATCCCCGCGGACCAGTGCTCTTGTTTAGGGATGTGAACGGATCTCAAATTACTGGGTTAACTATAAGACCCACGAACTATAATATCCAGACTATGAACCCTCCTTTTATACGAGATTGATAATTGGGTCTAGTGTAGGCCCACATTCACAGTTTGGGCCTGATTGATGAAGTCTTGACTCCAAACCTAAGTGCTCCTATTCGGATGTTTTGCACCATTCGAGACAACCAGTGGGGCCCACCTTAGATCCTTAATTGCTCCTCCGAATATCATGGGTCCCATGGGTTTTAGATTGATCCAAATGTGACTCATCGTTGAACTCAAATGATGCATTTCAAAACCGTTACATTGAGGGCCACATCTAAAAGGGTTTGAGGATGAGCAAATGGGTTTGAAACTTTATACATGGGTCTATCCCATTTTGATCCTTCAATCCACCACCTTACCCATGATTGGTGGGTCTCAAGTGAGCCCCACCACACAGGGGCAGGGCCCTTATATATATTAAATATAGATAATGTTTTCATAAGATGCAGATAATCGGGCTTGTTCGGCCCAACAATAGCCCCATCTGATTTGGCACTCATCAAGACTATGAGTCTTGAATTTTTAAATTCGGTCAAACCCATTTAAATTTTTAGACATTGGTTTTGGTATGCCAGATCTCAATTCATCTCAATCCCTTTACATCTGAGATGTGGTAAACCCCTATCCAAGCACAATCTTTTTCCTCCTTGACCCCTTCTCATATGGGCCACATTGGGCTCTTGCTCATCAAGCTTATGCTCGATGTTTCTCAAGAAATCTAACCTCACATATTTAGGCCTTAGGGTTTGTTTGTGTAACGCCCGTGGAAAAGGAACCACAGAAATGCAAACCTGATGGAGACGTCGGACTCATGTTTCTTAGGCAAACAAACCGGCCATTAGAGGAATTTCACATGTAACTGCCTATATTTTAGACAATTACAAATGAAAGCTTTATTCTTGTTTTTACAACTAACAATATCTACTAATCTTAAAATCTTACTCCACTACTTAAGTAAGAGCATTGAGAGGACAATTTTTGACCGCTGAAGAAATTTGACATATTATCATGAAAGGACAAAATTCTCTTCAAAGTAACTCGTTCTATACAAAATTAAGAGAGCTAATCATGGTTAGAGCTTAATAGCCTCTTCACGTTATCATCTGGAATTAGTCTAAATCAAGTTATATCAAAGGGGGTTTTGATCATTTTCTGACAAAATTCAACTAATCTCATCAATCAATCGAAAATCAAGCTAACAACCAAGACAGTTGACTGAGACTTTTATTTTGCTAGAGATGGTTATTCATCAAAATAAAGAGGCAACTAGTTATTTATAATTATAGAAAATACACCATTATATTTAAAATTTACCTCTCAGAAATTCAATAACGGTTAATGGGAAAGTCTTGGAATCATTTGGTTATTCCTGACTTTGTTAATCTCGAGATTAACATATATAAACGGGTTTATAACTTATTACCGCAAATTTGAATACCTCAAGCATTTAAACAAACATAAATGCACATCTGATTTTATGATAAACACTATATTTTTGTGAAGCCTTGATCAAACGGCTATCCTTTAATTGGGGATTTATCGCACGCCTCTTCTCTTAAAGACATGATTGAGCAATGAGGAGATAGATTCTGCGAATTGAGGAACCATAAACCCTAAAACTCTTTATACTTATGATTTTCATTAACAATGCCCTTTCCAACAGATATTCAATAGGTTTAGGAAACTCTCATGTATTTAGCTAATAAGAATTCTCATTTGATTAGCTGAATACCGAAGATATGATTGGTATGAACTTAACAATATGATTTATATGAACTCTTATTTCGTTTTGAGTCGCTTGATTTTTCTTTTAGTCTTAGAAAATTGAATTTAGTAGCTCATGTTTTTGCTAAAAGTATATACTGCAGGTGGGACTTTTGTACCTATGTACCCTTCCTTATATCTTATTACTTTTGCTTTGTTTTGCTCGTTCTTAATGATTATTCTACTTTATAAAAAACAATTTCTTTTTAATTGCCTTTGTTCATCCAAGTGGGCTCCACAACCGATTGTCTCGTGATGCGGACCCCATTCCCGTAAAGTCTAACGAACATTTGTCCATGCATGGGAACCTCAGATGCAGCATGGGACATCCTGTACAGCATCGGAGAAGCCTGTTCTCACTCTCCATCAGTTACAACTAACAGGGGAGCATCCCCTCTAATGATTCTCATTTAGTGAGTTTTTAGGGCCTGTTTGATTGTAGAGAAATGAAAATGAGGGAATTTCCCCTAAGGATTTTTTTTTTTTTTTTTTTTTTTTAATGACGAGGGTATCTCACTTCTTTGAGAGTTGACTATTCCTCATGCACATGAAGTCCCTACCCACCCACGCACCGGGTAAGTCAAGCTTTTACCTGGATAAGTGGCCCCAAAGAGCACGAGTTCGAAACCACAACTGCTAGTTCGTGATCCGTAGTCCTACCCAACTGCGCTGCCCCTCGGGTTGAGTTCCCACTAGTTGGAGAGATGGGGAGAAAATTAAGGGCAGACCATCCATGTAGAAGAACCATGATTTTTCTCAAGCAGTGATTCTCCAATGTTTTAGATTTGAATTTAGAAAATCAATTTAAAGCCATTTCTTGATAAGAAAACTAATTAATATAAAATTAAATTGACATTCCTACTAATAAAAAAAAAACTCAGCTACACCATAGAAAAGTGTTTTCTACATTACATTGAGGAGATAATATCTTCTCCTGCTTCTTGTAAAAGTTGGTTACAAGAAGAATTCAAAATGGGAAAAATACATTTCACTGGAGCAAAAAAAAAAAAAAAATCTCTCCTCCCTACTCCTCTCTACATCCAAACGGGTATATAGTTGCATGCTCATTGTGGGCTATTAGCTACATTTTAAGCCCACCTAATGCTCTAATATTTTGGACCCAGAGTTACTCATAGTAGGGGCTCATATTTTCAACACTTAAGGTATATATCTCAGTGAAGACAGAACATACAGTGCTATCACTGGACCAGGTTCAATTATCCTGAGTGTGAGCAATCTCAGTCTTTTAGTTAACCAGAACAGATATTCTTTGATAGGCCCAACCTTAGGGCACTAAAATCACGCTCTAACCTCTTGAGTTAATCAAGGGCCTAACACATGCTTTGGACGGATAGGTAGAGCTGACTTTCTGTGGCTCTAATTAGATATGACTAGGAGTGTTCATGGGCTGCGTCATCCCCAGCTTGACCACACACCGGCATGCAATTCCTGGATATGGGCTGTGATTTTAAGCCCATTAGCCGATGAATGGCCCAATTGCTGGCCATGATATTAAAATGGTTCCGGAATGGGCTTATTATATATACCCAGATCGAGAATTTATGACAAGCTGTGTATAGATTTTGCAAATGTCTAGGCCTGGGCCAGACTTTCACGATAATACACGTGGACATGGGCCCAAATATTGGGTTGAATAACTAAGTGAGTGAAGCTTGAACAAGATTCAGACGGCCTTAACCCTGCACACAAACACTTACAGAGATTACAAGGCCATAGTCCATTCATTGTTGGGCCCTCAGGCTTAATCCCTCACCCTGCTCACATGCCAATACTCCAAATGTGGGATGGGCTCACCACAGGCCCAGGCTGGCCTTTTACTAATTCATTTTGCTGTTATACTCGTGCCATTCTGGGGCTTCAATTCAGACCATCGTATTGTGGGGTCTACTTGGGAACGATCCCTGGCTTAAAACAATTGATCACTTGTTCTTTCAAAAGCATAGACCCAGGTGCCGTCGTAACTGTTTGGACTCGAAATCGGAACATCAGAACCCAAAATAAAAAACCGAATGGGTTTGACTCAACCCAAATTAAACATGGCCAACTGGGTGGCAGTTAACACGCATATTTAACATTTCAATTTTTGTTCAATATCAGGCCACATTCATCAGCCTCTCTATGCCATTATCATCGGAGCCTTGTACCTCAAATATGAAATGATGACATGCTGTCCTCAACATGATGCCAATATCAGTTATATGTTGGGTTTTGTCTTATAGGCTGAGAAAGATTTTATTGGAGGCCAAGAAAGCAGGGATTATATCTATAGTGAGAGACACTCTCACCAAGTTGGTGAGAGATGGGTGAGGGCCCTCACATTTAAGTTGGGGGTTCTTGCATTTAAGTTAGTGAGAGTGGATATGGAAGTGAGGGCCCCCACTCATCTCTCATAAACTTGGTGAGAGTGTCTCTCATAGGAGCACCTCCCATACACACACGCACACACACACTATAACCCTACCTCTTAGGGTTAGGAGAGAAGAACGAGATACGATCTTTCTCTTCCCCATGAAAGTAGGCAATCTTGCGGAACCATGTAAAATCATTGTGTTCATGTGCGTGATGCTTGATGGCCGGTGTGTTTATGTTCATCATGGCATGTATTTTTCGTTGTGCCACTCTTCCTGACAAGTGGTATCAAAGCAACTGAGTCTTTGATTTATTTCTTATGGAAAATTGTTACCTACAAGCAAACCACATATTGTGCTAATGGGGTCCAACTCAGGGCCCACATGCATCCATATCACTGGAAGTACGATAGATGAAAAAGTCCCTTTACGAATAACGGAATAAGGGTAATGTGAAATATCGACCCAATCAGATTAACCTAATCCTTAATTTAATAGCCTAAGAAGTTTAACAATCTTTTAACTGTAGAATTGTTTTTTCTTTTCAAATTCAATTCAATGGTTAATAAAGATTTAATGAACATAAAATTGACATGATGTCAGACCATGGGGGTGATAAGAGTGTGAAAGGTTTAATGAGCTGCACTAACTAAACGTGGCACTCCGGTAGGCCACTCATAAAAGAGGATCATTCTCCATCTGTAATAGTTACCTATTACTTATCATAATATGCTAAATATTTTCCCTAAATTTAATCTCAAATAAGGTGGGATAGCCATCAAATTGATCGGGCAGAAAATATAATTATGTATTTCACAGATAATCTGCAGAAAGAAAAATAAAAATTGGTTTTCTAATTTCTAGTCAAATATGAGGCAAGCTGCATTCGATATTATCTCAGAGGCTGCAATGCACTCGAACAAGCTCCTATTCAAATCTGATTCCAAGACAATGTAATTAGGGATGCAAGTGGACCGGGCCAAGCCTAGGGCTTGTCAGTATTTTTCAGTAGGCTCGAGCTCGAGAGGGCCTCAAAAATCCTGGCTCAGGCTCGGCTCTTATTAAGTTATAAGGCCCTAGGACCGGCCCTTTGAGCCCGGCTTATTGAGGCCCTAGGCTTGGCTCGTGATGACAAAAATAAACCAGAGAGTTCTTACATTCATTACACAACTCCCCCACTCCATAATTTCAAAAAGGAAAAAAGAAAGCTACAAAAGTGCTGACAAAAGTCTCATCAAATTTCAAAGATGAAAGGAGTGGTAACTGTTTGTTGCAACTGGAACAATTTCAGAACCATGCTTTGTTACTTCGTAAAGCTATAGACCTAAGTTGAGTAAGGTAAAAAGGACACAAATAATAATAGTCATATTTTGCTCTGTTTTTGGCTAAGTTCATCCAAGAGGCGGACCAACGTTGTGATGACCTAGGGCGACCGCCCCAGGTCAAATTTTAAATTCCTCTTCAAATAGTATTGGGCCTTGGCCCATGCCCCATATCAACACAATCCATGCCCCAGGTCAAAGAGGTAGAACGAAAGAAAAAATCTCAAAATCCTCTTTGGCTCTTCCGCTCTTCCCCCTTCTTCTTCCTCTTCCGCACTTCGGCTCTTCTGACCTACCTTCTTCCTTCGAAGCTCGACGGTTCAGGTATCTCTCTCCCTCTCTCTGTAGCTTCTTTCTCCCTCTCCATCTTGCTAGGGTTTGTGCAGTTTCCTCTCTTCTTTTCCTTCCTCTCTTCCTCCTTTGCACATTAGGGTTTATGTTTTAGTTTTCCTTTTTCTTTTGAAGTGATGATTTCAATGCCCTCTATTCTATTAAAAATGAGAAAAGGGCGAGGTGATTGAGAAGAATATGTTCTCTCTGATTCTCTCTATCTCTCTTTCTCTGATAAATAGAGGGAATTAGTGAAATCAAAGTGCAGAGATCAGAGATGTCGTTGACTGACTGACTTGATCACATTTATGGAGGGAATTAGGGAAAAGGGCGATTTTACTCGGTCCACCTCTGTCCTTAGTTCTATAGCACATGATTCTTTGACATAGCAAATGAAGATATAAACAGTGTCTTTCAGTTGTTTCTTCTTCCCAGTGCATAGCCACAAAACAAAGCACCCATTTAACCATGTAAACTGTAATCATCAGAAAAAGTAGACTGAGGGTTTATGTTCAAGATTCCTAACCTCCATAACCAGGGGCGGACCCAAGAGTAGGCCCAGGGGGGCCATGGCCCCCCCCTCTCAAATCACTAACCCCTAAGATTAATATGCTTTAATTAATTTATATAATCATTTTATAACAACTGGCCCCCCCTTAATTGTTTGCACAAAGTATATATATATATATAAAAAAAAATAAAAAAAGAAAAGACCAAATTGAAATGGGCCTTGATCCATCTCCTCAAGTCCCAAGTCCCAAAGCCAGAAAAGGGAAGCTCATAAGTCCTTCATCCATTTGTAAATTGTAATGCAATTAAGTTAACAGCCCCTGATTTGTCGATGAATAACTAAGCCATTCAATTCCTCATTGTTTGGTTGAGATGGACAACCGTTTGGTTTGGGTCTTGAATCTTGAGAAGAAAGACTTTTACTGCATCAACCCTAAAGTCCCTATCCCTATTCCCTAACATTTTAATAGGAAGAAAGAAAAAACTAAAGAAGAAAGCTACAGACCGCCCCTGCTCACACAACTGCCCGCTGGCCCGATCCAATCAAAGTCATCAAAGATCAAACGATTAGTTTGTGTGCCGTGTGCGCCGGTGGATGTGGCTGTGCTGCTGCAGGTAAACTTCTAGCCTTTGATTTTAATATATTTATCATGCTTGAACTTGGATGTATGTCCAGAAAAAATATAAAAAAATATTAGCTATCTTGATTTGTTAAAATATATTTATTTAAGTTCCTCCCCCCCCCCCCCCCCCCGCGATGAAATCCTGGGTCCGCCCCTGTCCATAACTCCATTAATCCAAAGAACCAAAGGTCTTGAAGAAGGGTCCCCAACTACCTCAAAGAACCAGTAGAAGAGTGCCCTTCCAGAGTCCTTGTTCACTGTCACATACCCAGAATAATGGGCAAAGTTCACATTAAAAGGCTGCCTAGGTAGATTATGCACTCTGTCTTTCTCTTGTTGGTCAGTTGGGTAGTCAAAGTCTATCCAAGATGAACTGCACTTGACCCTTGGAGAGCTAAGAAGAAAAAAAAAATAGGCAACAGAAAGAAAAACTGTTCTAAATCTATCCATCTTCTCCATTTTTCTTCTTGTGGGCTCTCCTGTTTGTGTGATTTATAGCAGAGTGATGGTGTGTGTGAGACTGTGAGTGCTGCTGCCAACGTGGGGCTCGTGGGTGCCTAGGATTTCTGGGTGCTGACACAAGAACATGTGTTAATGTTTACTTCCTGCAGTAGGATTTGATTATTTTAACTTGCTTTTATTTTATTATACAGTGGTTTGGTGCAGACTACAGAGTGCTCATGTCAATGACTAATGTTTGACAAATTGGACAGTAGAGTAAGAACAACAATTAAAATGATGGGCTTCACAAGTAAAGTCCATAAAGCAATGATAGTGCTGATTATCAACAGTAGAGTAAGAACAACAATTACAAATAAAACATATAAAACACATAATCATTAAAACTATGGAATATGTAAATTAAAATTTATTTTAAATATTTTGAATGGTCTAGAATTGTCCATATTTTCTATGTCCTAGTTTCGAATAGATCTAGAATTGTTGTTAGCAAGTCTTATCTAATTGTCTTGATCTATGTTTAACCTTTAACTACTTTTTTCTTCTTCTCTTTTTTCATTTTGGAAACTTTATTCTTGAACCGTAATATGATGTTTATGACTATGCTGATAATGTTCACCTATAAATTATAAATACAGGTGCTCTCATTTGAATTCATATGATCAAGGAATTGTTTGAAGCGTAAGGAAATAATAACGAGTACTAATTTTTACATGATAATGTGTATTACTTCTTTAGAATTTCTTTATTATTGTTGTAAGGAAATAATAACGAGGTACTAAAAAATTCTAGCAAAAGTTTCGCCCCACCTAAACGAAAATCCTGGGTCCGCCTTTGGTTCACCCCTCACCTAACCTTGCAGACTTTGATGAACATGACTATCTAACTGTGCAATGGTACAGATGAGAGCCCCCTTGCATCACTAGTCAGCACATCCAAGCACACAAAATAACATATAGTAGTGCATGCATGTGTGATAAATCAATGGTGCATGGCCATTTAAAAAAAAAAGTGAAACCAACCAGCATAAGCCAAACCCTAAAATAAAATAACCAAATAAAAAAATCCACAAAAGAGAAAAACCCAAATGATAATATGCACCAAAGACAAGGCTCCAACTCACAAAATCAAACCCAAGTTCGCCAATACCATGGCTGTCAACCCTTTGGACACGCGGAAAAAAAAAAAAAAACCTTCAAACCCAATAACACAAATGAAGAGAGGAATAGAGAGAGAAAGCAGGAAAATCACAGATACCAAAAAAGCACATTAGGAGAGAAGTACCTCGTGCCCATAGTTGTTAATATCGTTTCGGACCTCATTTCGCTCTGGCCTGCAAAATGAAAAGTTTCGGCCGATTCGGGATTTCAGCGAAACTTTTCGGAATTATATTTCAGGGAAAATATAACAAAATATATATACATATATAAGTAAAAAAATAGAAAAAGTAATAAATATAGATTTAATCCATTATAGTAATTTTTTTTTGGAATTATATTTTGTGAAAATATTAGAAATACAAAATATATGTGTAAAAAAAATAAAAAAAATTAATTTTGTAAAATTTCATTTCGACCGAAAAGTTACATTTCGGCCGAAATCCCGACTTTCGGCCGAAATTTTGAATTTCGAATGATATTGACCGAAATTCAAACCAAAAAGTTTTGGCCGAAATCTCATTTCGGCTACTTGACCGAAACGAAAAATTTCGGTCATTTCGGCCGAAATAAAACGAAATTAATAACTATGCTTGTGGCTCTTAATAGAGGAATGGAGAAGAGGTGGAGGAAGGAAGAAGACACGCAGCTAGGGTTTCCTGCAAATGGACCGAGAGCATTCTTTGCTACAAAAGAGAAGTGTGGGTAAACTTGTAAATCCCATAAAATTAAGAAGGCAAACTTGTCCTAAAAACATGACAAATGGGCTACCCGCTTCAGACAGTTTCATCTGTCCAAAAAAGCACAGTTTTTGGGCCATTCTGGAATAGACAAAAAATGTCTATTTTCTATTTTAGACAGACATATTAGTTGGTACATCCAAACAGTCTAATAACTAAAAATGTCTTTTTCATACAGTTTTAAGAGATTTAGACCGAAAAATTTGACATGCCAAACAGGCCCTTAGTGCTTAGGGTTTAGTATTTAGGGTTTAGGGATTATTTATATTGAATTAAAACTAATGTTTATGATTTATGGATTATGTTATATCATATATGTATTATATACTATATAGTCTACATATATAATATATATAAGCCCTAGGGCTTACAAGCCGGGCTTCATCAAGCCCGAGCTCGACCCGTTAAAGCAAATGGGCCTCCTACTAGGCCTTAACTGGGCTCTTTTGTCTTTTGAACCAAGCTCGAGCCAAGTCTATAACGCCCGCGGACGACCCAGCCCACTTTCACCCCTAAATGTAATGTGTCCTTGTCAATCCACGAGACTTTCAATGGAAGCATAGGTTCTCTCTCTTTCTGCAGGAAAATTAGAAATAATGGTCAGGAGAAGACCCAAGTTCTTGCAAATTTGCAGATGGGACGAGTGCCACGATTATACAAAAAAAGCCCTCACAAGTCACATCACAAACATCATCTTACACGAGTGCGGATTTTCTGAGGCCTTGACTTAGGCATATCCTGATTGAAGGCGAAACATCACAATGGGCCCACCTGTTAAAGTTTGAGCAGCTCAAAATTAACGCTCTGGTAGTTTATGGTATATACCTAAATTATCTCACGATGGGAGTTGGTCCCTCTATAAAATTGACTTTTTAATTAAAAACATAATTAATATGATTTTATATATATGTATTCATTAATCATGTATTCTATCGAAATCAATCTTACTTTCACAGCGGTTCCGTTGAAAGAGCATTTATTTTAAAAAGCTTGGATTTTCATTATATGAGCCTCGCTGTATAGTTCCCACTCTGCCAATTGAGGATTTATGCAAGTCAAGCTCCATGACCGCAACTCTTCAAGACTGAATAAAAGGATTTTTTTTTTCCCTCCTTGGAATCTGTTTGCAAAACATAATTTACCAGTGAAATAAAGTGTATCATTAATTCAAGAGAAAGTAAAAAATATGGAGCCAAAATCAAAAGGGGTACTAAACAACGAAACGTCATACTACGATGGATAGTTTTTTTCACTTTTTTAATGAAAAAAAAAAAAGGATTGACATTAAGTGTGGCAGGAGAAAATAATTAGTTGACTTTTTTTATTGAGAAAGGGACAATTGCCATCAAAAAGCCTTAAAACCAAAAGAACCCTCCAAACTATAAAACTTATAAAAGGATCGGAATTTTCTAAAAGCAGGTTTACACATGGTGACCATAGGTGGACCAATAGGCAGCCCGTAGTTCGTCCACCCACGCATGGGGTAAAACGTCACCAGATTTAGGTAATGTTTGGATCGTCTTAAGTTTTGGTCTTAATGTCTTGTGTCTTAAGCGCTAAGACAAAAAAACTAAATAAGATTGTTTGGTATGCAATAATAATATGTCTTAAGCGCTAAGACGACTTGTTATTTAAGACGAAATTATCTTAATTCTAGGAGCTCAAAATCCAACTCCTAGAATTAAGACCCCAACATCTTAAGCGGTAAGACATTTCAGGACTTTAAAATAATTTTAAAATTCCCTTAATAACCCTCACCAATATCAACGATTGGAGCCCTAATCTCTCTATCTCTTTCATTTAATGATTAATATTATTCTAAACTACTTGTTTTTTATTTTGGCAGAACCATAAAATAATCATTTAAATGGGACAATAAGACCAATGAGTAGAAGCTTTTATTCATATGCTCTAAAATTTTCAAGTTAAAGGGAATCACCACCAAGTGCAAATAGTTCTAGATGTAGATTCGAAAGTGTTTTTGTGGCTTTGGCTGTTTTTATTTTTATCATTTTGGTGGTCGTTATAGTGATGTGTCTTTAGTCCTTTTATAAGCGAACTATTATTTAACTTTATATAATAATGTTGGTGATTATGACATGGAACATGCATTGTGATAGTTAAAACATGATTTTTTTTAAGTTTAAAAAAATGAGTATAGAGTGTATTGGACATTGTCTGAGTCAAAAGAAACAAATTTATGTCACAGAAGTTTTTCAGGCTTAAACCCATTTTTTTTAAATGACAGAAATTACCCTTAACTTAAGACATGGATAAGATGCATTACCAAACAGTCTTATTCAATTCAGATCTCATTACGTTCAGGTGTTGCCAAACGATCTTATTACAGAACAGCTAATAAGATCTTAAACTCGCAGCTCTAATAAGATTTTAAATTCACAAATCTTTTTCAGAAAAATTAAGACATCAAAACATTAAAACGATCCAAAGAAGGCCTTGACTCTTCTAGAGAAGACTTGAAACGATGCCAGTAAGTAAGCGACTGTTTCTGTACACCGTTTTGGTCGGCACACTATTATCTGCACAACTATTTTTCCACACTCATGCATCCGACCGTGTGTATCTCATGTACACACGCTGCCATGAATCGTACATGGTGATCATGGTACGCGCCATTCACAACTTCTATACAAGATATATGCACATACAAAAAAATTGTATGAAAAGTTTCCGTGAACAAAGAAGTTAAGCTAAAAGATTTGCAACACCTTCCTAAAACTCTTTTAGGAATTTTATGGTTTTGAAGAGGTTTTTTTTTATCATTTTAAGTAGAGGATTTGACATATCAATCCCCTTTAAACCCTACATATTCAATTTCATGACTAAAAATCTAATAATGTCACAATATTCGTTTTACTCTAATACACTTTTCTTTTTTTACTTTTTTGCCATGGATCCCATGATATCATGGGAGTTTAAAAACCCATGATATCATAGGATCCAAATGTTAAAAGTTAAAAAGCCCGTACATTAAAAAGCCTAGACAATCTTCTTATCTAGATCTGAATCCTATGATATTATGTGATCCGGGGCAAAAAAGAAAAAAAAAAAAAGAAGAAATTGTGGATCAGAGTCAAATGACTCTGGGGACATTAGTAGGTTTCTAGTCACGAAATTGGTGGAATAGGATTTAAGGGGAATTATTATGTCAAATCCCTTTAGGGAATTTGACATATCAATCCCCCTTAAATCCTTCATCTCCAGTTTCATGACTAAAAGTCTAATGACAACTCCTTTTTCTTTTTACTTTTCTACCCTGAATCCCATGATATCATGGGAGTTCAAATGTTAAAAGTTGAAAAACCTGTACATTAGAAAGCCTAAATAGTCTTCTTATCTGGATGTGGATCCTATGATATCTGGAGCTTTTTGAACTCCCATGATATCATGGGATCTAAGGCAAAAAAGTTTTAAAAAAAAATGTATACCAGAGTCAAACAACTCGAGTAACATTTATAAGTTTTTAGTCATGAAATTGGGGAAATAGGGTTTAAGGGGAATTGATTTTTCAAATCCCCTTATATAATCGTCCCTTAAAAAGAGAGAATTTTTAATGTTTAATTCATTTTTATTTGGTTTTTATATCTTGAATAATCCTTCACACCACTGAACTATAGAGTTTGAATTTCTTTCTTTTTCATCTACCCACGTGCGAAACATAAGATTATAGAAGGTTTTCATTTGATTTCCTTCTGTCCATTGTAAGGTCATAAAAAAAAGACTCTGATAGTTGACTCTCAAAATTCTATAGTATGGGTGGATACCGTGGGCTAATAAATCTGCAAGAAACCCCACCTGGCTAAATCAGGATCGAAACAAAAGTCTAGAAAATCAAGCAACAGTAAAAACAAGTTTGAGAGAAAAGGACGTCGCACGCAACCAACACCAACCTCTCTCTCTCTCGTCTCTCTTTCCTTCTCAAAAAGTCTCAGTACCGTTTCACCATTTCTCTCCCTCTCGGCTATGTCTCAAAGAAATTCATGGCGAAGAACTCCGACCCATGGCCGCAAAACGCTGCCTCCACACCCCAACCACCGTACACTAACCCTCCCTTCCTTCCCTCGTTTGAGGCCTACCAAACCCATCAAAATCCTCCAGCGTTGTTCATCCGAACCGATCATGCCAACCGTCGGATCCTTTCAAGAAGACGACCATCGAAGACAGAACCAAGTCCTCACATCTCCCCTCCAATCCATCTCTCCCTCTCCTTATTCTTCTCAGGTAATACATATATACCATGTGGGTCGGTCTCAATTCCTTTTTTTTTTTTTTTTGCTGTTGTATCTGTTTGTATTTGTAAGAAGAGTGTCTGCTGTATCTGTGTTGTGAAATGTAGAGATACAGAGAGGATTCAAAGGTGGTGGTGAACGTGACGGTTGAAGGGAGTCCTGGGCCTGTGCGGGCTATGGTTGGTTTGGGAGCAAGCGTAGAGGACACGATCAAGCTCGTTGTGGACAAGTATGGCCAAGAAGGGCGAAGCCCTCGGCTCGACCGTCATGCTCTCTCAACGTTCGAGCTGCATGACTCATATTTTAGCCTACAAGGTAATTAAGTGTAGTTTAAATTTCTTTTTAAGCATCTGTTTCATTAAAAAAAAAAAAAAAAAGTTTAGATTTTACCAAGTAGGCCCCACTGAAAAGCATCACCAAATTTTCCTTTATTTCTGCTGCTATTCCAGAGATGGCCTCAGGAGTTGGTTGATTTAAAAAAAAAAAAAAGACAGCAGTATGTAATGAGAAAGGAATTGGGGAAAGTAGTGAAAAGACAGTAGTAATCTCTTTCAGATTTAGTTGGACTGGACACTTGGGGTTGTTGTAATGTGAAAAGATTTATGATTTCATAATCCTTAGTGTATCTAGCTACCAAACTCAAGACCTTTGTATCTCGGTTCTGGCACACTGGTTTGGCACTTTGGTGTGTTTTGACCCCTCTAATTTAAAATAGAAATACAAAAATTGCATTAGAATAGAAAAATATAAATTTTCATTTTTTTCTAGCTTGCTTTTAAAGTGTTCAAAAATGTAAATCAATTAATAAATAAGAATATAAAAGCAGTGAGATCACAGAATTTTTTATTAACAAAGCAGTCGATAGATGACCGTTTGCATCGGACAAAATGTTGTGTGTTATTTTAATTTTCTTTTCTTTTTTTTTTTTTCTTTTTACATGGAGGACTTGTCCCCAGCCTCACACACCCAATCAATTCTCACAACCACGTATTTTGACTACAAGTCACAGTCATATCCTTTCATAATTTAGATGATGCATGGTTATTAAAATTTGAGGAGAAAAGATAAAAGGGCAGGAATTCTTTGATCCATCTGATTTTGAGGTTACCCCTAATCCATGTGCTTACTTATTTGATTAGTCTGATTTTTCACACATGGAGACAATCTATTCGTAGCCCAATGGTGAGGCACCTTCCCTCCACAAAAACAAGGGATTGATGAATCCCTAGCTGTTGTGTGGTGCGGGAGTCGGGAAGGGTGTATTTGTAGAGGGTGTGTGAGTATTTATCAGATAAAAAATAAAACTTATTCCACTTGCGGGTTTTTTTTTTTTTTTTTCTTCGCTTAAAAGGCAAATATTTCCTTAAGTCATAAACCTAAGCGGGATCCATAAGAAGCATACACTACTTCCTCGATTCACCACATAAAATACTACTAATTTCACTCTTGACTTACTTGATGAATGATTTGTTTTTAAAAAAATGTACATAATTTGAGAATTATAATATTCTAGTTAACAAATAATAATAATAATAATAATGTATAGTTACGACAATACACTCATATTGAAAACACTCAATTTTCAAAATAATACACCCAACTATAATTTTTTTTGGGGATTTGACATATCAATCCCTCTTTAACCTTGCATTCCCAATTTCATAACCGAAAACCTAATAATGTTGCTAGAGTCGTTTGACTTTGGTACCCTTTTTCATTTTAACTTTTCTGTCTCGTATCCCATGATATCATGGGAGTTTAAAAAACCCATGATATTATGGGGATCCAAATGTTAAAAGTTGAAAAGCCCCGTGCATTGAAAAGCCTAGACAGTCATCTTAACTGGACCTGGATCCCATAATAACATGGGATGCAAGGCAGAAAAGTTTAAAAAAAAAAAAAAAAAAAAAAAAAGCCAACTCTGTTCCACGTAGTTGTTTATAAGTTTTTAGTCATGAAATTGGAAAAATAGGATTTAAAGGAAATTAATATGTCAAATCCCCTTAAAACAAAATTAAAAGCAGATTGTTCCTCAGCTTTTTAAAGGTATCAGTGATGGCCAAGTCTTCTATGTATTATAATTACCTTTTAAGATCTTGGTAAACTATCTGGAATCAAAAGGAACGGATATAAAGCAGTGGAGAAGAGAGAAAAGAGGGCCCACATGAAGGAATTTTTTTTTCCCCTTCTTTTTCTTGTTCTGGTAAAATGAAGATTGTCACCAGCTGCTGCTCAACGCTCCTCCTCCCCTTCTTGTTTGTTTGAGAAGCCCCACTCCCACCATCCTAAACACAAGAACACTGTTCACGTGAAACTGATGAAACTCATCTTGATTAGGTAACAATATGATGAGAAAGTAGTTTAGCGATAGAAATATCTACAGACTTTTGAGTGGGTTTTGACAGGATTGAATAAATGGGATCGGGTCGGAGATGTGGGAAGCAGGAGCTTTTACCTTCGCAAGAGCTGCAGTAGCCGCAGTGACCGGAATATGTTGGAAGAAGAAGGTGGAAGGAGCGGAGGCTCTGAGATTGTTGGCTCTGGTGCTCCAGTGGTTCCACCTCACCTTTTCTATTCTTTCATTGCTCCAAGGATTAGTAAGATTGGAAGAAGAACAAGGAAAATGTGGAAGGTCTTAGGTTGTATGGCATGTTCATGATGTCATGAGTCTGGATCCTAGGCTGGGGCTCACAGAATTTTGTGAGGCTGTCTCCTGGAGCCCACTTAACAACAAAAATAAATAAATAAACCGCTCAAGATAAATGCCCCAGTCTTGAATGGGGGCATTGGCTAAATTTTTATTATAACAGAAGTCATGATGTTCATCATCGGATCATGAGGAGTTGTCTGGATGTAAAGAAAATAGGTGATCAAACCAAGTGGAGACATCAGTTCCTGTACATAGCAGACTGTAAAGAGAGTTTTCTCAATCTCCATATTTTTTTTTTCCTTTTCTTCTCATCTAAATGATGTAAAGAGTTGACATCATTGCTAGAAAATGTGAAAATTGTTGTTGTTTAGACAACAGACCGTTTCACATCCCTATCTTATCTTTGGACTTTGAGCTTGGATAATTTATTCACCAAATGGGCAAAGATCACATCACCTGACCACAACCTGCAAAAGTTCACAAAATCAGCAGAAACATGGTTATTCACATACATTTCATAGATATTTCATACAAGCACCAATAGAATCATCACCACCATCAGGCCACAAAATAGCAACAAATGTTTTACAGTTTGTGTTAAATGTCCTACCAAACATAGTAGCAGTACATATGTGGCAAAACGACTGGCCTCACAGTATCTTTGCATCAGGTTGTCTTTCTGGCACAGAAGCTTGGAATGCTGGCAGAACTTTGTATGCTTCATAGATCCTATTTAGAGTAGGGAAACTGGACTGCATACACAAATACCAGAAAACAACTACCATTTTATGCATTCATAATATCATTGTTGCAACCATGAGGTTCTAGGCTCCAGTCATGTTAGCAATTAAAAAAAAAATGCAGCATCATGTACCATTTGCTGAGAAATAAATTGCATACAAAATTTTACATGAGATTGGTTACTCTTCCATCACATCACAATTGGACAGATCAAATTCAAGTAAGACATTTAAGTTACCAAAAATAGGGACTCGAGTCTCGACTCACCCAGACAACTAAATAACAGCAGATGTCAATAGGAAGTTTCAGAAACCATGTGGAGAATTCCAACATTACTTTAGCTTCCAACAGTACAGAATAATTTCTTGGCCTTTTGTGTCTCATTGCTCAATTTATTTCTTTTTGCATTCAATGTAAAACAAGCCAAGTGTTTTTGGTTTTTTTTTTTTTTTTTCAATAAAAGACCAAATAATGTTCTACTTTAAACTGTATAATGAAATTAAAAAAAAAAAAAAAAAAAAAGCATTGAAATCTCAATATGAGTTTGAACTTAAATGTAGTTTCCAAAGTTTATTAATATTCAGCCATTTCATCCTGTCTAGCATATTGTGATGATGGTTTTTTTCATTAAAAAAAAAAAATGGGAAATGGAACAAGGTGAGTGTGTATGCAAATAGAATTGGAATGCTGAGGTTTGGTTACAGAACAAAAGAAATCCTCAATTTACCAAAATCTGAAGCTGGGTATTAAGATCAAATTTGTTAAGGGATCAACATCTGCTAAAATTTCTTTCCTGATTTTTTAAACTCTACCGATATTGCACATGGAAGGAGAAAACTTTATCCTTGAAAGAAAGCAGAGGTCAAATGAAGCCTTAAAAGCATTTAATAAAGTAAGGTCTTGGGCCAAAAAATCAACAGGTAAAACACATGCTGAGAGTCTCGCAGCTCCCGCACAGGATTTCATTTCCTATCTGCACGAAGAACCTAATTTTTTAGTAATAGGGAGAGAGAGAGAGAGAGAGAGAGAGAGAGAGAGAGAGAGAGAGAGAGAGAGAGAGAGAGTCAAAACCCCACAGATTCTACCAAGCCCAAAAAAGAAGGATAAAAAGGGAGGTTATACAAATAATAGAAGTAGAAACTTGTGATACTTTTACATTTACTCATGAAGTAAGAGGCATAATGTTAGCAACCAAATTGATTAAATGAGAAAAACCAGGTTTGTAGATTCTATTTTGAGAAAGGTATCACCAGGCCACCTCAAAGATGGGATAAGACTTTGATAATATGATGGCAGGATATAATTGTTTTGAAAGTCCACCTGTCAAGTCCGTGCTTTGGGTGGGCTCTAACCTTGTGCAACTAAGGTCTGATGGCCACATGAAAGATTAGATAAATTTATTTGCTGATTTTGAAATAAAAACGAAAGGAATATTCACTTTAATTTTCTATTGGTGATTCTGAATGGACATAAAGTGATGGAGAAAGAAAGGTAATAAGTTATTCCTGGGACTGGTAGCTATTTCTTGCATATTATAGAAGATAGAGAACTGCAGCCAGATGTTATGAGGAACAATGAGCAGAACCGTTGCAGGAATGATATATGAGAATGACTTGATGAAGATCCCTTAACAAATAAGAAAACTAAAAGCCACTTGTTGGAGTGCCTTCCTTTTACATTCTTTTTCTTGCATATATAAAAACCCCAGTTAACTTCAAAAATAAAACAGTTGGACAAATAACAGGCTAATGAAATACAAAATGAAACCAAAAAAAAGTGACAAATTTTTTCGAAATAATGCTTCAAATTTGGCAGCAAACTCAAACATTCTAGAGGAACATCTTAAAAAAGGAACACTCCTCGTCATGAGATCCTATGGGAAAGCACAAGCAAAAAAGGGAAAAAAAGGGTCAAAGTTGTAGCAATGGATGGTTTGAAAATAAAAATTACCATATCAATGTTGAATCTTGTTGTGGCGACACTAATCTGTGGGGCTAAGAATACATCAGCCTGCATATGAAAATCTCTCAAGTTCAAGCTTTGAAGGCCTCAACAATTTGTAACTTGAACAGTAAAAGCTTGCATTAAACATCAGACCATAGACAGATAAGCATGAGGTTTGAATAATTCACACAAATACATCCATTGACTATCACAAGATAAACCCAAGAATAATGTAAAGTTTGTCAAAATTAAAACATAGTTTCTTCCATCAAAACCTTATAAATATATATAATAGAAATGAAAGAAATAGCCAAGTTTGAGAATCAACTGCATTAGATATTAGCAATAGCATGGTCTTTTAAACAACTGCATTAAGTATTTGGGAGAAAGCATAAATAAGTTTCCTTCTAATTTAACTAAGGACAGGTAAGAGGTTTTCACCCCCTTTTTTTTCTTTTCTTTTTCGAGAGTCAAAGACAGGCAAGGGTTAGGGCGCCTAAATGCATTTCAGGTGGAGACAATGACACAATCAAGTGAGCCAAATTCAATCATTTGTGAACTTAAATAAACCTCGATCTTCAATCAACAGTAAATCAATCATAAGACAATGAAAAAGATAGTGACTCACTTATCAATGGTTGCTAGATCCACCTTCAATCCAATGGGAGATATCTCGAACCATTAGGAGAAGGAAATATAAAAGTGCAAGAATGCAAACTTTTATTCGAAATATAATAAACACATGCAAGAATGAGTTAGTGGACCCTTACAAAGCATATATATTTAATGTTTAAATGCTATAACATCTTCAAAACTTAAGGAAAAAAAAAAAACCATCACATCAATTGATTCTAAACTCATAACATATAAAATCCCTAAATATTAACATCCTAACATAATCAAAATAAAGAAAGAATATTCCCTTGAGCAACCAGAATAAAGGCATAGAGAATTTGTTGGACGCAAGGGCATCTTGCAATCTTAAGGATGGGAGCCCATTAGCTGTCTTTGTGGAGAAAGCCACACAATCTCAAACCAAATCATCTGAGAAAAAGCAATCTAAACACCTTGCTTCCTAAATATATGACGCAATCAGGGAAGCCAAATCCAATTGATTATGGGCTCAATAAACCCTGATCTTTAATCAAACAGGAAATCTACTCGCACAAGGCCAAAAATATATTCGATTACCGTTGATCACGAATATCCACCATGGATCTTCAATCCAACAGGAGATGCTAAACCAAAAGGAGGAGACAGAAAATTGAACATTGAAGCAATGTTATCGAAGAGAAAATTATCATAAAACAAGTCCACATGGACATTCAATTAGATGCCTTTAAATAAAGCTAAGGATTATTTACCCAAAAAATAAATAAATAAAGCTAAGGATGAAACATTAAGAAAATCCTAGATTTAATCCTAGCCTCCAATCCCATCTCTAAACAATGAAACCCCTAAAGACTAAGAGCCCAAATGTAATCCATAAACAACCAAAACAAAAGAGGAAAGAAGTGTGTCATGATTCTTCGATCATATCTATCAATCCAAGCCCAAGCCCATTTTTGGGCCCGGTCTTCATATATTACTTAGTCAAAGTCACCTGTACATTCTTAGTTTGTAAAACAGTTTTTTTAGGCTGTACACTTGCATGTAATCAGGGCATTAAGCCCTTTATAATGGGATAACAGTCGACCATAATGGGCACTGTGTTTTAAACACTCAAATCAAGATTCCTGTGTTCTACGTTCCACCTCTCTAAATGTCATGGAGTGTTGATTTCTTTGCTATTCTCATGGACAAATCCACTCTATCTTAATTATATAAGATTCCTAAATTAAAGGCATAACACTCAAATATGGAAAGTCTAGTAAGAAACAACCAAATGAAGCAATAGAGGGATTCGGGTTTTGCACTTAGGAGAACCTCCTGTTTTGGTTTATTGGTTCCCACATCAGGTTCAATAATTTATTTTGTAATTTTTGGGCATTTGGACCGTATTGCCCCTTTTGCTTGATCGGGCTGTTATTGAGATGGATCATGACCCCATTTGATAGATCTGATTTCTATAAATATGAAGGGGGGCTGATCTAAAATATGATCTGCTAAGATCTGGCTATCTGCTCTTGCATCAATATAGGAGATATCTGGTTGTTGAAAATCATGTTCGTCTACATATTTTGGACCTTGTGTAATCCCCATGCTAGCTAGTGGATCCAATTGGTTCTTGATGATTGAACTACAGGCCTGACTGACCTGTTTCATTGTTGCCCTTTGTGGACTGGATTGGATCATACCCCCTTTTTGGGCATGGAAAAGGTGAGTCAAAACTTGATGGAATGCAGTTTTTTTTTTTTTTTCTTTGAACTATTTAGACTATTCAAGCTTTATGGGCTCCACCAATTGGGTCACTAAGGTGTTGTTTGGCACCTCATTTGGTTTAGTAATTTTGACAATTGATTTGGACCCATCTTTACCGTACAAAACTAACTTCGAGCCCTTTCTCTTGATTGAGACCCAATTAAGATGGACCAAAAACCCTTGTGATTGATTAAATCAATCCATGCAATCAAGGACTTGATCACTCTCATGATCCATTGGATTGAAGCCAAACATTCCTGGTTGCATCATATTACTGAACTACTCATGCACAACTAGGAAGATTTTATTTTAAATTGGTAACATGACTCGAACCACAACCTCAAGGTTGCAATAGCAAGCACCTTCCACTGTGTTATTGGCTCTAGTCGCTAGCAATCATATTACAACTTCAAATAAAAAGAAATGATTTGCAGAGTTTTTTTTTTTTTTTCCTTGATGTACAATTAATTAATAATAATAAAAGCAATCTCCTCCATAGAAAATAAATCCATAGAAAAACTAACCATAAATACTTCATCTCCTGTAGCATAATTTCCAGCAGAGCCCTTCAACAGCTTCTCGAGGGCTGTGGAAGAAAAAAAAACACGTTTAAATTACACAATTCAAAATCAGCAAGGCAATGACAAGCATAACTACTACCTAATTGACTGGAGAAAAAACTTCACTCCCAAGTACAGTAATATATACCACAAGATGAATCATTTGTAAAAAGCACAGCTATATTCTTAATGCATGTAAATCAATGTGGACATCACTCCGGTTGGAGTGAAGTTTGTGTCAGTGCCTATACATAGCAAGGCGTGTGAATGAGCAGGTTGGGTCAAGTAAAACACCCTGCATGGTCAAATCGGAAGTGGTTAGCAAAGGCCAGTAGGGTACTCACAGCAAGATATGGTCATTTCTCTTCCTTAAATGTACAAAAATGAACAACTCATGTAAATTTATGAATCTGTAACTATCTGGTACAGGAGGATTGGGGGATGAAAATGGAACCACATGGATAAGGGGTGATTCAAGTCTCACCAAAAACTAGTTAATCATAAGACCTTCATTAGAGCATTAGAAGAAATCAATGGTTTTTCAGTGTCAAATTCTCAAGGCTTTAAATCACAACCTTAGGATGGCCAGCTGGTTTTGAAACTTGACGACCCACTATCCTTGAAGTCCCCTTCACATCCTTTTAGTACCAACCCCAGGTGGATAAGACCGCACTAGATAAAGGACTCACACACACCTAGAAGAAATTTTCAAGAACAGCTCAAGCCAAACCCAATCGTGCAACATTTGACATTCAATCTGGCTCTGTCACAATAGCCAAGGATTGGACAACTTTGAGGCCCACAAAATAGTGCCTCTTATGATCAGATGGTTCCCATTTTCTGCATACTACTAAGTCACAAGAGACCTTTCAAACCCTTACACCCTCCATAACTGTCATGCTTTTAGGTAGGACCCACAGGCTATATCATCTGTATGCTAGGAACACTATGGAGAACACCGCTCCTATTTTCTTATTCTCAGGTGAGGCCATGTGAGGGACCCGTGTCAATTAGGTCTGGTGCCAGGTCATTGGTTTAGGGTCTGTTTGGAAGGTTATGTATTTCTGTTTCTCTGCATGTGCATGTATTGTGTCTCTGTTTGTATGTTAGATATGAAGGAACAACATTTACCAGTAAAACCTTTAGTTACATAATGCTGAGCCCATGATAGTGTATCTTCCGGATATGCTTTTTTATCAAGGTAATTCTGCGGAAATGGAGAACCAGGTAACTACACCAACCTAAATGTTCAAAAGAGATGTGAATACATACAAGGAAAGAAAGAAAGTACAAGCAGAACATACCAGCACTGACTTCATATGAAGAGGTTGTATACTCGACCCAATAATGCCTGCAACCTGCAACAAATAAATATCATTTTCACATAAAAAATATAGAAAATATTAGTGTTAAACTTTTTCAGTTGCCTTGGATTGTCTGATATACATTGTCATGTTTTAGTTAGCTATACATGTATGATGTACGCATATATGGGTTCAGAAAACTCAACATTTGAACGCTCTACTATCTGTGGCCGTGAAGCCAGCCATTATTAACAAGAGGGATGTGGGATAGAAATTAAGGATGGTAAAAGTACTCCAAATGAATAATGACTGCCATCAACTTAAGGGTTTGAAAATTTTAACCGTTTAAAATTCAGGTGCTTCAATCCAACTGAGGCAATACACCTGCGGGGGAGGGAGGGTGCATAAGGGTCCCCATATAAGTTTGGCCAGGGGTCTCATTTGAAGATTTTCCTTCATATATGAATCTCTCAACAAGTATCATTGAGGGGAAACTGCTTTATAACATACCTGAAGATTCAAAGCCTTTTTCTTAACATCAACTGGCAGAAGAGCATTCTGGGGATATTTTTCATCCAGATACTGTCCAAATTCAGTACCACCAACAATCAGGAGGAGGTATACCACAGAAGCTTTATTGCATTCCTAAATAGCTTTAAACAATGAAGTCCATATCAGCATATATGCGTGGATAAAAGGGGACATGCCAACGGCTACAGTGGGGACACGGGCTTTAAGCATCAAATGAAGTTTTAGAAATAACACATTGCTTATTTTGAGATATCGAAGTATCATAATTCATACCTTCAAAATGTAATAACAACTAAAACGCTGTAAGCATGCAAGTGCTTAAACCAGTTAAAGGCCCATGGGCACCAAAAGAAGTGTTCACATTCATAGTGATTACTAACCAGCAAGATTGCAAATGAGTCGGAAACCACCAAATCACCTTCCACTAGTACCGGAACAAAATGAACAGGATTTAAACGCTCAAACTCTGCAATCCAATCAACCAATGTCAATCAGTGATTGACCAATAACTACAACCAGAGACACACATCCATTGCAATTAGGGGCGGCAAACAAGTCAAGTCGAGTCCAAATGGGTTGGGTTGAAAAGCAATCTTTACAGGATGAAGTCCAACCATATCTGACCTAGTTTTAGAATGGGTCAAGCAGCTTCAGACCGCAATTGTTGAAGGTCAACCTATTTAACCTGACCCAACCTGTAGAAGCTTGGCCAAACCCAATCCGTTACAAATATTAAGGCTATATTTGAATTAAGTTGCAGGCCAATAAAAACAATAATAAAAGCTCAGCTCATCCCATATAAAATAATGTATTCTAAGTACCAAAATGTTAAACAGGTGGTCCACCAAATTGTTTGAATGAGTTTGTGTATGCAGGTCGGCCGTAAACTAACTCATTTAAATAGGTTAGGCGGGTGATGCAAGTTCAGCAAGATGACCCTAACCTAATCCATTTAAATGTGAGTCAGGTTCTCTTGGTCATGACCCTAACCTAATCCATTTATATGGGAAATTCTAAAAAATGCCCCCTTCTCCTCCCCTCATTTTTTTTATCATGGGGCCCACGTTGAGTCAATATAGTCTTTTCACACATACTACTCCCCATGAATAGTCATGAGTCCAAATTTGACACTCATCCAACTTTTCCTCACCATTGGATTAAAATCATAAAAAAATGATGCCTCTAAAACCATTAAATTTTAGGGCCATGGATCAAAATGTTAGGATGATCTTATGGACTCATGATTTTGCATATAGGTAAGCCTTATATGGATCTTTCCATTCAATGGACTTCCATGATCATCAGGCATCCTAGTGGGCCTAACTAGGAGGGGCGTTTTCTCCTAAAACGCTCATGAGCTGTGTAGTGCTCCTATATATATATATGTATATATATATATATATGTATATATATATATAACGGGGCGGGCTTGTTGGTCGGGTCAGACTTTGCTACGGGGTGGGCTTGTGGGTCGGGTCAGACTTTGCTACCCCCTATTTGCAAATTGCAATATATTCATCTAAAACCTCCTTTACCATGGTAAGGGAACAGAATAGCATGAAAAGACAGCATAACACAAAACTCTTCAAAAAAATCAAGATTATGGGATACAAAATGTACAGAGGTAAGTACATATGTATGTACATATATTCACAGTGTAAACATATTTCTCTACAATTTCTGAAATGAAGTAGTTCTCTTCAGAACTTAATGCAATGCATACGAAAATAAAAGAACCTTAGATCCTATTAATGGATCAAATCAAATTTAGTTATTTGTTCAAAACTCACCTGAACTGAACTGCTCCCCTTTTGAAAGATCAACTGCTTTGTACTCATAAGGAAGCTCTATAAATTAAAAAAAAAAACACTATCACAAATTCAGGAGAGAGAGAGAGAGAGAGAGAGAGAGAACCTAAACTTAACTTAATCATCAAATCCATATGGAAAATAATATGTTCATCTAGTGCAGTGTGCACTCAAATTGAACATGACACAACTCAAATGCCCAGACTGTACTTAGTCCATGAATGGGACAATTATCTACAACTCACATGGATCAGATGACTGAAATGGGCTTCAGCCACACATTGTACATTTTATTTTAATTTGATTCCCTCGGATGAATGATGTGATTGTCGTATGGTGTCGACCAATACTGAATTCTTGTGACTGTGGACTGTCTGATTTAAGTTGATTGTTTGTTCATTCCCACTACCATTGGGACCATCGTTGGCATTTATTCACTCAAAAGCATTTTTAAAAGCTAGACTCTTCTTCTTCTTTTTTTTTTTATTTTCCCCCGCCTTTTTACAGGGTGAATGGTTGCTTATTGGCTAGGTAAACCAGAAGTTTCTAAATTCCAAGAAGCATTTTTTTTTTTTTGAAGCAGAAATTCCAAGAAGCATATGGTAATCATAATCGAACAATGCGCTTAAACTATGCCAAAAATTGCACACTAGTAATATTCATGAGGATGAAAGTAAGAACACCAAAAATGAAGTGAAAAGGGTACACTAATCATTACCGATATCCCTCTCCGTCATCCATTTGTAAGTTACTGATCAACGGCTAAGATCATCTAGTCAACAAAATTCCTCTCCTATGACCGATCAACAGTGTGGGCCACCCATAGTTAACTATTCCTTTCTAACAAGGGCCAAACAAAATACTCCTAAAAAAGCAAAAGGGTCAAACTATGAACTAGATCATTTGAATAATTTACAATTTGATTTACCCAACAGTTCGACATCAATTTGGTCAAACTAGTTCAATTTCATTTAAAATGATAGAAAATCAGTATTTCAATTTTTCTATATACCAAAGTCATAAATGCTTTAATTTAAAAGGGAATCAAGGAAACTTATTAAAAGAGGTCATATAAGTAATTTATAAACCACTACTTCAATATATAATTTGACAAGATTCAAATTGAGCATACTAATAATGCACCTATCCATGCAATCAGACTTATTAAACTAGAGATTTCAAAGGTTCTCCTTTAAATGCTAACAAGAAAAATCAAAAGTTAGCGAGCTCAAATTCTCGATTGGGCGAACAAGAAATCAAGCTGCCCCCAACAAATTGCTGCTCCATTTCAACACACAGATAAGAAATTTGAAGTTACTTAGTTAAATCCTCCTAAAATTCTAGGTTCAACAAAAACAAAAACAAAAAAAGCAACTGCATTGACTATTGCTCACAGACTTTTTAAATTCAAAGCGAATCTGACGCGCCATGCACACGAGCTCAGCCAATAAGAATACAACTGAATCTTTGTTGAAGAACACGAAGAAGAAGCTGCAAAATCCTGCAGCCAAATACGAACCGTCGGTCGATATCGAAGAAAGAAAGAAAGAAAAAACCCTAAAACAGAGCAGGAGGGAGATGAAAACGAGTACCGGAGAATTCGAGTCCATGAGAAGAGAGGAGGATTTGGGAGAAGCGAGCAGGAAATGCTTCGAAAGAGGGATGTCAGTGGTGCTAGGTTGCGCCGCGTGCGTAAATACGCAATATCTGCCTTTGTATCGGCGCGTCAACGACAAGAGTTGGCGCGCCATTTCTATCTGCTAGTCGCTACCAACCAAAGCGACAAGGAAGTTAACAGTAGCTCAGCTCGAGAAGATAATGACAGAAATGCCCTTGAAGCCGAATATGCGATTGCAATGTCGGGGTTTTGGTTTGGAAAAAGAGAGGGGAGAAGAAGGGAATACGACAGTTACAGCCTGGGAATACCGTGCGTAAAAGACACTTGAATGGTGTATGGAGAGAAGGGGTGTGGAATTAGCAGCTCTCTTTTTAGACAACTCGATTTCCTACCGGAGTGCTAATGTCACATTCCAAATTTTTCCAGGCACAACCCTTTATTTTAATACCAATACATCATAATTCATAGGATGTGATATTGGCACCTATACATATTTTTTTAAAAAAGAAAACGCCTATGAAATTATGTTTCCGCCCACTCTCTTCCTTTCTCTCTCCCCACCTCCCCCTTCACCTTCGATTCCAGCTTAGACCGTCGCCGGTCAGTCCCTCTCCTCCCTTTCCCTCTCCCGGTCACTCTCCCTCCCCACTATTTCTCTCTCCTCCTCCCTTTCTCTCCCCCCACCTTCCCTTTCACATCCGACTCCAACATGGACCAGCGCCGACCGATCCTTCTCCTCCCTCTCCTTCCCTCTCCCTTCTCCCCATCTCTCCCTCTCCCTTCCTTTCCCTTGCCAATGGTAGATTGGACAACCAAGAGATCACAATGATTGCCGGGCTGCTAGACCTACCACCGGCCAGGGAAAGGAAGGGAGAAAGAGAGAAGTGGAGGAGAGGGATCGGCCGACACCGGTCCAAGCCAGAGCCAGAGGTGAAGGGGAAGGTGGAGAGAGAGAAGGAAGGAGGAGAGAGAGAGAAAACAGTGGGGGGAGGGAGGGAGGGAGGGAAGGGGAGGAGAGGGATCGGCTGGCGTCAGTCCTTGCCAAAGCCAGAGGTGAAAGGGGGAGTGGGAAGAGAGAAAGGGAAAGGGTGCGCAAAAAGGTAATTTCAAGGAGGATCATTTAAAAAAAAAAGTGTACGGGGGAAGAGAGAAATATTGTGTGCCAAGAGCATGTCCCATATACCATATGTGAAATTATTAAAAAAGAAAAAAAAAGACACTATTCATAATTTGTCACTGCCCCTAATTTCTCTCTATACTCACCCACCCACACCCACTTGAGCCGCCACCACCCCCTTCGGCAGAGAGGGAGAGAGGGATAGTGATAGGGGGAGAGGGAGAAGGATAGTGGGCAGAGGTGGGCAAGGATAGGGAGGGAGAGAGGGGAACTGTGAGAGTGAGGGAAAAGAAGGGGAGTGTAGAGAGAAGTTGAGGGAGAGAGAATAGGGTAGTTACAAGAAAAAAAGTATGTAGAGAGAAATTTTGGCAATGTTGTTTTGGCTTATTTGGGGTGCGTAGAGAGAAGTTTGGTCTGTGACAGCTCTTCATCATGCTTACTCTGATGAAATGACAAAACTGGACCTAAGTCTGTGATGACGCGAATTAACCGTTATTAGCAACTTGATCCTTTTTCTTTTTTCTTTTCTACATACATGTATGAATGATGATGTGTAAATCGAATATTTTATGGATCCCGTTCAAATTAGTGGGGCCATGATCAAAGGAGTTCATTGCATTATTGGGAGAATTTCTTATGAATCAGACTCTCCATGCAAATATGGCCGTCTGGTGACTGATGATCCATCCGGTTGATTTTAAAAACAAAAAGAAAATGGGAAATCATTCTCAAATCCTAACTAAATAATTTGTATTAAGGGCAGAGAAAGGGGTTCAAATGACGATACGGAGGATATTTTGATTGGTTTCTCTAAATCTCCACCACATGCCACATCCTTCACTCAGCCCTATTAATGAAAGCCCATTCCAAGTGAGAATTTGGCAGAAGGGCTCTTCAATTAGACTAGTTGCAGCAGATCATCACACTGCATAGTATGTTTTGTAGATGAAGTCCAAGAGGCCAGAAAATTTTACAACATGAATAGTGTAAGAGAGATGATTATGTTAAGAGTGGAAAAAGAACTCCCATAATGGGGGAGTAAGCATCAGATGGGACTTGTTGCATAATCTTCTTCTGTTCCTCAATTCTGTTTATGAACAAAGATTTTAAGCTTTTCAATTATTTTCTCTATGACTATTGAGGACTCCTCCCTAGGTACACAAATGACAGGGTGGCCAATCTCATTAAATCACGGTTTGCAGATTGATCTGTTTTTCCCTCCTAGTAAATGTCAATAGGCCAAGTTTTCGTCAGCATCCAGCTTGGGTAACTATGATCCAAAGGGAACACGTAGCAACAACTCTAATGAGATATGCTTACACATTGAAAATTTATGTGCGCCAGGTATTATGATTGCCACTTGAAAATTAGCAAATTAAGGGCTTCTAACAAGCTTCCGAGAATTATAGCTACATCCCATTGGAGTTGAGAGACTGAACTTTGAAGCTCATCATCTTACAGCTTATTGGTCATATACTTACAGCAACCATGATATCAGTATTGTGTTTATGTATAAGACAACTTTCTAAATATATATTGCAGCTACGAGCTGCTGTCTTTTTCATGTGATACAGTCTGATCTTGGCAGTTGGAATCAGTAGTTGATCTGTCCAGTTTATGTTCTTCGGCCAAGTTTGGAGGCATCAAATTCAAAACCCATAGAGAGTATAGCAGACTTCAAAGCCCATGTATAAGTTCACCAGGAAAAATAAAGCCTATGTAAAATGCGCAACTATCACAATAACATCAACACAACCATTACACAATGAAACACAATAATCCCATTTCGCGGGAAAATAGGAATTGTTCAATGGCACTGTTCAATTGGGTTTCCTTGAGATTAACACGATCCAATTATATCGCTGCTAACACCAGAAGATCTATGATAACACTGACCACACATTTCATAACAAATTAGGCCACATATTGGAAGTAGTTATCAGTAGCAGACAGAGAAACTAGTCTTTCCTGAGCTCTGTAAACTCACGCCAAATACCTTCTGCATTTATGACTACTATCTCTACTCTATCTCCCTGCGCAATTTAAAAAAAAAAAAAATTAGAATTAGGAAAACACAAAATAGCAAAAAGAAAAAACAGGTTAAAAGTGGTGGAGAATATATCCATAATCCAATATCTTTTCCATTCATCTTTCCTTTGTCAACAGATGATTTGCAGAGGTAGAAAAACTTACAGTATAAATATCTCTTTCCACGGCAGATGCAAAAACATCTTTTACCAGATCAACAGCTTCTGATTCTGATAATGGGGTGACTGCATCCTGCACAAACCATTGGCTTTGTGAGTTCAAGAAGGCTAGAAAGCAACTCGAACCAGGAAGCCAAGGAGCGAAGCCAACTCAGCAACTCAGAGAGTCGCCTTATTGTTTTCATTTAAAATATAATAAAATTAAAAGACGGTACTGAATATAGCAAAATGGTGTTTCACCTCTGAAAAAAATCTCTAAAAACAAAGCAGTGGTTTTGATAAATTTCTGTGTTGACTAAGGTTTCTAACCTTTTTTTCCTTTCTAAGGAAGTATATGATACTCAATTATCTACCATTTAAAGTTTTGCATGGCAAATTCAATCCTTTTGCAGCATGTAAGGACATTGTTATTATCAACACGAATGACTTCATAAGCATCTTCATAATGGACAACAATCCTAAATTACATTGATGGGAAGATCTTGTACATCTTGTTCACATTAAATGTGAACCAATAATCTATGGAATTTTTTGCCCTAAATTGACGTTTTCAATCAAAGAGTCGAAGTTTACAATGTGTGATACTTGAAGGTGATTCTGAATGCGCTAAGAGTTGAGTTAAAGGAACTGCACATCCCCATTGGACAATGGAACATGGATAAATGAGGTTACAGACTCTTGCGGTGATAATCAGATGTAATGCTCTGGTAAGCTAACTCAACAGCTGAGTCTGTGGCTAAGGACAGTGTCTCGCGTCCAAATTCACTTTATCATGTGTAATGTGGTTTATGATTCCATGTAGTTGCTCTCTCACTGCTCGTCTGCATTGTTTCCCGGGCCATTGCTCACCCCCCTTCCACAATATTCCCCAACAGAGAAATCCAGTAGAACCAAACAGGTATTCCCCAACCAGTCCTAGATCAAGCAAGCCACTTATCCCCATCACACCTGGGGAAGCCCTAGCACTAGCAACAAAGTTAGGCTTCACCAGGCGACTCCCGAGGGAGACCATGGGGTACCAACTAAGGTTTGGCTTAGTATCATCTATGACATCTCTGCCAAAAAAACCTAAAAAGTGTTTGCCGTCATTGCATGAAAGAAAATCGACCTTGCATCATTATAATCTACATTAACTATGAGATGAGGGTGGAAACTACAGAACACATGATAAATTCAAAGTGGTATAGCACATTAGCACTCCAATTGGAATGAAATTTGGGTCACCAAGTGAATGGGTTGGATCAAGGAAAAATGGGCCCCACACGTATCAAACAGGTGGTTAGGATTGGTCAGGACTCAGGAGGGTCCTCACTCCAGAGCTGACCATTTCTCTTCATGGAGACTTAGGGCCCGTTTCTTTACTAGAATTCATAGAATTTATGTCTGGTGGTTGTCTGGGAATTTCAAATGCTGGTATTTGAAATGCTGCCAAATTCTGGAATTCTAAATTCGTTGTTTCATTCATGGCCTGAATTCCTGCCTGAGCTCCTGGAATTCCATTGTCCCTCTCCAGGAATTCCAATGCCAAGTGAGATTTCCAAATCCTCCTTGTTAAAGTGGTTTTTCAAATGCTGGATTTTTTGGGATTTCAAATGCCCGGAATTTCAAATGCCCAGGAATTCTAATAATGAAACACATAATTCCTGAGAATTCCTGACAAGAATTCTGAATTTCCAAACAGCCTAAATTCCTGTCAAGAATTCTAGTAAAGAAACGGGGCCTTAGGATATTGTCCAAAACCTCCGCTTTTATGAATGATGACTGAAAGGGAAAACATATATTAAACATCGACAGCATTGCAATGGAAACCAGAACACCAAGGTAGGCAAAGCCCACTAGACCAGCCAAACTCTATAATGTCGTTCCAGCAGAAAAGAAAATACCAAAAGGCCACATCAATGGAGCCTAATGAATATTGTCCAACACGATGGATCAAATATTTTATACCTGCTCTTTCTTGAGTTTAATTTTCACTTTATACGCTATCAATAGTAGTAAAATGACAATTCCACAATCAAAAATAGGTTGAGGGTTCAAATATTGATCTTTTACGCCTTAGAATGTTTATATTAACACTACCAAGTCACATGAGATGGATGATTTCTACATCCATCAAGGATGATTCTAGGCATCCACAATTTATGCTGATAACTTGCCACCAACTTCTCGAGCCAAACCAATTAGGCCGAGTCACCTAGTTGACTTGCTGAGTTGGCATGCTATGGAATCAATTACAATATTTGGATAGCAAAGATTGTGAATTATCTTTACATCATGCATGCAAGAACGGCATGTGCAGGATCCAAGTCATTCTGCATGTCACTGTGAAGTGTGAACATTCTGTAGCTTAGCTAGAACAGTAGAGAGAGATGCCCACAGCTGTGCGACATTAAAAGGGGCAGCTGAAATTAAATTACAGCCATCCACATTAATGCATACAAGAGGAATTTGACGCTCATGAAAATTTGAGCAGCCCGCGAAGGAGTCACGGACTTTTGCCTACCTGATGAATGGCCTTTGGGTCTTGTACAAGTATGCCACACTTGAAAATGTGCCACAAAAGGTTTTTTTAATCTTTCTGCACTAATATTATTAGCATTCTCACGAAACAATTTCAGGAAGGAGATTCCAAGCAAGCTAAGCTGTCATCCTTACCTTCGCAGGTAACAAAAGAGGGCTAGGAGATTTCAGTTGGTTGTCCAAGACAGGTATGATAAGTGTAGACCCTGAACCTTGAGAGCTGTATCCGACTCTCTCATACGATCCTACTGCATCATACATGAACACGCAACCCTTTCCTGAAATAGCAATATACCGGCTAAGTATGCCACTATAGAGAATGATGATGATTTACATATTGGCTTCCAGTAAGAAACCTTACCTTCATTATCAAGACCTCCTAAAACATTGAAAGCATAGTAAGGGAAGAAACATTTGTAATAAAGGGTATTGGAGAGAAGTTGAACCATTGCAGGACAGCTCATCTTCTTGTTGTGATGATGCTGATAGATCTGTGAGACAGCAAGAAATTATTTAAAAAATGAATAGGTAAACAATCAAGAGGCAAGAAGCCAGCAAAGTTTCAAGGATCACCTGTGGTAAATCCATTTATCACTACTTAAAAAGCATAACATCATACAAAAGAGCATAAGGATCCTCATTGCAGCAATAATTGTTCATTAATTTGCCACAATATAAGTTTGACAATATGAGGTTGCATGGTTGATATACACGTTCTGAAGTTTAACAGGCTATGGAGCTTTAAAGACAACCGCCTTTGTCTGCAAGCACAATTTTGCATGGTTTTAGGGAAGTGTTTTATTGTGTGGAAAGAAGAGATTTTGAACTAATTTTCCTCAATTTTCTGTGGAAAAGCATTACCTATGGAGGTATTGGAACCACTTTTCTGTGCTCAGACGAAAATGGATTTTTGCAAATCTTGGAATTCCAGAGTTACACAGAAAAGCCCAAAAGTTTCAGAACAGAAATTTTTTGAGTGCAGTAGTTGGGAAACATGATCATTTAACATGATAACAAAAGATTAGCTTAATTCACTAGCTAGCAATCAGTCATAATTACAAGATCTTCAGTCTATTGTTCAGCTGCCATCCTACTTATAAATAAAAGCAAATAACGGCACTGCCAAGCATGTTTTTGAAGTCATATTACACTAAAGTTGCTGTACTAGTGGCTCCTTGGGACTGTTTATGGTATTTAACTTGTTATTAAATAATTATTATTAAGAAGCCTTAAATAACCTACACAAAGGAAATAGTCGAAATCACTATTGAATCTCCACTTCACAAAAAAAGGCATTCAATATGCATCTTCATGATACACATGGACACATCGTCGACATCAAAGCCTCGTCCCAACTATGTAGGGACATGGACACCATATAAGCAATATGAAATAAATTGATCATTATTCAGCATACTTAATACTGCATAATCATTATGCAATTAAACCTACCAAGTTATAACAGCTCACCAAATCCTAGCCGCCAAATTCTTTTGTAGAGCCTTCACATCAGTCTGAAATCCAGAGGAGGCTAGTACACATTTGTCTGCTCTGCAAGTACATCAGTGTAAATGGCATCAGTTTTCTAGACTGTTAACTCACATAGTTTAGAGCAATGATCTCACTCCCACCTCCAAATACCATTTAAATTGATGGAAATGAAACATGTTCAACCCAATAACCTAAAAGAAAAGGAATGTGGAAAATAACAAAATTAACAGAAAGCAAAATGCATCATTGTGTGTGCGCGCTTTGCTTATTAGATTATTGCACTCATTGCCTTAATAAAACAACTTTTAACTGCAGTAGAAATACTAGCCAAACCAGAACCACTCATCCCTGACGCCACACACAACAACTGCAATAACAACAACAACAAGACAGATGTCTCCATCATATGTGGGAGTTTTACTTGACAAAGGCACAGTGTATTAATACAATTTTCAATCTAAAGCAGGTGAAATGGAGAAATATCTATAGCAAAATGCAGACAACATATTTCATTTGCAAAAGCATGGAATATATTTCATACATGCAAATGCACGCTGAGCGACACATGCTCACGCACGTGTTACTGTAGGACATTTGCAAAGTACAGAGTACAGACAAAAAAAAAATTTCTTATTTCCGTGCAAAGGAAAATACTTCATAGGGAATTGTTGCCCACCATTTGCACTAGTAAACTAAGTCTTAGAACTTAGAAGACCGATAGTTGCCTCTAGATCTGCACCCTTGACCACTCACTCTTCACCCCTTCAATACCCCTTTCCCCAAAAGCCTCTTTTCTCATGAAGATTCCATATTAATTTGGCAAACAGCCCCTAATAATCAAAAAATAGAGTAGAGTGAAGTTAAATGGGCCCTAACAGTCTAAAATTTCAACTCTACCCTGTTTGGATGAGTCTAGCCCAATAGATGAAGTAATGTTGTGAGCTACATGTACTCCATTTCACTTCAACTCAAAATACTTCAATTTCCTTGAGTAAAAGTGGATTATACTCCAAGCCTTAACTTCAAAATAAGCATCCAAATGGAGTGAAGTGAAGTACTCTACTTTAATTTCAACCTACTTCTCTTCACTCCACTTTTCACACGTGAAATCCACTTCATTTTACTCCACTCCTCATTTATCCAAACAGGCCTAAGCCTGTTTGGATAGCCAATAAATAGAGTAGAGTGAAGTTAAATGGGCCCTAAGAGTCAAAAATTTCAACTCTACCATGTTTGGATGAATCTGGCCCAATAGATGAAGTAATGTTGTGAGCCACATATACTCCATTTCACTTCAACTCAAAATACTTTAATTTCCTTGAGTAAAAGTGGATTCTACTCCAAACCTTAACTTCAAAATAAGCATCCAAATGGAGTGAAGTGAAGTACTCTATTTTAATTTCAACCTACATCTCTTCACTCCACTTTTCACACGTGAAATCCACTTCATTTTACTCCACTCCTCATTTATCCAAACTAGCCCTTAAAGGACAAGTTTAGTTAGCCAAAACTTCAGATATTAGAAAGCGGGTGTACTCATTCAGAGTGAAAAAATCACAAACTAAATGTTATTTTAGTTGGAATTATGCTCCCAATTTACATCCAGGATGATTTTATATCAAACTGTTCTTGTCCCACTTGCAAGGTGTAAACACAGCCCTAAACACAAACTAGAACATGAACCATAGAATCTAATGAGCTGCCCATTAAATTAATCCCAACATCTTATCTTTCCTTCTCAACTCAAAGCATCAAATGTGAGCAAACCAAACAAACGATCAGTGCCAGTTGAAATCAATAGAACAAGACAAACAGATCGAAATACCAAAACTGAATCACCATGGGTGATGCCCTAAGACAAAAATCGTCGTGATCTGAATAGAAACAGAGAGGGCGGAAAAAAAAGGAAAGAGAAGGTTGGAGAGAGAGAATTCATACAATTTGCAGGTTTTGGAATAATTGCGAGTTAGGATGCTGTAGCCAGTAGACATCCGCGTGTCGGCTGCCATTACGCAGTAATCAGAGCCAGCAATGGCAACGCAAGTCCTGAAGAGAGACGAATCATGAGAGAAACGAACAAAAGCAAAACAAACAAAAAAAAAAAAAGAGAGATGTGATGGTTTTAGAAAGAAGATTACCCTCCATTGTTGTCGTAAGGTGACCAGTTCGCTTGCTGCTTTGGAGCCATGACTGGCTATGCAATCTGCATGCAGAGGGAGAGAGAGGGGTAGAGCTTCGTAAATCGTCTTTTTATCTTGCTCCGTATTTTTATATCTCTTTGTTTTCTTCTGTCTCAAGTTCGGAAAGATGCGCCTGTTTTTCCAAAAGGAACCAACGAGCTTACGAACGGGACTGGGATAAAAAAAAATAATAAAAAAAGGGGGAAAATTACAAAATAGGGCATAAGTTTTTTTACAGATTTCAGGACAAAATTAGAACAACATTTCAAAATAGGCATTAAGTTTTCCAAATGAATTCCAATTCAGGACATCCGGCCAAATTGATTCCCGGCTGGCTGATTTCTTCCCTTTATTATTCAAAAACCCAAAAATGCTCTTACAGGCATTAAGTTGCAAAAGCAACTGATGATAATAGCAGATATAGTGCACAAACAACTAAAAGTATATGGTTATTTCTACCTTGGCACAATTGTCTCAATCAATTGTTTGGATCCTCAGGTCATGGGCTCAAGACTTGGCTTTTAATAAAAGGTAATTTGAGAATTTTAAAATAATTGAGGAAATAATCACCAGAAAACACCTTGAAATGACAAGATGTCCTTGATTGAAAGTTTACTAAAAAACTTATGGGCTAATTTGAAAAGTTTTGAAACTAATGCCCTTTTTTGAAATAAGACAAAAACTTAACACTAAGGATAGCTTTCAAATCGAAAGTATTCAATGGGCATACCCCATTCAAACAAGATTACAAAAAATAGCCCACATCCTGGGCACAGGAAATCAAAATATGATGCCCACATCTCAAGCCTCGACTTTATTGATCACCAATCATATTCAGTTCTGTTGAGGTGAAGTGAGCTAGGTTCAAAGTGACCCTTTTGATTTGCTTACTGAGAGTTATAGCATGTGGAGAAATAGGATCATAGAATATCCAAGAAAAATGCAGTAAAAATGCCTCCACTATCCTTACATCAAATCGATGTTTCCAATCAGACATAGATGGATTTCTTATATTTTATAGTTGGAGACTTTCCATCTCTAAACGGATCACATCAAGATCAGCTGGAATCAGTTAATATTAGATGTAAACAAAGAAAATCATCGTAGATGCAAGCTACTATAATCTTCATCTAAGGTAATTTTTGTGGTAAAATCCTTAATTATTTAATAAAAATAGAGGATTTTATAGAAAAAACCCCTAAGAGGGTGGAAACCCAAAAGGCCCTCAAGTTTTAATCTAAACCATAAAGGCCTTCCTGTGTTTTATTTATTTATTTATTTTAACCACGGTTCATGACAAGACAAAAAAAAAAAACAACTATGTGTCTTGGGTTTTCCTCAATAATAAATTCTTCAATGGCAAAATATATAAATGTACATGAAGATATGAATATTTCAAAAAAGTTTAAAAGTTTTGCACATTTTCTTTCAATCAAGTCCTCACCATAAAAAAAAAAAAAGAAAATAAGAAAAATAACCTTATGAAAAAATTTTAATTTTAAAAGAGAAATAACCTACTACGCCCACTTCAATGACCTTTATGCACAGATGGTTAAAAAGAAGGGTTTATATAGATTCCAATTAACTAAGAGACTAATTAATTAAATGGTTATGATCTAGTTCAAGTTAAAAATCAAACCACATGAGAATCCAAAGAAAAAACCTCAAGACAGATTCTGACATTCTCCTAAATCCTACGTGACTGAAGAATTAAAAGAAGGTACCCCACCATCAACATTTGATTAGTGGGGCCCATAAAGTGAAAGTTGGGTTGGTTTTCCAGGCAAAACAAGGTTAAAAAAGACAAAAACTAGTCATAATGGCGTTCTTGTCATTTTTTTTAAAAAATATGAAGAGACTTGATTAAATGAAATATGGAAAACTTTTATACTCTTTAAAATATATAAGTCTCCTTGTACTTTTTTGAAAACGAGCAAAAAGGTTCATACTCTTTTGAGATTTTCCCTTTATATAATTATCAGAATATAAAATTATATTATAATATAATTAATTGAATAAATAATTCACATATAGCGCTCAAAAAATATGAGTAAATATTCCTAAATTAAATTATGATTTTTTGACTTAAACTACTTATATACTGAGTAAAATATTTATATGTTGCTAGTTGGTTTGATTAGGTTAAATCCAGGTATAATACGGATCGTGTTTAATAGGTCCGATCAGGTTTTGCCATTTAAATAGAAAACACAATTCTCAGGTCAATATGACTGTTTAAGATTTATTACACGGCCTTGTTGTAAATTTATCTAAGCCTTGTTATCTTATTTCTAGGGATCTTAACCGCACGGCTGATTCTAGGCTTGACATTTGCCCCTGTAGAGTTGAAGATTAAATATTTTTTGCTAAATTGTTTATACAATAAAGGTGTGATGTTCTATGGACATAGGATATCAATAATGCGATATGAGCGATATTCCACTGCCTTAGGATATCGCATAGTGCGATTAGGGATGAAAGTGGGTCGGGCCGAGCCGGGCTTTGAGAGGCCCTAGGCTCTGCCCTAGCATTTTTCAGTAGGCCCTAGCTCGGCCCAAGTTCGAAAGGGCCTCAAAAACCCTAGCTCAAGCTCGGCTCTTATTAAGTTATGAGGCCCTAGGGCCGGCCCTTTGAGACCGGCTCGATTGAAGCCCTAGGCTAGGCTCATAAGCCCGGCCCATTTTATAATGATATAGCACTAGCTGAAAGAAAATATCTTCAGGAAAAAAAAATCCTGTCGGAATTCAAAGAAATCTGCATATGCAAACCAGAACAAAAAATGGTCAAATACATGCATTCATCCCATATTCTCATTCCCATAATTTGGATTGCAGCAATAAAATTAACTAAAATAAGAAAGGCTCCATAAAAGCAAAAGGAGCCCAGTTCCAACACTCCATAATAGTTCAATGTTAACGTAGATGAGCATTATCAAACTCCAACAATAATACAAATCAAATTAAACTCCAATAGCATCATAGAATAAAATAAAGTATTCGGCTAGCATCATAAAATAAAAGTTTAGGGTTTAGGGTTTATGAATTATTTAGTGCTTAAATTTAGGGTTTAGGGTTCATGGATTATTTAGTGCTTAGGGTTTAGGGATTATTTATATTGGATTAAAATTAGGGTTTAAGGTTTAGTGCTTAGGTTTAGGGTTTATGGATTATTTAGTGTTTAGTATTTAGGGTTTAGGGATTATTTATATTGGATTAAAACTAAGGTTTAAGATTTATCGATTATGTTATACCATATATGTATTAAATAGTGTACATATATGTATTAATATATGTATTAATATATATAGGCCCTAGGGCTTACGAGTCGGGCTTCATCAAGCCCGAGCTCGGCCCTTTTAAGCAAACGGGCCTCCTACTAGGCCCTACCTCGGCTCTTTTGCCTTTTGAGCCAAGCTCAGGCTGAGCCTACCGCGGACGGCCCGGCCCACTTTCACCCCTAAGTGCGATTTGCGGGATATCGCATGGCTTTTTATCCCGCATGGCTTTGTGATAATTTATTAAATTTCAACTATTGACAAGCAATTATCAAGTCTTAAGACAGCTGTACATGCAAAATTCCTTTTTTCTATTGGCATAGAGGCCCTCAATGGGAAAAAGGAGGGGAAAACTGTTGGATATTTTCTAAAATCCATTATTTAAAAAATGAATTCCAAGAGACATTTGAATGTGTCTTTTCAAATCAATTGTTTTGTGCCTGTTGGATGAGATGTGTCTTTTGGGCCCATTAGAGTGGATGTGGCCCAATTTCAAATGTTGCTTTCTTACATTATAAATTGAGATGATTTGAAGTTTTCAAAATAATTGAAGAAGATCCAAGATGAGTATAATGTAGTATTTTCATAAGCATATTGTCTAAGAGTATTTTATTCTCTTTTATTTTTACTTTGATTTTAAAGACAATTCCATATTTCTAATTCTAGTGTGCAGACTTCGAATCAGAGTTGGACATTGTATCCTGGGGACATAATTTTATCAAAACCACTTGCATGTGGGAAATTAATGTCTTTAAGATAGCATTTTAATTGGTGTGCCTTGCCCATTTTTATTGCTTTCTTAGCTTAATTTCTCACATTCACAATCATTTACTAATTATTTATTCTCATCATTTATTTGATTTTCTGATTGCACATTCTTTGTAAGTAACTTTCCCAACAAAACCAACAATAAAAAATAAAAAATAAAAAAGAAAGAGGGGAGAAGTCATGAAACAGAAATTCTATTTGAACGTGGAGAAAACTACATGCAATACAAAATTGAAATGTAGACAGTTTTTCCGTTTCAATTTTCTCCACCCTTTCATATACCCAAGCAAACAAAAGCTTTGGACTTCAAACTTGAAAGATCATGCTCTAATAAAATACGCTTGATACTCAAGCAAATCCAGAAAAAAAAAAAAAAAAAAAGTAGAAAAACTATTAGTAAACAAGCTCTACTCCAAAAGCACTGTATATTAGTTTCAATTTTCTTATACTTACTATTTTTGGGTTTCAGGACAGTAAGTGCACTGTATATGCATGCCTACTGGCAGTAGGATGTGGAGAAACCACTAGAAAGGTAAATGAAAACATGTTGATAAAGTGGAGGCATGCTTTTATCGAACTAATCAAGATTAGTGATTGGAAATCTTAGCTATGCATATGATGGAACATTTAGAAGGCGGATCATTGATGTAATGAGATATAGTGCAAAAGTTGGGGGATAAAAAGAAAATTGGACTTAAAAAAATGGATTTCCTCAACCCTGAACAGAATATGGTGCTAAACTAGCAAATGAGGAATAGGAATTTGCAACCCATAAATATGATTGTCATGGTTGTGGCAAATGCTAATCGGCCTATCATCTGTGTAGGAGGCAATGAGTGATGATGCCTAGATACAAAATAGATGCAGCAAAGACATGGTATGAATATACAGGAGACATGGATTTTACACACATAAAAATGAAGTTTCAGACTCGATATAATACAGATTCTTGCCTATTTTGAAGTATCTGGGTATCCTAGCTAGGGAACCATACCAGTTCTTGAGACTTGATTTAATACAGATACTTGCCGCCGATTTTGCAATTTATTCCAGTGCCGCATGCATGTACTGTGGAAACTGCAGCATGACTATCCTTCAAGAATCTCAGAAGCTATGTGGATGAAGACCGTGTTTGATTGGGGCACTAGGTTCCCTGGTGGGTTCTTGATTTGTTATGAGAGATGGTTTGGATGTGGGGCTGAAATTTTCAACCGACAACCATAGCAGACCATCAATTTTTCAACAAAAAAACCATAGCATACTGATGGTTCGGCGGAAAGGTCTAATGCTATGATGGGTGGAGAGGACTAATGCTATGTTAATAGAGTATTTGCATTACCAATCAGCTGTATTGTTATAGATGCACATGAGTCTTTCACTGCTATTAGACCTCTCAAATTGGTCATAGGCCCGCCATTGCCCAATTGGTTGAAGGTTCTAGTCAAGTCACCAAAAAAAGATCCTTGTGAAAATCCAACATCCTCACTGGAGCAGATTCCAAGTTATGCATTGATTGAAATTATAGTCGAGTTCACAGTTTCTGTCAGGTAGATGCAATGCAGGGCAGCACTTGGTAGAGGTAACTGGGATATTAAACCTGAAGCGAGCAACGGCTGCTAAAGCCTCTCTATCTTTCAATCCTTCTTTTCCTCTCTGTATTCTGGTATAGTGGTGCAAAACCTGCCAACCCCTCCCTTTCCCAGGGAATGTCCTATATAATAGTTTATGTAGAGTTACGCTGATGTAAACTTTTCTGTTTCATCACAGAATCCGTTGGCCTGAAGATGATGATTAATTAGTAAATATGAGCAGAAAACCATTGCCATTGCAAGTCCATCTGTAAGTCTTCAAATCTGAAAATTTCCTGGGGTTCTTGTGCCAAACCAGTAGGAAACTAGGAATCACCTTTATATCTGTTTTACCAATCATACTGATATATCCTTGCAGCTGCTCTTCATTACGAGGCTCCTTTGGAATGGTATTTGCTCACAAGTTCTTGGAATCTGAATTAGGTGTGTTTGGGATTGTTGACAATACCTGCATCTGATTATTCCACATTTTTGTACTTGTGATAGCTTAATTGGATTGATTTGCTCCTACTTATGGTCGATGGCAAGAGATATACTGGTACATAATCTATAGGATTCAGATAAACAGGGATGCTGGTTTATAAGATCTTTCCGCATAAGCAAAAAGAGACTTTCTGCTCTATACGCTTTTCATGTTCGTTTCAAGCGGACTTTCATTGTATAAAACAGAAGCAGCCGACGCCTTTTCTCACTGGAACAACAGAATATATCAAAGAGTCCTAACTCCTAACAGCCCACAATGGCTTGTGGCAGCATCGCAGAAAAGTAATTACTTTTCGCAATTTTCTTTCTAAAAAAGTATCAATGTATCAAACTGAGAAAAAGTGATTCCTTTTTTAATACCTTTTCCCAGGACGAACATCAGCGGAAGGTTTCATTATTTCCTTTACCATACAACGGCATTGAAATTCATTGTATCCTCGAGTGAGAATCCAATGCGTTGAAGGTATCATTGATGGGCCTTTTACCTCACTTGTAATCCACGGCCTAAGTAAAAAACACTAATGCATGCACGTTTTACTTAAAACAGCATTTCATAGAACGTCGATCAAAATTCATAATCCTCACACCAGATTTTGTGCAATGGCATCGAAGTCTAGAAATAAAAGAGTTGAATAACCGCTAACTGGAGGCCAAACGAAGTCTCTGCCACATCGTCCCCTCCCTGAGCACTCTGCAGAGTGCTTGGAAGTATGGGTAAAGCGTGGACATTGAACAAAACTGGAGGCAGCTAAATCTGTATATCCCAACCCCGATGGGTAGCCATCTAATTGTTTCTGGAAATATAAAAAACCCACGGAAAATTCTATATGCACCCTCCCATTTTGCTGAGCACACCCACATTCCTTTATGAACAGTGATTTTTTCTTTTAGAATGTGAGTGTGCGCAGTATAATAAGGGGTGCATATAGAATTTCCCAAAACCCACTCATTAATCATCCGATCCTCTGTGAGGTCTATATAATTTGTGGGACAAGGCAAAAATCAGCATCTCAAGGTTGTGATAGCGAGCACTTTGCCCAAGCTCATCACACTAATCCATTATATCCTCCTCCTTTTTCTTAACTAATAATTAAAGATAAGACAATCAAAAAACAAATGCTTACAACCGAATAATACGCAAATTATATCAGAATAAAGATGCTTTGCAAAAACAGCTGAACGGTAGCAGACCAATCCCTTCCCATAAGGGCAAATTCTAACACCACTACCAAAATTATTTTAATTTGTTTCACTACCAAAATTATTTTAATCTGTTTCACGTACTGCTAGAGTCGAGCTCACGTCTCCCAGAAAGGGATAGCCTTCAACAAAAATTACTAAGCATAAGTTGGACCTGCTTTTCATGGCATTGCAATTACACTACTCAGTAGGGTTCTACTGGAGCTCGGAATTTCGCTCCAGCATACACTGCAGCAGCCCCAAGCTCTTCCTCTATCCTAAGTAGCTGCAAGCAGGGGAAAAAAAAAGAATGCTCACTAGAACTGTGTATTTTGAGGTATGGGGAAAACTGTTCTAATAATCTCTATCCAAAGATGACTCACCTGGTTATATTTAGCAAGGCGTTCTGACCTGCATGGGGCTCCTGTCTTGATCTGACCCTGTTTCACCGCAAGAAAATATGAATAATAAAAATAGAAACCACCATGATGATTGCTGAAGTGGAAAAAAAAAAATAAACAAAATACAGGATCGATGGAGATTAAATGAAGAGGATAAAGGAAGGATCTTATTTTTAGTTTCTCACCGTAGCCAAGCCTACTGAAAGGTCTGCAATAAAAGTATCCTCTGTTTCACCACTGCATCCAGCAAACAAAACTGAGTCAGCATTGCTGTCAAATGATATGATGATGCAACTGACTTCCGTTTTTGTTCTTTTTTTTTTTTTCCTCCATTGGAGTAATGGTCTGAGAATGCTGCTTCAACTTGAGGACCCGGGGACGGTTCCCTAAGATGCGTAAAGAAGGTGCCAAAACCACTTGGGCCACGTGTGTTGGCATATTGGTGAGTGACTTTTTTTTTAAGTTTCTTATCATTATCCCTACCTTCGGTGGCTTGCCATGACACCCCAGCCTGCGTGTTTGGACATCTTCACAGCTTCAATGCTCTCAGTGACGGAGCCAATTTGATTCACCTGCTCACCAATAGCAATAATTCCATTTACCATTTTCCTTTAATAACAGAAGGTCAGAATACCAACAATAATAATAGTAAAAAAAAAAACACCTCCACCTAGATACTTAATCTTTGACAGTGCCATATGAATATTATATACAATCAATCTTGTGTGTTTTTATTTAGAACCATATAAGGGTGGAGCAACTTTAGGAAAGGCTATTGAGGAGAGAAATAGGAAAAACAATGTTAAAATTTAAAATTGCTTGGCTTCACTAGGTTTTAGGCCATAGCGCCACTATTTTCAAAGTAGTGTAGCGACCTCAACCGCTACGGCCGATAATGCTTACTTTGAACCATGGCACAACCAAATCAAAAGGCAGCACTTCCAAAGTTGAATGCCAAAGAGACGATATAACAGGATGATACCTTTAACAGAAGGGCATTGCAGGTCTTTTCCTTGATTGCTTTCTCAACACGCTGCAGCAGTCATATCATATAAGTACCGACATCAAGAAAATCCATCCCCGAGTTTCAGTAGGCTAGAAAATATACCTTAGGGTTGGTGACAAGTAGATCATCACCAACAATCTGGACTTGTTGCCCAATCTCAGCAGTCATCTTGGCATAATGCTCCCAATCATCCTGATCAAATGGGTCCTCTATGGAAACAATCGGGTAATCAGTCACGAATGACTTGTATACATTCTTCAAACTATCCCCTGAAATCTTCTGTGACCCATCATTGTTCTGCAGAAAACAGACCCCATCAAAAGTCAGATCTTTCATTCAGTTTGACAGATAAGTTACAGCAGCTGGGAAATAAGATAACAGGGAGAATGATTACCTCCTCTTTGAAATTCAAATCATAAGTTTTATCCTTGTTATCATAAAATTCTGAAGCAGCAACATCCATTCCAATCACAACCTGCCACAGAAGCCAATCAAAAAATAGTCTTCTTGAGTAGGCAGCAATTACAAACATAGAACACCAAAAATAGCGAGGAATGAACAGATGAATAGAAACAAACCTTGCCGCTGTATCCGGCTTTCTCAATAGCTGTCTTTAATAGTTCAAGGCCCTCCTTGTTCTCCTGCATTTTAAGTATAAACAGAAAGCAAATAGAGAAAATGAGTCATCACTTCATTTGAAAGCAACCTGAATGGCCAAGTGTGAAACCAAATATGATTGGAGCTTCGAACCAACACAGTACCCAGCAAAACCAAGTTGAACGGGATGAGTTCTATTTCAATGAGCTACTACTTTAATATGGGTTAAACTTAATGAGGTAAAAGACTATTGGGGAAACTGGGGCCACCTTGTTTATGAGCAATTACAAGAAACCACAGGAGCACTAGTACTGATCCCAGTCTCACTTGGGCTTCTGAAACTCAAATAAGTCACAATATTGGCCCTCTTGGGAAGTAGCAAGAAAAATCATCTTGCCTAGACCTTTGCCTACCGTGGAAGGATTTGGAAATCATGATACAATGTGGCAACAGTCATAAATTGCCAACTGCCCTTGAATATTGGTTGATCAGGTTGGAACAGAAATGTGAATTGGTGGCTGGGAGAGTTATCTTCTTACATGTTTCGAGATTTCGGAATTTTGGGGCAAGCCTGTGTGGCCCACCTGAATGCATCACAATCCACCTATGCCCCACCTGTGTGCAAAAAATGGGAACCATTCGCCCAGAGGAGTTACAGTTTTATGGGCCTTAAAGTTGACCAATCCTTAGCTGTTAATAAAGCCAAACAGGTTCATTTTTGCCTGATCAATTAGGGACCACACAAAAATCAGATGAGCGCCAAGTCCGGGCTGGTGGCAATTCACAGGAGAGGCTTAGATTTATCATAAGGGGGCAGGTGGGCCTCCCAGGCTGAAACAGCCAAATCATCCATGAAACTTTATGTCCCGTTTGTATATATTTGTATTTAGGTATTATGGATGTTACACACAAGCAAAGCGTAAATCTTTAAAGGTAAGAGACTTTTTCTCCTCTCTTCACAAGATTTTGTTGGCTTCTATGGCAATTACCCATGCTCCTACCAAGAAGCAACATATACAAGGAAACAGGGCTACGAATGGATCACAACCAAAAGCATCCCCTCCACTGAGTGGGACCGAGGGGTCTTTTCAACCCTTTTCTAGTTCTTGATTGGCATAACCCTCAGCATTATCCAATCAATTTGTCTTAATGGACAAACTCATGGACAGAATTTGGGACAAACTGTCCACGTGGCGCAACGTGATTGGGACAATGCATTTCAACTTTTGAGAGAGCCCAATCACGTTGCGCCACGTGGGCAGTTTGTCCCAAATTCTGTCCATAGAGTTTGTCCAAATAGATTTTTTCTTATCCAATAAGAGTAATATCAGATATTTAGACACATGAGGGCATTCGGGTGTGACCCAACTGGACCCGTCCATAGCCGGATTTTCCTGGTCAGGTCCTTCAGGCAACTGGGTAATCAGAGGTTGATTCACATCCTCTACTATTTCCTTCACATTTTCTAAAAGTTTTTGAAAAAGTTGAACTACAGAAATAAGTTACAAATCCTTTAAATGTATGCTTTCTCCAAAGTTAGCTTTTACTTTGACATCCATTTTTTTTATTTTAAATTTTCAGTTTTGCTTAAATATTTTTTATTTTTTTCTAATCCCTAACCTTTGCATTGTACGGGTTTCTTACTAGTAATAATAATAAAATAAAGAACATGGATCCATCCAATTCTGGGAACCTACCACATCTTGCAACTTTGAAATAAAGATTTCAAAAACTACTGATTAGGTTAAAAAAAAAAGACATAACAAAAGGAAGGAAAGAAATTAGTAGCCACAAACCTGAATATTAGGAGCAAATCCACCTTCATCACCAACATTAGTGGCATCTTGACCATATTTCTTCTTAATCACAGCCTGAAAAAGAAAGAGAAAATCATGTGGTGCACTTGAGCGGTCAACTGAAGAAACATAACAAACAAAAAGATAGCTTACCTTTAAATGGTGATATACTTCTACACCCATCTTCATGGCTTCTTTGAAAGTGGAGGCCCCAACAGGAAGGATCATAAACTCCTACACGATAAAAGAAACAAGTGTAGTTGAAGAAAATGCCATAAGCATGATAGCACCTCTCATGACATGATTTTAAGGCTTTGAGCATTACCTGCATTGCTAATTTATTGCCTGCATGAGATCCTCCATTAATAACGTTGAATGCAGGTACAGGTAACACTAGTTTTTTGTTCCCCGCAAGGTTGGCAATGTGCTGCATTATAAGTGACAACAATAACACTCAATAGATTGCATAATTATTTATTCTGAAATGAAAGAAGATAGACAGCTTCATGTACCTGGTAAAGAGGGATTTTCTTCACATAAGCACCTGCTTTACAAACAGCCAGGGAGACTGCCAATATAGCATTTGCACCAAGCTGAAAATATAAATGACAGATGAGATGAGTAGCATATTGGGCGCAGTGGGCTACAGCATCATAAAGAAATATCAGAATATGCATCAGAACTCAAGGGCCATGTATCACTACCTTTTGTTTGCACCATCCCCACTCATTAACTGTTCCATCGAGTTGTTGCACCATATAGTTATCAATCTCAGTTTGTGCTGTTGGATCCTGTAACAATGGCATGCCGATGCAAGTGTGATATGTCAGTCATTTGATGGAATCTGACATGTTGTTTAACAGGTAGAAAAGATCATTCAAGCCAAGTAAAAACAAAAAATCTGATTATAAATATATATATTGTTTTACATACCTTTCCAATCAATGCTGGCGCAATTATTGCGTTGACATTCTCTACAGCCTGTACACAACAAAACAACACATTAATTAGGTAATGGAGTTATGGACATATATAAATTAACTCAAAGCATCTTGAAGAGAACCAATTTGCTTCAAGAATTTGCTTGGAAGGACTAAAACCAATATTATCATATGTATATACTACAATCCTTGAACTACTTAGGGTGGGCTAAGATGAGATAACATTCATCAGAAATGAGGGAGGTAAATAAATAAAATGCATTGCCACAGCCTGAATACATTAGTGAAGAAAGAAAGAGTCAACCAGCAAGAATGTATCAATGGTACAAGCTAAAAAAGTATCATGATTTACAATAACACTACTAGAAAATAATTTCCAGAATCTACTCTATCCATGGTAATCATAACTCATAAGAGCATAAAAATAAAAATCAAGAAAATATCAGCATAGGTGTGAGAACTTTTTTCCCTCAGTAGCATACTGGTCCAATTATCAAATCTAATCGAAGGGGGGCTCAGCAATAAAGGGAATTTACTGAACCTTGTTTTGATCACCGAAGATGACCACTTGAAATATGCTGTTTCCCACTGTGGGAAAGAGGGGGCGATTCAATGCAAACAGATTTAATCTTCCCAATGCTTTTGAAAAATAGTGTTTCCCACTGTGGGAAGTGGGGGGATTCCAAGCAATGAGGTTTAATCTTCCCAATGCTTCAACTGTTTAGAACTGTGCAGGTTCACAAATAAATGGATCAATCATCTGTCTTAATTGAGCTTTTACACAAAGGATTTGGTGAAATTTTCATGGACATTTTTGGGATTTCGTGCAGTTAGTATCTTCAGTAGGGAAAATCAGATTTAATGGTGTGTTAGGAAGTCAGTAGACAACTGGTGAATGAAAAATAGTTCTACTAGTAGTCATTCTGTGGCCAAGTTGAAAGAATGGAATCACAGAATTTTCGAAAAGAGAGACAAAGTCGGCCAGCCATTGCCTTCTGTATTCCTAAAATTAGCTTGACTCATGGTTAATGTACTGGAAAATTTGAAGGTTATAAATTATTAGATTTAATTAGTAGGAATTCTGAGCCAATTATATTAGGAGAACTGACCCAATAGCATAGTTGGAAGGTCCTCATTGTTAGAAATGTGAAGTTGAGGTTGTGGGTTTGAGTCATGTTACCAATTTTAAAAACCAAGGAACGTTTCTTAAAGGTAAACTCCGACCAAAATTTTAAAAGGTTTACATCAATGGTGCAACCAAAGGTAAACAGCTTTTAGCAAAGATTGCTCTTTTCAATCTTTAATACGTAACATGACTCGTGTTGTTACCAAAAATAAATAAATAAATACTTAACATGACTCAAAAGGGCAGTTCTTCACAATGAAAGGGAAATGTTCTTTATTCATTCTCAGGAAATATATTTTTAGGAAATTTAGTGATAGAAGGTGATTCACTAAATCTCACATCAGATGAAAAATAAATCTTAGAGAGACATTAAAAATCTTTTTTTTATTGGCCAAGCATGTGTGCATATATAGAAGTGCAACTGTGCAAGTAGGATGGTATAATCTTTGACAAAAAGTTGGGTGGTTAGTGGTTAGGAATGAGTAATATGGACAATTTTGAGAATCCAAACCTAATGCAATTTTCCTTTTTTTCAGGTGGAGTTTTCTGTGATTACATATTTCATGGATAATATTTCTCTCGAATAGTAGCTCTTTTGTGTTACTTTTTACATTTGTGAAATTTATGTTGCTAAAAACCTTCATTCTTCATTTAATTGGAAAACATAAGTAGGAAGCATTTCTTACCTTGAGGACACCTTTGCCAAGATAGGCTGATCCACCATCCCTTAGTTCCAAGGCCTCGTATATGCCTTTAAAAAGACAAATTTACAGCAAGTAAGCACTCAATGAGAACATTACTAATGCGCACACACAACACGATTTACCATATGAAAGACCAAAAGAATTATATGAATTCATATTGGTATCACTCACTCTATAAGCACATGTGAGAGCTCAAATAAACAAAAGCCAGTTTATAAACGATTGAGAACTCAAATAAACAAAAGACTGGATATTGATTCTTATGAATATATTTTTATACACATTATGAATATAGAGTCCATGTGGTTTTGGAGGCATTTCTTTTGCATTAGTTCATATTGCATTGAAACATTCTTTTCCAATAATAGTATAGATTTTTTTTTTAATGATAATAGTAGATTTCATTAAATAGCAAACAACACCATGCAAACATCAGAAAACCAAAGAGCAAGGTAACAAAAACCAAACTTTACAACTAAATAGTAGAAAGATGTACAAGCAGAAAGAAGGACAATAGTAGAACACTTGACATCAAGAATTAAAGAATACATCACAATTTTTTCTTGGAAGAATTTATCATGATTAGAGGGTATAAATGTGCCTCTAACCAAACAGTTCTTTTTGGGCAATTCAGTTTGATAGATAAGGTTGACAAACACAACAATATCATAAAACAGAGCCCTGTTCACTGAGGTTACACAATAAGAACCCAATTCAAAACCAAACCATCACTGACTGTTCTGCAAGTGAAAATACATGACTGACATACAAACTATCAGATCCAGGGAAACATTGATGATCCAACAGAATTCACAAAAGATCAGCTATAGATCAACGTCTGACTTACCTGTGGAAGCACCACTCGGTACAGCAGCCCTACATTTAGAACCATCACTGAGAACAACATCCACCTGGAAATCAAAATCGAAAAGATCAAACCAAAGTCTCAGAGATCTGTCCATGAAGCGGTCGAAAAAGCATTTCGATGATCCAAGATCGATGATCCGATCGAAAAAGGAAACATCCGAAACAAGATCGAAATGGAAGATCTAAACAGAACCGTAGAAGAGAATGTTGCAGATCGAAGAACATGAAGAGGAAATCACCTCAACGGTAGGATTTCCACGGCTATCGAAGATCTGTCTCGCTTTAATGAACTTGATCGTCGCCATTGCTCTGTTTCACTCCAAGCTTTCCCTCTAAATTGGAGTCTGGTTTGGCCGAGATAACTGTTTACAAGCAAGAGAGGGGGGGGGGGGGGGGGGGTGGTAGAAATGGAAGTATCGTGTTTTCTTGGTCGTCACGACTCACGAGATGTGCAAGGCGTGATAAAACAGCAGACTGGACCCTCTAGAAAGATGAGAAGAAAATCCCGTGGGCTGGCTCTGGCTGTGGCTGATAAAACCCTTGGCACCGGGGTTCGGCACTACACCGACACGTGCACGAGGGGCAGTTGGAAAAGGGTAGATGGTTAGGTCTCGTTCATGAGTCTCACAGGAGGATCTGATTCTGCGAAGAGAGACGTACATTTACAGTTTTTTAGGTAAGTAGTTAGCAACACGATCTACCTTCTGTTTTTAGAGTAAATATACGGAAGCTGAGACGTGGACCATCAATGTTGCCGGAAAAATTGCCGAGGACGGCACATGGTACTACCCGGGAAAACTATTTTGGGAGGACCACGTATAAAAAAAAAAGATGTAGTTTTTAAAATGTAGGGGGGGGGGGGGGGGGGGTATGAAAAAAATTATAAAAATCTTGTACAGAAAAAGGGTGCGGTGGTGTGGTGGTGCCCCCGCAAGCCCCCTTCTGGTTCTGCCCATGTGTTTCAGAATCTTTAAAACTATCTTTTATATATTTCATCTCTCAGAGATATTTAGATTATAATTGTTGTATTTTGACCGTCTTTATATGAAATGGTCCCAAGTTAAATGAGGATTTAACTAGTATATTAAAGTTGAGAAATTGAATTCATACAGCAGAGTCTAACATGGTTATGATGAGACTCTGATGATAATAATAAATGGTGGACCTACCCATCAGACATCTATCGGCTTCCAAAACCGAAATTAAGAATCTCGAGTATGCTCTCAAAACCCAACTACGTGTTTAGGTCCATCTGTCTCCATCAAACAAAATTCATGGGTCTGCTATTAATGATAATGATGAAGATGATTATGATTTCGTCAGCCCAAGTTCAAATAGATAAAGAAGACTGGCATCAAGTTGATAGTTGACATAATATTTTTTTTACACTTAGAATATGAATTCTGAAACACTATTTCATGATTGGCCATGATAAATAGGAACGGCAAAACATAATTCCTGTAGCTGTACACGTACTCTTCCCAATTCCTTGCCCAACTGAGCTAGAAATCAAACCCCAATTGTCTTTATGGACAGGGAGATATCTCACCAATTAGCCATCAATGGATTGGCGCCTAAAATATTATCCCAAAAATAAGAAAGAAAAATTAAGACACGCCAATATGCAAATAAGGGCGAATTTTGGTGTTGAATTTTCGACTGTTTTCTGGCCTACATGTCCTAAGTTTTGATATTTTTCTACTTTATATGGGGGGATTTTAATTCTACTCAATCAAATTATACTCGAGCCTATGTCATGTCATGTTTTTGCTGTATGGTAAATGACTCACTATAGACTCCATTAAAAATGATCAATATCACAAGCGGAGACTACTTCACATCATTTTAGGTAACAACAACTTGAAGGATTCACACCTCTTATAAATAAGTATTAAAAGAGCAATGATTAAAATTACTGTTTAATAAGCAGACACGTCTATTTATGAAATCTCACTCACAAGATGATGTCAACCCTTAACTTGACAAGTCAAAATTGAGTGTTGTGAAAAAAAGGAACATATTTATGCAACACAACATCAGATTTGATATATAAGTTGACTCCATTTAGATATTTCAATTCCCCTTTGTCCCATGACCAGTGGGGTCTCACAATGGGTCCCAATAGGCGGTCCACACCATAAACCGTAAGGACCGCCTCCCATATATATATATATATATATATATATATATATATATATTGATTGGCGTGTTTCTAAAATATGGGCACGTCTAAAGCACAATGCCATCATCTAACAACCAATATAGGTTATTCTGTTATTAGTGTGTGGGGTGTGGCTCAATGACTCCACTGTGACAGATATCTTGATAAATTGTTGTGTTGCATCATTTGACTGTTGTATTTTATAACATAGCCCACTGCTATGGCATGCTTGTGGTTTAAATTGTGTATAGTGATTTAATTAATAATATCTTGCTTACAGGGTTGTTTAATACCAATAATAAGTACTGAGTTGGTGAATGGATCATTTATTAAAGAAGTCAAATGACTTTGGTTTGCATCCTTGAAATTGAGAGTGGAAATGGGAAAAGTAACCTATTTGATGCAGATAAGATAAAGTACAGAGGATTTTATCAGGAAAAAAAAAAAAAAAAAAGTTAGGTAATCACCATACCGAAAAGGTAATTTTAAGTGCCCTTACACCAAATCAGTCATTTTACCTGAATTTGTATTTTTTTTAACATTCTCTACTAGGGTCCATATCTAACTCTTTTTTTTTAATATTAAGGGTCCTAGCGACCATATGTTCGACTCATTCATACATTTTAGGTCTTAGAAACCTGATTTTTTCTCTTATTTGTTTCTTTCTACTTCCTCAGCGTTGACTGCAACTCTACATCAACTGTTGGGCGTATTCACAGTGGTTCCCAGCAGTCCTTCGTCAAGCCACTGTGGTCCCCGTTGTCGAAGGTATGTTCCCTAAAAAACCCTTTTTTTTTCGTTTTCATTTGTCATCTCATGGTTGGCTGTGCCCGAAGCCAGACAAAACACAGAAACATAACAAATTAAAAAAAAAAAAAAAATGAAGACATTGATTTCCATCATTTTATCCAGATTGATGCAAAGGCATGGGGTTAGGGACAAAGTGAGCACTGACTTTAACAAATGGTTTATCAGAGCGTGCGTCCAAATAAACACACAAGTTTTGGGTTAGTGACTCCGCACATAATAATGTGTCAAAATAATCACACAAAGCATACTTCCTAGCCCAGTCAATGGCTGAACAATGATGAATCCATACCTTCATTGTTGTTGGTAGCCAAAAAGAAAAAACCCACTACGAGAAAGAAACCTCTACCAATTATTGCTATTCAAGAATGACCTAAACAATCCCAATATTGTCCACAGGACCACAACTCTATGCACTTTAATGTTCTCTGCCAAACAACGGCATGTGGCTTGGTCTTCAAGGTGGGAATATCCTACGAAGGGGAAGCAAGTCAAGCATGTTTTTTTTTTTTACAAGAACAAGAAATGAGAGATGAATTTCGTGCATTTATAAGCATACATCGCAGGGTCGATAGAGATCCTTAACATTACAAATAAAGGTCGATTCAGACCCTACAAACAAAGTAAATGGAAATTTTTTTTGAAGGTTAAGGATAGACCGTAGGGTCTCAATCTACCCTTAACATTGCAAATGAAGATCGATGGGGACTCTAGTAGAGAATGTTAAAAAAAAAAAACTTTTTCGAGCAAAAATAACCGATTTGGTACAAGAGCACTTAAAATTACCTTTTCGGTATGGTAGTCACATAATCTGTTTTTTCCGATTAAATCCCGTAAAGTATAAGCAAGCGAGAATCTTTGTACGCTGTGGTCATTGTGTCTTTTTTTTTTTTTTTGGCTATAGTGTTCCATTCAGCCCCAGGCATGCACGCTAACAATCTGAGATTAATGACGTGCATCCTAACAATCAATGATCTATATCCTTAATTGGATTTATTCGTATCTAAGTTTTTTCTTTTGTATTTCTTTTTTAAATAACCTCTTAAGTTGAGGGAAAAAACAAAAGGATGTTGAGTTGATTAATTCTTTTTACTTAGTTAAATCCATGGTGTGGGTGGAATCTAAATCAAGATTAGTTAGCATCGATTCTGGCTGACATAAGTTTTGATGCTTCCCTCCACTTGTTAGAATACCAAATAGATATCGACTGGGCTCATAATAAGGAGTATATAAAAACAGCACTCATTCATTTAGGGCACGTTTATGTATGTACCATCTAAGGAAACGTAAGTCCTCGGACTTCCACTTTTCAACCTAATTTTTTTTACCTTCCATTGGAAACACATGAAAAATTGTACTGTTTTGATGCTTTTTCTCGTCGATATCAAATTATGGAAAAAGTTTTTCGCAAAAATAGAATACCTCTTTTTTTCTTTCCTTATCCACACACCAACAGAAAAATTTTATACAAACATGGCTAGTTTGTTTGGTAAAAGTACTTGTAGGGTGAAGTGAAATAAAGCCTTAAATGAAGATAGAATAAAATATTAGGAGGTAAGTTTGTGAGTAAAAAGTAGATGGATTTTTGCATTTTGGTGGCTTGAGAATGTTGCCTTATGACTTCTTTTTTTAAATGAAAGAGATTTTTGAAATTTTATACTTTTGACATGACCCCTGGTCTTTTATTGTTTACGAAAGGAGGCTTTACTTCACTCCACCTTACTGGTGAAATGGCCAAACAAGCTTCATTTGGGGTAATTCGCTTGTAAAGTGAATTCATGTGAAGAGTAACTTTATCAAGGAACATGAAAAAGAAGAGTCACTTGTGAATGCCGGCCCCAACCCCGGCTTGGGCCATAACTAGCTGGCCTGAGCCCAGCCCGATTTGCATTATATAAATATAATAGAGCGTGATTTAGAGTTTATTTCTATGTAGTTCTGTTGGCTTTGGTACGCCAACCGGGTCTCGGCTCTTCCATTGAATCCAAGTCTGACCCATTTAATACTGAAGAGAAAATCTGAGCCGGGTCCAAGTAGTAAGACTTAAGATCCAAGTTTGTGCCAAACCGGGCTCGGGCTGCCCCGATCCATGAATACCCCTAAATAGGATAGTAAAGTACTAGCTGAAAAGGAAAATATTTTACTTTACAAGCAAAAACACATAAAATTCAATTAAAGTGGTTACTTTGTCATCTAAGTTCAAATTGCTTTACATCATGAAAACAAATGGAAGTTTTACTTTGCTAAGTCAAATAAGTGGAAAAGGAAATGGTCGGGTGAAGAGATATATATTTCTTAGTAAACTATATTTGTGTTTGTTCATAGGGTAAAGAACTTTTGATGCGAGTTGAGAAGTTAGCAAGGGTAAAGTAACCAATTTTATTGTGTTTTATCAAAATAATTTTTTTGGTAACTAAAAAAAGTAAAAGTAAAATATTTTGGGATAAAGTAAAATAGCCAACAATTGGGATTAGTTTTCACAAATTTTACTTTACCTATTGAAAAACAAACATTACCTAAAATTAAAGAGGAGTTTTACACACGGCTAGTAATGCTCAGCAGCTCATGGTAGGCTTAGATATATAATTGGGCCCATTTAGTAATTGAGCGGGCCCTATAAAGTGCTAGGAAGCCCAAAGCTTGGCCCAGCCCGCCCTAGCCCGAATAGCTAGTTCTCGTAATTTAGTATTTCTCAAAATAATAGCTAGAAAGCCCAGACAAATAATACAAAAGCCCAGTTTGGCTCAGACCAGCCTGGCCCGAAAGACTAAATGGATGGGCTTGGGCCTAGATTTTATGGCCATATTGGGCTTGTGCTTGATATGGGCTTCCATTTCTATAATCCGACTGGGCCTATATATGCCACAACCGAACCTGATCCATGAACACCCCTACCCACAGCAAAAGCCTTTGTGGGGACACAACTTAGTAGTGGAAGATTTTGAATTGCCAGGGTGTTAATGGCCTGAGTCGGGCCAGGCTCAGTAATATCCACATTTGGCCTGACTTTTAAACCATTAGTCCAAGCCCGGCTCATGCCATAAGTGCCTGGCCCAAGCCTAGTCTGTCTATAAAATAGCTAAGCCCAAGCCCAAGCCCATCCCATCTCAGTGTCTGCAGTGGATGATTGTTTTTTAGTATAAAAAAAAGAGCTTGCAGCGACTATCAAAGCTGTAGCTTAGCCGTCTGGGACGAGTGTACGTGAGACTCCATCGGCTTGAATCCCATATTTAGGCAAAAAAAAAAAAAAGTTTAGGCTTAAAGGTGTCTCTCATTTGGGCCAGGCTGGGCTTAGGCCCTGTCTGTGATCAACCCATCCACCCCACCCCACCAAAATTATCTTCTCAAATCACAGATGACAAGCAAGATAAGATGTATGTGTTAACAAATCGGATATTAGTTCCTCCTTCACCGGCAAAAACACAGTTTTCCTATCAGAGCACAATCTCTTTCTCTTTCCTGCAGAATGTCCCTCGCACCTGAAGCGGCCGCTTATTCTTCCTGTCTGCAAGTGCACGGAGACTCTCACCCTTCTCTGAGGCACACCTTCTCAATACTATATATCCATTTAAGGCATCTTATATGAAATCTATGGAAGACAATCCCATAATCTTTATTTTTTTTCATCCCTTTCTTTGTTGGTGCAGCAGCAGCAGCTGCATGAGCAAGGTCTTCGTAGGATTGAAACCCCAGTCCAGTGGTAGGATTTATATCTTCTTCTGAATTCTGATGACTTTTTACATCTCCTATAAAATGTGTTTTGTTTATTTTTTGTTTTTTGGGCAGGTTGTTTTGCAACTGGTGGGCCTAATTTAACATCTGAATTTCACAATAGAGTCCACCGAAGTCTCGAATCAAGGTATGTGCAATTTGCAATTGGAGTCTGTGTATGGTGCAGAAGTTTGTTATTATTATTGCTGTCATTAATCTAACATGCAGTTTTTATTACTTCATTCCATGTCTTTATGGTCTCCCACTTCTTCATAACTGGGATGCTTAAATTGTCCATAGATGGGTGCTTGCTGATCCATCTATATGCCTAATTCATCACATCCAGGAAGTACCTGAATACTTGAAGGCCCCATATAAGAGAAAAAAAAAAAAAAAAGAAGGTAGGTGTGGTTCCAATACTTGGACCCATTTTCAATTCTGGTCTGCATTTAGGTCCATGGATTTCATACTTGAGGGCCAAAAAAAAAAAACAATGCCATGGCCACATAATTATACAGGTATGACTGTATGAGTATATTAAGTACTTAATTTTGAAACATTATTATAATAGTATTTGGGCCAGATACAAGACATTGATTCTAGCCCGAGCGGATTCTCTTTAATTCAAATTCGAATATGAGTACAATTCCTGGAACCTACAGAATTGAATTGGATGCAGGTTGGGGTCAAGTGCGCCATATAGACCCAGCCCGTTTTCTTTCATATCAATCACTTGTACTTTTTCTTCTTGTTGTTTCTTACATTTCCCAGCATTCAGTTCCATACAACAATATTGGTCCAGTTGTCTTGTAAAAAAATGTTTGTGTAGTCCAAGAGGCACTTACAAGCATTGGACACTACACTAGCTTGTCTCCACTTTGCCCAGCTGCACTAGTCCTCTTTGTGACATCATTTTTTAACCGCTTTGATGTTCTCTAGTTACTCTTAGATATCATGGTGTAGCAGAAAGTAATATTGACCAGATCATCTTGCTTACTATCTGAACCACCAAACTTGCAGCCCATTCTCTTTGTTCTCCTAAATTATATATCATTTGTCTCCAAAGTCTCATTTATATCTTGTGCAAAAAACATGAAGATGTGAATGAAATTACAGATTATTTACTGATTATTTCAGTTGAGAGTAGTTACAATATCTTATCCAAGAATTTGGCTATAAGACTAGGAGAGATTATGCATCTTTTTGTTGCCATTTGCAAGGAGCATTCATCAAAGAAATATAGTGTGAAGACTGCATTCTCTTAGAGAATAATGCAAGGATGATTAAGGGAAAAAAGGAACAGGAATGCTTTGCAAGTTTTAATATCAAAGAAGGTCATGAGAAAGGGATCAATGTTTTTCAGCTACATCTTGAGGCAGCTTGATTTTAGGCTAAACTGTTGTTCATGGGTATGTGAAACATACTGGCTCCCTCATTTCGATTATCAATGGCGATCCAACTGGATCCTCTGTGGGTGAAAGAATCAGCAAGGTGACCCCTTCATTCATTTTCTTCGTGGTGGAGGAAGCTTTTGCTAAAATTATGAAGAGAGCCTTCAGAACTTAGAATTATGAATGGATTTAAGGTGAGGGGTCCGTAGGTTATGAATTTATGATAATGCCTCTTCTTGCTCTGGTCTCGTTATTTTATTGAGGAGTGGTATGATAGAGTGAAGTAGATCCATGAAACACCTGTTTAAAATTTTCAAAGTTGTGTTATGCTTAAAAGTAGACGTTGAAAAAGCGCATCATCGTTAGGATCTAAGAAGAGGATGAATTTATGGACAGCATCATGAGGTGCTTTGGTTGTAGAAAGGAAAATTACCAATTAAATACTTGGGTCCCCCTCCTGGTGCCAATTGGGGAGTATATTCAATTTGGGATCCTGGTATTGAGTAGATTATTGAGAAAAGATAGAAGGAAAAAAAAAGGCCTTTCCTTTTGGCAGGAAAATAACGTTAACCAAAGAGATTATAATTCGTCTGAAATATTTTATTTCTTTACTAAAGTACCTGTTTCCATTGCAAAAAGAATTGGAAAGCTTCAAAGTGATATTATATGGGAAGGAAGAAGCACTTCATAAAATTTGCATTGATATCTCAGGGAGAGGTGCAATGAAGTTGGTTTTGGTTAAAGATGGATAAAGCAAAGAAATCATACGTCTTGCTAAGAGATGACAGTTTGGGTTAGAAAGATGAGCACCTTCGATATCAATAACTTTTTCACGACGTGGTTGATGGAATCCAAGTCATCTTAATTGAAGTGAGGACTCTAGAATTTTGCTTTATGTAGACAATATTTATTCTTGGGTGAGTTATCAACCAAGGTACAAGGATTAAGACTTGTAATGATGAAATACACTTCTTAGAGGATATTTGGTTTGGGAGGAAACTTCACCCTCTACTAGATAAATTGTGGGTGGTGGTGGAAAATTATGTTGAAATGCCTAGGGGAGCCATTTTCTCCCATGGGAGTCCCATGCGGTATTTTTGGTCCCTGCCTTTCATGCAGGGGTTCCCAATGCTTTGAAATCCCGCACCACACAAGTACGGGAGTCTCACAAGTGAAAAAAGCAAATGCCTATTGTATACATGCTTCTGGCATATCTTTAGAAGATATTCCCTTGATTTAAGATTTCCTTGTATGAAGATTTAATCGGGACCTTACTGACAATATTAGAACTGGTATGAAATCTGGTGTACCCTCTTTGAGGGAGCGCCTCGTTTATATGATAATGCCCTCAATATTCAATTACATGAATACCCCTTTAGAGATGTTTTAAAAGAGAGGATATGTACAAGGGTAGATTAGCAAGAATAGAAAACTAATTTACAATTATTATCTTCAAGATTCCTGATCTTTGAATCACATCTTGTAGAGGTATCATGCATGCTCCATGGGTGTACCGGCATTGGTACTGTTTCACACTCATAGGTTATCTCCCAATTGATACAAGTAGTGAAAATATCCAAACTTGGAAATGGGGAGTGAAAGGCCTATTTTAAGCAAAATCACTGTGTAGGCAACTTAAACCAGTTGTGCTTTCGTGTGGGCCCTGGTGTTCCACTGAGGGTAGAAGCTTTCTGCTGGGCATATATGTTCAACAATATTTAACACTCGATGATTTAAAATCTTAGGGATTTCTAACCCCCTGCTATATATGTCATGTGTTAGGAGTAGGTGCAAATGATTACTCACATCTTTATAACATTAAATTTACATTTGAAGTTTGGATCAAACCGCTGAATATGGTTGGTGTTATGTGGGTTTTGCATAGATCATTGTCAAATATCAAACACTGAATGGAGCTCAGACTTTTAGAAAGATGTTTTTTCCAAAATTTTTAGAAAGATGGCTGAAACCACAACCTTGTGGTTGGAACAGTGAGTATCTTCCAGCTATGAAGATGATTATTGGGCTTTTCCTTTTCTTCATTTTTATCGTGTGGGTGCAGTGTGCATGTTGTGTGTGTATACAAAATTATCACATGCACGCCTCATAGTAGGGCCTACTTGATGACCCATTTAAATAGATCACACACAGGACCACCCCCTGAATTACATCAATCCTTTTTTTTTACAACCATCCTAATGGACTATGCTGTTGGATCAACTGGTCAAATTTTATAATGGGTGAAACTTGTTGGTCGTTGATTAAGGGGTTAGGATGATCGTCTAGGTCTCATTGTTTGTACACGAGTAGGCCCCAACCAGATGAAAAGATCCCCCTGGTCCCATTCCCAAGTGGCCACAGGTGGGCCCCACGGCAAGGTGCACATGGAAGCTTACATACATATATATATGTGAGAGAGAGAGAGAGAGAGAGAGAGAGAGAGAGAGAAAATGTCAGTTCTCATTCTGCAAGATCTTCCTTGCCAAAAGCTCTCTCCAAGAGCATCTTCTCCTCCTGTACCTGGCCCTGCTCCTTCCATGACAGGATCTCATCGTCTTGTAACTCAATTTCTGCAGCCGCTTCCATGCCATAGTTTATGGGCCTCCGGCCCCTCGTCTCCTCTATCTTCAGAGCCATGCGAACAACATCAAAAACCTTGAATGTCCCAGAACAATAACCTCATCCACTTCTTCTGTGACAGTTTCTGGCGGTCAACCTCATTGACTGCATTTGCAATGCCAAAACCCCAACTTCATGATCTTCAGCACCTGGCTCACCCACTGGCCTTACTTTGATGCCAAGATCTTCCATTTCATGAAGAAGAAAGACATTTTATCACCTTTCTTCTCAAATTGGTTGCTTGTTTGGACTTTCATTTTCTCTAGTCCTCTTTTAGAACAAAGTCACAATGGATTTTTATTCACCTAACTAGATCAGATCACTAGAATTTGCAATTTGTCCCAGTCTGACTGTAAACAGTAATTTCATATTTTCTTTGTGTTTCCCATGTTTGCTTTTCTTTTTGATATTTGCTTAGCTTTACACAACTCTACCTGCCTTTTCTTCTGATGTTTTGCCAATCTCTGCTTTTTTTTCTTTAAGTTATTTGTATGGCTTTAAAGAAAAATAGATGGGATAGATCAGAGAGATGGAAACCATTGCAGCTGCTCCCTTCCTCATCATGTCTTCTTTATCTAAAATGAAGAGTCTCAAACAGTGGGGAATTCAGGTGCAAGGGAGATGAGAAGATACTTTTCACTTGCTCTACATATTCAAGCTCTTGCATGGGATGAGCATCTGAGTTCCATCTCTCTTTTATTCCAAATGTGTGTCTAATCTAAGCCTTCCATTGCATCCCACATCCCATGTTTGAGTTTGTGAAAAGGACTCAATGAATACGAATGGTTCGGTGGTGGAACTTTCTCTCTCTCTCTCAACTGTCTCTATAATGGAACATGACGTTTCATGGTCTCAGTATAAATATTTGAACAGATTTACTGTTTACTAATAAATGAACAGATTTTAACAGGTAAAGCACAGCTTCAGAAAGGATCGTATTTTATAATAATCATTCAGAACCTCTTTTAAAAAATCCATCAAAGTTGAAGCCTTCATATAGGAACTATACTGCTGCATTGATCTGGCACTCGTCTTTTCGACACGATATGAATTAGCCTACTGCATGATGATTGACATCACTTTTCAAGCTGGATGAAAAGGACCTTTTTTATTCAATTTTTGGCAATTTTAGTGATATTAGCATGTTGCTTGATGAGAGCCTGTCGCACAGTGGAAGTTCTCACTATCGCAACCTTGGGATTGTTGATCCAAGTCGCATTACCAATAATTAATAATTATCTAGTTTCCAGTTCGTCATTGTCATTATCATCATCATCATAGCCTCACCCCATCAAATTTTATGATATTACATGTGTAATCTCATTTTTGGTTGCAGGCTTTCAAACAAGAAAGCAACACGTGCACGGTTCGGAATGATGCCCATAGGTACACCTAGAGTGCCATACAGAACTCCTGGTGAAGGAACTTGGCAGTGGGTTGATCTATGGAATGCTCTTGTATGTTAAATTAACACCACTGAATTGATCTCCATTGCATTAGTGAAGCTCTATTTGTTGCTTTTGGACTTCTTTGTTGAATTTTTATATTCTACAGTCTAATCCATAATTTGCAGTACCGTGAACGTGTCATCTTTATTGGGCAACATATAGATGAAGAGTTTAGTAACCAGATACTAGCAACAATGCTTTACCTTGATAGCATGGATTCTTCCAAAAAGATTTATCTATATATAAATGGTCCAGGTGGAGATGTGAGTTCATTTTGAGTTCTCGTATTTTATCTATGTTCGCTTGTTTCTTGTATCGTAAATCATTTTCTTCTTGAAAGTCTACTCCAGTACACTGCATGAATTGCTGTTTATGATATTAAGAGCTTCTTGGTTTACAGCTGACTCCGAGCATGGCTATATACGACACTATGCAAAGCTTGAAAAGTCCAGTTGCCACACAATGTGTTGGCTATGCCTATAATCTAGCAGGTTTTCTCCTTGCTGCCGGAGAGAAGGTCCGAACATTAATTGGGAACTTCATATTGGTCTTGCATGGCATAATGGGAATTACCTTTATTTCATTGTTAACATCTTTGAAGTTGCAAATTGAATTTCTGTTCTGTTCTCTATTTTATTTGTTTATCAAGGGTAGCCGTGTGGCGATGCCTCTTTCAAGAATTGCACTGCAGTCTCCTGCTGGTGCTGCTCGTGGCCAGGTATGGCATAAACCATCTTCATGGGATGGTAGCATGACTAATGTTTCTTCTTTGTTTTTTTCCCCTTATTTGCATGCATTTGATTGTATGATTTCACATTTCTAATTGCTTTAACAGGCTGATGATATTCAAAATGAAGCTAATGAGCTCGTTCGAATTAGAAACTACCTTTTCAAAGAACTGGCTGCAAAAACCGGGCAATCCGTTGACAAGGTATAACCTATCCTAGTTAAAAATTTGAAACATTTCACAACTGTCTTTAAATAGTTACAGGGTGTTTCCTTGTAGTAACACTCTATGTGATTGATGCAGATCAACAAGGATCTGAGTCGAATGAAGCGTTTTAATGCTCAAGAGGCTCTTGAATATGGGCTTATTGATCGTGTGCTCAGGCCACCACGCATTAAGGCTGACGCACCACGGAAGGAAAATGCAGGGACCGCAGGGCTTGGTTAGTTGCATTGCTGCTCTACCTCCCACAGCATGCAGCACACAATGGAAGAATTCAACCATGCACTAGGTTCTTGTTCAGCACATTCCCAGGACTAGCAAAATCGGAATAACAAAGGTTGGTGTACATTATTTCAGATCATCATGGCACACTCCAATATGTCAGATTTGTAAGATCTATTTTTAAGTTGACGTGGGGCTTCATATGAGTTAGTCATGGTAGAGATTGTTGACTCATCTCAAAATATCCTTGATAAACAGTGCTACTATTTCTAAAAGAAAATGATTGGAGAGCTAGGGTAATGCAGAAAAACAAGGCCACATATTATTGTATCATGTTTCTTTTTCTGCACTTTCTATGAGCTAAATTCGATCAAATTAAATAGATATTTTGGAATTGGAATCGCAATAGGTGTTTCCATCCAACTTCTGCGATGATGTCTTATTTGAGAATATTTGAAAAATTACAAACATTCCAAGAATAGAGAATATTTGCAAAGTTGTGATGAGGCACTTTTTTTACTGCTTAATTTTGGGAAGTGTGGTACTTAATGCTGTGGACAACTGAAACCTGCTATCCATGATGCAAGCAAGCAAATCCTATCAAGCAATCACCAAAGGGAAATCAAAGCAAGATTTATGTAGTTCGGTGACGTGCTTACATCACGGCTGAAAAGAAATCCTTCAGTTCATTATCCTCCTTTTCCCTTCCTTTCTAGGGTTAGGGTTTACAAGTTAAATCATATTTCTTAACCCCGAAAGCCTGTTGGTTAACTAGGGATACAAGACATTAACATAACACTTAAATTGTACTGGAAATGGCTGGGGTTCGAAATTCAATTTTCACTGGCATTCATACATCTCCATGTGGATGAAGATCTTTTCTCGGGCAGTGTTGTTACATTACCTCAATACATTGGTAAGGAACATAGGGTATTTTGTTGAATTCGTCATTAGATTAAGGTTGGGACTTGGGAGGCTAGAAATACAACACACCTGAACAGGGAATTTTTGTTTCGATATTTTTGTGGCTGCATCTGTAATAAATAGTTTGAAGCATGGATTAAAAGATCATTTGATCGATTACAAATAATTATGGACCTGGTCAATCAAAGGATTCATTAAATCCGAGTCATTCACTCCTGTGCCAAAACTTAGGTGGTATCTGGATGTGAAGAAGTTGAAGTGGGCATTTTCCATTGGAGGTAACTCGCAGTCTTTCACTAGATACTTGTTTGGTGCTCACTAGAGGAGATACAGTGCATAAAATGCATTGAGTATCAAAGGTTTAAAACAGGAAAAGTCCGCTTGGCCAGATAGGAATCACTTTCCAGAGCACCATGGAAAAGGAATTTATGGCACAGTATAATCTAGTGTTGCACAAATGTGTCCTAAGAAAATAATTGCCTTTCGTTCGTGTCAACATTTGCATGGTTTTCTTTTCTCAAGGTGTAGGTATTTTCTACAATTTTTCTGTGGGCAGTAGATTTGGACGCAAGAGTTAGAGATCCATCTTCTGTAGCTTATACAAGAGGTGGAAAATTAAATGCTTTATTAGGGAGAATGATTGTCAGTGGATTGTATCGATATCATCCATGCTTTTCTTTTTTTGTGGTGATATTATTTTCTGTATTTTTTTGTGGAAAGTAGATTTGGAATTGAGAAGCAAAGAACATTTTCTCATTTTCTCTAGTCTTACATATGAGGTAGAAAGTAGAAACACATCCAAACAGCTTCTTTAGACTATTAAGACTTATCCTCACATTGATGCATACATTTCAACAGCCACAAAAGAAGAGGAACAGAATATTGGGTTTAAGTATTCTGTTCATGTCAGCAACAGAGGCCAGAGCTATCAATGTCTCACTTGTGCTCTCATCCGATTCCAATGGCTTATTTTGTTTAAGCATTCTGTTAATGTCAGCTTCTTTCTTGCCCATTTGACTGCTAACTGAACCACATTTTCCTGTCCATTAGTAAAACTAGCACTTGCAATCAGGTCCACGGTTAGTAATATTATTAATAGCCTATCCAGAAAACAACTCATCCGGATACATTCATTAGTACACCACATCAACCAATGAAAAGCAATTAAATGGGATCTTCCATCAAAGTTGTCGAATAAGTCTCAACAAATTTTCAGTTTCCTGAGCCATCAGTTTCATGCATCTGCAAACCTTGATAACTTGATTAAGAAGGAAATAGCCAACTTGATCACCATACATGGACCACAATTTGGAGTTTGTTGTTGGTGGGTCATAGTTTGTCTTAGATCGGTAAATGTGGTTTGATGAGATAATTCATGTTTTATAATAGCTTGCATGGATATAATCACCCTCTTTAGTGGGTCACAATTAAAGAGGATTTAATCACTCTCTTGTGGGTCACAATTAAAAAGGATTAACCTATTGAGGAAATGAATGTTTGAAACAAGTTGTTGTAGGTTGTTTGATACTCTATACTCAGAGAGAAATGGCCTGCAAGTTGAATTGTGGGAGCAAGACAGAGGATCGCTGGTTGGTATAGCAACCTTGTTAACCCCAGCTGAAAAGTAGAAATTTATTGAAACTCAATTCTCACCACCATTACATTGTATCTAGTATCTTATTTCCATACAAACAACGTAAAAAGAAGTTCCAAATGAAGACCCAATGTTTGTTAATTGTTTGAACACTTTTTCAATCTTTAGAGATCAGGCTAGGACTGATATAGAAGTTTTGGCCTAAATAGGAGTGTGTTTTTAAAGGGTGCTAAAGATATATGTACAAAAATAGGGCACAAAGACTATAGGTGAGGCTAATGACCCTTCACCCTGGGCCTTGTTTGTTTACCAGCTATATCGGGATCTGAATCCCTATATATTGTCCTCCAGTTGTATTCACAAATGCTTAATGGCCCCAAACATTTTTTAAGCTGGATTTGGAAATTTTTGCGAGTCAAAAGTATCAACCAAGAAGCCAGATTTTTTAAAACTTGCAAATCAAACAGGGAATTTCAAAGCAAAAGGACAGCACCCTTTGGAAATTTTCAGCTGTTTGAATTCTCATCTGGAATTCATGCAAGACAAGCGGCCCCCAGGAAATCTTTGAGATTTGGAATATTCTGATGCAACATGCAACCAGTTCGCAACCTTCCAAATCACTTAGCACTGGCCGGCACTTGTTTCCCATAAGAAGATTCTTCGTCCAAAAGGAAACCGTTTGGCTAAAAAGGACGAGGATTCCTTTTTAGAAGCTTCAGTGCTGGATTTGTCATTCAACTTCCATGAAAGAGAAGTCATTGACCAGTCAGTTTCATGCCACAAGCTCATGAAAGAATCCCTTTGTGCATACAAGATACTGACAAATGAACCATGATAACTATTGCAACATCTAGTTGACTACTAATCCTATTAATTAGTTCAATGATACTATTATTGCTATATATTATTGTGTAGTTCAGGTTTATCTCGATCGCTATACCGCCCCTCCTGTGATCTGGGTTACAATGATCCTGATTGTGGGTTAGTTCTGCTAACTAAGATACATGATTCTTATTCTGGATTCAATTCATCAATTAGTTAAAGATCCATATCTGAGAAGATCATGCTGGAACTTAGGCCAATTGTATCAATGACTTGAAATCATAGATCCATTAACTGGCCATGCTCGTAATCATAAAGAAATATTTGTATCTACATGAGCACTCTGAATTGTCTCATCTTACCCTTTGGAAAATAGGATCATGGACATGAGGTCAACTCTATTATAGTTTTCGGGGCAGGTATACGGATAGGGAGCTTGGGAATAAAACCTAATACCTACTATACATGGATCAGGAACTTTGTGACTAGAAGCCAATGCAAAATCATGCCAGGACATTTGACTACAGACTAAAATCAAGCTGAAAGGAGCTTTCTTCTCTTCTTCTTATTCTTCTTCTTATTTTCTCAATCTTTTTTTTAATGTAGGTAAGAAGTGAGAATTATGGTCAAGTTCTCATGAGTTTCCTAATCAGTCAATCTAAAGAGGGTGAAAATCATTCATTAATCATTAAAAACAATTAAAAATGCACCACAATCTCACCTTCTGTTGATCCACACTGTTCATTCTGTGGAACTGTTCATGGCTCTGATGTGCTCTCAAAGTCCTGTCAATTAGAGAATTCTGCCATCCAGATGTGTTGGAACTATACAATTCTGTATATCCACCCTTTAAAATATATGGCGAACTTCTCGGATTGATTGGACCATATAAACATCCCCCATCCAAGATGGACCTACTTGATGAATGGTCTGGACTGCACAACTGATAAGCAACAAAACAATGAGTAACTGTAGCCAAGAGTACTAGAACTGCTCTTGAGAAATTTTCAATGAGAGTCAAACAAGGGGGAAAAAGCAATGCTTAAAAATGGCTTTAACATAGTGTCCCGCACTGCTGATTGATGATATGCCACCCCAATTAAATTCTAAGAAGTCCAATAAATTCAGGTTTTTTGCTTAATTACAAAATATTAGAATCACTCTAAGGTTACTTGATTGCTCTTTCCATTGTATCTGCAAGCTTGATTGTTTTGTCCCACCTTTATGTAGATTATGTTCTCTTATGGGCTCCTCTTGTTTACCTTTGACAAATCTGATTAATCAACCTTTATTGTTCCATTCATCATTACAGAAGACTGGAAGAGATATAACTCTACTGCTAGGTTTAGACATGCATAATTGATAATGATAAGAAAAGTATCACTAAAAAAGTAAGAACAGGCAGGGAATCAAAAAAAGAAGACTAGAAATATAATACTTAACTATACTGTTAATGTATGATTCGATAAAAATGTACAAGACAAAAGGAATGTCAAAAATGGTGAGCGCAGGATGCTCAAATGAAAAAAAAAAATTAAAAATATACTCGAAGATTTGTAAAGATGCAAAGCAGTGAAGCACCAAGGTCTGGTTTCTTTAGTAGGTACAATACAATATTCAAAGGAGTTTATTTTATCGGAAATATTCATAGGAGTTTTGTAAATAGAATGAGCTAAAACCGAAGGATTAAAAGTGAAGATTTACAATGAATCGCCAAATGGTCTTCGTTTTGATAAAAAAAAAAAAATTTACCCACATATCATCTCACAAATCAAGTCCCAAGAATAAAAACATAATGGTCCATCAAGATCTTTCTTTACCTTATATCCTTCATCTATGTAGTAAAAATAGTCTTTTCATAAAAACCCCTATACAATGAACACGATCAAAGAATGCCATACAGTAAATATAGAATCGGCTCCTAGTTTACATTAGTGACATTAGCATTTCTCTATCTTTGCATAAATCGCACTTAAAGCAGTCACACACAGGACGTGGCACAGGCAGGCCAATGGGCCCTACCACCCTACGCTTACATATACATATGGGTCCCATTGTCTTAAAAAGTTGTGAACCAATCAAAGAACAGACACTAGACAGGCCTCTTCCCAACCCACGCGAGCATGATTAACGGCACCCTGACAGTCTTTAAACAAACAAAAACAAATGGTGGGGTACCCATTACCCATTTTTTATTGCACTGGGTTGACAAAACAGCAGCTCTGAACACAAACAGTTCCAGACAATGTGCAGAGCAGAACCCACTTGGAGAGGAATGATATTCCCATTCATGAGAGGATGGGTAAAAAGACCCCAAGTGAAGATTAAAATATAAGGCCATAAAAGGAAGGAATGAGATGCCCCGGGAGTCATATGAACCCATCCCACCTGCATGAATGCTGCCTTTTATTTCTATGAATCCTGTTTGTCCCTTGATTTGCTTCTGCACGCCACCAATGCCATTGAGATTAGGGATTCTGTGCCTAAAAGCATCTCTAAAATATGATTTGTTTTGTCAATAGTGCCAAATACTAACATAGAAGTAGATACTAGTTGTTATCAAGTATTAGCTTAGGTTTAGATGTTATTAGATAATGCTTGAAACAATGATATAGAATATTGGTTTTTGGGTCAGCAACGCTGCTACATTTAACTTTTATGAAAGCATGCTTATGTTTTGTTGTGTTTAGGTCAACTCCTATTTTAGCTAATCATATAGGTCTTTTTGGGGTGTCGTGACTTGATTTGAATCAAATGATTAAAAACTTTGGTTTTGGTTATAGGTTCAAAAATATTGAGAAAATGAATTTCTATATGGGCCATGCTAAAATTTGTTCAGACACAAACTCGAGGCTTGGATTCAGTCTGTCGGCAGGTTCAATCCAGTACCAATTGAAGCCTTGTTTGTAAATTTTGCATGAGAGAGAGGAGTTTTTCATGTTTAATCCCTCTCGTAGGAGATTGAATTTATCTTTATCAATAAAAATTAATTCACATTTTCCACCTTTGCAATAAAAATGTGTCACACCCATAAAATGTAATAATAGAATCTTCTCCGCTTAGGGTGCAGCAAGAGGATTGCACTCTTGGCATACTTCCACTTCCACAAAATAGAGGAATCTTACAATTTTAAGTTCTAACCCTCGAATAGAAACTTGAAATCCTCTCTATAAATAAAAATTAATTTATTTTTTTATTCTTTTTCCACGAGGAAAATGTCTCGCCGTATAACTAAAAACAGAGTTACAAGAAAAATAGAAATATTTTTTCTCTCTATCACAAACTCCTCTAATTAAACAAAAAACTTAGTAGAAAAGGAGTTTCATATTTGATGATTCCTCCTTTAGAACCTCTAGAAAAAAACTTTCTATTGAGGATTTCTTGTTTCACATTTGATTATCCACTGAAAATCTAAAAATTTTAATATTTTATAGCCTCATCATTGGAGCAACTTAAGATTTTCCCACGAGGATCAGCCCTGCGAATCCTAAAAAGTTAAGAATTAAAGAAGGTCTAAATTCTCAAAAACCATAATAATTGTCACTTATGGAAAGCAAAGCAAAAATCTTTTCTTTCATGAATGTGATTCTATATTTTATTTTGGTAAAATTTTTCATGGATGTGATTGCCTAACACGGTCCCAACAAAAGAAAACAAGATGCGGCCGCAATAACTCCTTTGTTTGTTAGATTGATGAAGAAGGTGGGGTACCATCTTTTCGGTGGGTAGGGTAGATAGAAAATCTGCTTTCTCGATTTGGGCGGATCAGTCAAACGAAATCTCGACATTAAATGCGTTTCCATCTCTCTTTTCCCTATAAAAGCAACATTCTAGTGATATTTTTAGGCATGCTGACCTGGGACGCTGTCGGCATATCACGTGATGCAACCAAGGGAATTGAAGAACATGATGATGACCAATTTACAATCCACTCCTTACCTTTTTCAGGTTTGGGGGTTTGTGTTTCCATAGACTGAGAACTTGAGACTTGAGACTTGAGACTTGAGAGTGAGAAGGTGCCTTATCTGGCATTCCCTGCTAGCTGAAAACTCACCATTCTTTACTGTAGTTCACATACATGGAGGGGTTATATACCTTGTTTTGATTATTATGTTTTGAAAAAATCAGCACTAAAAAAGTTGTCCCTTCTTATGGTTGGTTGGAATTAATCTAAATTCCAATTACTAGGATGCATCTGAAAATTAAGAATAAAAAAAAAAACTCACTTGTTCTAGTGAGGGTCGCAGTAGACTTTCCAATACAAAAGATGAACGTCTTATGCGACAAAAAAAAATGGTGAAAAAAGTTATTTTTTCTGTACGAATTTCCTATTTGGTGCACTACTGGTTAAAATTTCATGTTTGGTACAGTGGCCATTTAAAGTTTTTTTTATTTATAAAATCCCCTATTATAAGCTCATCATAAAACAAATTAGATACTATAATAAGAAGAGAATGAGTCATGACAAACCAATCTTTACCCGGAATTGCACCAAACACATGACCCTTACCTATGCCGATACTCCAAAGTACAAGACAAAATTTAAGATCCAGAGCATACAAAACAAGAAATGGATTTATATGATAGACAACTGGCTAGAGTTCAGTTGACTCAGTTATTTCTGTTTTATAGTAAGGGGGCCATCAGATAGATGTATGAAGTGGTAGATAGACAACTGGAGATCAATTGAGAGATGGGAAGATAAGGGTGGGTATGAACTGATGGGTGAGTGGGTGTCCCAAGCCACAAATGCAGTGATCATTTTTCAATTAGCGGATTAGTTACTGTGGAATGTGAACGGGTCTTCCCCAAAAGTGCGCCGCAGTTAGAAAAGAGCTTGCATTAAAAGCAGAGAAAATGCCAGCATAGACATGAACCTATGGTCTCCTTAACTTTTCCTTTGGAGGGTGTCCCTCTCAGTTGTGAACCTAAACCTGGTGTCCAGCTCAGCTGCCCACAGTATCTGGCGCACTTGACGGAGAGCTACCTACAACACTCCACCAGGCAGACAACCCTACACTGCAGTTCTACCAAACCCTCCCAACTGATTTATGAATATGTAAAAAAGGGGGAAAAACTATGCTTCACACTCTGTAAAATTGGATCCTTACGATCCGTCTTCCAGTAATCCAGTTAGATCATAAAGAAAGTTGAACACATTTAGAAGCCCATTTAGACCCTAAAATCATGTGCTAGATTTTCTTTTTCTTTTCTTGAGCTAGGTTAGAGACTCAAACTGTGAAAACACCCACACACTTACACATACAATATTACACTTACACATATAATATTGTCCTCACCAACTGAGCTACAGCTTGTGACAGATTGATGATTTGACACCCAATTCTCATTATGATGGGATCTTTTAACTTGCCACTTTCATCCAAATCAAAACTGATACTCTGCTCACTCATGTCCTCTTAATTGTCATAACTCCATTGATTTTTATTTGTTTCAAAGAACAGGTGATTATATGTTTTTTTTCTCATACAATTTTGTAAATGATGTTTCTCATCATGAAAATTCAATCCTAAGGCAACGTTTCATATAATTGAGTTTCTAGAAAGTTTAACACATTGTATTTCTTTAAGTTATTAAAAATGGAGAATCAAGTTTTAATATTCATAAATGATCATCAAATAGCATCTCTTTAATGGAAAATTGAATCAATGGAAGTAAAATGACTACCCAACCTAGTAATTCCAATTGGTAACTTTTATCTTTCACCCCTTGCTTCTTTAATAGTCATTTAAGCTTATTTAATCAATTTAGATGTATTCTATAGAAACTAGCCAGACACTTTCTATTGAATTGAATTGAGATTGGTGTCAATTCACAGGTTTGCATTTAGGTTAGAATGTACCATAAACAAAGCTCATAATGTGGAATACAAATGGATTTTCCCCATAATTGTTCTTTCAAAATTTATCCTCTCTATCAATCTATGCCTAAAACTGCAACCTTGAAGTTGTGGGTTGACTTACATAACTAAATCCTATAAAAGAAATAATCTGCCTTTCTCAACCAGGTCATAGTTTTCAAGTCTATTTTCCAATAGCTGAGATCATCTTACAGAAATTTAAAATCAATCACTGTCCATGAAAGGAAGGTTCCACCTACAGTTAGAGCTACTTTTCGATGCTCCACTGGTTCCAGCTGGATCATTTTCAGACCTTTGGGAGGGAAAAAATCCCATTTTTTCTTTACATGTCCTGATTAGCTGACCAACAGCTGGGGACTTAGGTTGATGACATAAATCACATATGCTCCCAACTTTTTCGGTTGGAATAAAATCCTTTCATTATTTCCTCATCCACCATCACCAGGAAGCAGAAACAATGTGTAATCAAGTCATTTCCCATAGAGTGACCTCAAATAATAAGTCAATAGAGAAGAGGAGAAGAGAGGTTAATCAAGTCAACCATTAGTAACATCATCGAATCAGTCAAGAACAAATTGTGCATTAAACCTTGTCCAAAGCTGGCCACAAACACCACCAATCCACCTACAACAATGCCAGCAATACAAAATACATCAGAAACCCATTACCACCCCCAAATCCCTCCCCTCCATTTTAACACCTCACCCACTCTTTGAATCAAATAAAAGAGCTCTCACTCTTGTCAAACTTATCCTATATAACAATCACATATGCTCTTTTTAATCTCTCTGTTTCTGTCCCTATATACAAGCACCAATTCAAATTCCCAACCAGAAGAAGTAAGGTTAAATATGGTACAAACACAACACAACACAACAGAACAGAACAGATCCCCTGTAATTAAGAAAAAGATCTGATCAAACCCAAATTGTATAGATTCCTTCTAACCAGACTAAACAAGGACAAAAGGATCAAGTCCCTTGTTGAAGGCGCCTTGTGATTGTAGATGCAAGGAGGTTCCTTTACTTCAAGTATGCTGAATCCTATTCTCTGTCTCACGTCCTCAATGGCCTTGGAATCAACCGGATGACCGGCTGCATCGGTCACATAAAACACATGGACTGCTGCCTCACCAGCTGTGGAGACTTCGGCCCTAGAGATGGATAGCCCATTCTCACGGAACGTTCGGGTCACATGGGCCAATAGGCCAGGTCGATCTTCTGCACAAAGCTCCAGCCTCACACCCTATCCACCAAAATCAAAGCTTCCATTAATTTCAACTCAAGCACAAGCACAAGCACATTCAAAGACTCAAAAAGTCATGATTTTGAACACAAGAACAATACCTGGGATGCCCTTCTTTCGATTGAAGCTTGTAGGCATTGAATCACACGCTGCCTTTCAGCTTCCGAATTAATAGGACTACCATCTGTATGCCTGATGTAAAATTCCTGCATTCAATCCCAAACAAAACAACCCCACTACATCAAATTAGAGAACAACACTCAAATCTCCACCACCCATTATCAAAAAATAGAGTTCCAACTCAAGAATACCTGATAAGCTTGATCCCCTTGTGTATCCACGGTTGCATGAAAGATGACATATTGCATGTCCGTAAGCGTGCACACGACATCAAACAACAGCTTCGGACGATCCTTACACCTCACATTCACCACAGAGTAACCTTTCTCGGACCAGTCCTGAACAGACACAGACCCATCTGGTGCACCCACGGCACCAGTTGGGCTTCGCTCGTAATCTCTGTCCGCAAACATCATCTGATGCAGCCTCCGCTCCGTGTGCGTGACCGCCATCGAAACAACAGCAGTCTTGGCGCTGCGAATATCATTGTAGCCTCTCAACACGTTCCTCAGACATCCCTCGATCCGGTCGATTTTGTGCGAGTCTTGGATGGCCGAGCCCGAGTCCGAGTCCTTGAGATAGATCAAGGACGCGATCCGGCCGTTGTGGGTCCACACCTTGGCTTCTACGATTACGCATTGAAGGTCCGACAGGACCGCGAACACTTCCGAGAGAAGCCCCTGACGGTCCGTTCCTGTCAGTTCTAACGCCGTTAGCCCTTTGATGTCGTTCGATTCAGGCGCCTTACTCGTTGCGAGAGACTGAAATCCAAAGAAAACGAATTAGAAAGGGGGGAAAAAACAAAAGAAGGAACTTTTTTGAAGAGAAATTGAAGTGATTCGAACCTGTTCTATGTAGGCTATGACGCTTTCATCTGTGAGCTTGTTGCCGTTTTGATCCGTCACATGAAAAACTGCAGAGGAGAAGAGAAGAATATGAGATGACAAGAAGGGAGGGATTTAGGAATGCGCAGGATAAGGAGGTGCAGGTTAGCAAAAAGAGCCTTACCGTCCATGAACCACCTTCCATCTGATGAGATGTAGGCTTTCTTGATGCAGAGGTTGAGGTCGGTCAGGACCTGTACGGCCTCTAGAAGGATTCCGTGTTTTCTCGCACTATCAACCTGGAATTTGAGAAAAATGAAGTAAGCTTTCAGGATTCTTAGAGAGAGAGAGAGATAATTTCTGTGTTTGTAAGAAGCTTTTTACCTTCACAAGAGTAGCAGTAGGGCAAACGGCATTGTCGATGACGACCCTGTAAAAAGAAGATGGAAACAGACGGTTAGAAGTAAAGAGAGAAGAACAAACAGAGGGGAGAAAGAAGTAGAAGAGAAGCTAAATTTCAAGAAACAAATCGAAAGCGATTTCTTGCCATAAAAACAGAGCAGGAGAAAAAGAGCCCCAAAATCCAAACAAGAGAAAAATATGCAACAAACACAACTTAGAACGTTGAAAACCGACCTCGGAGTATTCATTCGTGTAATGAGCTTCTCGTACTCATCCAGAGTTGCCGACCACTCCATCTTTTATCTTGCTCTCTTGTAGTCGGCAATGAATCAATGTCAGAAGCTCTTTCTTATGTCTTTTTATTTTGGATTGGAGGACGAGTCTCCTTGCTCTTCTTGTTATTCCTAGTCCAAGAATGTTGTAGCTGCGGACGAAATATAGAGGGGAAAAAATAGGGTGGGACTTGGAAGAGATCAATGCCAGGAGGCCTCTTGGCTTCCTTGCGTTGTCCCAACTTCCTTCGCTACTTCGAATAAATCGCCAGTAGAAACAGGAGGAGTTTTGAAAGCACCAGGCACCAAGTCTAACGACAATAGCCCGAGTCTCCTGTATTTCTAACGTTTCTTTCGGGCTAGGCCGCTAATCTCGGTTGAGTGCGCTTGAGATTTATATAGAGAGAGCGCTTTTGAAAACTCGCCCTTTCGAGATAGGGACATTTTATGGATGCGTGGCGGGACCCACTGTAATGTTGGGGGGATGATGTTCTGACGAACTCGACAGTTGTTTGCCAACCCGGCTTGAATCGACGCGCTCGGGGTTTAGTCTCGGTTCCCTCGGCGCATTTATAGCTACACGTGTTTTTGGGGAACTAGTCACGGAGCTGGTCTGAACCATTTATAATTAATTTTCTCCTGCTTTTCACATATGGCCGCCCTGTTTTTTCCTTTTTTACGTAAGGATCCCCCGAGTGGTAGGGATGTAAATGGGTTTTCAAATCTCCAATTACTTATAGGTTCTAACCCATTAAAAATCAGGTTTGGATTCTTATTTAGGCCCCCTTTAATTAAATGGGTCGGGGTCCTTTTTTGAACCCGTAACCTAAATGGGCCCGATCTCGATTCCACATTAGTTTAGACCCGTGGACCTGGGACCCAACACATTATCTCCATTTTCGAGAATATCTCATTAAAATTAGATTCCCTCCCATACCATTCTTTACCTAGACCCAAGACCTGCCCCATATATGGTTCTTGTACCGAGTCTACCTTCTACTTAACAGTTTTGGGTCTGGGACCACCATAGACTCAAACTGGAACCGACCAGTTTACATCCTTATCAGGAAAGTTTGAGGGTCCACCACTTTTTTTTTTAACCTTTTGACATCTAAACCAAGGGGCTAGACCCTCTTGGACTCACACATGCAATGTGATTGGAACATGCATATGTATATACGTAAAAAGACATGACTCTCATAAATAAGGTGATGAAAATCCACACATGTGAGGTAATAGAAACTCACACATGCAAGATCGTACTAAACCCTGGCCCTCGCGGAATTGAATTTGACGTACGCCTGTTCAATTTAGGGTCGGCATTAGACAACCCCTGGCAGGCTCGCCCCATATTCAGGATGGAATTGGATAGCCCAAACCTAGACCCAACCCATCCTGTTGACATGCCTATTTACAAAAGACAAGTCTAGAACCTCCTATGTCTAAATTACTAAATCTAAAAGCGTAACCCTCTTATAAAGTCAAATGGTTAAAATTTTAATATATTTGTTTGAGTCCAAATTTTAGTTAATAGGACTTTTTTTTACCATAATTTATTATTAACATTTATAAATGCCATATTTATTTGCCAATATTTCAAATTCTAGCCATCTCAAAAGCCTTGCTGCCTATTGAGCTTAGATTGTAGCGCATGCTGCAAACCCAAAAGGTTTTTGGCAAGGACCAATGTTGTCACTCATAAATGCTTGTAATTCTATTCTCGCCACCCTCATATAATAATAGATTATTTTATTACATTTGAAGCACCCCAAAACAAATTCTAAAAGTTAATATTAATATATTCTTCAGCTCGAATGTTTTATTAAAAGAAATGACTCAAAACAAATAAAAGTATCAGTTTGAAATCGACATTTCATCCCATAATAAAGGTTCTGGCATTGGCACTTGAAATCGCATTATGAAAAACCAAATGCCTACGTATCCATCCTCTCTACAGTTTGGGCCAATCAACTCATAAATTGCCCATACCCAAAATCAGTTCTATCATAAATTAATTTTCCATTTTAACCACCCTTGTATTCAATTATGATATATTCCAATACAAACTTGCCTTAGTCCCTTAAACTTACACATTCACCGACAATCACCAAGAGGAAAAGCATCCAGACAGGATTTAGAATTGATTGCTGGCCCCAACCGTAATGGTAGGACAAGACTCAGCGATGAGTTCATACTAGCATTAAGACCATGTGCGATGCACAGGTTAAGTCAATGTATAAACATAGCAATCCAAATTATTAGATCTAAAGGTAATATTAGGCTCAACCTGAACTTGATCCCATTTATTGTTTTTTTTTTTTATAAAAGGAAGATTTTCATTAAAATCACCAAGAGGGAAGCATCCAAACAGAATTTGGAATTCATGCTGGGCCCAACAGTAATGGGAGGACAAGACCCAGCGATGATATCATACATGCACATTACTCATCGGCCGACCGAACCGAAATCATTACGTACGTAACAGCATCCTCTTGCATGGCACAGATCAGCCGACCGATATTATTTTGTCATAACTCGCACCATCTTCGTCGGATTCTCTGGTTTTTCGAACGTCGTTATAACGGTTTCAGCCCTTAGTGCACGATCTATCCGAAACTGAGCCAATGGAAACAATGGCTAGTGCGGCGGCGTCTGACTCTTGGACTTTTCTGCTGTCGTTATAAAACTGTTATCGTCTGCATGCTCTTCTTTTCGGTATAATCGACGCACCAACTTCTAACCAACTTGGCAGTGATACTACCATCTAACCACTTCCTATCGACTAATTCTTTTTGTCTATGATGAATTGATGACCTGGCTTGGCTCATTTATAAAGTGGACTCAAGCCTAGGAGCACTTTAGGATCATTGGCACTGCCCACCAAGGCCCATGGACCTAAAAGCCTGCCAAGGTCAAGGGCAAAGTTGGGCCAAACTGAAGTTTTCAGTGCCCCAGATGGTTTCTTTATGTGTCCTAATATTCAGTGTCATTTCCATGCCATTGGCATGAAATTAAGGTTACTCATTGTTGGATTTGAATTCATAGAAAATGATTTTCATTATTATCAGGTGCTCTGGTGGGCTTCCATGAGAAAAGCCTCTGTATTTTTTCGCAAAAACACCCGGACGTTTTTTTGACTGGACGGACCTTTAAGCATACATAAGAAAGATTCATGACCTATTTACCAAAAAAAAGAAGAAAGAAAGACTCATGACCAATTTGAATATTGTGCTGAAATTAAGGGCCAACATAGGTAATTTTTTAGCTGGCCCAGCCCATGAATACCATGTCCGCCATGCCTTGACCTAAGTGGAGCAATCAGCACACCAATGGGCCTAATGGTCCAGCGTGGCCCATTAAAAGTGCTACAGCCGTTTGGATGGCCCACTCATTGTAACTCTTTGTACTGTGGGTGTCAAATTTGGAGGTTTATTTATCATCAGTAAATCCTGTTATCAAAGAAGAAATAGAAGATGGGGAAAAACCTCTTGTTAGATAATAAATTTTGAGGTTTATTTATCATATATAGTCTTGTGTTAGATTATAAATGCATTTGTTAAAAAATCAGCATTGCTTGATCTGAAATGCCGTGCTAGCAACTGCAAATGTGAAAATCCACAACTACACGGATCTTCACACTAGCCTGAAAACTACTGTGATTATGAGATCCTAGCCATTGGCTTTCTTGCAACTAAGAGATCCACAGGATAGTTAGTCTGTATGAGAGAATTAGGAGGCCTAAGTCACGCACTATTGCATTCAAATCCAAATGCAATTGAATCTCCGGCCGAATGTCAGAGTCTTCGACATTCCAACCTGTCATGGGGATAGTTTGACAAAGTTATTGTCACAACTAATTGAATATTGAGTATTTTATTATATCGTATTTATAAAGCCATTAATCAAATCTCTCTATTTATGATCCTAATGAAACTCAAAAAGATTTTTACGTTGCGGATTTCTACTCGTATATCACTTGCGCTTTCTACCATTCGTATTTCCCTTTACCTTGTACTTTCTATTCTACAGAGTATAAACAACTCCCATACCTCTGACCTTTTTTTTCCAATGACTTGAGGTTGCTTTGAGTTTTGATAGCTTCTCTCTCCTGCTTTATGGCCTCCCCTTTTTTTTATTCCTCTTCTTTTCCTTTCTAGTGTAGGGAATAGGGATCTACATTGGTGTTCTTTGACCAACTAATAAAAACTCCTCTTGAGAGAGTGAGAGGAAAGAACAAAACCCACTGTGTTGTTCTATGCCAACCTATTGGTACAACTCTCTAAATTGCTACATTCAGCTCCTCCATTTTCGTTTTCTTTACATGATACCTGTTATTACAAAATTTTGAGAGAGAGGGAGAGAGAGGAAATATAAAAAAAAAAGGGACCCAGTGGCATCCTACTAGGTATTTAACAAGAGTAATCTATCTTTTGGATGGCCTTCAACTTGAAGGGTCCAAATATCATCATTATGTTTGGGACTCTAAACTGTTGCAGTCAATTACAAAACAAAATGCACTAATGCAGCCGTTCTTGGCCATGGTAATTAAATTCTCCACACTGCACTACATAGAACGCCTTCATATGAAAGAAATAGTGAGGGATAGATGCATATGAATATTTTCCATATATATATATATAAAAGAAATTTGACAAAATATGAATTGTTTAAACCGTGATTTAGGAGCATGCAAAAGTCCATTTATTGATCTAGATTTTCTTATAATTTGTTTCAAAATCCACGATGAAATTGACTTCCAAGTCATTTTTAACATTTTTAAGAGAATGAACGGTTTGGATTGTGATTTAGGGGTCAATAGGAATAAGAAAATTGAACAAGAAATTGAACTACTTATAAAACTTGTGATGGGCAGTGTAGTAGGTCTATGGTATAGAGGTTTTTTTTATAAATTTCTCAAGTTGCATAATGAATTTGACATAAATTTTTTAAAATCTGAAATGAAGCAATAGTTCAAATTTATCCCCCTAACTACTTTAGCATTTTAAGGAGGATGAACTATTCAAATTGATATTAAGGGGCCCACAAGAATGACTAAGAAAAAATGTGATCGTCTAATTATGCACTGTCGCACCACATTTTGATCGCAAGCGATGATTTCTCCTTTTCAAATTGTCTCAACATGGTCCGCTTGCCGGCCAACCGTACTCAGGCCTGCTGGGGGGTCTGTCTAGCATGGCTTTGGTAGTGTCATGCTCTAGATGGGCTGGGCCGTAACTTCCACGGGCCGGCCCATATATGCCTCTCCTATTTTTTTAATTTTAAAGAAGACTTTATGGAATTTTAGGGTTCTCAAGTTGAAATAAATTTAAAATTATTAAATTAAATGCACATAAATTGATGCTAGTTTACAAATGAAAAATAATACTTTAATTATTTTTAGTTCTATATTTTATGTATATAAAAAGTCAACATTTTTTTATATAAATATTGTGTCAGGCCGGGCCTCGGCCCTGGCACCCTGGTCCAACATGACACTACCAAGTCCCTGGCCACGGGCCAGGGCTCCCTAGCCCAGAACGGCCTATCCTTTGGGTTGTATCGGGCCAGGCCAGCGCGGTCAATGCAGTCAACATGTCGTGACGGCTCATGGCCCAGGCCTTTTTGTGCTATACCGTGCCGGGCATTGTGGCTCGGCCCAATTTACACCTCTGGGTTTTCCTCACACTCAATATTCTTATTATGGTTATTTCATAATCTTACTACTACTCGCCATTGGATTTAATTTAAAAAAAAAACTATTGAATTTAAATTTTAGAAAAACTATGTTTAAAAAACTATAACAATATATATTGTTCAATTTAGAATTTAAGTAGCATAATGGACCAGAAGTTCTGGCTGTCATGACCGAGACCTATTTATCTCCTACCATTGATCAAATAAGCAAATGAGCAGTATGCAACAATTGCCATATCGCCGGCCACGCGGGTAGGCCCAATCACAAATAGTAGCCCATTTAATATCTCAATGATTTTGTAATGATTAGGATAACAATCCTGTTAAGTCATCTCAATTTAATCATAAGGGGTGGTTCGATTAGTCTAGAATTACGGTTTGCAACCGGAGATTATAGGTTCGAAACTGCACTACCATACTAGAGCTACAGGAGATTAATCCAGTCCAAAGAGTTGAGAATCCTCCAATTACAGGAAAAAAAAAAAAAGTCATGAGATATATTTTTCTGTATATAAGAGGAACTTATAGACACTTAGCAGAGTCCTCAATGAGTAATCAATCCTCCTTGAAAATAGGTTGCGTGTTTGAACTCTTAGAAGTCACAATTTCATTTTGGGGTTTTGACATAATCAATCCTCCTCATATCTGATTTTTCCAATTTTATTAGTAAAATTCATCTACTTTGGTCAACATTTTTTCAACTATTTTCATCGTATCCCATGACATCATGGGATAGGTGATTAATCAATTTCTACAAGCGAATTCATCTTTTAAATTATAAAAATAATAATATTTTGTGAGAAATAAATAAACATCTTGTCACCATTTCTTACGTTCTATCATTTGAAAAAAAAAATACCTAAAATGTGTTTCATAAAAGCCATAACATTATGGGATTTGCCATACACTTTACGCGTGATATCATAGAATTTAGGGCAAAGAAATTAAAAAATATATTGACCGGCGTCAACATTTGTCATGAAATTGAGAAGAACGGAGGACTAATATGTATGTCTTTTCACAAGACTAGAGACGTGGGGCTACTGGATTATATTACTTTGCCAGCTTTTATCATCTTCACGGCAAAGACAAAAAAAAAATATATATTCTCTGAGTGCATCTCGAATCCATCTAAGGTATTCACTTACTTCTGAGTGATTTGGGTTTCATAGGTCACCAAATGATGGACTAATCGGAACCAGATTCATTGCAACATGTAAATGACAATAACACTCTTTCCAGAGTTGGAAAGACACTGTTTTACAAAGCCTTCATCTAAATCTAATTATAGTATGTTTAACAAAAGAAATCGGTTTGATTATGACTGGAGGAGTCTGAGGAAACTGACCCAGATCAAAAACACCTCTGCCAAAAATCTAACAAGATTTTGGCTGTGGAAATCTTACTCCAGGAAAGTATATGGAGAGAAATTCCTGCGCCAATGATTGAAACTCGTCGTCCATAGAGTGCGATGATTCGGGAGGCGAACGTCGACCGTTTGCCGCCTCCGGCAGTGGATGCAGCTGATGGCTATTGATATTCGCAGACAGACTGGACGTGGATGCCGAATAAGATGATGCAGGGGTGCTGCTAACCAGGTAGCGAGATTGATGAGGTAGCCCAAAGCTTGCAAGATGAGTTTGGACATACTCTAGCTCTGCCTGCAAATCCACCACCTATCATTGCAAGTTGCAAGTAGTGCAGTTAGAAAAGTTGCTCAGATTTGGTAGAAATTATAATGCTGCTGATAACAGGAACATTGAATGATAAAACCTTAGAGACGGTAGTCAAAGAGGACAGTTCCATATTTTAGAATAAAACATTTTTTCAGACGTCAAAAGAATCCCAATCAATCCATTATTTAGGAACTTACATTTTTTGCCATAAGATTAAACTGCATGTCTGCATCTTATAAAAATCCAACTGTACATATTACTCTAAAAAGGGCCTGATTGTTGGCATGAAATTGAGTTGAATTACAAGAAGTTCTTAGGGAAATGACTTCCAACATCATTACTCAATATTCCTTAAGAAGCCAGAGGGGAACCATATAAAGTGGAATGTAGACAGGACCCGTGTAAGACCCCGCCCCGAGTTAATCAAGATTAACTCTAATTAACTGAAGTTAATGCTAATTAATCACGTTTAATGAGGCTAATGATGGTTAATGATCCAACTCAATGAGATTAGTCTCAATTGGACTTAATGAAGTAACAATGAAGAGATTAAGGGAATTGAATGAGCTTAAGTCTAAACTAAGAGGACAAGACCTTTTTCGTAAATATGGAATTTATACATATTTCATCGAATACGGAAACTCTTGATACCAACATGCGTATCTCGACGAGTACGTTAACTTTCATACTAGACTCGAAGTCATTTGACAAGGATTTAGTCAAGTGACCCTTCATTTGACTCAAGATATGAATAGTCTTGATAATGGGGGCTCAAATGCAAAATGTCTCTTATAAGACTTAAAAAGGGACTCCCTTGAGTTCATTTTTCCACCCCATTTCCATTGAAGAGAAACCCTAGACCTCATTTCTCTTCTTCTCCCTCATTTTTCATCAAGTGACAAGGATTGTTAGTGGCTTGGGTTGAAGTTGGAGCAACTCCATCTCCATCTTCATCTCCTTCTTATACTTGCTTTCTATTTGGAGTGTTAAAGCTTGGAGGAGAAGCTCAAGGATTCCCTAGCCACACTACAAGTAAGTGTTTGAGTATTTTGTGGGATTCTCAAGTTCTATTAGGTGCTTAGGAGTGATTGCTAGCCCATTTAGCTCATAGGGTTTGTGTTTTTGATGTTTCCATGGAAATAGGCTTGAAGAGGGTTTTCATTTGGGGGTTTTTGTCTCAAGTCAATCTATCAAAGGGTTTCTTGCTAATACACTTCAAAGGCAAGTATAAATGCTTCTTTATGATTGAACATGCTAGTATCCAAGTTTTCTTTGAGTTATAAAGATGGGTTCTCAAACCCTATTGTTAGAAATGGAGATTTTATGGATTTGTTTGAGCTCTATGGATTTCATGATGTATTAATGATAGAATAGAAGTGTTATTTGTATATTAAATGATGAATGAGGAAAGGATAGGAGATCCTTGAATGTAGTTGCAGGTGGTAGTTGGAAAGGGGAGTGAAAGAGTGAATGTTCGGATTCCAGAAATGGAGTTCTGGACAGTTCGCTCGAGCGAACCAGTTACTGTCTGATGCGAAAAGTGTCTGCACGAGCGAACTTTAGGTGCGCTCGTGCGATGAAGGTTCTGTTTGGGTCCGCTCGAGCGAACTTGGATCCGCTCGAGCGAACCTGATACTGGCCCAAACATGAAATTGTAAGCGAAAATTTAGTGGATTTTGGATTTTTGCGTGAACTTGGAACACTCCTCGTGAGTATAGATACCCCCTTATATTAGTTTTAAGACTAATCATGGGGTAAATTGAGACCGATAAGAATTATGAATAATAAAGAAGGGATCTCATAGATAATTTATTGTGGACTAAACTTCCATGGGTGATAATTATGGGGACTTGAATGCACACACTAATATTATAAATGTGATGTCCATAAAAAATAACACGTGCATTCGGGGACCAATGGTTATACCGTATTGGTTGTTTAGATTTGAGATAGAGTTAATTAGAAACAAGGTTGACTAGTAAGTCCCTCATTGTAACCTTGTGTCCCAATCTAGTGAGATTGGTATCACTATTATTCCCTTCCCTCGTCATGATGGGAATCGTTGAATGGAATTAAATCCAGGATTTGATTGCTCACTGAAGAACATTGACCCTGAAGTCTGGCACTACCTAGCAATTGTACTAGAACTCTAAATGAGTTCAATGAATTAATAAATAAAAGAAATGACTAATCCTACTGCAGTAGATGGATTTGGGGGCGTTCCGGAGCTCCGTGGTGATGCTAGCTGTCCCTGGCCCGGACACTAGTAAGTCCCACTAAATTTCCGATCGTATCTATAGATATTGATCGATGCCTTCCAATTGGAAGATGAATCCTTCCTTTGAGAGAAGATGGTAATGATTAATCCTTCCGTTGAGGGAAGATGGTAAATGAAATGAATGAAATGACAATGACTGCTATGGTAGTGACCACCCGTAACGTGTCCACAAGATTGACTTTTATAGTTGTATATTGTTATTGTAGGAACTTTCTAGACTTATCTTGCATTGGAACTGTTACTAATAGATTGATTAAGTTTGACTTATGGACTAACATGATATTGTGAGAATTGTTTATACATTGTTGAACCGTCGTGTTCACTAGTGTTATTGATGGCATTACAGGCCCGATTGCCCATGCTGGTGCAGCAGCGCCCCCGGCAGGAGCGGAGGAGACCGCTCCAGTTCCTCCAGGAGGTTTGAACGAATGGAATGGTCGGGATACCATTTGATACGGGTATCCGAGTGCGAGAAAGGATGTTATATTTGGGAAATGTTTTGTGAAGTCATTCTTTTTTTATAATCATTTTGGGAATGTAATTAATGGTTATTACACAATATTTTTTGGACATGCACTATTTGACAAGTAAATGATGGATAGGATACATGTGTAAGAAACAATATTTTGTATACATGTAAATGGTAATTGATGTTGTCAAGTGAAATGTTTCCGCAGCTTTTGTAATTGACAGGTTTATTGTGAATGTTATCCCTTGTGGATTTCGTTTTAACTTCGGTTAATTCGAGATTTACGGGAGTAAGTATGAGTTCACGGCTCGGGGTTACCCGATCTCGGGCCCGGGTCGTGACAACCCGACTTTCCTAATATTTGATTTGGTGACGGTGGAGTATTCATTTTTCACATAGACCCTTCTTTCACTATCCATCAAAGATAAGATAAATTCTTGGTCATTTATAAATCTTAACCTTTGTTTCTTAGATCTTAGCCACTTTTAGAATAGCATGCAAGTAGATTTGTCTCCAATCATTTGAAATGCCTTTTTTCTCAACTTGCTAACCAATATACCCAAAATGCCTAGGCGTTAACGATGCGGTAAACTAACTACTTAACACCCTCTTGAGTGTGACATCACCCGGACTCGAAACACCGGTTCACACAAGACGCAGCATAGGGCTTTCTTGCCCTACGTACATGCACCCATACACAAGATGTGGCATTGGGCCTTCTTGCCCTCCGCACATGTGCACCCACACAAAAAGCAGCAGAGGGCCATTTTTGCCTTTCACGGATTCCAACCTGGGATGTATTAGCTCTCATACTATCTCAAGTTGTTAACCAATACACTCAAAATGCCTAGGCGTTAAAGCTGCAAACTAACTAATTAACATTTTACAATTTGTATGCTTTCAAAAATCCAGCCATGTGGCATGGCTTTTGTCCTTATAAAAGTTTCTAAGTTCTATCTTCCAAAATACTCAAGGGTCCTTGGACATTTGTTAATTTTAAATGAAGAGAGCGGCTTTTCGATAATTAAGATATCTCCACTTCATGATTTCTCTGATATACTCCAACCAAATAGGCCCTTAGAAATACATTTTCTAGAACTCTTAAAAAATTAAACTCTATATAAATAAACTGGCCCTCTCTGGTTGTGTAAGTTGAGATGAATGCCTAGATGGGATTAGGTATCCCATTAGCAGTATTGCTTTAAAGGGGAAAAAAAAAAACACACACACACAGTTTTCTACGTCAAATTCTTTAATAGAGGAGACCTTAATTTTATGAGATGTTGATTTCCAAGCGCAAGAAGATTAGCCTAAAAGACCATTAAGATATATGTTCTTCAGAGTAATTCATTCAAAGATGCATGTGGCCAAAACACCACAGGACAATGATGCAACATATAATACTCCTAACCATATTTAGGATGCAGTATAGTTGCAAAAGGGTAAAAGTAAAACAAACATTTCAACAGATTCAATCTTAATAAAACTTGCATATTTAATTTAACAAACGCAGCCACACAAAAAAAATCATGTCAAGTTTTAATTGTAGTGACAAACAATGCAGTATTCTTGCGAAAAGGAATTTGCTCATCACTGCAGGTGTCAAAGGCTCAACAAAGCCACATGAAAACATGAAGAAAATCCTTACCTGGTATTTGAACAATTTATGAGAAAGTAATAAGAGTAGATATCAAATAAAAAATGTAATGATTGTATGAATGAGAACTACACATTTTTGGTAAACATTAGTAAAGTAATCGGTTTATGAAGGGTTCTAGCCTCGAGCAGGGGAGTGAGATGGGAAGTTAACTAGAGATAAAGTAATCATTTGGATTGTGTTTTATAAAGTAAAATTCTGGTGGGTAGAAAAGCAAAAGTAAAATTTGTACTTTACTTTTTTGACTTAGTACGACCAAACATGGGTAAATCTAAATGGCAACGGTCCAATAATTTTCTCTGCATTGCTTGTATAATTTCATGATTGGGCAATCCTCCAATATTGTATATCGGGACAAGGCAGAAAAGTAAATCAATTACACCTTCCCTTCGTAAAATCACTTGTGCTAGGACACAAAACATTTGTGTATGTGGAAAAGCTAGAGCATTTTTGCCGTCCTCATGGAATCCACAAATTATAAAAGCGTGGCCTTGCAACTCGTTTTATTATCCTTATGAGAGCTGCTACATGTCCCGACTCCGGGACAGGAGTCGGGACAAGTAGACTTTTTCTATCCTTATTATGTTAGTGAGAAGACACTCTTGAAGGGAAACTTTTGTCCACACAAGTTGAAGGCCCACTAAAAAGGGATAGGCAAAAGAACACATGGACAGAGACAGCAAAAATAAATGTGAACAGGTGCAATCTATGAAAGGAGTTGACTCATAGTAGATCAGAATGGAAAAGATTTTGAGGACAATGATGGTGATTGTTTTAATGAGAACTCTTAGTTAATGGGGTCTTATAAAAAGGAGTAAAATTGAATTAAAACTGAAGCCATACCCAAGGTCAGTCTGAAAAAACTTGAACTTATCAGCCATCAGTCTAGTAAATCAAATTCTAAAAAATTGACTATCTCATGTTCATCTCCACCTAATTATGTTCAGTTCTCACATTTTTATACCGCCCCACTGAAACCAAGTCTGCGGAAAACTCCTAACAAATCAATACTTATCGAATAAATAACCCCTCCTCGGAATAAGAAAAACACATAGAACAACTCAATGAAAATGTAATTTTTCAACCATACAACGAGTAAATAATTTTAATTTACAAAGCTTAAGGTCAGACGACTCAAAGATTTAAACCTGGCTCCAAGACATGCAAGACAAACTAAAAACAATTAAAGAATTCCCCGAGAAACACCAGAAAGTCAAAGTGAAAATTTTAAACTTTCTTAGTCACTCTGTTGCTAGTTGCAACTCCTACAAGCAACAGCAAACAGTGATGCCGTCTTGTCGGTGACTACTGACTAGTAACTCACCATTTTTCAAATGCGATCTCTAGCTATCATCACAACAACCCCTTCTTTCAAATCTAACTCAAACATACGATGACATCTTTTGACTCTAAAAAGACACATACGAGAGAGAGAGAAAGACACACGCATAAGATGACATCTTTGGTAAAGAGACTAAAGTGGGAGGGGCATCTGTGCAACAAACCTGTTGCTGAAGGGAGAAGATGTGAGAGACGCAACCATAGACGGGGTCCCTGATGCGAGCATGGGCTTCGTAGCATATGGTGACTACAGCATCGAGGCGTTTGTGGGCAGGAATGCGTAAGAGGAGCTTGGAAACGTTGCTTGCACCAAACACCTTGTGCACGGCAGCGAAATGCGAAGCCCCATGCTCCGAGTCGAAGTATGGGGCGAAGATGCAGTCTCGCACGCACTTCCGTCGCAAGAACTTGCATGCACCACATGGCCCACTTCCACTACTTACAATACTGTTGCTGCTGCTGCTGGTGGTTGTGTATCTGCTCATTTTCTTGTTTCTTCACTTCTTCCTTTTTGGCCATCTGGGTATGATATGGCCCTCGGAGAGAGAGAGAGAGAATAACCCAAGTGGGGATTTTGCTGGGTTCTGGTGGTGGGTCTTTTGAGACGACCTTCCTTTTGGTATAATCTTTAAAGCCACGCCTATGAGACACCCTCAAAGTAGATTGCGTGAAGCAAACATGAATAAAACTGTAGCAGCAACTCCCAACTGCCACAGTCATGCTTAAATACAGACCCCTCTCTCTCTCTCTCTCTCTCTGAGGGTTATATTTTTCTATTTCAGATAAAAAAGGACGTTCCTCTATGTATGTGACTTAAAAAATACGGGTAAAAGCACTTGAAGCCTTGTGTCGCTGCACTGTTTATTTGCTGTTCTGGGTGTGTTTATAAAACAATGGATAGTCAATTCAACCTTGCATGTTGAACAGTGACATTGTAGAGTGAAGGGCTGAAAGCTCGTTCATTCGAGGTAGGCCCTTCTGATTCGTAGTTTAAATCATAAACTCAAGCACAAGTTTCGGTTTAGCATTATCGGGACAATTAAATAACATAAGACAAAAGGCTTTAGGCCCGTTTGAAAAGTCTGTTTATTTGAAGTGGTGTATCCTATCAGTTCACAATGAGTTGTTTAAATTAGAGTGCTTTAGAGCAACACTCTATTAGACACTTCTTTTGGCTATATTAGCTTCATTTTGCTCTAATTGGCACATGAGACATACTCCAACAGTTACTTTATATCCTATATGGATTTAAAGTATGAGATGGTATGCCAAATTTGGCATATCATTAAGTCAGCTGCTTTTTCTTACTTTTTAAATAAAATAATGGTGATGGTAAGTGAATGTTAGTACATATGTAATAAAGCAAATAAGGGTTAAATAAATTAATAATTTGACATCTCTCTTGGAGTTGTCTAAGTGAGATACTAAATTTACGTATGTCTTTTTTATTTGCCACATAAACCTTTATTTTGAAAAAGGCATATCCAAATTTTAAATGTCTCTTGGAGATGCTCTTACAACTACATCATGTGGTAAGATGCATTATATGTTGGATTCATTTGAAAAACAAACTTGTAATTAAAAGTTCATTTATGTTACAAGTTAAATCAAGTTATATGATTGCTTTATATTACAAGTTCTTATTAAACACTAGCTCCTTCTTATCTTTTTGAGAAAAAGGGAAAATGCCCTTGATGCTATCAATTGGTTTTAAGTGAAATGCTTCCGTCACTTACTAAATGCTGGGAAGGAAAATCTAATCTTAGCCCATAAGTTATTTATCTTAAAATTAAAAAATTTTAATAATGCGCTCATGTCATTTAATCATAGTTGTTAATTTTGTTTCTGACCTCATTTCGGTCATGCCTCCAAAATGAAATGTTTTGGCTAATTCAAAATTTTAGTGTAATAATACGGAATTATGTTTCAGATAAATAAATAAAATCAATATCAATATACGTGATAAAAATATATGAAAAATATGAAATGTCATTTATATATTTTAATTCACTATAAAAGTAATAATATTATAAGATACAAGTATAAAATTTAAGTACATTCCTTACCACAATAAAGTCAAAATAAAATTATCATAATAATAAAATTTAATAACCTTTAAATTTGAAGTTTGAAGTTTGGACAAATTCCACGCGACATTTCGGTCATTTTGTAAATTTTAAAAATTTTGACCTTTTCAGTCAATTCCAGCCGAAATCTATATTTTCATCAAAAATTGACCGAAAGTCAAACGATAAAGTTACAACACGCCTTTTGTTTCGGCTTCATGGTCAAAGAAAATGTTTTGGCCATTTGACGTCAAATAAAATGAAATTGGTAACTATACATAACATAGGACAGTGGATATTATTGGATCAATGCCCAATTGGCAACAGTGCCAATTCACCCAATCATGTGTGTGATGGGTCATACATGGACCACTTTACAAACTAGGTCAAGAAGATAGACTATTGACATGACTAAAACTGCAATGGAGATCGGGCCTATCATCTGTGACTGGTAGAAACAATGAGAGGACAGTATTTAGTAATTATAGTTTTCATTACACTCAAGAGTGACAGCGTTCCAGTTACATGTGAGGCCCCCGAGCCTCAGGCTTCGAGTGAAAAAGGCTCACGACCCAAATCTAAAATATCACAGCTGAAAAGAAGCAGAGCTTGTATTGAACCCACGTGCGACGTCAGTACGGTCGGGTGATAAAATTAAAATTCTCTCTCGACCATTCACTTGTCTTTAATTCAGTGGTTCACTGACAAAAATAGTATAGTTTGTGAGAGAGACATGGGGTTGTATTTTTGTGGTTTTTTTTTCTACGGGAGAATTCTCAATTTTTTAGGTTGTAATATGTTGAGGTCAACGTCCACCTTTATTTCTGAGCGGTCATAATTGTGGTCGAACTCTCGCACTCGCCATAAAATAATTGTTGTGCCGTTTCCTATCACCAATTAATTTTGAGATAAGTGGTAGTTCAATGGGGTGTAAAATCTTATAAGTGATATCAGAGCTTGGTAGATCGGGTGTTAGAGTCACGGGATACGTGTTTGCGAGTTGCACAGCAGGAGTCGCGGCAGATGTGCCGTTGAAGTCAACGTCCATCCTCACTCCTGAGTGGTTATAATTATGGTCGAATCCTTGTACCGTTTTCTATCACCAATTGATTTTGAGATAAGTAGTAATTTAATAGGGTGTAAGATCCTACATACTAATCTCTTTGGATAAAAAAAAATAAAAATGGGATAAACTCTTTATGGCTCAAAGATAGTAGTACTAATAGATTGAACCCATAATTTCTAAAGAAGGAAAAAACGAGAAGGCCATGACCATCGTCCTAACCACTCGCGCAACCCTTACTTCGCGCAACCCTTACTTCATACACTCGCACGTTGCCTCATGTGAAAACGTTATCTTTTCTCAGGAGAACATAGGTTTCTTTAGGTGGTCAAAGAGTCAGGACCTAAAGTGAGGACTCGCTGACCGGCACGCAGAACCATGACCCACACCTGTACTGGGTCGCTTCTGCTGTCACATGCACCCCCAGTGTCCTTCTCTTTTGTAGGGACCCGATACGTGTCCCTTGTTGAGATCGCCTATAAATCTTTTGTAGGTTGAAAAGTCTCTCGTTTTTTCACTCACTGTAAAATCGTACTGATGGAATCTGCAAATCATCTTCTGCTGGTTCAAATCCTGGGGCTTGTAAAATGTAAACCAGTGAGAGCAGAATTACGCTCAAAACTGGAGTCGTTGTCTTCGCTGGTACAGTTTATATTTATATAAGTGGGTTCCATCAACGGGTTGAGCCATGAAGCTTCTCTGCTTCTATATATTTTCTTTGGAGTCACCCACCCCCTACGGTGTGCTGTTGGAAAATGTCCCATCTACTTTGAGGGCCCACCTAAATGCATTGTCAGGGAGATGGATTAATTTGACCCATAGAGTCAAGTGTCTCAAAATCTTTGCCGTGGTTTGGGTTTTAGAAGTCTACTGAATAGAATTCAACTCGATATTTAAATTTAAGAATTTCAGCAGAGTGTAATCGTGGATGCTTGAGTCAATCATCTTTAATATGATAATATTTCCTTTTTTTCAAAAGTGATTAGAATGAATGTTACATTTTTAACTAAGCATGAATGTATGTAGTAATTCAACACATTTTGCTTCTTTCTTAACGAGTTTTCTTTTCATATAACTTTTCTTATACCGTAAGTACAATTTTACTTATATAACTTTTACTACATAATAGCATGTTAAAAAATATATATTTTGAGAAGGGTGTTACTGAATCGGCTCTATTTTAAATTGTAGACCTGCCAACAATACTTTTAATTGTTTTGTGAGAACCTAACACTATGTTTGAGGATGAGGTAAAATGAGGAGAAAGAAAAAAAAGAGGAAAAAATGAAAAGAAAGTTTAAACACAAGATGTTTGGGAAGGGGGAGAGAAACTTTGGGAGGGGAATTTGGGGGTTAAATTTTGAAAAAATTTCCCCCAAATTTTCACTTCAAAATAAGGGAGAAAGAGCTTTTGCAAAGAAGGGATTTTTTTCCCTCTCAAACAAATAAGAGGAGAAAAAATTAATTTTTCCTTCTCTCCCCTTCCCTTCATTTTCTTTTCACTCAAATTTTTCCTCCCCTCCCCTCCTTTTTCAAACAAAGGGTAAATATATGTGGGTATTTTAAGATTATATGTCAAATCAGGAGAGTGAAACTTGTGCCTATTGATTGGCTGAGTTAATAATGAGTGGCCATTGTTCATATAAAAAGAGGGGAGGGTAAATGGAGGATAAATTGCTATTTTCTACTCTGCAAGATTTCTGAGTACTATTCAGCTGACTGGAAAATCTGTACGGCCGCGCCACCCGGCTCTTGTCTCGTCCACGTGCCTTGGAAGGAGAATCCGTAAGTCACGCTACCTCTATTGGCTCTATCCATTTTGCCCCATTTTACCTCCATTTTCTACCCCCTTGATTTGATGGCTACTGTGTCAAAGAAAAGGAAAACTACTAGTAAGAAATTTTCTTGTATCTGTGAGGGAGGGGAAATCCTAGCCTTCCATTTCCATCCAACACTCAGACTTTGATGTTGAATTGACAGTGGGCCTCTTTTCAGCCTATATTAATGGTCAGAGAAGTGACATGTATAAGTATGATGAGAGAATAAGAATTTAAGCTTCAGCGCGAGAGACTGCTTGGATATGGAGAAGGATGTGCACACCCCCATATATATATATAATATATATATATATATATATATATATAGGGGAGTCTTCATATGCATCTATCCCTCACCATTTTTGGTGAGGGACACCCCTTTTGGGGAAAAAGCAAGTACAAAAGTGGGAAAAAAGTAAAGTACAAAAGTACACTTTGTACTTGAATATTACCCAAAAGGGGTGTCCCTCACTAAAAAATGGTGAGGGAAGGATGCACTTGAAGATCCCCCATATATATATATATATATATATATATATATATATATATATATATGTGCGCATCCATCTCTCACTATTTTTGGTGATGGATATATATGAAAATCCCCCATATATATATATATATATATATATATATATATATATGTGTGTGTGTGTGAGGGAATTATGGTAGATTCATGTATGTGTAGGAGAAAATTAGTTTTTTTTTAAGAGCCCTGCTATTTGTCTCGGGACTCTTGTCCCGGGACTGGCCCGACTCCACATGGGAGGACACTTAAAATGACCAAAGTGCCCTCCCATGTGGAGTCGGGCCAGTCCGGGTACAAGTAGACTTTTTGTTTTTTAAAACCAACTACGAAAAACATGGCCTATTATAAAGGGTTGATTGTATGCACCCACTTACATTTGTGAAATTGCTCCTCATTGCTTTTATCTACGTACATTTGTTTGTGCTTAGCTTATACCTGAGGTATAAAAAATAATATATATATGAAGTCATTTTGATATGAAAATCTTTTTTATTTAAAATCATTATATGCCACTTTAGTTATAAGTGAGTGCCAACAAAGAAGACCCCATCAAATTCCTTCACTCGACTCTTGTTTGGGCAGGTTGCGATATTGAGAAATAGATCGCGATCTATTCATGCCTTCAATCATTAGGAAGAAAAAATGATCCCTAGACCCTGGGATCTTTTATCTTATTGTTATTCACTTTACTTTTCAGTTCTGAATTTTATTTTATTTTATTTTTCTGAAATTGGTTGTTTTAATCTAATTTTCTTTGGTTGCGGCCTAATTTTTAGTTATATATAGGTTTTAATAATAGGATTCTATTTTTATTGCGGTGTAATTCATGTAATTAGTTTTATTTAATACCCTATTAATTATAGATTTTGATTAGACTAAGTTTAAATTAGATGTTTCAATTGGGTCTGATCAAGTACAATGTTACAACATTCCCTGTGGATCAACTTTAATGAGTTATTACTATCTCGTGACGACTCTACACTTGGGGCAGCGATCATTACTATCTTTTTTGTTTTTAATTGTTTGCAAGTTGAAAATAAAGATATTTATGGGAAAAAAATAAGTCTCAATTATACCAATACCTCCAAAATAGTCCTTGAATATATGCAATGGTAAAAACAGATTCTATACCGTATTCATCACCTTTTTTTTACCAAATTGCCCTTCAGTTGTTTTTTCGTGAGTTTAGGAGTAATGTCTTGAGCATGTGAGTGTCCACCAAAATCCTTCACTTATTTTCTCATTGGTGCACAAGTAATGTTTTGAGCTTGTGAGTGTGAACAAAATTGCCCTTCATTTGTTTTTCGCAAGTTATGGCTCGAGCTTGCAAGTATCATTTTTTAACTTAGGAGTCATTTTCCCTTGGAAAATCTCAAGTGAGGCATTGTTGGATTCCATTTCTAAATTTTTAAATCCTACAAACTCATGTAAATGTCAATAACTGTGGCCGTAAATGACAATATCTCTTTGATCATCTAAAAAGCACACATTCCGTTCCTTTACATCAAATTGGTCAATAAACACATAATGTATAGTCAACCAAGACTATCATATAAATTGTATCTTAATTTTGAAAAAAAAAAAAAATATCCAGCACGATGCAACTTAAACCATGCTATTTGGTGAAAGTCTAAGGTAATGTTTGGATCATCTTAAGTTTGGTCTTAATGTCTTGTGTCTTAAGCGCTAAGACAAAAAAACTAAATAAGATTGTTTGGTACGCAATAACAACATGTCTTAAGCACTAAGATGTCTTGTTATTTAAGACGAAATTATCTTAATTCTAGGAGCTCAAAATCCAGCTCCTGGAATTAAGACCCCAACATCTTAAGCGGTAAGACATTTCAGGACTTTAAAATAATTTTAAAATTTCTGTAATAACCCTAACCAATATCAACGACTGGAGCCCTAATCTCTCTATCTCTTTCATTTCTATCCACCCTTACAAAAGAGGCAAAGTTGCCAAGTTTTTTCAACCAACCATCGTGGGGCCCACCCAAAGTATTATAATAAAATATAATAATATATTAGTATTATATCATAATAATAATAATATAATATCTTTTTCACCCAATCATTGTGAGGCCAACCATTGTGGGGCCCACCCAAAATATTATAATAAAATATCATAATATATTATTATATCATAATAATAATAAAATATCTTTTTCACCCAACCATTGTGGGGCCCACCCAAAATATTATAATAAAATATAATAATATATTATTATTATATCATAATAATAATAATATAATATCTTTCTCACCCAACCATTGTGGGGCCCACCCAAAATATTATATCTATCTATTTATCTTATACAAACTTTTTCACTAAACCATTGTGGGGCCCACCCCCAAATATTATAATATAATATATTTCTTGAGAAATTGTAAAATTTTTCACTACACCTTTGTGGGGCCCACCCCAAAATATTATAATGCAAACTTTTTCACTACACCATTGTGGGGCACACCTCCAAATATCTGCTATCTACTATCTACTACTATTATAAAAGAGTGGAAAGTTTCAAACTTTTTTCACTACACTATTGTGGGGCCCACCCCCAAATATTATAATATAATATCATAAAATATTATTATGAGAAATTACAAACTTTTTCACCACACCTTTGTTGGAGCCAACCCTAAATATTATAATGCAAACTTTTTCACTACACCATTGTGAGGCCCACCCCTAAATAGTATCATATAATATAATAATATATTATTATGAGAAATTGCAAACTTTTTCACTACACCATTGTGGGGTCCACCCCCATATATTATAATATAATATAATAATATATTATTCTGAGAAATTGTAAACTTTTTCACTACACCTTTGTGGGGTCCACCCTAAAATACTATAATGCAAACTTTTTCACTACACCATTGTGGGGCCCACCCCTAAATATTATAATATAATATAAAAATATATTATCATGAGAAATTGCAAACTTTTTCACTACACCTTTGTGGGGCCCACCCTAAAATATTATAATGTAATCTTTTTCACTACACCATTGTGGGGCCCACCCCCAAATATAATAATATGATATAATAATATATTATCATGAGAAATTGCAAACTTTTTCACCACACCTTTGGTGGGGCGAACCCCAAATATTATAATGCAAACTTTTTCACTACACCTTTTTTTTTATCATTTTGGTGGTCGTTATAGTGATGTGTCTTTAGTCCTTTTATAAGCGAACTATTATTAAAGTTTATGTAATAATGTTGGTGATTATGACATGGAACATGCATTGTGATAGTTAAAACATGATTTTTTTTTAAGTTTAAAAAAATGAGTATAGAGTGTACTCGACATTGTCCGAGTCAAAAGAAACAAATTTATGTCACAGATGTTTTTCAGGCTTAAAACCATTTTTTTTAAATGACAGAAATTACCCTTAACTTAAGACATATATAAGATGCATTACCAAACAGTCTAATTATTCAATTCAGATCTCATCACGTTCAGGTGTTGTCAAACGATCTTATTACAGAACAGCTAATCAGATCTTAAACTCGCAGCTCTAATAAGATCTTAAACTCACAGATCTTTTTCAGACAGATTAAGACGTCAAAACATTAAGACTATCCAAACAAGGCCTAACTCTTCCACTCGCGAGTATACTCTCAAGCTCGAGAATAAACTCCGAAGCTAATTGAGTTGTATTTCAGATATTTCCTTATTCTAAGTTGAAAAAACTAATAAAATAATCCATAAATTTGGAGCTAATTACCGTCAAATTGAAAGACTACAGGTTCGAAAAATAGAAAATGGGAAGGCTGGCATAGTCTTTGAAGGAAATGAAGGAAAAAACATGCTTGAAAACTGTAGGTACAATCCTAATCATTGCATTGACCTAATCTCAAGCTCGAGATATTACTCGCAAGCTTGCGATAAAACAAGTTAGGGCGTGTTTGGGTGTATGGTGACGTGAGGTGAGGTGATGTAAAGTATACAATTTTAAAATTTCCTCCATCTTTTTCAAAAAAAGTAAAAAAAGCAACCACCTATCTCCGCTAAAAGACAAAAAAAAACTCCACTTTTCTATACAAAAAGTCAAAAAGATTACATACAAAACAACTAAAAACAAAACACTATCATAACACCTTAATTTTATTCTCTCTTGATTTGATGATTCACCTTACCATACTTCAATTCACCATACATCCAAACAAGACCTTAAGAATTTTGGCGACGCTTATAAGTTCGATACATTACTTGCGAACTCGTGAAAAAAACAAGTGAAGGGCAATTTGTTATAATAAAGGGGGGGAGGGAATGATTGATTTGGGCAATTCGTGTATTTGAGGACCAGTTTTGAGGTATAGGAAAATTTGAGGCCTTTTTTTTGTAAAATCTACTGAAAATAGAATTAATATGATGTTGGAAACAAATGACAAAACGAGAGGTGGATTTTGCATATGTGTTTTTTTTTCTTATAATTATGTTACTTATTTTATGTTAATGTTTTCGTTGTTATTGTTTGATACTTTATGAAGTCCTGGTTTGTGCGGCAATCATAGAAGAGGATATGCCATGACCACTACTTCAACTTGGGTAGGTGGGATATCCAAATCCTTGATCATAAAGAAAGTAGACAAAAACACACTTTTCTAAAAAAAAAATGCTCGCTGCACCAAATATAAAACGAAAAGATGCTGGAAACTACCGTCATTTGTGTTTATTTTATCACAACTGTGTCCCGAAAATGCCTTTCGAAAGAAAATAGGCCTACGTAGGTCTAAAGATGACAATGCATGTGGATAGGGCCGCGAATCCTCACAAATAAAATTTTATAAATAAAGCTATTTTGTTGTGGGCATTTTTGTTCGAAACTTACATGAATCAACTCAAGTATTCTGCTACACTTTTTGCAGGAATGCGTTCTTATTAAAAAGTGACATAAACCTACTTTTTTTTTTTTTTTTCATTCTGACCCTTTGCTTTTACTTCTAATTCAATGAAGATTTTTACTTGAAGTTTACCAAATATCCTAAAAGGGCATGTTTGGTAAACAGACAATAATCTTCTATTTAGAGGATTCTCTCCATCTCTCAAAGAATCAACACATCTTTATATAGGATTTTCAACGGGGAGCTCTATGTTTGGTATTGAGAGAGGATTTCAACCATATGTAGGTTGTATGATCCCATGGCTGTAAGTTTTTTGAAGATTTCTCAAAATCCCTGTAAAATCAAGACCTCAACTTTCACTTCAAAGACATTCTTGGCCATCTTGAGAATTTGAACGGTTCGGATCGTGCAAAAGGGGCCCACAAAAATAAAAAAATTAGTTTTTAGAATCTGGATTTTTAAAAAAATATCGCGAGATATGGTAAGGATCAACGGAAGAAATTTGATATTGTAGTCTTTATTGACCTTTCGGAAATAATTCATAGTTCAAATCATGGTTTTGGGGCCCATAGAAACCAAAAAATAAGAAAAACCGGACCGTTTTTTCGTCACCTTTTTTTGTACACTATGTGAAATCAACAATCATGATTTGTGGCCTATTTCTCATGATACATGATGAATCAACAGGCCAATATTTCATCATATAACCATTTTTTATGGTTTTAACACGATTAACGGTTTGGATCTTGACTGTGGGACCCAAAAGATAGGTTTCCAATGTAAAATCTTCTAACCTTCAAGTTAGCATTTTCTACTATAGCTCGCACTGTAGCTCCGCCTTTCTCATGGATTTTCAGCGTCCGAGGCAGGGGAGGTCAGAATGAAGAAATATTTGATTTGGGGGATTTGCAGTGTTTTTCCTCTTGAAATCAGCTTTGAGCCAAACATAGAAAATCCACGCATGTACGGAAAATGCGCGGGGACTCCCCATCGGAGATCGAGACGTGCCCAAAATGTAAACAAGTTCTCAGATTTTAAATAAGCTCTTAAATTAAAAGTTTTCATATGCCTCCTAAGAATGTAACTTGGACAAAGTCGGATTGAAGTTGAACATGGGTTGGGCCCTCAGAAGCTAAGTCGGATTCATACAATGTGGAAAACTAAACCTCTCACACATAAGTTACACCATCCCTCTTTTCCCCTTTGAGTTTCATTTAGACTGATAAACATCCTGACATAGTTTTAAATTTTGTTTCCTGATAGACAGTCCAATGTGCTGTGCTATATTAAGTTTTTGTCATTTTCATATTCTCGGTATAACTTGTAGGCCCATTTGGATGTCCGAAAACTGAGTGCAGCTAGCTTAATTTATGTGTTTGGATAACCTAAGTTTCGTGTAAATAATAGGTGTTTAGGTATTTGACATGGCCAATAACCATCTTTTTTCATTATAGTTGCCAACTATTTTGTCTCTCTTGTTACGTTTAAAGACTTGTTCCCACACCCACCCGACCATTTCCCGAAGCAACCGATCGGGGGAAGATTTTTAGGGTCTGTCTCTGTAGAGGACCCTTTCCACATAATAGTCAATTTTAGGGTCTGTTTCTGTAGCGGACCCTTTCCATGGAAAGGCTGGAGATAGGGCGCAACAACGTTTTGTGTAAAGAGGAATCCCTCTTTCCATGATTTTTGGCGCCCTTTATACTTTTAGTTTTCCTTGCCAGATGGAATGCGCAGATCCGACCTCCCCCATGAGAAAGGGCCTGCCACGTAAGAAGAACGAATTGTTTCCTCTTCCGCGACACAAATGGACCCCTTAAGGATTCAAATGGCCGTGGACCGATAATATTACAGTTTCCACTCACCCTGTCATGATAGAGTTCTGAGGATCCAAATGGCGCTTGTTGTGTTTTTTTTTTCTTTCTTTCTTTCTTTTTTTTTCGAAAAGATACATCAATGTTTTAGGAAAATAAGTCATGGCATTTGTAGTTTTGGTGACATAAAAGGCACCTTAAATGCTATTCCAAGTGCCTATTTGGATAATTATAGTTAATTTTAAGTGAATGATCATTTTAGGAGATAAAAGAAGAAGAGGGATCCTATGAAAATATATAAAAGTTCAAAATTTATCTTCTCGACTTTTTGTCATTTTGTAGTATGAGAATGAACTTTTTTTTTTACTTTTTTTTTATAAAAAGAAAAGGCCTTTTGTCATTCCTCGGAATGAAAAGAGTAACTTTCTTATTTATTTTTAAGAATAACTGATTTTTGAAATTGAGTATATTTTAATTTGACCCTTTTTATTTTATTATTTTCTTAAGTGACCATTCACTTTACAAGTGAACTACCCAAAATGGCCCGGCCCTTCCGTGCATATAAGATATCATGGCTAAGTCGTGTCCTATCATTATTACAAGTTTTAAATGGACCATTAGTTAGTATGATTGAATGGGCCATTAATTAGTAGGGCTAATATTGGTGGAAGGTCAAGAATTGTAAGCCGGTCAAAATCAAATCTCAAATTGGCATGGAATTGGGAATTCAAACCCACTTCACTTCATATATAATAATTGGGCACATTATGAGTCAGGGAATTATGGGGTTGGATCTAATTTTGGATTTGAATGTTTTAAATTCAAGTTTGAATTTCTTTAGGATAAAAAAACAATTTTATGTCTACTTTATTTGAAATCAAAGACTTTGGATATTTGGTTAACCGGATATTTTTTGTTGGAATTTCATGATTCCAAGAATTCCTATTCGTGGAATTGTTGAATTTCCGGACAAAGTGGAATTCCTAGATGCACCTTTGGGCTTAAGCATCCAGGAATTCCACCAAAATGCATAGAGAGTGGAATTTTTGGATTGTCAAAAAAGTCAAAAGAGACCTTTTATTTCGCTAGAATCCAGATATACCGGTAAAGAAACATTAAATTCAGAAATTCCAGGGGACAACCTGTCACATCATGTCCGGAAAATCCAGACAGAAACTTTATTAAAGAAGTAAGGCCTAAGATGCCCTCCAACAATGTAGGTTTCGCTCATGGACATGTTTTGCCACTAAACTATTAGTTAGCAACACTTGTTAATATCAATAAAACTAGCGCCAAAAACTAAGTTAGGAAGAACATCTCTCTACAATCCTTTTTCTTTATAATGAAAGAAAAAAAAATGATGAACTTAGTTTTTCCAACCAACTTGCGAAGTATTCATCCATCGGTGCCCCCTTCGACGGTTCGCCTTCACTTTGACACTCATTTGTACGGTTGATGACACGTCTAATTTTGTTGGTTTTTTGTTTTGTTTTGTTTTGTCTGTGGACGAGGATGTTCGGCCTCTTTAAGAACCAACTATTTCCTCAAATACGTGAAGTCTCTACCTCCCCACATATCGTATAAGTCGGGCTTTTAATTGGGCAAGTGGCCCTAGGGAGAGAGCATAAGTTCGAAACTATAACCTCATATTCCTGACCGGTGATCCTAGCCAATTGCGCTACGCCTTGGGATTAAAAGGAGACAAACTAGGGATCAAACACTAGGCACTATGTGAGAAAGGTGATATCCATTATCCAACTAATTGAGCTATCCCTATGTTTTTTATTTTTATTTTTTTATTTTAATGCAAGGTGTACCAACCCTTTGGGCTAGAATAATCTTTATAGGCATAAGAGAAAAAGCTGGCTAAAATTCTCCTGTGGCCCCAGTGTGGTAATGCAGTTTTGAACCTACAACCTTTGACTGCAAACCGTGGTCATAGCTCAACTAAGCTAACCCTCGGAATTGACTATACTTATGTTCAAAATGTGAATTATATCTCTTTGAGGGCCCAACAAGGTTCGAACTGGCCAATAGGAGGACAAGCTTAAACATGGTAATCTTCTCCCACAAGCTTAGACCTAGGCATGGAAATCTAGGCGGGCGGCTCAAGCCTAGCACGGATAAATCGTGCCTATGCCGTTGACTTGGTCAAAGGGTCGGCATGGCAGGGTAGTCCTTCGCTGGGCCATTCTGGGCAAGCTGCCGGTCCGGCCCGCCCATGAACATGTCTAAAAAAAAACAAGAAGAAGAAGAGCCCAAATCCAAGTCCAAGTCCAAGTCCAAGTCCAGTGGGGCATTGTAAAAAAAAAGGACTCAAATTAAACTTGATTGCATTGTTTACACAAGGAAAAAAAAAAGGACTCGAACTAAACTTGATTAGATTGGGGCAGAGGTTTTTTCTTAGTGTACATTATCTCGTAGGGATAGGGTTTGGCCAAGTGCCCAAGTCCAAGTCCAAGTGAAGTCCAATTTAAAAAAAAAAAGAAGTGGGCCACCCACGGGCGACATGGCCCAGGCCCAGCTGGGTGGACCCTCATGAGAATTGGCACGCCCGGGTCGCGCCGTTCCATGCCAAGTTAGACCCAATTTTTTTATTTTTCAGTAAATGGGTTAGACCCATCTAGATGCGGGGTTCGAACTTCGAATTTTCGTTTCACGCACACACACCAGTTGATAAATTCCTGCCCTACGCTAGTACTCGTCCGCCTTCTCCCGCCAAGCTCCTGCGTCACTTAAACCTCTCTCTTCCAACCGCTCCCTTCTTACCTCTCTCCCAAAACCCTAGAAAGAGAAAAAGAGAACGCGGAACCAGCAAACTCTCTTTCCCTCTCTTTCTGAAAGTTCGCTTTCTTTCACTTCAACCTTCTCAGTTCTCACCCTCTTTTCTTCTCTCCTTCTTCCCAAAACCCTAGAAAAACCCTGAACCAGCAAACATGAGCTACGCTGCCTTCAAGCTGATGCATTGCCCTACCGGGATCGAGAACTGCGCTTCCGGATACATCACCCACTCCGCTGCCGATTTCCCAACCCAGATCCCTCCAATCCACTCCGACGATCTCGATCCCGAATGGCCCGCAGCCAAGCGCGGCATCGGCCCAATCCCCAACCTCATCGTCACCGCCGCCAATGTCCTCGAGGTCTATATCGTCAGAGCCCAGGAAGAAGACGGCAGGACTGCTCGGCCTCCCGGCGAAGCGCCTCGCAGTCGGGTCTTGGCGGGTGTCGCCGGGGCCTCGCTCGAGCTTGCCTGCCATTACAGGTAGTTTCAATCCCCTATCTCTGATGAATTGCCAGAATTTTAGAGCTTTCCTTGAATAATACTGTGTCACGACACTTGCGTCTTTGCTATTTTGTCAAATTGTGGTTACTAGTTGGTTAGAATTGCAGAACTTACCGAGTCATGCTTGCTTTTGTAATGCCATGTTTTGATTTTGTGGTGTTAAGGTTGCACGGAAATGTAGAAACAATGGCGGTGTTGTCGGTCGGTGGTGATGATAGCTGTAGAAGAAGGGATTCCATAGTACTAGCATTTCAAGACGCCAAAATTGTAGTTCTAGAATATGATGATTCGCTTCATGGACTTCGTACAAGGTGAGGCTGAAGTGCTTTCCACACTATTTACTGTTTACTGAGGAGCAATGTTTGTGTTTCAGGATGCCCATTATGCTAATGCTGTAAATCAAATGCCCTATGTAGTCATTGACGTACTAGTAACTTATATCAGTCCATTTTTCCATGTGGAGAGACAAAGCCAGGACTTAGCTCTAAACTGTGTTTCGTATTGTGCAGTTCCATGCACTGTTTTGAAGGGCCTGAGTGGCATTACTTGAAAAGAGGCCGGGAATCCTTTTCTCAGGGTCCCTTGATAAAGGTTGATCCCCAGGGCCGATGTGGTGGGGTCCTTGTATATGGTTTACAAATGATTATACTGAAGGCTTCTCAGGTGGGTTTTCCCCTTTGCCACTATTATCATTATAATCTTTTTCGTTGTGCTTTTGTAGAAAAATGCATTGATATTTTTTTAGTGTTTTCAGTTACTCTGCAATATAGAAAATTAGCAGATATTATGTCTTCCAAAAGAATTGAATAATGAATGTGAAAAAAATGCCCAAAGCTGTTATAAAAAAAAATGCCCAAAGCTGTTCATTTTACAGATATCAAACCTTAATGGAAATAAAATTTTATTTTGTTTGGACTTGACAATTCACCATGCTTAGATCGGGGTTGAGCAAATAAAATTCTTAAATGGGTACTTCTCAGCTTAATCAACTCCTAAGTTCTAATTACATTTTGATGGCTATATTCATTTCTTCTTAAAGTGGGCATGTGTGAAGATTTATGAATAACGGCCTTCGAGTGAGGATATGTCTAAAAGTGATTTTAGAAAGGACGTCATCCATTGCTCTTAAACTTTTGTGCAAAAATGAGCTTTCATGAATTTCAAGTAGAAGTATCTGTCAATCTTGTTTTCGTGCGTGTGTGCATGTATTAATGAGTGCGTGAAGAAAGGACCGATGGTATTGGTATCATTGCAGCCCAAATCACATCTTCCTAGAGTTGCCTTTTGACATAGCCAGGCAGGAGCTTATGGTTCAGACCTATGGGGATAAGTGACAAACCTAGCATTTGACTATCTAGATGGATAGACTTGTTTGATCAAAGGAATTTAAGATCCATGTTAATTGGGGCACAATCAACAAATTTGAATCAAAGCATGGAATGAAGGGCCAAGATGGATGCAAATTAGATTTCAAATTAAATCCAAATTATTTTGAATCATTTGGGATCCAAATTAGAAAACTACCGGCTCAATTGGTTTCATTCATCAATTCCAATTTGAATTAAAAGGGCCTAATAATGTAGAACTTGATGAACAACAATGTGATGGATTGAACCCAAATGATATTACCAAAAATAGACCCAAACCACTTGCAATCCAACCCATAATGGAAGCCCAAACATGGTCTAGAAAACCAGCTACGTGGGTGGTCCTACAAGTACAACTAGTAAAGTTCCACAACCCCAGTCTAATATTGCATGGAGAGGAAGTAATTTCCACTGTCTATTTTCAATTCATGTTTGGAGACTTAATAAAACCGGTAAGTAGTTTACACCACTGAACTTCTTCTTTGATAACTGTTAATGTGTCACCCATAGCCACCACCACCATGAAACCCTTGTCCCAACTATGTTAGGGTCAACTACATGAATCCTGCTTGGCCTCTTGGAGTTTAAATCTATCTTTACTAGTTCCATCCATGCCCTCTTCGATCTACCCCTTTCCATTAAGGGGCCATTAACTTGCATTGAGAAACTTGCCATATATCTAATTCAAATAGATTAAAACTAGTAAGGAGTATACACCGCTGAACTTCTTTGATATCTGCTAATGTATCACCCATAACCACCACCACCATCAAACCCTTGTCCCAACTATGTTAGGGTAAACTACATGAATCTTGGTTGGCCACTTGGAGTTTAAATCTATCTTTACCAGTTCCATACATGCCCTCTTCGATCTACCCCTTTCCATTAAGGGGCCATTAACTTGCATCGAGAAACTTTTCCTCATCAGCGTCGTTGTTGGCTTGCATTGGACCTGTCCAAACCAGCTCAAATGAGCCTTTTTTTAATTTATCATCCATTAATGTTATCCCTAAATTTTCCCGAATGTGCTCATTTTTAATCTATTTTTCCTAGTTCTACCACTCATCCATCTCAACATTCTCATTTTTGCTCCATTCATTTTTTTTTTTTTTGATGTATTGTTTCCTAATTGGCCAAATTATGCTTCATAGGTCATAATTGGTCTAATCCTTATCTTGTAAAAACTTTCCTTCTACCTTATTGGTATGCATCGATCACAAAGCATTCTATAGGCAAGTCTTCGCTTTAACCACCTAATTCTTATCCTATGTTCAACATTTTCCTCAAGCTCTCCATCCTTTTTAATTATAGAGCTAAGGTATTAGAAGGACTCTCTTTGTGGTATCTCTTGAGCTTTAGTTCTCATAGGAGTTGCATCTCTCTACACGTTTCCACTAAAGATGTAATTCATATATTTCGTCTTTCATCATCTTCATAATCATCAAATCCTTCTTCCAACTATGTTGGGTCATCTACATTAATCTTGTTTCTCCATTCTAGTCTATCTTGGGCCAAATCTGCGGATAGTTTGCGTGTCTTCTGATCTTTCCTTACTACTTCCATCCATGTCTTCCTTTGCCTACCTGTTTCCCTTGATGGGCCATTGACTTGCATAGAAAAAACTTTTAGTTTCTTCACCTACGCTATTGCTGGGTTGCATTGGATACGTACACATCATCTCAAATGAGCCTCGCATTGGATATATGCACATCATCTCAAATGAGCCACTCTTAATTTATCACATATTGATTATACCTTAAATGCTTCTGAATGCACTCATTTCTAATTTTATCTTTCATAGTTTTACCACGTATCCATCTCAACATTATCATTGTTTCATGGTTTGCTAACATTCTGCTCCATAGGTCATAGCTGATCTAATCACTATGCTGTTAAACTTTCTTTTCAATTTTGATGGTATGTGTCAATCACAATCTTGTTCATATATTCTGTCTTTGTATAACTTATTTTTAAAGCCTTTGAATTCTAAAGCCTTCTGCCATCTCTCAAGTTTTGCAGTCATTTCCTCTCTCGATTCATCCACCAATGCTATATCATTTACGAACAACATACTCCAAGATACCTCCTATTGAATATAAGCAGTTTATTCGTCGGTCATTACTGCAAAGAGATAAAAACTTAAAACTGACCCTGCAAACCTATGGTTATTAGAAACTCACATGTATTGTATTTCCACAAGTAGTTCTCAAACTTGTTACCGCCTTCCCGTACATGTCTTTAATATTGTCAATATAGTCTCTTGAGTCTCTTCAGACAGTCATTTTATCTAAGACACACCAAATAAAATCTCTAGGTACTCAGTTGTAGGCTTTCTCTAGATTGATAAAAACCATGTCGTTGTTTTCCTCGTCTCTTGGTTTTTTCCATTAATTGTCTAGATGAGAAGATAACTTTTATAATTGACCTCCTTGCCATGAAACCAAATTGATTTTCAAACTTCTTGGTCTTTTGTCTAAGTTTTGTTCCGTAACTTTGTCCTATAGTTTCATAGTTTGACTCATAAGTTTAATTTGGCAATAATTAGTGCACTTTATATATCTCCTTTGTTCTTGCACATAGATACTACAACACTTCTCCATTAATCTAACATTTGTTTCCTTAGTACCTTTGAAGAACCTTGTTAACCAAACCCATCCAATATCTCTTAAGCATCTTTAGGTCTTTATTGGAATGCCATTTGGCCCTATACCATTTCTTATCTTCATTAATACCAATGCTTTCTTCACGTCTGCAACCTTTTGTCTGTGGTAGATGGTATATCTCGCCAGGAAAGTATCCTCTTTCGTTCCCAAGCCTTCTAGAATTTTTTTTGATAATACTTAAAACCTTCTAGAATTTTTTTATTTAAAAGTTTGTTAAAATACTCCATCCACCTTTCTTTTATATCATTGTCTTTCACTAAAAACTTTTTGATCGTCACTCTTTATATACGTGACTTACTCTAAGTCTTACTTTTCCTTTCTTTCATTCTTGTGAGCTTGAAAATATCTCTCTCCTTTTGTTACCAACACTTATTATATAGGTTATCATATGCTTTGATTTTTTGTATCACTTACTACTAAACTTTTTCATTTGCCTTTTTATATATTTCATAATTTTTTATATTCCTAGTCTCCCGCTAAACTTTGTAACATCTTAATTAGCTTCCTGAACCTCTACACGCCATCACTAGGTTTTATTATTTTATTTTTATCGAAGTGTTTTTTCTCTTTTGACTCTCCATAAACCTCTTTTGTAACCCTTGTAATACAGTCTGCCATTTGGTTCTACATCATTGCAGTTTCTCCCTCCAAATTCAATTCTCTCCTCTTGATCATTTATGTTTAAATGTTGTCGTCTTTCCCCTTTCAAATTCCCTCACCTTGTATTAGGAAACCTTTTATTTACTATCCTTTTTTTCCCTACTTCTATTGCAAATATCTAAAACTATTATCCTATGTGGTGTGGTTAAACATTTTTCAAGAATAACCTTACAATCTTTACAAGCTAATTGGTCATGTTTTCTTTGTAGGAAAAAGTCTATCTGGTTTCCATTAATTTCACTCTTGTGGGTAATTAAATGCTCCTCTTCTTTAAAGTAGGTGTTTGCTATTAAGGTCAACTCTATTGTAAATTCCAAGATCATGTCTTCTAACTTACTCCTTTCTCCAAATCCTTGTCCTTTATGCACTCTCTCATATCCTGTGCTATCCTTTTCAACATGCCTGTTTAAGTCCCTCTTAGGAAAATCTTTTAAATAATTAGAATTTCTCTTTTTAACAATCCATCTTTTTACTAATTGTCTTTGCTATGAGTCTATCACACAATCTCTTTACGAATCACCATTTCTATTATTGTTCTTTCCTTGAATTTCTTTCTAATCTTTATCTACTACTATACACACTCCATTTCTATTATTTTTCTTTTTCGTATGGTAGAGTCTGCAGACATCAGTGAGCTATTTAGCTTTATCCTCTTTCTACTTTGATTCCTACAGGCAGGCTATATTAACTCTTTTTTTTTTTTTATTGTATCAACCAACTCCACCTTCTTACCTGTCAAAGTTCTTATATATTCCAAGTAGCAAGTCAAATCCTTTTTTTTTCCTTTTCTGTTGGACTAACTTCTTTACCTGCACTTGTCCAAATTGGTGTAGGAATGGTTGCCTACTTCCGACTGCAGCTGGATGATGCAGCGGCAATAATATGTCATGGCAATAAGAATCGTGGGCCACATGTGGGACCCATGAAATCCTGATTTTTAATTGTTATTAGTTTTATTTTTAGTAAAGAGTGTAATTAGAATTAGGTTTCTAATTTGGGTAGAATTATTATTTGTTTCCTAGTTTGATTAGGAATGCTTTCTTAGGGCTTAAGTTTCTTTTATTATAAATATGGCATTATAGAGATCAATGATCTCAGAGATTAGAATTGATTAATAGAATTCCCTGTGTGGATTTTTCGTTGGAGACTGTTTCTTCTTCGAGTGATTGTTCTTCGAAACCCTAATTGTGCCCCGACACTTGCATCCTAACCCTAGGATTGCATCAATTGGTATCAGAGCGAAGATTTACGTCGCTCCGATCCGTCTCCGGTCATCGATCGGAGCAAATCCCCCTTTCCATCCCCATACCATAATCGCCCCTTTCCCTGCGGAAACCTACCCACTGTCGATGTCCCCAACACAATCCATTTCATTCCTAATCTGTCGTACACCCTTCCACAGAATCCTTGCAAAAAAGAAAAAACCCTAGCCTTGCCTACCCCAGCCCGTCCCAACCCTTCCAAAAAAAAAAAAAAAAAAAAATCTTTCCAGAACCTTTCTACCACCGCTCCTCTACCCCATTAACCAATCGAAATTCCATAAGCAGATAGTCTTTCACCCTCTCTGCTCTTCGTCCAACACCGAAACCCAAACCACCGAACCCATAACCCTTCACTGTCAACCCCAATCCAGCAACTCACTCCACCCCAGACAAGTCCCTAATCTTCCTGCGCCACCGAAACCTACAAAACCCCAGGCGTCTCCCATCCCAGACCTAGCAGAGAAAATAAAAATAGAGAGAGATAGAGAAAGAAGAAGCATAGAAGAGGAAAGAACAGTGTACCGTGCACCATCGCGTCCTCGCCGTCGCGCCGTCACCGTCGCTGCCGTGTTCGTCTGCTCGTCATCGTCTGCTCCATCCTCTTGTTGCAGTCACCGAGCTCCAACACCATAGCCCAGCCCCTGCTCCCTCAGCTCGTTCAATAAAAGGGGACTTTCAAAAACCCTTTTCTTCTTTCATTTGACACACAGGCCGAGACGATATTTTGGGCCTCTGGGTCCGTTCAGGTCAGATCCGACCCATTACAGAAGCCCACAAGCAGTTCGTTTGGGCCAGGATTCTAAGCCCATCTGATTGGGGTCAGTCTTACCCATTAACTGCATCAGTTTATTAAAAAAAAAAAAAGAAAGCAAAAAAAAAAGGGGGGCAGACATCAGACATCAGCACATCTGATCAACGGCAGATTTGACCACGATCAATCATTGGATCTTGTTTCCGCAATATCACAGCCATCCACCGTCAGATTTTTGTTCCGCTTTCGCCAGCATGATCGTGAAGTGCAGATCTACACATCAGGTCAGTCAAAAATTTTAAATTTGCTTTAACCAAAAATGCCTCCCAAAAGACAGGTTGACACAGAGTCTTCCTCTCACAATGAAGATGAATTGAGGGAATCCGTTGCGCAATTATCAGTAACTGTTACTCAACTATCCGCAACGGTGGCTCAAATGCAAGTTCAAATGCAAGCGACTCTTGATAGGATTGAAACCCGATTAACAAATTTGGAAACTAATCGGCGTGAAGATAACCATCGGGATGATAGAGGACATATTCAGAATCAACGAGATCCACATGCCTTCAATGTTGATCGTGATTTGGGTATTAAACTTGTGATTCCAGAATATGATGGAAAATTGAAGCGAGAGGAATTCTTGGATTGGTTAGTGTGTGTTGAAAATATTTTTGCACATAAACTACAGACGGATGCTCCTAAAATTACACTAGTGGCAACTCGATTTTGCCATTATGCTACGATATGGTGGGCCGAGTTTCAAAAAAAGAGGAGATACCAACAAATTGATCCTGTTGACATGTGGGCCGAGATGAAAAATCTGTTGAAGCAAAAATTCCTGCCAGTCAATTACTCCAGAGATCTGCGTTCACGTTTTCAATACTTGAAACAAGGATCTAAGACAGTTGTGTATTCTGAGGAATTTCTGGCCATGCAAGCTCGTTGAGGTTTGAATGAAGATGATGATGTATTAGTTGACAAATACTTTAATGGGCTTATACTTGATATTCAAGATATTCTTGCATTCAAGCATTTTGATAATGTTGATGAAATTATTCAGCATGCTATTAAAGCTAAGGGAATTGCAAATCATCAAGCCCAAAAACTTAATGCAGCTAAATGGGTTATGCAGAAGAATTCCTCCATTTCAGGTTCTAAACCGAGTGCGTCATCAAATAAAGTTTTCACCAAGCCAGAAGGTCAAAATAGGCTCACATGTTTTAATTGTAAACAACATGGGCATCGTGCATCTGAATGTCCAAAACGTATCCATCTCATTGAAAATGAAAGTGATGTGAAAGATGTTCCAGATGATCCTATAGAGCCTGAAACAGAGGAAGTGGAGGATACTCCGCCCGAGGAGGGTCTTGAGTCTCTTTTGGTCATCTAAGAGGCTACATCATCTACTGCGACCGCGACAAAATGGTTGCGAGAAAATATTTTCCGCTCCAAAGGAACAGTCAATGGTAAAGAATGCACAGTTGTCATCGATGGAGGCAGTTGTCAAAATATTATTTCCCAAGCTTTTGTGGATCGCTTACAGCTGAAAGTTCGGAAGCATTATTGTCCTTATTTTGCTAGATGGTAATGATAGGTGATGAAGTGCAAGTCCGATATGCATGTCCAGTTACCTTTTCCATTGGTGCAGATTATACAGATACAGTTTGGTGTAATGTGATACCTATGGATAGTTGTGATATCTTGTTGGGTCGTCCATGGATGTATAATAAAAATGGAACTAATGGCATGCGCGACAACACCTACACTTTCATGCATGGTGCAAAGCAAGTCACACTCCGTCCTCTGAAGCCAATGCCACCAAAGAAAGGATCACGTTCTCGTGTAATCAAGGGAGCGCTTCATGTGCACACTACCTACAAAAATAACATCCAGAAGAAGAGCCGGGTTTGAGGTCGAACTCTTTTCCAACCCGGGGAGAATGATGCAGCAACAATAATATGTCATGGCAATAAGAATCGTGGGCCACATGTGGGACCCATGAAATCTTGATTTTTAATTGTTATTAGTTTTATTTTTAGTAAAGAATGTAATTAGAATTAGGTTTCTAATTTGGGTAGAATTATTATTTATTTCCTAGTTTGATTAGGAATGCTTTCTTAGGGCTTAAGTTTCTTTTATTATAAATATGGCATTGTAGAGATCAATGATCTCAGAGATTAGAATTGATTAATAGAATTCCCTGTGTGGGTTTTTCGTTGGAGACTATTTCTTCTTCGAGTGATTGTTCTTCGGAACCCTAATTGTGCCCCGACACTTGCATCCTAACCCTAGGATTGCATCACTGGATGTCGGTGCAGTATGTTACTTATAGTGGGAAAGGCCTTAACATGATCACAGAACCTTGTATAATTTTGAATGCAACCGGGTGCCACTGTAGTTCTTCTGTCATAGCGGGAACGTCCTACCAGGATCTAAGAACGGTGTCAAAGAATTCATGGTTTAGATGTAACAAATTTCTACACTAGCTGTCAAACTAATGCAACCCTCCTTTTATCCAGGCTTGGGATTGGCAATAATCTGGCTGAGTTGAGTATCACCCATAACCTAAATAAATTAACGAGGGTCAAAGTGGATCCTTGTTGCAATATCACTCCAACAAGGAGCTCATTCATCACCATACAAAGTTGTTCTGCTTGCTGTTGACCCTTCATACATGTCTTGTATTATTTTGTTAAGATACTTTTATTCTCGTTCTTTGTTGATTATTTCTTAAGTTTACTATTATAGATACATGATGATGCAAATGGATTTGACATGGACACGGTTTCTCATACAAAATATGAAGTATCAGATACGATACAATACAACATGTTACATTGCATGTTTTGAAGTACCTGGGTATCACGTGCTGTATGCTTTTCTAAATCAATGAAAAGCATATGTGAAATATTCTCTTTAATCTAAACTTTTCCATGTGTTGCTTCAATGGGAAAATAGCAGTCTGTAATAGACCGTTGTGGCATAGAGCCAAACTGGTCCTCTGAAATATTTGACTCCTATCATATATGTTACTCAATTATCTTCTAGAGCTTTATTGTTTAAGTTTGATAAATTGGCAATTTGTATGAATATCTCTTATGTTATGGAAAGGGACCACGGCGCTTATTCTCCATTCGTCAGACAATTTCCTTTAGGTTAAGTTTTTGTTGTATATTTTGGTTAACCAATCGGTTCAAGTAGTTTTTGATGGAAGTGATAAAACAAATATTGGTACATATTTTTGGTGCATTAAAAATTTCCTCATAGACTGGAATTAAATGAAGTCATGAACATCAAGTGTGCAACTTAATTTCTTTGCATCTGACTTCAATTTGATGTTAAACTTCTTAAGGGTTCCTCGTGGGTCAAATAGGCGCCTGCAGTATCTGTAGGCTAAATATTCGCTGTCATATAGCAACCACTTAGCTCTGACTTATACTTCAACAGGGCAGTCCTTTTAAAGCATCTTCTTTAGTCTGCTGCTGCAACATGTCAGGTCAAACACAAATTCAGCCTTCAAACCTTTCCCCTGACTTTTCTGTTCCAATTACAGGGCTGTTCATGTATAGGTGGGCAAAGTTGTGCTTGTCCTTTGTTGTTCAATTGGCATGCCGAAAATTCGGTATGAAAATTCGTATTGCGGTTGCAGATAATAGGATATGTTTTGTTATTATGAACCTACTTGAGAGACACAATTTTCCATAAGTTCTAATAATGGTATGAGCTTTCTTCTTAGTTGGAGGGCTGAGGTAATGTGGTAGGACCTCATTTATCCCTCCATATTTGTTCATAGCTTACAGTTCTATTGGAGAAATGGAGATTTTTGCATTCTGTATGGTCTTGTGTTGGGCATGCGATGATGAAATAATATAATTAGCCTGGATTCCATGGATGACAAACTAACCAACTTAGAGTAGTTTCCATGTTGTCTTTAGCTTCCATAAATGTCAAGCTGTACTCATCTTAATGACTTAATCTATTCAGATTTATCAACTTGTGTGTTGTCTTTTGGATTTTCTATTGCTTTTTAGGCTGGTTATGGCTTAGTTGGGGATGATGAAGCAAGTGGTTCGGGAGGTACTATCTCAGTTCGTTTTGAGTCATCGTACATTATCAGCCTACGGGACCTAGAAATGAATCATGTAAAAGATTTTACATTCGTACATGGTGAGAGTATTTTTTCTTTTTTCTTTTCTTGTGTTTAAAAACAACTCATCTCTACAATATAGTCTGGATTATTAAATACTAATGGAATCTTTAAGACAAGTGGCCAACAGTCTGATGGCAAGTTTGAATCATTGAAATATGAAGTGGAGATTATCTTTGCCCATGAATCTGTATAGCACTATATCTTGCTTGGGTTTTCAGTTTCTACAAGTGGGGCCACATTTCAGTGGTCAGCATTTTATAAGGTTAGAATTCACCCATATAGACATTTTAGGTGGAAGGACCATCGATGGCAAGGTAATCTCATCAATTTTTTGGTTCACTGAACCCGGCCCACTTGTTCAAACTGTACCTTTATTTTTATGATGGCAAATTATACATATTCTTTGGCCAACTGTTGTACTTGTATATTTCCTTTTTGTTCTGTCTTTCATATTTGCTGGTTTACTATTGTAGTTTTTTAAACAAATACTAATTTCATTAATGGGTCAACAGGGACACAAAAGGACACTAGCAACCAAAACAAGCAGTACTCTTGATCTTAGCCAAAAGGCCGAGAACCAAAACAAGCAGTACAAACTAACCAATGCACTGAAATGTTGATCACAGTGCGTTAAGCAATGCCCAAGCCCTCTTACCGCTAGAAAAGCCCAAGCCTTATTAGAAATTGCCATCTTCTCCCATATCTATTTATGACCTTCTACCTTATATTGACAATCCTGGAAGTTAGTCTCACTAATTCTTTTTTCCTGCAAAGGGCCCAATAGGCTTATGGTGAATTTTCATTCTTGGTGGTTAGGTTTGAGATCTGTAATACCTCATCCTTGTACGTCTTATCATTCCTTTCCAACTATATGCCCGAAAGAATTGTACATGTTATTGTATGCATCTTTTGTTTCGATCAGATTGTTATTTTGATACATTGGTGGAATGGATGATGGTTTTAGTTTTTCATTGATAGGTTCATATCTCCTGGTGGACTATGACGTCCTTATGGTCGAATCTAGGTCGAGATTGTGGCTTGGAAGTTGGAACAATCTAGGTGTATATTAGTATTTTGTTACCGAAGAACATATTAAATATGAATGTGTAATTGACATAAATTTTGGACTAGAACCATATCAAGGAGTGATCAATGAGCTCACAACTAAAGGCAAGGTTGATTAAGATGAAGAAAATAGAGTACTCGGAGTAGATGGTATAGAGGATGAAATTAGGTTTTTTTCTTTTGAATGGTAGAAATTAGGGTTATTGCTTGGTCAAATTGTTTAATTAGATTTCGTGCTCAAGAAGATAGCTCCAGTTGAGAAAGAGCATTCTGTTCTTTTTTCAATAAGAAAAAACGAGATATTTAGAACTTAGTAAACTATAGAATTATCAAACTTATGAGCCATGCAATAGAACTTCAGGAGAGAGTAATATGATAACCCCTTTGACAAGAATCATGTATTTCAGAGAAATAGTTTGGGTTTATGTCTGGTGGATGAACTACAAAAGATATTTTCCTATTAAGATCTATGATACCCGGATTTTCAAAATAGGCACTGTACTGTGTTGTATTATATCCGACACTTTTTTTTTTTTTTTTTGTGTAAAACCCTTGCCCTTGCTGTATCCATGATGTTTCCTTGCCTTGTTCATCCCATCTCTGGGCATCATAGATTAAGATTCCTCATTAAAATTTAAGTGTGAAAAGGGACAAATTCACATATAGTTTTCATTAATTTAGAGAAGGGCTATGATAGGGTACAGAGCAGTTAATTTGGTGGACGGTGAATAAGAATTACATCCCGAATAAATTCATTATAACCATTCAAGATATGTATGCAGTGTTGGGAAATCCCACATCCCACATCCCCTACGTAATAGGTTTGACATGTCTTCGTATACCTGTTTGGGCCTTCCACCTATAAGCTTAAGCTTTTGGATTGGTAAATGGTATCTTACATGGTATCAGAGCGAGTTCCGATCCCGTCGTTCTCGTGTAGCCCACTTGGCAGGCCTGTCCATGAAATTTGTTGGGCCTGCACGTGAGGGGAGTGTTGGGAAGTCCCACATCCCACATCGCCTAAGTAATAGGTTTGACATGTCTTCATATGCCTGTTTGGGCCTTCCACTTAAGCTTTTGGGTTGGTACATGGCTTCTTACATGCACTGTTACTAACAAGTGTGAGAACTTTGTGTGGGAATTATTTTCAAGTTTCTAGTTGTATTGCACCAACTTATGGTTTAAAAAATCGGCCGAGTCGGGTTCTATGGGACTCAGACTCGAATCATGCGACTCGACTCGGACTTGGCCGAGTCCGAGAAAGGTCCTGAGTCCGATTTTTTAAACCTTGTACCAACGATGCTTTGACCTTTGTTTATTCACATTAGTTATGGACGAACTAGTGGCAGATATCCAGAATGAAGTTCCTAGGTGTATGTTGTTTGTTGTTGATGTGGCACTCATTAATCAGACAAGAAAGTAGGTAAAGAATAATATAAAACTTTGGATTCGAATGAGTTGAAAATTAGAATATATCAAAGATAGAATGGATCGAGTGTAAACCTAGTGGATCTGAGGATAGAGAAGATGGGTTGGTGAAATTTGAAAATCACTTAATATCTTGGGTCGTTTGTTTGCAGTCTTTTGCATAAGTAAATGATTCACATTTGTTTGCACTCATTTACACATCATAAAGTTCGTGATGCATAAATGGAGTGTGAAAATGGCATTTGTAAATAAGGCCATTTACGGACCAAAATTTTGAGGTGTGGTAGTCACTTTCACACCTCCTCTTGCAAAAGGTGCTAGTACAGCCTCGCATGGTGATTGCATTCCTGTGGGCCCGTCAACTACCTTTATTTTTTCATTCCCGTGAGCCCCATATTTGTAAACAAATTGAACTAATAAACCCCTAGACCTTGAAGCTGATTATCTTAAATATTACTAAATTCTAAGTAATTTGTGAAAAGTTCCCAACCTATAGATATAATTTTCCACACTTTTGTGGGCTTCCAATTCATGATACGAACCATTCAATATTCCCGTATAATTATAAGTGTCAAGACTTTTAGTTTCTTATCTTAAATCTTGATGGATTTTGAGAAATTTGTGAAAAAAGTCCAAAACATCTAAAACAGATGGATGTACTCATTTACTCGTGAAAAATGGTGATTTGACAAACATGGTAATGCTTTTCACATGTAACATTTACATATGTAAAACCTATTTTCCTATCCCTTGCATAAAAGGCAAACGACCCTCTATTGTGGGGTATTTCAGCATCTAGGACAATTGTAGATGGAAACAGTGGGTCTAAGTTAGACATCACAAATAGGATGTGATGCATGCCCATTTATGTTTTTTAAACAATTTCATTTGGGACAAGTTGTCTGAATCATCTTTCCATGCCTCTATTTACTGCTGTTTAAAAGAAGTATGAAGATTATTGGGACTTTTAGAATGTTGGAAATAGGACATCTGGTGACAACCTGATTGATATCATTCTTAAATTACCATATGTAATGAAATTTCACAAAATTAAATTGTTGAAACGACCGTAAGTTTAAGTGTTTGGAACTTCCATGTGTCATGTGGTTTGGAATCTTTTAGGCCACATTTGTATATGAGGCATTGTCTATTTTTTTAATCTAACGAGGAAATTCATTTTCTTTGTTTGTTGTAGCCTAGAAAAATAAGGTATGTAAGATATAAATGTGTGTGTATTGGCGTCTTTCTGTGGATAATTGGAATTTGTATAGCTCACCTAGTGAGTAGTGACTGACGGAATCTGCCTCAACTGCTGCTGCCCTAACCTGCATGGAAGTTCACACCCTCGTGTCATTGCCAAAACTCTGCTTAGTTAGAATTCCGAGCATAATTGGTTTGAGAAGTGTCTAATGGTCAATCTATTTGAGTCTCTTATACCAATACCTGCCTATCTTGTCACTGTTGAAGATCTTAACTTCACAAGTCCCAACACTTGAGGATGGTGGAACTCAGTGTTGTGAAATTTGTTTCGGACTGCATTTCGGTTTGGCCTACGAACTGAATAATTTCGGTCGATTCGGAATTTCGGCGAAATGTTTCAGAAAAATATAATATACATAATAAATATTAAAAATAGTGAAATTTGGTAGGGATCTTTCCTTATTAGGGTTGAATCTAATTAAGGCCCTATTATTAAAGTTCTTTTAGGGCCCACATAAGGTTGGTTTATTTTAAATGGGTAGAGTATAATATAAGAGCCCCTTGGTTCAGCCCACAAACCCGACCATCTTTGTTTTTCTTATTAAAAGGGTGAAAAGGGCATTTCACCCCTTTTATATAGACCAAACGAACGAACGAAATGAAATGAAAATTGAGATGGGAGGAGGAGGAAGAAGAAGATGAGAGAAAGAGTTTTATATAGACCAAACGAACGAACGAAATGAAATGAAAATTGAGAGAGAGAGAGAGAGAGAGAGAGAGAGAGAGAGAGAGAGAGAGAGAGAGGTGGCGCGGTGTCAAATGATAGTAGGATCAACGTTGACCGATAGAATCAGTGACGCAGACCGATGGCAGCAGCAATAGTGATCGGTAGAGGCACAGGTTCCTCCAATCCTGGTATGCCATTCTTCTTCTTCCTCTTTTGCTTTTTCCCCCCTGTTGGCATATTCTTTTTTTTTTTTTTTTTGCCCGTTGCAACCATGGATGAAAGTAGCGTCCGATTTAGCGGCAATTGCACCCATAGCGGCCGCTACGACCGCTACGGGGTGAGAAAAATTCCTTGTTTTCATATTTTTTTTTAAATGCATAATAAGACTTATTTCTTTTATTCTTCTCTCCAAATAACATTTTTACACAACTTTTCTACCCTTTTACGTTTAAAAGAACACCAAAAAACACATGATCTTGCCGTCAATACAGAGAGTTCTTCTCCTTCTTCTCTAAGTACATCTTATTAGACACCCCCTTTGGTAGATTTATTTTTTTCCTCTAAGTACTCTTTAAGTCTTGACTTCATGATATAGTTTTTTCTTTTATGAGCCTTTCATTAGTTTCTAAGTTAGCATAACTAAGCAACATGAATACATGTGAAAAAAAAATGATCATTACTATTATTTTCTATTTATATTATACAACGATACAGGACCTCATACAATGAGGGGACCGCTATGCTCCCTTATCTTAGTTACTTCTGCAAAAAAATACATTTTCTCTTATTTTCCAATATTCTAGATTTTCTACAATTTTTTCATATTTTTTTGATGATTTTTCCAAATTGTGCTGCTACGCTATGTAGCGCTCGCTACGTAGCGTTTTGGCGGCGGGCACCGCTATTTTCATCCTTGGCTGTAACATTTTTCTACTCTTCTTCTACTTTCAATCAAACAATAGAAAGAGATTAGGGTTTTTTCCTTTTAAAAATTTCAGAGGGGCGGGGGGGTGAAAAGGATTTAGGTTTTTTTTTTTTTTTAAATGGCCGAACAGAACATGTTCACACCTGTTCGGCGAAAATCTAAGAATTGGATGAAACGGCTGAACAGGTCCCTTTTTTTTTTCTGGTTTTCGGGGGGGTGTTTTCGTTTCGCAATACTGTCCGAACCGTTTGGAAAATTCATCTGAAAAGAAACAAACTTCGTAACACTGGAATCGACTGCGCAATTGAACATTTGACCCATCATTATAAAAGAGACAAGCTAACATATCTCTGCCTCGGTCAGAAATAAACATTCTTGCAAACATCTTCAATTCCAATACTTAATGTTGGACTTTCCTGCTGACTCCATAACTTAACCCCTCTTGTAAGTTATGTCAACCTGTCATTTTGTTGTCTATATAGAATACAAACCTATAACAAGAATTAGCTTCCAAAGAAACAATCCTCTTGAGCAGTATGCACAACATTTTCAAGATGAAAGCAACTTTAATGTAGTAATCGACATCATTATCACGAATATCAACGGATATTTGAACTTTGAAGATATCTGATAATATTGTGATAGTTACCTGAAGCGGTTTTTCGTCATTATCATGATATTTTTAAAATATCATCAAAAGTGAAAATGCTGCAGAGAGAGAGAGAGAGAGAGAGAGAGAGAGAGAGAGAGAGAGAGAGAGAGCATCCGTCTCGTTCTGCTCCCAGCTAGTCAGCAGAGAGAGAGAGAGCATCCGTCTCGTTCTGCTCCCAGCTAGTCAGCAGCTTGAAACCATCTCTTTGAACCTCCAATCCCATGCTCTCTTTCTCCCTCTCCAAATGGAAGAACGAAGCCTTCAGCCTCCACCTATCCAATTCTTTGATGCCCACAATCTCTGCGGAACTTCCACTAGCTATCGAAAGCCCGATATCGAGAGAGAGAGAGAGAGAGAGAGAGAGAGAGAGAGAGAGAGAGAGCTACTTTATAAAGGTTTTCAATGAATTTCTTCAGGGCAATTTATGCAACCCTATGTGCCCTTTGGAATGTAGTTGTCAGCTTATTTTTTTGGCCAAGTTTGTATTTTCATTGTTTACAGTGAATATATACACATATGGGCAGTGATTATGAAGTGCCAAATTTCTTCTAGTTTTCATTCATAAGCTTCAAGTTGGATATGTTGATTGATATCATTTATGAAGTGGATATTCCTGTTATTCTTTGCCCTAGAGTATGATTTTTTCCATGTATCATCTATTTTGCGTCCAAGCAAGTAATGCGTAGGCAAGGTGGTGTTGTCTTTGTAAAGTAAGTGAGACCTTGCCCCTGGTATCATGCTAATTTTAATGGTGTCAGTGCCTAATGATGACAGTAGCACAGACACAACAGGGGGAGAGAAGGGAAGAAGCAAGAAATGAATGACTTGGTCCAACTTGTCATTGGATGCACTATAGAGTGAAGGAATACAATTGTCAGTGATTTAAAAATGCAGAGGGGCTCCTCTGTAGCCATGGCATGACATCAGAGTTGGGGGAGGCAAAAAAGCTCCAGGCGCTTCTACATGTCACAAGGTCAAAACCTATGTAACTATTTGAAGAGTATGGAACTATGACTATAGGAGAGTCAACCAGGATTACAATCAAGAGATGTCGGGGTTGGAGAGGACAAGATGTCTCCAGATACTTTGACCTGGCTGGGCAAAAAAATGTTAGGCACACTTCGCGGAATAGAGTTATCTGCAAGTCTAATGCCTTGTTACCCATGAGCAGATTCTCCATTCGTTGCTTATTGTAAATGGCTTTAGTCCAGAATGGCAAACAACCTATACTTCTGCCAAGGGGGATGTTAGATATGGAAGGTTTGCCATTGCTATGATTTGGCATGGCAAGTCTGGATTCCACCTTTTTGAAAACCCTGTTGGTGATTGATGTCATTGCATATGCTCTGGAGTTCAGCCTCTACAAATCCTCGTACGAAACATTTTTCCATTCAGCTATTTGTTTATTTTTAGCAGTATTTAATTGTGGCCCATTTGCTTAGGTTTCAGTTTATTTTTTTATTTATATTTTTAATTTAGATGTGATGCTATAACATTGTTTAGTCATTTGCAAAGTTACTTTATATATGTAGTAGTTAGTTTTGCTTTTGTGATGCACACATAGCGCTTGAGAACTTGCCTTTTATTTATATGTTATTTTTCAGGTTACATTGAGCCAGTAATGGTTATTCTTCATGAAAGGGAACTTACTTGGGCTGGTCGTATATCATGGAAGCGTGACACTTGCATGGTTTCTGCATTTAGTATTAGCACTACACTAAAGCAGCATCCTCTCATCTGGTCTGCCACTGTAAGCGCCTAAACTTTGCATATTTTTATACTCTTTATCATTTCTCTTTAAAATATTTTTAAATTAGTTTCAAGCATGTGAGCTTATGCAGTTGGTATATCTTCTGAATGATTATGTATTCCTTAAGCTTCACAAAAGCATATTTTTCTAAACCTTCATTTCTAGTCATCACTGTTTTTTTTTTTTTCCAATTTATTTTTATAGAGTTATGTTTGTTATTGAACTTAAAGTAGATACATTCAACAACCTCATATTTTTTCTACCAAACCCCAACCCACCACCCCCACCCCCCTGCCTTCTCATATTTGTATAACCACATGATGACAGCACAAGCATCACTTAAACTGCCTCGAATCTGTTCTTTCATGAGTGAAGAAAACACGTCGAGGTTGTTTGTCATTTTGTAAGTCTATTTTCCTGTAGGACATGAGTCACCCTCATTCTCTTGTCAGTATCAATTGGTTGACCCATCCACAAAAGTTATAGCTTTATAATTTCATGAATTTTCTGTTTGGCATATTGTTGCTGCAAAGTTCGCCCTGTTAACTTGAGAGGGTGTGTACGTGAAAATTAACATTTGATGTGCTAGGGGACTCCCATGAGTCTGAAAACATCATCTTTTGTTACACCTGTGGATCATACTGCTGTATATTTCTTGTAGACTTCTTGCTTTCTTTACTTAAGTTCACATTTTTGCACTTGTATTAAGCCGTCAGGAAAGGAATGCGACAATCTTTAAATTTGTTTACCAGTGAATCTATTTAATGCGGATATAGGGTTCCCACCCTTATTTCCACTTTGGCATCATCTATCTCTATTCCCTCAGCAAAATCCTTCAGTTTGATTCAAGAGTTAGGCTTCTTCCCTAACTTTACAATCATCTTGATTTCATGGGTGGCCTAAAATCATTACATCAATTTATCAACGACTTGTCTCTTTGATGTTATTATGTTCTCTGGTAGTTGTGAAGAAATTTTATTTTTATCTCCTTGCATCTTGTCTTGAATTCTTGTTGCATTCGCATATAGGTGTACACACATGCACAAGCTCATCACTGCTTGTACCTTTCCTCGCATAGTTTATCTTCAAGAAATCTTCTTTTGTTCAGTAGCTTGCATGGATGTTCTACTATTTTTGTGATTGATATTTATCCAAGCATTGAGTGTTTGCTTGGCACTTGGCAGTGCATGAAGAAGCTACTTTCACCAATGGCTGTATATCTTCCTGACTATGCATCAAATTTTCATCATTAGAAGCTTCCACCAAAAGGTGTGCTAGATTATGTTTTTCAGCATCTTTTTTTAGAACCTGGGTCTGGGTGGGCTATGCGTCATGTTGATAATGAGGGTGGCAACATTCCCACAGATTACTTTGGTGTTATTTCAGCTTGTGATACCAGTAGGCTGAGATGAAAACTTTAAGGGCTAAAACTGTCAGAAAAATTTTCAAATGTATATTATATGGGGGACTAGAAGAATATTATGAATCAGGTGGGTAACAAGTGTGCGATGGAGGTTTGCGCTCCTCGCAGGTGAGATTATGCATCTCAAAGTGTATGTCCTAGTATCCATTGTGTAGATTCTGAGAGGTGCCATTGCAGTGTCCAATTCTTTCCGAAGGAAGGGCTTGTATTTAACCTTGTGTTTCTCCTGTATCTGGTCAGCTTTCCATGGAAACTTATTTTGAAATGCATTGAGAGGAAGGCATCCTCATATCAAATTCTTCGAGTTTTTACCTGGTCTTGGTGCTCAGGGCTATCAGGTGTCCAATAGTAGACATCTTAATTGCATGGAGAAATTTCTCCTGATGCCTTAAGGCTTATTTTTTATTAATGCCTTTGCTAGTTGCCTGGCTTTATAACGCCCCCTTCTAAAATGGCTAGGAGACCATGTATTAGAAAAGAGTGCACAAAATAAAAAGGATTTCTACCAAATGATAATAATCACTTTGATACAAGGAAAATAATCTCTCTGATTATGGTGTTCATAGCACAAAGCATTATGATTTATGAATTATGAGTGCCAGCGTTATGCTTTATGAGTGCCCTTTTAATGTGAGAGACAATTACCTCATTAACCTCCCTTTGCACATTTGCAATCTGAAATTCTGAATCCCTTTAAAAGTATAGTTTGTGGTTCTTGGTTTTTTTAGGTGAGGTCTGGCTTTATAACTTCCTATATCTCCACCAACCAAATTCTCAACCTTATGCGGCCACTTTGCTCTGAAACATATTCTTCTTATTGTTTTATGTAATTCTTTGCATTGCTTTTTATGTTGGCTGTCTATGAAATTTTTGTTTGCAGAACATAATATTTATTTCTTTTCCATTTGCAATATCCTTTTGCTGAATTATTGTCAGAAACAATTGATAGTTATGTTTGCTGCATTGCTTGTTATCATAAATGGTCATGTGCTCCATGACTGCTTTGATTCTGTGCTTACTAGGTTTTATGCGTTATTTATGCTTTGACCGTTTTCTTTTTTTCTTTTTTTATATTTTTGATAAGATCTTATCAATTTCAGTATCTCATGGGCTTCTTTGTGTTGCAGAATCTTCCACATGATGCCTATAAGCTTCTTGCCGTGCCTTCCCCAATTGGTGGAGTTCTTATAATTTGTGCAAATACCATTCACTATCATAGTCAGGTGAGCTCTTGGCCTTCGCCTCTTGTACCTAGGGCTGTCAATGGACCCAGGTCCAACCTGAATCTACCTGAGCCTGAGTCTGGTAATTGAGTTTTTGGACTGTCCAATGGGTCCAATGCTATGATGCACGGATACTTCAAAATGGGCAACGTATCGTATCCGATACTTCACTTTTTACATGTAAAATCCGTGTCCCCGCCATGTCTATGGCATGTCCTTGCCGTATCTGGGCATCATTGGTCCAATGTGTTGGTCCATACCCAGATTTACGGTACAAATCTCTTATCAGGCCGTACTTGGCCCCTTAGCCAGAGGTCCGTTGGATTGTAATTTAACACAAATGATTTATGACTGATGTTGGATTGAAGTAAAATAAAATAATGTATTTTAAAACTGTTAAACTTGAGGGCCACAGATCTAGGGTTTAGGATGATGGGATTGGCTTGAAATTTTATATATGGGCTGATCTCATCTGGATCTTTTGATCTTTCAGCTCATCCATGATTGTTGGTGCCCTAGGTGGCCCCTACGGACTATGCAAGACAACCGCACAGGAGCAGCCCTCTATATATAGTTTTAATTTTTTTTTTCTTGTCTTTGTCTTTAGCTTTATTTTTTCCCAATAATTTCGAGAGATCCCCAAAGTACTCATTTGCCTGCATTGCATTGAATTCCTAAGAATTCAGGGCTCTATAGGGGTATTAAAGAGGTGAGGCAGGGATATAAGGTGGAGAGATGGGACTCTTGTTTTTCTAGGATTTGATCTACTAGTGTTATGACTGGTTAATCATTTCCTACCAAAGGGGAGTCTATTTGATGGCCCTTGTGGGTCTTCAGCTTTGCTTCTTAAGTTTTAGATCTATTTAATAGCGAGGAATTGCTTGGAGTTCCTAGGAATTCAATACGATTAAACAAATAAGCACAAAATTTTTAATATCTCCCAGTATCATCTAGGAATGATGAATTGCTGATTATGAAATGTAACACTGTGCATGATTGTAATGTCCACTGCCGTTACTGTTTCTTTCATTTGATTTGGCAGTCAGCATCTTGTGCACTTGGCTTGAATAATTATGCCAGTTCTACTGAAGGAAGGTATGTCCCTGGCTGTCCTTTGATTTCTTTGGCCTATCCATATGTATTTTGTTTTTTTTTAAGCATTTGCTTTTGTCTAGGAAATGAGAGTACCGAATGTATAATTCATTGCTTCCATATTGTGCAATTCTTTGTCATGGTTTAATTATAACAACCCAATTTTGAATCCTCATTTAGAGACTTAATGGGGAGTTGTATGCGGAGAGGAACTTATTTTATTTTTTATTTTTACTATTTCAGTCAAGAGATGCCAAGATCAAACTTAAATGTAGAGCTTGATGCAGCCAATGCAACATGGTTATCGCATGATGTTGCTATGTTCTCAACCAAAACAGGAGAACTACTCTTGCTCACATTGGTTTATGATGGAAGGTAGGAAACCTTAAGTAATTTAAATTTTGTGAATAGCATTATTATATCCAGAGGGGTTCCTGTCACGTGTGATTCTCTTCGAGATGTATCTCATGCAAGAATTGAGATTGTTCGTGCATTTTTGCGTGCATTTTTGCGATATTATTTCAGCAATTTTTTTTTTCAATTTCCATTTGCAGGGCTGTCCAGAGACTTGAACTTTCAAAGTCTAAAGCTTCAGTTTTGACTTCGGTTAGCTTCATTTGATGAACTCTCTAGCTATTTTGACTTGTGATTGTGCCTTTGCAATGTGCTGTCACTGTTTTGCTTGCTAATATGCTTACTTATGATATCTTTCTTTCCTTTTAAGGCCATCACAACAATTGGAAGTTCATTTTTTTTCTTGGGTAGCCGCTTGGGCGATAGCCTTCTTGTGCAATATAGCTGTGGGGTTGCAACAGCAATGTCTTCTGGCCATGGAAAGGATGAGGTAAATTTCAGATGATCCTGTTGATTAATTTGATTGCGATGTGGCTGGGGGATTGACGAAACAACAGTTGATGAGCCATGCTTAAAACATCACATAGGGCAATTTCTGAAAGATTTGCAGTACGGCCTTTAAAGGCAGGAGAGCTCAAAATTCCTTTTCATTCATGAGATGAGAGGCAGATGAGATGTTCACAGAAAAGCCTCTAACAAACAAGGTTTAGCATGTGAAATCATGTTTTTGCAGATCTGGGGATTGCATTAACACTCTTATCCCTCTCCAAATCTTTGCTGAGGTAGAGACTTAGGATTACATCTTGAGTAAATTCTTGGACCTGTGTTATTATGAATAGCCAGTGGCTATTTATAAACTACAACCAAAGAAATGACTTAAATTCGGAAATCTAATTACAACCATACTAGGAAACCTTATTATGAATAGCCAGTGGCCATTTGTGAAGTACAACAAAAAAATATCAACTTAAATTAGGAAATCTTATCATATCAATACTAGGAAACCTAATATTGTCATTACAGAAAGTAACACTCCTAATATAACACAAATTCCTAATCCTAATCTAAGACAGTCTTATTATCATCGATATAAATTAAAACCCATTAACCTATAATTACAAGTTACCGGTGGAGACCTTATCCACTCACACAATTGCACAAAAACAGCTTTGATTCTGCTGACACCAGGACCTGAAAGTGAAGATACCTAACTAGGCGGAGAAAGCAACATAGACAAAGGGTGGAGAATCACCAATTTACTAATTACTACTTTTCAGTTTACTCTTTTTTTAGGTAAAATTTTTACTTTACTCTTGTTTGCTTTAACTGAAGACAAGTAGAGGTGGAGAAAACTTTTTGGATGTGAGAGAAAAGTTGGGGAAGCACAAAGTTGTTCCTTGAGAAGAGAAGTTTGTCAAGTGAGCTCACTTTTCCAAAAAAAAGAAAAAGAAAAAGAAAGAGAAGGAAATAAAAAAAGGAGTGAGCTCACCATTCAATCAAACAAAAACAAAAAACCAATCTTTTTTTTTTCATTTCACTATCCAAAAAGACTGGGCACACTTTTCTTCTCCAAAACAAGATACAACTTAACGGGAATATTGCCTTCCATTGAGAAAAAAGGTGCTTCTCATCCAAACAACCTTTCCGGTGTAGTTATGATTTGTTATTTTTTTTTAAATACCAAGGTATTACTGGGTTTCATAACACATTTAAGCACAAATAGTTTTCTAATTGCTTTTGTTGTAAGGTGCTTATGTTTGAATGTCATCTGTTGTTTGTTTCTACTTTGATTTTGCGCTTTCTGATGTGGTTGTATGGTGATATTTTTGTGCCATTTGTGACTTTTAATTGTAGGCAACAGAGATTGAAGGTGATGCTCCTTTGGCAAAGCGATTACGGAGGGCATCTTCTGATGCTTTACAAGATGCCGCGAGTGGTGAGGAGCTTTCATTATATACTTCAGCTCCAAACAACTCAGAGTCTGCACAGGTCTGGTATCACTCTGTTGTAATTTAGTTGCCACTCATCGTTATGAAGAGCAATTTTTCTTTCTGATTAAGCTTCAATATGATATATCAGTTCTTTGGCCCCCCAAGCTAGATTTATAATGTTACATGGCACAACACTAATAATTAATAACATGTGGATAATATGTAAGTTTTGTCATTTAAGTTTAACTTATTCTATTTTTACAAGTAAGGAAGTAACTGTGCTTTCTTTTCTCTTGTAATTCTATGAATTTATTACATCATTACGATTATTTTTTAAATATTTTTTGATTTTTTTCTAGAGAGTTTTTCCCTACCACATGAAGCCATCTCCTACTTCAACCTACCGAAGACATGGTTTCTATTCTAATGGAGATCTCTAGATTCTACTGATCTTTTAACACACAGTATTGGCTCTCTCTCTCTATACACACACACACACACACACACACACATGCATGCATGCATGCATGCATGCATGCATGCATACATAACAGTTTATAACTATTTTTCACAAGAAAGGTCGCTAAGTGCTATCTATCTCATAAGGCTCTTGTCATCCATCTGTGCACAGTATTATATTTCTTTTGATCGTCTTCTTCTGTCTTCTTTTTCTTTCCCTCTCCCTTGAGAAGCCGTATCTCCTAAGGCTAGAGATATCTGTCTATCTGTCTTCTACTTCACACACTTTAAGTTAGTTTTTTCCCTTTAAACTTGGGTCTTTGAATGGTTTTTAAATGTTAATGCCTCGCACACTTTAACTTGAGCTTTTTTTTAACTTGATTCCTTGAATAGTTTTTAAATGTTATATCTTGATTTATCAATCTTTTGGTTTTGGTTTTACAGCTTGTAGTTGCATGAGTCCCATACAATGTAGATTCTTAGGGAGGCAGTGTGCAATTATCTATCAGCTTGGTTCTTCATTGCTATTATCTACTAACAAATCAGCTTACTTTTTTTTTTTTTGGACTTGTTTTGGAATGTTGTGTGTTGTTGTTTTATATAAAAAATCTATATTGGTTACCTCTGTCTGAGCACCTGGACCAAAAATTTATATTGTAGATTGTTGCTCAAGCGAAGCAAATTTTAGGGTCAGTCTAGGGTTGCAGTCAGGTCGTTTCCGGGAATCATGTATCATCCAGATCTGGATCCTATTTTGAAGGGATGGATCCCGAACCAGTTCCAGATCTGGTCGGAACCTCTCATAGGATTCCGGATCCAGTTCCGACTTTGTGGTATCGGGTTCAGTTCCTTCCATTTGGACGAGGGAGACAAGTAGAGTGGTGGCAAAGTGGTAGTTAGAGAGAATGTCAAGGGGAATGACTGCTAATAGTTCTCATTGAAAATTGTATAACTCCACGTGGATTTCAACCTTTTCATTGAAAGCAACCAACTGGATGACAACATGGTAAATAGAGTCATATCCAAGGGTCAAATAATTGCATAAAAAGATGAAACTAAAGCTGCCTATACACAAGAGAGTTCGGTTCCGGTCCTCAGGTCCAGATATTTATGGATCTGGAAATGAAAATAGGTTCTGAATCTGGATCCGATTTCTTATCCTGAACCGAAAATCCATAAAATACTTGGAAACATTCCCAAACAGTTCCTAACATATTTCCTATTATCTAAATAACAAAAGTGGAAGGAAACAACTCAAACAAAGCAAAATTGGAAAAGCAAATCTCAAACATATCAGTAGGTAGTACTGTTCTAGTCTTCTAGATACCTGCATGTCTTGGTTAATAGAGCCCATAATTGTAGTGGGTGTACGGTAGTACCTTGCAATTAGATTCCTCTTCCAGCCCATTTAGATAAGTACCAAGAGAGAAAATTGCCTAATAAATGGGCAAGTGCACACTGGAAGCCAGCATGACGAATCTGCACATAATAATCCCATTAGATGAGCTGGACTGGGCCTTATTTGAGCCTGGTTTAGTCTGGTCTAACCCAATGGACTGCTGTCCATATATTTTGAACTATTGGATCTCTGTGGGTCTTTTAGGGGCTGGTTTTGATCACCAAATAATTCAGAATATGTATAATTTGTAAAATACTTATGGATCCATCTCGACCATCCATTTTATGTTTTGTCCCATGCTTCTTGATCAAAAGCCTTGGTTGGGTAGATTGAGGCCTCATTTGATCGATCACATAAATTTAAATACTTTAGGACCTGATTTACCACGTGATCCACTAAATCTAAGCTTTCCACTCCTGTTTCAGAGTCATTTGCAAGACTATGGTTGATGTGTATTAAAGCAATTCACTGGTGTTCTTACACTGTAGTTCTATTTAAGTACTCTCGCATCCAAGACATACTAATGTATCTCCCAGATGCGTGCTTTAAAGTGAGGTAACTGATTTATATCAGAAGGCCCTACAGTTGCCTTTGCACAGCTGGTGAACATAACACTAATTTGTATGGCCTGTTGTGAAACAATCCAGCCAATGCCCACTTTGATTCTGAGTTTTCAGGATTATTCAGCAGCAAACCTTAGCAACATGCGTGTTCGCCTGTTCGTGATTGTTAAACAGCTGTGCTCTTGATGATGCTAATGACTGTTTCTCCAATTGCAACATAAAAAAACTTAGCTGTCTCACAATCTCCAATGCCAGAAATCCAATCACAATTGCTGTTACAGAGATATGTTTTGTGCCCTTTTGGAGTTATCAATACTCCACCTTGGGAGCATGAAACCTTCTGTTGATCATGTTTGGAGCCGCCAACAAATAAAATATAAGATATGCATTTTGTGTATATGGGAGGTGAAGGGTGTCATCATTTATTCATCCATTATCTTTCTGCAGTGACAAACTGGGCTGCAATATAGACTTTTTGAAGTGAAATGGGGTTATGCCAAGGACTTAACAGGAGTTATTGAAGGCTGGCCATTTTATATATAGGCGGTGGCCTTATAATTGTGTCTTTGCTGGAATTCTTTGGTCTCTTTGTTTATTGCGAATGGTTGAATGTTACCTAATGAATTGTTATAATGGGGCCGGTTTGCTTGCATGGAGATTGAATACATAGGAATTCATGGTCAAATGGGCTCCAAAAAGGATTATTAATTATTAAAGTGGTTATAGACGAAGTGTACTAGGTGAAGGTGTGGATGCAACCCTTACATAGGATTTGAATTACTTACGGTGGTGGCTTGGTATTCATTTTCTATCTCCCTTTGATTCATTTTCCATTAGAGGGGAGATAATGTATGGTCTTTTTTGGATATTTACTTTTGTTTCTTCAACTGTAACCATCATGTTTAGAAATAGAAGTCTTACAGCTCCTATGTATTCAATTACATGAAATGAGCAGCCGCTTGATGAGGTGGCTAGTAAGACTAAGTGGAGTGATGCAGAATAGACCTATGACCTGTTAAACAGGCCCAAGGCCCATATTTATATCCAGTCCAGCATGTTGTCTTACGTGGTTTGATTGGGTCAAAGATTACATGGCTGTACATATTATCTTAATTAGATTGGTTTCCTAACTTAGAACATAATTGATGTAATTAGCTTGGTTTCCTAACTTTGAACATAATTGATGTAATTAGATTGGTTTCCTAACTTAGAGCCTTGATTAAGGCATGTAATTCTCTATATATTGAGGCTCGTTCTCCTAAGGAAGACAGGAAATCATAATACAATCTCATAGCTTTATGCTATTTCAAGTTCCATTCGTGAGTTGTCTTGAGTTTGTCATGGTATCAGAGCAAGGCTCAAGGCAGTCTTGATCTTAGATATCTTCTAAAGCATCAAGGATAGAGAGAAATAAGTCTATCTCGTGCAACAAACAGATCCAGGATTTGTTTCTTCAAGAATATTCCATTCCAGTGACCTAAGCTTGCTGCGTCAGTATCATCACGTTGGTGGCCCACCCTTGATTAATCAGATCAACTTCCAAAATCATTCCTTCATGGTTGCCTGCTATTTCTAAGAATATTGGTGATTTTTCTAGAATTTTTCAGAGACTATGGGTTGGTGTTTCACTCACTTTCAAGATTTTTCAGAAATTTATATTGTTTTCATCAAGACCGCCTAGAATCTTCGATACCCAGCACAATCAGATCAAACTTGGTTTAGTAAAAGCCAAAATAGAGGGCTTCATCAGATCTGTCATCTGATCTGGGACCAGACTCATAAGTGGGGCCCACGTGATGAGCTTATACGAGATGTCATCAGCCTTTCGCATGTCTCCACTGAACTTCAAATTGCTGATATTCTCACCTAAGGTCTTCCACGACCACGTCATCAGTTCTTGGTTGGCAAATTGATGCTTGTTGATTCTCCTGCATCATTTGGGGGGGGGGGGGTTTAAACGGGCCCGAGGCTCATATTTAGATCTAGTCCAGCATGTTGTCTTACGTGGTTTGATTGGGTCAAAGATTACACAGTTATACATATTATATTAATTAGATTGGTTTCCTAACTTAGAACATAATTGATGTAATTAGATTGGTTTCCTAACTTTGAGCCTTGATTAAGGCATGTAATACTCTATATATTGAGGCTCGTTCTCCAAAGGAAGACAAGCAATCATAATTCAATCTCATAGCTTTATGTTATTTCAAGTTCCATTCGTGAGTTGTCTTGAGTTTGTCATGACCCACGTGCAAGATTATTTAGATATTATTTCTGATTTTTATTACTTTCTAATTTTATTAAAAATTTGTAATTAGGATTAGATTTCTTATTTTCTAAATTGATTTTTACTGTCCTAGTTTGATTAGGTTTTATAGCCACCAAGTTTTCTCTTCTTATGTATATGCATTGTAAGAGATGGAATTCTCAGAGAGTTGATTAATAGAATTGGGTTGTATAAAATGGTCTCTCCGATTGGTTGATGAGGTTCTCTCCATTCTAACTCGTCTCACCATCTTCTTTCCATCTGTTCCTCTCATCCATCACCCAAACCTTCCACGGTTCCCAATCCATCTCAAATCGACTTACCAAATCCCCAATAACCCCATAACCCTAGACCCCTAATTCCGTTCCATCTTCAATCAAAGTCCTAAAATCCTCGACCCCAACTCCAAATCCCACCCAACTCCACTGTCCAAAAGAAAAAACCTTAAAACCTAATCAAAATAGGAAAGTAAATAAAATCAACTTAGAAAGTAAGAAATCTAATCCTAATTACGTTTCTTTAATAAAATTAGAAAGTAATAAAAATCAGAAATAATTTCTAAATAATCTCGCACGTGATGTCGTGGGTCTGTTATGCTTCATGGAAGGTGGTCTCTTGGGCTATCCTAGACATGGAATGGATACGGCAGGGACACTCCATAGTCCATATATACAGCATGGACATGGATTTTACCCAAAATAAAAAAAAAAGATTTATCGGATACAATAGACACGAGACATTACCTATAGTGAAGTATCCTGGTATCATACCTCATAGGCCTTTCTAGGAGGGAGTTTTGAGAGAGTGCATCAGGTGCATGCCTCCTATGTTGTTTTGTCGGACTTTCTTCCCCTTCTAGTGTGGTGCTGGCTGGCCTGCTAGTTTATCATTTTTTCAAATGGGAGTGTGGGATCTTAATTTTGATGGTAGTTTTTTAAGGGTGTTTGATAGGGTGATAAAGGATTCCAATTATAGTCAAGCCAGAAATTAGTCTGAGTTTTTTCTGACAAAGCTGCTAGCTAGTAATCCAAAAACCAATTGGTGATAGGAAACTACACAAACAATTACTTAACACCCCCCCTCGGGCGGGACCCTGCGCACTTGCTCCCGCACAAACACAAAACGTGGCATGGGGCATTTTTGCCTCGCGTGGTTTTGAACTCGAGACTTTTATCTCTGATACCATGACAAAGCTGCTAGCCAGTAATCCCAAAACCAATTGGTGATAGGAAATTGCACAAACAACTACTTAACATTTACGTGGGTCAAACTCCAAGGTGGTAGACGTAAATGGCTTTGTTGGGGGGCAGAGGAAGCAATTTGGAGGGTAATTCTTTATCTGCCATCAAATGGGGTGTGTCACTTTTCATTTTGCTTGGCAGTTACATATTTTGTGGAGGAAGTACAAACCATAGTGCTTGAGGGACAAATTAAGTTATCTCATGCCCTCCAAAATGCAAACCATGGTGCTGATCTATTAATGAAGGGTGGGGCTCATTGTGGTGCACTTTGTATGATATTTGATCTTGTTTCTTCCTTTCTGTAATGATTTTTCTCTTTAATAAATAATTTTTACCTTTCTTCCCTAAAAATGGAAAAGGACAATGAAAGAGAATCAGTATTAAAGTTTTTGTTCTGCATGAGAAATAAAGTGGAACAAACTAACTTTTTTGGGAGTTAATTTGCACTAGGTAACTTGCAACATCAGAGATCGTCGTTTCTTAGATTAGTAATCGTTTAACTCCTCGCAAAACCATTCTTATTTATTTATTTATTTATTTATTTTAGCACCATATTTCCTGCTCACTTTTTGCTTAATAAAACTTCATATCTGATTTACGTGGTTGGTGGTTATATGTTTTTGTCATTATTCCTAGACATGATTGTTGTTGTCTCAATTTTGTCTCCCTAGACAGTTATTCTTTCTTGCTTTGTGCAGAAAACTTTCTCGTTTGCAGTGAGGGATTCTTTGATTAATATCGGCCCTTTGAAGGACTTCTCGTACGGCTTAAGGATCAATGCTGATCTTAATGCAACAGGGATTGCGAAGCAAAGCAACTATGAACTGGTGTAGAAAACTATCTCATGACTGTTTTTCTAATCTTGGTTAATAATAACTCAACCCAATCCGTGGCAGGTTTATTTTTTTTGTAATAACAAACCTGGCCCATGACAACTGTGGATTGGGTCGGGTCAGGTTTGATACTATCGACCTTTTATTGTTGTTGTGTGTTTAACCTTTGACCTTGTGTAAGTATAAGTACTTCCCACTAGTTCTGCTATGATGGCATTACAGGAAATATTTACAAAACATCTAAAGTATAACCGGGGCGGGGCTAGTCAAGCACACCCAGAACCCAAACCTGACTCGAAAATGATTCCAATGAAAGAATGAAAATTATACTTGCCAAACAAACTCACTACCAAACCTGTCCCTAATAGGAGCAAGTTGGGGCTGGTCCCTTGTTTTAACTAGACCCATTGCCATCCTTAGCCTTATCCCATGTATTTGGTGTTGGCTTCGTGTGTTCTACTTATTTGCTCAAGTTTTTTGGAACCGATATTTTGTCACTCAATCTCATGTTTTTCGAGAGTAAATCACATTCTGAATCTTTATTGTTCTCCTCCCTTATCCTTGTTCCTTGATATAGTACCCCTTTGAATTTTCATAGTGAGGCTGGTTTTGTTTCGCTGTCTACATGCTTAAGCAATCTCAAATGACATTTCTTATTTTTCATTTTCATTAGAAAAGCACCCACAATGTTGCGATGACATTTTGTGAGGCCAAGTTGGGCCCTTGCCATTTCAAAGGGGTAGGTGGGATGTGTAGGTGACCAGTTAGATTGGAGTTGGATGATTTTTTTACTCCACTCAGCCACTTTGAGGTTGTTATCCATATTATGCTTATTTGTGAAAACTGAAATAACTTGGCTTCAAAAGACTAGGGGGTCTGGTGTGGAGGCGAATGTTCACACACTACTTTCCCCTCCATATCTCATCTGCCTTGGCTGGTTATCTAGGGCTACCACATGTGCTCTTTTGAATGATTTATCGCACCATATCATTTCACCATACACATACAAAAACCTTCTGCCTAGAGGCACCTCACAGTTTATGTTAGAGAACTATTTCAGCCCTGTGGGACCCATGTATCATTAATCCAACCGCATCAGACTCATTACCTCTTTAGGTTCTTAATTCGGGATTGTGGAAATTCATGGATGTTAGTGTGAGGGAGGCAACTAGATTATAGGTGGCTTGGTGGCCCAGAAAATAGGGTGGGCTCTCACCCATAATCTCCATGGGAGATATTATTACGAGGAAGACGAGAAAAAGAGGCAAAAAGGAGAGACCTCTTGCATTATGGATCTTGTATCAGATGAATCTCAATCTGTTAAATTATATAAGAGGAGCCTTCTTTATATAGGCAAACAAAGGAATATTGTAAAAATATCATAACTTGCTTCGGTCCTATGTGGATAATCTTCACAGGCCTTACCCATTCGGTGATGTGCCCGAGTCATTGATGACTCTTGACAGTGACACTCCCCATGGCAGGCTGGCACTAACTCTTTGCTCATTACGCCGAGTTTCCATCTGAACCCAGAGAAAGTTTTCCATGCTTACGGTGCTAGCTTTTGCTGGGCCTCGAAATCAGTGCCTGCTCCATGTAGCATGTAGCTCTCCTTGTCAAGTTTGCCATGTAGAAAAGGTGTTTTTGATATCCATAATCCATCTACTGAAGCTTCTATCATTTGCTAGTTGTAATAGCAATCAACTCCTGCACGGTGGTTAGCAGCCTATGGTGCATCGGACCATCTTTTTATTTTGTAAACCCACAATCAACTCCTTCACGGTAGTTAGCGGCCTATGGTGCATCTGACCGTTGTTTTATTTTGTAAACCCACTTGCACGTAACCAGCTTCACACTTTCTGAAAAAAGACACTAGCGCTCATGTCTCATTCTTGATCAAGGCTGCAATCTCTTTGCCTATTGTGTCTTGCCACTCCTCTATCTTTTGTGCGTCATCAAACAAAGTCGTGCTACAACTTTGTGAATCTTTGAAGTGTTGCAAGGAATATTTTTGCACACACTCCATCGATTATCTCGAGGATAATGATCTGGTCCCAGACTGATTAACCTCCACCTCCTTGGATTCCTCATCCTTGGGACGATTCTGCACCTGATTTTTGAGCTCATATAAATCTGACAACACCACCTCATCAATGTCATACATATCTGACATCAAGGCTTATTACACTTGCATAAAGTACAAATCATGACATTCATGCAACGACTAAAAGGTGCAGTTTAATTGTGTTTCTCAATCTTAGGTCTCAGCTGTGTAAATCTATACAGTTTAAACCGACAGGCAAAAGCACTATCCATGATTGACGATGTGGGAGTGGATGAATGTTCCTGGTTTTGCCAGACCACTCAACAACTGTACTTGTGGTTGGGTAGCTGTTTCTTTCCTTCAAACATTATTATCTATACAATTAAATTAAGGACAAAAAATATTGAACTTATTTCCTTATTAATTATTGCTTGGTGTACTCCTGGTGGTCCGTTTTCTTTAGCATGTGAAGTATGCACTGCAGGTTTATGCTGCATCTCTTTTGGCATTTCTTTGTGATTGAAAATGTTGAAAAACAACATACATACATACACACACAACAGATATATATATATATATATATATATGTATAAATTTAAATATTAATAGGATTGATCCCTGGCCATGCGTGAGATACCGAGGTGCCAACACCACTCAACCATGAGTGTGCCTATAATAAACAGTTCTTGCTCCTCCCATTCATGTACCAAACCATATCAGAGCCTTTCTGATGTTTACGACCAACCTTGTTACTGTCTCTGTATAATAGCGCTTCTGCAGTTCCATTGGGTCCATCTAATGTGAGATGTTTGCTATACATTTGATAGCACAAGCATATTCCATTTTTTGCTTTCTCTGCACAGATGCACATTTTGATCTTGTGTTTGGTTGGCAGGTGTGCTGTTCTGGTCATGGAAAGAATGGTGCTCTTTGTGTACTCCAACAGTCAATTCGCCCAGAGCTAATCACTGAGGTACGTAGGAGTTGTTTTTTAATCTTATCTAGAACTTTAGTGACTAACAGCCGTGCAGAATTTTGTCACATTGTTAATGTTCTTTTTTTTTTCATTTCCACCCATACAAAATCATTGATGATGGGTAGTGATTGTTTGGAATTGTTGGTTTCTGCTCTTTTTGTTACTCAAAGGTTGAATATTTAGTTCAGAACAAATGTTTGCGAAAATACTCATGCACATCATCTTTCCCAATAAATAAATAAAAAAACATCAGGACTGTCATAAAATAATGTATTATTGAAACAGTTGATTGCACGGCACTGTTGAAATCAGGAAGCGCGCACAATACATTAATCTCAGGGAGCAATTGCCTTTTTTGTCTGTTTCCTGCTTGATAGAATGCTAATATGAAAATTTGTTATTGTTGAAAAAGGAATCACTAGAAATGCCATATCCCACTAAACAACTCACAGATCTGGTTATGAGATCTCATAAAGACACAAGATCACTTCTTAAGGTGATAACAACCCTAGCACTATTGGAAGGTGTTCACTGTATCAATCAACAGTACATTGTATTATTTATTTAGAACTCAGTTGATTTTGTGTTCTTTAAACAGTGTTTCATGGGAATCTCCTCCTACGGGTTTTCTCAAATTAAACTTTGATGGAAGTTATGTTCAAGCCATTGGAAGAGGTGGTATTGGAGGTGTCATTAGAGACCGGAATGGCATTACTGTAAGGAATTTCTTTGGGCCGGTTGATTCTTTAGATGCTAATGAATCTGAAATGAATGCTCTTTTGGTTGGTTGCCACGAGTTGCATAAGTTGGAAGGTTCTAAAGTTATCATCGAAGGAGATTCCTTTTCTGCCATTCAGTGGAGTTTAGGCAATTGTTCTTATCCTTGGAGGTTGGCTGATATGGTGGAGGAAGTGCAAGATATTTTGAGTCAATTGGATGCTGTCCTTTATCATGTGTTACGTGAGGCTAATGTTTCGGTGGATAACCTTGCTAAGGAAAGGGGTGCTTCGTTCTTCTTTATCCTTTGATGTATAGTTTGTATTGAGTGTTCTCCTGTTTTTTTTCTCTTGGGTTTTCCCCTCTTATTAATAAATTTTACTGTTACAAAAAAATTTTATGAAAAATTACATCTATATAAATATATTGACTGGATCACCTGTTAGAATATGCTATTCAGTCATCAAAATTGATTACGGAGATTGCTGGTTGAAGTAATGTAACCAATTTAAGAAAAAGAGAGAGAAGATCTCTTGAAAAAGTGAAGGGCTTGTCTTGGTTATTCTTGGGGCGGTTAGAATATGCTATTCAGTCCTCTCGAAAACTCCTAAGAGAATTTTCTGTTATCAATGGTAAAGGGACTGTTGCTCTTTAATGCTCCAAGCCACAGGCGAGTGGTGCAATTGGCACGTGAGCGTTACCGGGATCCTCCTACAGTTAGGATGTATTTTCACTTTCCCTTTATCATCTCATGGAAAATAAGATTGTAAGAGATTTGAATGCTATTGTTGTGTTTGCAGTAAAAGGATAACAAAGAAAAAGCGAGATACAATGATAATACAGAAGAAGCCCAATGGAAAAGGAAATTCTGTAGGTGTAAGAACGTTATTTATACCCATATGCTACAAAACAAAAAAGCTACATAGTATGAGCAAACAAAGAAACATCCATAACCACCCCTTATATAGCCAACAAGTCCACTTGTCATCAGCCAACCAACCATTATGCTGAAAAACCACATGAATTGAAGAGGAAAAGCTTTTATCTCATTACAATGAAATTGGAATTTCCGTAGTCCCATGTCCGAGGAAGTCGCCCTTGAGACAAGCATTGGAGAAATTGCTTCTTGCAACTTTATTCAATATCACATGTATTTATGTATTCATTCATTTTGATAGGTAATTTTTCTGTAATCCACAACCATGGTTGTGACAATGTGCACCTTCCAACTGTGCTACAGGTTCTTGTATATATTTATGCTATTAGAGTATTAACTGGGTAGATTCTAGCGTAGGTAAGTCTTTATTTTTTTTTTTTTATTTGAATGGTTTAGATAAATCTTGATTTATATCTTTGATTGTCTTTGTTGTACTCTATATGTTCATTAGTTTTCTATCAATGCAATAGAATCGAGATGATGGCAATTTTGATTGGTCACATGGCATCAGAGCTGATGATTTGAATTTCTTATGTTCCATCATCCATCCTTGGGTCCGTGTTCAATACATCTCAGCTGTTGATAAACTGCCTACCTTTATTCTCTGAACATTAGGAGTGGTAGACTGGTTGCGGATGGCTTGGTAATTTGATCTGCCCGTACACCATTTATTCTGTAATGCATCAATGGGAAGAATAACCAGTGGTTATTCTCCAACTTATCACATGTCTAGGTCTCACACCAGAAAAGACAGATTCAACACTAAAATAGAAAGAGAAAAATTTATTTCATTGAGTGGTTGGAAAGAAAAATGGTAAATACGTTTTATAATGGAAATCTCTAGGGATTGAGCAAATCCTTTGACATGATTGCTGTTAGTTTATTTCTGCATCTTAGCTACTAGGGATTGAGTGAAATCCCTTTGATGATTTATTCCTCTCTAAATCTTAGCTAATATTGGACAGTTTAAATCAACTAATACCACTCAGCTCTAGTAATCTATGATTCTGATATAGGAACAATATGTAAAGAAAATTTTCTATAGACTTTTACAATGACAAGACTCTAGTTAAATAAATTCAGTATATTTCTACTGATTTTCACCAAGATAACACTTTTTTTATAACGGTACCAAGATAACACTTTAGGTAGATCTCTATAATAACATCTGATTTTCCCAGATAGACTTTGTAGATCTCCACTGATTTATCTTCTTAACAGCATGGTTGTGCATGGGCCTCCTTTGGTGTATGATTAGGTCTAGTGAGCCTTAAATCGGCCAATTTGCTTTGGCCTTCGGGCTGGTGTATTGGTTGCTTCACTATGCCCTGTCTGACCTTTTTTTTTTTTTTTTTCTTCTTTTTTGCTGAAACTATGCCCTAACTCATCCACCACCCAGAACTGAACATATCTTCTCAGAACCTGGACGTGATCAGGTTCAGATGGATTACTAACTTGCAACCCATTTCAGTATGTTGTCCTCGGACCAGTTCTCCATTGCCACCACCAAATCCTGTCCTGTGCTGCTGTCATGAGTTTGACACCAAATCCAGTCCTCTGTTGTTGTAATGAACTTTGATTAGCTGCTGACATGCAAATACTTGAATCCTAGTGATGCAATCTTCACCATTCACAACTCCAACTGCTTGTTCCTCAGGTTCATACCTGAAACCCATGATACATGGTTACTTCGAAATAGTTGGTGTTCATGTATGCACTACTTATTTTCATGTGTAAATTTCATTTCCTTGCCGGATCACAGTCTGTCATCTTTGGATCTTCTACTAGGTTATGTAGAAATAGTTGGTGTTTCTTGTATGCACAACTTAATTTTCATGTGTAAATTCCATTTCCTTTCTGTATCATTTCCTGTCATCTTTGGATCTTCAACTAATGACATTGCAAACCTGAAACTTATTTAAAAAGGGTGGAAAGAAAGAGGAAGAAAAAAACCTCAAGAGTGCATCTCTGGAAGCATGGTGAAGGATAGGGATCTGGATTCTGGACGACATAAATGTAATTTGGTTGGTTGGTGGGGCTTGAAATGGAATTTAGGGTTTAGGGTTTTTACGATTTGTGATAAATGAAATGCAGTTTTTTTTATTTCAGATCCTGAATCCAAGCAAGGCCCTGCAATTATTTGTTCTTTTTCTCTCTTCATCTTCTTCCTCTTGGTTAGGGTTTTGGGTCATACGGGCTATGTGGGTCAACCCTAACAATACAATGTTCTTTTTTTGTATTGTTGTCTAAGGAGGACACGTGGCAAAGTTTGTGGGGTCGATCAGTTTCATGCCTTTCAAGCTCTAGGAAAGGAAGTTGGTAACTCAAATCTCCTATTGGTTGTCTTTCTTGTACTATCAATGAAATACAGTCTTGTTTATCCCATTTTCCCTTAATCTTACTCTACTGTTGGATAGACCTTGTAACTCAGTCTCCTACTGACTTTGGTTGGATAGAAAGTCCCTTTGTTATCTATTGATCCTAGGGTTTTTGTAATGATCATAGTTCTGTGTGTATTTTTCTTTTTTTCCTCTCAATTGGTTTCTGCATGATGGTTGTGTTTAGTTATTATGGGTGGGTTATCTTCTCATTTTAGACTCATGACGTATATGTACCCTTCCTTGTGTTAGTCAGCAGTCTGATTTTTAGGTGCGTGTTCTATATGCAGGTTGAGCTGCCTGGCTGCAAGGGAATTTGGACTGTGTACCACAAGAGCTCTCGTGGCCATAGTGCTGATTCTTCTAGAATTACTTCTGAAGATGATGAATATCATGCATATTTGATCATAAGCTTGGAATCTCGAACAATGGTACTTTGCAATATGGAATGTGTAGTATCTTTTTTTTTTTTTTTTCACACTTCTTTTTTTCCCATTTGGAATAATGCATTAAAATTTGTAATTCTCTTTTGGGTAAAAACTTTAAATTTTGTATTGTGGTTATATTTGGCCTGTAGTTTGGGCTGATAGGCAATTGTTGTAGAAAACTTTCCCACCTATCTTCGATCTGATAAGGGATATGAATTACTAAATTATGGTTGGAAGTCGCATCTTTTCGTTTTACTTAAAAAAAAAAAAACCAAATTTGTTTATACTTGAATTATACTTTTTTAATGGTGAATTTGGCAAAGTAGTGATGCACCCACCTCTAGTTCTTTTCCTTTACTTGTTGCCAAATGCCAACCAATGTTTAGGTATGACAAAAATTATTGTATGTAGCGATCAATGCTTGTTTTCAGTGTTGCAGAGATCTGCGTTGGTGACTCCACCTTTCGTGTTCAAAAGGAAGCCTATGTGTTAACATTTTAGTTATTCAATTTGTGTTGAATTTTTTTATTCGGTTCCATTCTTGTTTTTACCTGATTTCTTCTTTGTCATCATGTCTTTTCTATTTATGTTTTGGATGCCTTCCAGCTTCTTCTTGGATGCGTTGTTTCACCAATCTGGTTGCTCAATGGAATTCTTTCTAATTCTATATTGGATTTCAGATCTCATGTGAATCGTTCCAGTTTTACTCATTTCAGTGATATGACTGAGTCCAATTCTGAAACTGGGTGTTATTTTTTGGAGTACACTGGTCGGTTTTTCGGTTGATTAAATTTTTTTGGTATTTGAGTTTTGAAGGGGAATTTATTTATTTTTATTTATTATTTTGTAGTGTTCGACAAACCTTGTTGGAATTGTTATGTTTGATGCAGCTGGTTTCAACCATTTTTTTTATATTTCTGATAACATGCACTGTGCCATCCTCACTAACTATATTTTTTTGGTGACACTCAGGTTCTTGAGACAGCTGATCTTTTAGGAGAAGTTACGGAAACTGTTGACTATTATGTTAAGGGAAGTACTATTGCTGCAGGAAACTTGTTTGGAAGGTGAATATGCATGCAGTCTTAACTTCTTGACTGTTAGGTTTAGTTCATATATTGTGTTGCTGTTTTCTCCTGAAGTTTCAACTTTTTGTGGGAAAACGGTAGGGACTGTATTTTGTCTTGTGCTTGTAAGCTAAAAAATATTTTTCTGCCAACTCGTGACTCCTGTTGTGTTTGTGCTCATGTTTGCCGCTAGAACTTCAATTTGAGAATGTTGATTTTAAACCTTAATCTGTTTGTTCCAATGCATTATTAATTTCTTGTATTTTTTTTCTTTTTTTGAATGTAAAGTGCTAGTGCGAGCATTATGTTCTAGAATATGATGCCTCACTATAGTGATATAAATTGAGTAAACAAAGCATGGGGAGCAGGAATATGCCAATGCTGTTCCTTTTATCTTGGACATGGATGCAGCTAGTTCATAACATGCTATTCTTAATTGATATTATGAATTTGTAGGAAAAACTCATCATGCTGGTAACTTCAGTGCTATGCATTATTTGGTTTTAACATTTGTTAGGTTATATGAAAATGATAGTATTCTCCATGGTTTTAGAAACCGGCCGAGTCCGAGTTTCAATCAAGCCTCCCCCCGGTCTATACGGCCAAGTCCAGTGGACAGAAGGCCAAATAAATATGTTTCCTCTATTTTCTTGTTGTGAGAAGATGTTAAGGCTTTTTGGGTCCTTTTGCTCTGATTTTTGAAGATGAAAACCACATTTTCTAGAAGATCTAAGCCTTCAATGATTGGGGGTAATGCTCTTTTGATTGAATGAAAATAAAATCCAACTACCTAGTATTACTTAAAATTCATTTTAAATAATTGCAACACATGTTGCTTAGGTTCATAGTGTAAGTTGGAAATACAAGAAAATTGGGCAAGTCTCTGTCAATGTGACATAATAACCTCATAGAAATATCTCTCCCCGACCGTCACCAATGTTAACACAGGCCAACTTATATTATAATGGGCTACAATTACAATCTATCAAAACCATTATAGTATGTATTGATGTACAAGTCTGACTAATATCAATCTATCAAATCGCCTATTATAGCATGTATTGCTGTACAAGTCTACAATACAATGGACTTTGCAGATGGGTCATGGATGGGCCAACTTATATTATAATGGGCCTGTGTTAACATATAGTTCCCCTGGAATTATTATTGGGATCATATCTTGTTAATTTCTGTATAGGAATCATATGCAAATTATCCAGGTGTCTTTTATTCTAAAAGGTTGGATGATGAAACCTTAAGAGAATGGTAATACTGAATGGACTATGCATGAGAGTGCTTTGAAGGCTTACTTTGGGCTTTTTTCTAGGCGTCGAGTTGTCCAGGTTTTTGCACGTGGCGCTCGTATTCTAGATGGTTCTTATATGACCCAAGATCTGAGCTTTGGAGCTTCTAATTCTGAATCAAATTTAATTTCTGAGAGTTCGACTGTGGCATCTGTTTCTATAGCTGATCCATATGTTTTATTGAGAATGAGCGATGGAACTGTTCAACTTCTAGTTGGAGGTATGATTTGATATTATGCATTTTGTTATTTGTTCTCACTTTATGTGACTGCCATACTTTTTTTGTTGCTTGTGGTGGTTTTCTATAATCACTTTGGTCTATGTTACAAGTGGACATCACAATCACTATACACTTGAATATATGGGGCTTAATATATGTAATCTTGTTCTTTACTCTGTATGCTAGGATATATATTGCACATGTTATAGCTGAATGCTGGTAATTGCTAAACCTTCCTCCAATAAGTACAAGCACAGGGCAAAAATTGGCCCAGATGTTTGAATTAGGGTGCTTGATGCAGAGTCGATTTTTTATCAAAAGTTTGAATTGGTTGAATCCTTTGTGGAGCAATTCAAGCATCTTAAGAAGGCCTGCAAGGGTCCCGACAAGAATTGATTGAGGTTTGGACCCAAAACAGTCCTAAGTTTTAGTTTAAAAATGCGTTTCAGGGGCTGTTTGGAGAATAAGATAAAAGACGAGCTTATTTGCAAATCTTCAGAAAATTCAAAACCTCAATAGGTCTAATGTGCCGGTTCTTTGAGGCTTGGGTTCATGGGTCAAACTGAACCCAACCCATACAAATTAATACATCAAGTTGGTCGCTCCTGAGTCCACCTTCAAATCGTGGGTTTTGTTCCATTAATAGGTGGGCCGTGTGTGCCCCACAACCTGATTTTCATAACTCTACAAGGATGCCCAGATCTTATTTCAGCACTGATTTTCTTTATTTATTTTTTGCTTTGATTCCTTTTTTTCGTTTAGAAATTGTATGGAAAGACTTCTATTAGTGATAGGACTCTAAACTGAAGCATGGACTGTTTTGGGTCCAAACTTCGATCTTCTCCCCCGGTTGAAAAGAACTCGTCCTCTCTCTAATAGAAGTCTTTCCATACAATTTCTAAACGAAAAAAGGAATAAAATCTAAAAATAAATTAAGAAAATCATTGCTGAAATCAGATCTGGTCGTCAAAGAAACTCTGGTTTAGATTGGCTGTGGGCCCCACATGGCCCACCCTTCGATGAAACAAACTCCACGATCTTGAAGTGGACTCATGGGCGAACCTGCTGATGCCCTTTTATAGTGGATTGGGTCAGTTTTGATCCACTTATCCTGCTGCTAAAAAACCTGCACGTGAGTGCTTATTTCAGCTATGAAGTTTCTGGAATTTTGCAAATAAGTCCCCATCTTCTATCTTATTCTCCAAACAGTACCTGAAACATATGTTTAAACTGTAACTTGGACTGTTTTAGTTCCAAACTTCGATCAATTCTTGTCTGGACCCTTGCGGACCTTCTTAAGATGCTCGAATTGCTCCATGAATTATTGGCTCTCAATCTGAAGCCAAACTTGAGGGCCTAGAATTATCTAAACCCCATCTCCCCTCTTTCAAATAGGAAAGCTAGAATTGTGTGATAAAGTAGGAATTTTACTCAGTAGACCTAAAACCATTATATGCAAACCTACAACCACAGTATAAAATTTGGTAGTCATAGGGAAAACATAAAACCATTATATACCTTTTTTTTTTTTTTTTAATAACTCATGAAAATAGTATAAAGAAAAAAAAATCATCTTTAACATTTCAGTGAAGGTCTGTTGTAGAATGTTGTGGCTATTAATTTGGTAGATATTGAAGATTGTTTGAGGTGGTTTAGGCATGCAAATAGATGTCTGGATGCATCCTCGTTAAGAAATTTGAAGTTTTACAAGGAACAAGGACTAGGGAGCATGGTTTTAAAACTCAACCGAGTTCGAGTGGACTCAGCCGATTTGACTCAGGCTTATTCCTGACCAAGTTAAGATGGGGTCCAATCCCCCTTTCTAAAAGCTAATCAGCCAAGCTGCCTAGTAATGCAGCCGACCATGTAAAGGGCTTCTTTCTTTGCAAGATTTTTTGGGCCTAGAGGGCTACTCGGCTCGGCTTGGAGATCGAGTCTTGCCACAAGTCTGAGTTTTAAACATTGCTTGGGAGAACTGTAAAGCATTGAAATGAAGTAGCCAAAACTGACATGTTAGATTATGGAAATGACTCTGAATTTATCTCTACATAGGAATGATTGGAAATATCGAACTCATAAGATGGCCTTGAGATAGATGGGATAGGCATGATGATGATGTTTTATATTTTGGAAATTTAATTGTTAAAAACCTTCTAGTTTCCATATTAATTAAATGCTTTCCCTTGAAGCTGAAACTTGTTTATTCACAAGTCGCCTTTTGTTGATTAGTATCTCCATTTTTATGGTTGTACATATGTATTTCCTAATTCACTGATAGTGAACATTTTGACTCAAACTCCTAAACTCCTTTTCTACAGGCATTTATTTCTATATTATTGATCGTTTGCTCCTTGACTTGTTCTTGAAGATTTCTGTCTTGCTATTTTACCCTTCTAATGTTTTGTTACCTCGAATTCTAATGGCAGATCCCTCCACTTGCACTGTCTCTGTTAATGTTCCGGCTGTTTTTGAAAACTCAGCAGAATCAATATCTTCCTGTACTCTCTATCACGACAAAGGACCTGAGCCATGGCTTCGTAAGGCAAGTACTGATGCCTGGCTCTCTAATGGAATTGCTGAGGCCATTGATGGTGGTGATGGGTCACTACATGATCAGGGTGATATATATTGTGTAATTTGTTATGAAAATGGTACACTTGAAATTTTTGAGGTACCTAGTTTCAAATGTGTTTTTTCAGTCGATAAGTTCATGTCTGGCAAGACCCATCTTTTAGAGAACTGCATCCAAGAACCATTCAAAGACACTCGGAAGTTTAAGAAAAATATGGAAGAGGATATGCCTAGCCAAATCATGAAAGAGTCTGGACAGAATATGAAGGTTATTGAGTTGTCTATGCAGAGGTGGTCGGGGCAGTTTAGCCGCCCTTTTCTTTTTGGAATTTTGACTGATGGGACAATGCTCTGCTACCATGCTTACTTATATGAGGGTCAAGAAAGTACAACCAAAGTCGAGGAAACCAATTCTGCTGATCTCAGCACTATTAGTACTTCAAGGCTTAGAAATTTGAGATTTGTTCGTGTCTCCATGGATACATTTACGCGGGAAGAACCTTCAGCTGTATGTCAAAGCCAAAGAATCACAATATTCAAGAATGTAGGCGGTTATCAAGGTTTGTTCCTTTCTGGGTCGCGACCAGCTTGGTTCATGGTTTGTAGGGAACGGCTACGAGTCCATCCACAGGTGTATACTTTATTCTTTTGTTTTCATTTAAAACACCTTTTTTTTAATGGTAACTATATTTCATTAAAAATAGCTAAAGGGTACAAGAGCCATATACTGAAAAGCTAGCAAACAAAAGGGAAACCACACATAAAGAGGCAAGCAGGCAAAAACCAAAATCATAAAAGATACAAGCCATCCTGGTCTATGTCCAATCTGCAATGCCCAACTCACTCCTTCACCATAAGATCTGCCACTGAATTAGCACTCCTTTTAATTTTGATTAAACGATGCATCAAGAGCTCTAGCTATATACCTTAGTCCTTCCACAGTATCTAGAAAGGCCTGATGGAGCCATACAAATATGAGGGCCTCATCAGTGAAAATATTTATTAGGTAAATACTTATCAGTTAGACTCGGAGCAAGAAATTAGACGCTTAGTTTGCTTAAAATACTATTCTTCATAAACTACATACCTCATGTCGTTCTGGACATGTGTAGCACCCGTCTCATGTAAATAGTTATTCTGAATGACACTAGAGTTTCAGAAACATAAGCTTTCACATTATCTTTACACTTTAACCTTGGTTTCCCTCAAAACATTAATTTAGCCAGCTGTCTTAAAGATCACAATGTTTTAGGAGAAAGATGTGAAACAAGATATTCCTGTTATCATCGTGATATTGCAAATATCATCAGAAGTGAGAGTATCATGTTATTTACAATATTTTGATGTGATTTACATAAACTCTGTATTTTATTTACATATAATTTTTAACACTTTCTAGTTTGTTTATATATATAATTGTATTTTTCTTTTTTTAATTTTTTTATTGCTAGGGAGGACTTCAACTTGTGCTTGGCATCCCCAAACAGCTGAGCTACAGCCAAGGCCTATTCGAATTAATTTATTTGTATTTTAGATTTTTATTTTGAGATAGGCCCAACATTTTTCCGAGATGATAAATTTCAAAGAGCAAGATTTATTGCAATGATTCAGTTGTATGTAGTTCTACATGGACGTGTGTTGGACATGTGTGCAAGGTGTCAGATGTGTGGTTGTCAAGAATGGCGGGTACCAGTCTGTGTCAGAATCAGATAATCCCAAGCCTGACATGATAAGCATAAAACTTGGTCTAGAGCCCAGCCTAGTTGAGCATTTAACAGGCTTGAATTTGGCCTAGTAAGCAACAATTTATCCACATATTTCATATATAGTGATGCATATTATCTGGAGGAAGATTCAACTAAGAGTTGTAAAAGCAAAATGCTTACCTTGATGTCGGGCCCACCTCAATGCATGCTAATCGCTGGCGTGGAGAGGTTTTAATGTGGGTTGAAGGTGCACCAAATATCACTATGGTCTTATGATCGTAATCATCTATTAAGGGCCCCAAATTTAACAGTTTTCACAAGAACATCTTCAACCATTAGATTTGGGCCCTTAGATGGTCACAGTCATGACATGGTGAGCTTAAATCTACAATGAAAGGATGAAACCTCTCCCTCCTATCCTACATCTGAGATCAGAATGCTTTTAGGTGGGCCCCACATCAAGCTCCATACTTTTGCTGCTGTTCTCTAGCTGGTTCGTGCCCAAATTCCTGAGAGTGTACACGTTATTATAATCCAGGTCCTGGATGGCCCCGAACTGATGGGCCTTTGAACTTGACCAATTGACCGATTCCTAGCCTAATTAGTTATAAAGCCTGAACTTTTGAGTCCTATGATATGCACTAGAATTAGTGGTCTAGGTCCAAACGCAATATGGGATGGGCTAGGCATGAAGACATGAGGGGCTGTCCTGATCCTTACATAACTGTATAACCTGGAAGTTGGAACCCTGGGGAGCCACTCCTGATGACAGATGCACTAGCACCCTAGCACACAGGAATTTTATGCTGTACTTGCATAGTACCCATGCACACAGGAATTAGAGGGTTCAGAAGTGACCACTCTGTGCTGACAGAGTTGATGGTCCAATGATCCAGACTATTGTCAAAGCCCCACCATGACTGGTTGATTCCCTATGAATATTTTGTATTGGAAGATCCTTGCCGCTTAATTTTTTGGCCTTCTTATGTGTTGGCTATATATATTTTTCTTTACCTTTCATTAGTAGGCCAAAAATCAGATGGCTGGGATCTCCCATTTTGGTGCATTTTCCATCCATGTTGAAAAAAGAAATAAATAAAAACCACGAGCTAAAAACCATCATAGGGGAATGTGGATGACAAACATATCCTAATTGTATGAAATGGCAGTCAGGACACTGTACTTATCCTAATGCATTGGGACCCTGTAATTACATAACTAAAAAGGTATTGGGATTTTGTATTCGAGTACTGATATAAGATTAAATGTAGCTAAGAATTTCTTCTACTAGACCTCTATATGCAACGTTAAATACCACAATGTTCCATCGTCGCAGTGTTCATCAAAATTCTTGTTTCATTTTTGTGTATTTTGTCTAGGGTTGGCTAACATGTAATGCCATTACACATCTATAAATTGTTTGAGAATCCCTATGAGTTCAAAGTGCATAAGCTTAATTCAGTTGTCCATAAACTGCTGCACAACTTTATTGAAAGTTGAAAGAGTGTTCGGTTTCTTAAATATTGTACAAAAGTAATAAATGCGTTGGGCCAAATTGTGCATCATGTAAAGGGTGGCTCACACGTAATTGCTGCTGTGGTTTATTTGTAACATTGATCAAACTTAAGCTTCCTGAGCTTCCTTTATAATCTTGATAAATGAAGTTATATATGAAAATAATTTATCTACTCACAACCTTTTAAAAATCAGTTATTAGTTACTCGCCATCATGATAACTGTTTTCTGTTCCTACTTTTTGGCACAGCTTTGTGATGGCTCCATTGTAGCATTTACGATTCTTCATAATGTAAATTGCAATCATGGGCTTATATATGTTACTTCACAGGTAATGGCTCATTTTCTACCTTGTATTATCCTTTTATGGTTTATCAAAGAACACATTAGACAATAAATTTACTTGAGACAGTTCTTCTGTTTTAGGGTTTCCTGAAAATTTGCCAACTACCATCTGCATCAAGCTATGACAATTACTGGCCAGTTGAAAAGGTGGTTGATCATACTTATCCAATTGTCAGATTTATCCATCTTTCTGGAAGATTGGCAGTCCTATCACTGATTCTAATTTGTCTTTTTCTAAAATGCCAGATTCCTTTAAGAGGCACTCCACATCAAGTGACATATTATTCAGAAAAGAACCTCTATCCATTAATAGTCTCTGTTCCTGTGAGTGATTTCTTTTATTTGAATATAGATCTTACTCAGACGTGGTCATCAGTATCATAATTTAGTGTCCATATATTTTTGAAGATCTCTTTCTTATCAAGATGAGTGAGCCTTACAATATTCATTTTTCGATTTAATATTATATTTGAAAAGAGTATGCCACCTTGCTTATTTAAAAAAAGTGGAAAGGAAAGGATGTTTATTTATTTATTTATTTGAAAAAAATTCTTTTCCGACAGCATAATCCATCATGCTGTTTCATTCTTCTCAAGGACACGCACTACTCTGGTTATAAATTTATTTAGACTAAAATAATGCTCTTGGTCATGTTTGGTTTTGAGTTTTGATTGACTCTGTTGGATTCCTTTTAGTGCTATATTATTCTTGGGTAGTGGTTTAGTTTCTCTTCATTTTTCTCGCTTACAGGTTGCTAAGCCGCTAAATCAAGTTCTTTCATCTCTGGTTGATCAAGAAGTTAGCCATCAGATTGAGCATGATAACCTTGGTTCTGATGATCTGCACAGGACCTATACTGTAGATGAGTTTGAAGTTCGCATTTTAGAACCAGAAAAATCTGGTGGGCCTTGGGAAACAAGGGCCACCATTCCAATGCAAAGTTCAGAAAATGCACTAACTGTGCGCATGGTGACATTGTTTGTAAGTTGACAAAACATTTTCTTTTTATTGGACTGATCTGAAACTACCTTAGCGTTTGTTTGTAATCTGTACTTCGAAATTTTCTTTCAATCTCACATTTCCTTCCAGAATACCACAACAAAAGAAAATGAAACACTTTTGGCCATTGGAACGGCATATGTGCAAGGAGAGGACGTGGCTGCAAGAGGGCGTGTGCTGCTGTTTTGCATTGGAAAAAATACTGATAATCCTCAAAATTTGGTAGATAATAATTGATTATCTGGCTTGTTTTTTAAGAGGATATTACCCCATGCAAACCAAATTCTCCATTAAATTCTTGGTTATTTTGCAGGTCTCTGAGGTTTATTCGAAGGAATTAAAAGGAGCTATCTCTGCTTTAGCCTCTCTTCAGGGCCATTTGCTGATAGCTTCTGGCCCTAAAATCATCTTGCACAAATGGACTGGTAGTGAGTTGAATGGTGTTGCATTTTATGATGCTCCTCCACTACATGTTGTGAGCTTAAATATTGTATGTTCATCTTCTCTTTCTTTTTTGTATCCTTACAAACTGACTGTTGATGTTATACCTAAGTTTGAGTAGTTTTATGTTGGGTCCTATTGACAACTTGATATTGTAGTAAATAACCCCAAGGCCAAGGCTTGTCTCAAATTAATAAACTCGGGAGTCTGAGGTAGATCCACAAGGTATGGAAGAGTAGAAATGCACTTTTCTAACCTAAACAAAATCTATAACTAGCCTAATAAAAACCATACCACTCATGATCTCTGAATAAAAATTATACATCAATTACAACCCATTAAATTGAATAAAAAACTTAAAACTAAAAATAATCCTAAATCAAACTACTAAAAATCAAAGTGCTGCAACACCACTATCAACATAATAAAATTAAATTAAAACAACCAATTGAATGCAATTAAATTGAATAACAATAATAAATTAAATTCCAAGGGTCCAGGATCCACTTTTTACCAATAATTTAAGGTACAAATAGTTTCAGATCTCCCCTCTGAAATAAGGTGTCAATTTATTTCAGATAAAGGAACAAAAATAATGTATTTTAAACAACCAACATCAGAAATAATTATTATAAGTGATATTTGGCTCACACAAGTTCTTTTGCATTTGCTCACAGGGAATTTAAGCATTTCATATATCTATGAACAAAAATAAGGAATCAAAGAATTTATAGATTGAAACAAGTAACAAACAAATCATTCCTTTCAAATTGAAATGGCTAAATACATAATTTTCTAATCCTGTCTATGCGCAAAATAAATTAAAGTAAAAAAGTATCATCCTTCACCTAAGAAAAAGAAAATCATGCTTCCATAGAGTACATCTTCATCTTCTCTTCTTCAAAAATTTATTTCAATAACGCTCTTACAAAGAAAAAAAATAACATAATGGAAAAGGGGGAAAGTAAAGGAGCGGGAAAAAGGGGATGGAGAGAGTGGCTTGGGCGTGTGAGGATGTGTGGGAGAGTGGTGTGAACGTCCTTTCTTGGGTTGGACGTCCCACCCTCTTTTTTATAATTTTTCTTAGAGAGAGTTGCTTAGGTAGAAAGAAAAGGAGGGAAAGATGAAGCAAAGGGAGAATAAAAAAGGAAAGGGAGAGACAATAGAAGAAAGAGAAAAAAAAGAAGGAAAAATAGGAAGTCTTTCTTCAACTTGGAATTCTGGTTGCACATGCATTTTCCTAATTCATCTCATCTTCTCTTCTTTTCAAAAATCTCTATGCGATCTCCACCGTTGATCTCTTCTTGAATGATTCTTCTCAAATTAGAATTCTTTCATATTTGGAAAGTCTTCTATCTCTTTTGAAAATTTGAATCTTTTTGAATTTGAATCTCTCATTTCTTGGATTGCTAGTCTTCAAATTATTGCTAAAATAGAGTTCTCTTCAAATTCAAAAAGCTTTCAAAGCATGGGAGGATTTTTCTCCAAAAAATAAGTGGGCCCTACCTTGGACACCCCTCCGTTGGGATTGACGCCCAAGGGAGGTCTTCTTCTGGTGGATTCTTCTTCCTTTTTCTTCTGGATTTCCTGTTTGACTTCTATCTCTGCACAATTTCCGAAGTAGGCTCCGCATGTGTGTCCCTCTGTGTATTCCCTACAAAAGAAAATAATTAAATTAAAAATAATAATCTCACGTAGAAAACTATCATGCTTTGCATGGGCCCCAAATGGACACATGAACTCATGCAAATATACCAGTGCACTCAAGACTTTGTGTACAATGCAATGGGTAAAAGAAAATTAATGACTTTACGTGTAAAATAAAGATATGAACTAGGATAGTCCGTTAACCCAAAAGAATAACCCAATAAATATGCAAATTTCCAAAGTTAAACACAAATTCTCATTAAACCCATTTTGAAAACAATGATGCATATTTATGTGTAATGCAAATTATTATTATTATTATTTTTTTTTGAAGAATGACGATATATTGCTCAAAAGGAACTGTACAGTATAAGATATATATACTATCTCAAAAAACGCCACAACAAAGAGGATGAGTAACCAAAAACCAAAAGATGAAACGGATTAAACCCCAAAAAATGGGCAAAATCGAATAACAAAAACAGGCAATAGCACCAGAAAAGAGCTATGTAATGCAAATTATTTGATCAGAAATAAATCCAAAATCTCTATGAAATAGTGAAAATAATATTCTATATTTTAGACTCATCAAGTCTTGGAGTTTGTCACTGCTTATTTCTTGTTCATGCATTGAACTTATTAAGCTTCTACCACTTTTATTGGGATTCTTTAAAGATACTTTTTAGAGTTGCATCTCCTTATTGCTTTTCTTGAGGAATTAGTGAGAATGGAATGGAATCATCCAAGCTGGCGAGAATTGGGAATAAGAAGTGGAAAATAGTTGGTCACGATGTCATACTGCTTGTTTCCACAAATGAGGCACAACACAGGCACAACTCAAGTACAAAAGTCGAGTGACTAGGAGTCACTCACATTGAAACAATCTCTTGAGGATGTCTTTTGCAAAAACAACCCCTTTGTGGAGGGACTGATACCCTTTCCACAATGGGTATGGGGCCCCACATTTCATGCACATGTGGGTGAGACCCTGATGTGGAACGAGGTACCAGATGCAGGGTGGGTAAGGGAAGATGGAAGTGATAGGGGATAGCTTAGGCTTCACACTTGAATATTGGCATCACACCAAACTCCAATAACTGGAGGCAAAGTTCTCCCATTGTAAGAGAGAAGAAGGGTACAAAAACAATCAGAAAATTTTCTTTTCAGTAATCAAGTCTAAAGCCAAAGGGAGGCATTACATCATTATATAGGAGCAAATAAACACCCTAAAACTAATCTCAACCCTCTAAACACATCAATGGCTGAGATTAAATTATCCATTTAGACTTAAATAACTTAAAAATATAACTCATAAAAACAAATCCAAATAAAATAAAGCAAATAACATAAGTGGGCTGGGCCCAATGAACTGGTTGACCCATGGGTCATGGGCCTGTCCTGCGTCACTTCCCCGTAAACTAGTATCCTTCACGTTTTCCTCTTTGATATCTATTTTTGGGTTTCTCATTGTTTTCTTCCATCTCTCTCTCTCTCTCTCTCTCATTGAGGGAGTTCTAGCTCTAAGTTTTTGCCAGTTGTTGCTGTTCATATAGCACCCAGTTGCATCAACTTCTTCCTAGAACATTTCTGATTTCTTCTAGTGTCTAACAGGTGAATGATTGGATAGTCATGAAATTCTAGTCTTCGCTACTTTTGGTCTATAGCTGTTCCAAAAGGTGCCTACTATTTAGTTCTTGCCTTCTTGGGATCTGTCACCATGCAAACTAATAATTAGTTGGTCTAGCTGAACCATTTAGAAAATGGTACTTGACAGTCCCCACTCCTATACCTTCTTTAAAGTGCAACCTTTTGGAAGATATGCTTTGTAGCTGATAATTTATTATCATTATTTAGCATCTTCTCTTACATTAGTCCAGCTGAAAATTTTTGTATTTCTAGATTTACTCATTTTGCGCAAATGTCCCTAGATTTTGATACTCTAGTATTCGAATCTCCTATATGTGGCTAATGTGTCCTTATTGAAGCAAGGAATCCTCAATGTTTCTTGTCTTCATTAGTTCTTTTTGAGAATTTTGTGGAGAGCAACTAAAGATTGTGCATCTTCTGTGTTTTTTCTTTAATCAGACTTTAAGGTGCATTTTTCCTTGCCAATGAGTGTCACGTCATGAGTAAAGTTTTTTTTTTTTTTTTTCCCATCCTGCAAGGAAGGCTGTGACCAGTCTAAAGTCCCACCTTTGTATTCGTTTCATCTTGTCAATCGTTAACTTACTCAAAGCCACACATTCAATGAAGACTTGGGCTTTGAGTTTTGATCAAACTCGGTAGTCTCAAATCAGTTTTTTTTTTTTTTTTAATGGTTGGGCAAAACTAGTATCATTGTTCAGATATTTTTAATGATGTGATCATATTTTAAGAGTTTGATTGTATATCATTGCAGGTGAAGAATTTTATCCTGCTGGGTGATATTCACAAAAGCATATACTTCCTCAGTTGGAAAGAACAAGGTGCCCAGTTGAGCTTGCTGGCTAAGGATTTTGGCACGCTTAATTGTTATGCCACAGAATTTTTGATTGATGGAACTACCTTGAGTCTTGCTGTCTCGGATGATCAAAAGAACATTCAGGTAAATCTTCTATTTACCTGTCTTTTGGTAGGTCTTGGCTGATACTTTTGGAGTACCACGCTGGTAATGGAGAATGTGTTTTTCATTACCTGGTAGCATACAATTCCCAAACAATTTACTATATGTGCAATAGTTTAATGGTTCTGATACATGGGAAGGTCACGTAAACTTAATTGCCACCACTACCAATGTCTTATTCCCAAGTATCCATGAGTGCTAAATAACATACAAAAATCAGTCCTGAATGTGTCTTTATGCTATTACGATGGCTACCTGGCACCCAGAAGGCAGACATAGCCAACCAAAATTAAAGAACTCTAGGAGTCTATGTGGATAAGGAGGGAAGCTGTGTAAAATGGAGGATTGTAGAAGGGGAAGACATAAAGAAAGAAAGACATCCAAGTCTAAACTAAAAATATGCCTGCTGATGGAATGACTATACAAGGGAGTGCATCTGACAGGCCAATTTGTTCTAATTCAATGATACATTGGTGCAATTGAAATACTCAGGAAAGTTGGATGAATTCAATTCTGTTTTTCATAGATCCCAATATATTATGTCCAGCTCTATTTTAGAAGGAAATCTTCCAGCATCTTAAAGGATTTTCAGGCTACTTCAATGTCTAGCGAGGAATTTTTTCTTGTGAGAAGTAATTAGTATTAGGTAATGTGTGTTGTGCGGGTGATAACCTATTCGATTGCTGAAATTTAACTTCTGCTATTTAGATTGATGTTGTGTCAAGTTTTTAGTAGGGAATCTTGTACCTTAAAGAACTCTCATGCTCCTTCAATGGCAATTATTTTTGTGACATCGGCTATTAAGAGTTTTGTTATGTCACTTCCTATTTAGTAGATAATCTTGTATCTTAAAGAAATTTCATGCTTCTTCGAGGTTTACTTCGCAAATTTTTTTATCGTGATTAGTGTTAGACAGGTATTGTGTGTTCTGTGGTGGTAACCTATTTAATTGCGGAAAATTAACATGTTCGATTCAGATTAAGAACAGATTCTAAATAGTTATCCAGTTTCAAGGACTGATCTTACCTTGCCATGGTCAACTTCTTTGTGAAATTTTTATCCCTGTGTTTTGAAAAACCAATGTCATTCATATGCCACATAGTCATTCACATCAAAACTGATTCCCATAATCACTAGATAAAGATTTTTACAATATTTCCTGAAGTATCTTAGAATAATGTGCATGTATATATTTATTTATTTACCTGCAGTAATGAGTAATGAGCAGTTGACCGGCATGGACCTTTTGTCAATAAGGAGCTGACACATCTATTGAATTAAAGGATGTCAAGCATGTCTCCCATCTCAGGAAATAAGTATGGGTATTTTTTTACAAAAAATAGCTCATTTTTATTTGGCAATTTGGGCATGATGTCTTTATTAGTGTGAAAAATAGCATGAGTCTGATTTCTTTTTAACGTGCACATATTTTATCAAACTTTTAATGAAAAAATTTATTAACATGATCACTCAATTCGAAGGAGTTCTCAAACAGGGCTGAGCCATGTGGTGCCCTCCTAGTTCAGTGTGGATGGGTTATTTTGAGGCAAGCTGAGTCTACAGGAGGAAGTGGTGTGCTGAGAAATGAATTAGGGGATGAAGGAATTGAATGAAGCCAAAGTTATTGGGGTTAGATAGGTTCTCAGAATATCTGATAATTGATAGGATTCAAAAAATTGGTTTTGTTTGGGCAATGAGAAGCCAAAACCATGTAGTTTAGGTTTTCATGGAGTTAATAATGAGCATTCATTCTATTCAAAAATGAATTTTGACTTCAGTTGCATGTTCAGAATCCAATACTGTCACTGACTCACTGTGTTCAGTTTGGCCAATCCTAGAACATAAGATTTATAGATTTGACATAATAGTTAAAAAAATCAAGTTTGTGGAGTTTGTTTTAGAAGAAAATAATATGAAAAAGAAACCAATAAAAATAATAAGTAAATTCTAATCAAATATTGTAACTTTATTTATCAAATTGCAAAATGATGTTTAAATTAGGACTAGAAGCATCCGCGAAGATTCCGAGGTGGGTTAGTCGCTCAATTCATAGAATCTTTGCAGCATGAATTTGACCGAAGCCTTGTACTGGATTCATCATTCTGCTTTATTTTGTAAAACATTTGGACGTGTGTTAAGAGTCCTTACCTGCGGATCAATTGTTTACTTGTGAATATTCATTTCAATAGTAAATGAATGACTGAAGCCTGAATTTTGATCTGTTTGATCATTATGTTTTTTCTGCTCATTCATAAAATATTTCAATTCTTGCTATGTAAGTGAATGGTGACATTTGTGGCTTGATTATCAGGTTCTCTGCATGCTTGTCATATGTTTTGGTTTGTCTACTTGCACCCTTTAATCTAGTAATTATTGCATTTTCCATGCAGATCTTCTATTATGCTCCAAAGATGTTGGAGAGTTGGAAAGGGCAGAAGCTTCTTTCTAGGGCTGAGTTTCATGTTGGTGCCCATATCACAAAGTTTTTTCGGTTGCAGATGCTTCCTACAAACTCAGATCGAACCAGTGCAGCTCCAGTGTCTGACAAAACCAATAGATATGCTCTTTTATTTGGTACTCTGGATGGGAGCATTGGTTGCATTGCACCACTTGATGAGCTAACATTCCGCAGGCTTCAGACACTACAAAGAAAACTGGTCGATGCTGTTCCCCATGTGTGTGGCCTGAATCCTAAAGCCTTCCGACAGTTCCGTTCAAATGGAAAGGCACATCGGCCTGGCCCCGATAATATAGTAGACTGTGAACTTCTCTGCCAGTAAGTCTAACTGATCCATATTTGTAATCTGTAATTAAATATATGCAGTTTCATTGTTGCACAGAAATCAGGGTGTGCAGGAAACTGATCTACTTTTTTTTTTTATGATCGGTAATGGATATTTCTAATAAAAGGGAAGGAAATACAAGTGAGAGTACGTCGGAGATAAATGGCGGAGGACCCATATACCATGAATCTCTCCTCAGAGAGCCAAAACAAACAGAAAATCACAACAAAAGCCCAATGCACTCTATGCATCCCTTGTGTTTTAGCGCACCAATTGACATGATGAAAAGCCACATGAAGTGATGCTGTGACAAATTTAATCTCGTTAAGGAAATATTGGAACTTCCAAGGGCTCTTTCCCTTGAGGGCACCCAATAGATGGTGTTGGAAGACTCACTTTTTAGAATCCACTCTCATTGAGTTTAATGAATTGTCTTATTAGTATTCTTGTGAAGTCTGTGGATCTATAATTTCATACTGGAAGATCCCTTTACAGTCAACTCTTTCATTCTCATCGAATTATTGCATGTCTCTGGTCCCGGATATTTCAAAATTGGCAACATATCCGTATTGTGTCACACTTACTCTTATTTTCAGGTGTAAAATCCATGTCCGTGCCATACCCTGGTGTGTTCATGCTGAATCTGGGCACATGGATTTAGTTTTCCATAATTAATAATTTCAAGTCCAGCTATAATGGAGTGATACTATTTTTTATGATATAGAGACAGCTGAATATTTTCAGATTTTGCTTCTTATATTATTTATCTTCTTTAGCAAAGTAATTGTTTGGCATGCCAGGTGGAGTTCCCACTCCACAGGCAGCATTAAAATGTTCTAGTTTCTATGGGTCCAGGTCTATATTTTTTTTTTTTTAAATTATTGTTCCTGTGTATGTGGTTCAGTGTGGTGGTTTTGTTGGTTTTACCCATGTATGCTTAGTGGTCATGGTTGGGAAGTCTGTGCAGCACCTTTAAGTATATGAGTCAATCTTACCGGGTGGCTACATGGCCATTCTGTTTCTCATCACTTTTCCTCAACCACCACCCCTGGGGGCTGTTTGCTTGCAAAGGTAAAAATTGGCTGAAATCCTTGAAATTTTGGATGGAGGCTGAAAGAATATGCCACAATTCTTTAAAGAAGGAAAAAAGGACAGCCTTTTCTTTTTTATTTTTTATTTGGTAAAATGGGATTTTGATGATATCCCTTTTTTCACGTCATTTAAGGATTAATTCTTTCCTAAAATCAAAGGCAGCAAGGAAAAGTGTTTTTTTTCCTCCTTCAACGAAACTGCTCCTAAATGTGTGACAATATCATGATACATCATGAGTCTTGCAAGTGGTGAGTGAATCCATGTTGATTGCTGAGCTCAACTCTTGTATATAGTTGTCAGTAGTTACACGGGAAAACATATTCACTATAAACATGCTATTCTTTCTCAAATTCCTAGCTTTTAATTCTGTTTTAATTCTCTTGCAGTTATGCGATGTTGCCATTGGAAGAACAGCTGGAGATTGGTCATCAAATTGGAACAACACGTGCACAAATCCTGTCAAACTTGAATGATCTTTCTCTTGGCACTAGTTTCTTGTGATGTTCTATTTTCTATTTGAGAAATTTGGCAGCACTCACTTTGGGAGAATGTAAGATTAATTTTGGCTTGCAAGGAACACTAAAACATTGAACAATGAACCTAGGGATGTGGGGATAGCTGCAAGCAGTGTTGGTGGGTATCCTGCTTCACCTCCATATGGTCAGCCAGTTTGCTTTTTGGGATGCAAGCTGCTGATGGGAATTGATAGGTATCGGGAGTCCAGTGTTAAGGTATTTCCCTATGTCAATTAATTTATGTTACATCTGCGAATTCTTGTTGTTGTATTGACAAGATCTGTAGGGTTTTTCGTTGAGCTTCGATTAACTACATCTGGAGAATATGTATTCGAGGTAGATTAACTAGATTTTTGGTGTATTTCTTTCATCTTAAACCTTTAAGCTTCGAGGTTTGTATTTTGGTTCACTAACTTTTCAAATTAAACTCTATTGTGGAAAAACCCACCTTCCTGAAACGAGACATAAACCAGTTAATCTAATCTAATTGCTTCTTTTTTTCTGTTACTTCTAGTTGGATTATCATTTTCCTGTATAGCATGTTGGTTGAGGTGTGTTGCTATGGAAGAACTTACGTGGAATTTGGATGTAAAGAAAAGGTGTATAAACATGTGGAAAAGGCGCTCTTACCAGAAAAAGAATGTGCTGATTCCCTGGAAAAATGAGTTTCAATTATCCATTAGATATTGGGCTACGTACCACAACGATGCTTTTAGATAATGTGCAGGCAATTGACTTGATGGGAAGATCCAAACCGCATGATCGAATAGTTTTACGTTGGTATGGTTTCTTCTACTTGACCACATGTATGGATCAACAGTGAACCACTGTTTCCTTTAACATTCTGATCACCTGATGGATTTGGGCCAATAGATCTGCCCAGTCAGTCTGCAGTGGTGAACAACTTGGATAATATACTTGTGGCACATTTTATTACTTTGTTGTTCAAAGTAATATAAAGTGCCATTTGTCCTTATTCCTATTGAATTCCTTGGAATCCATATGAAACAAGCTTTTTTTATTTTTTATTTTTTGAAGAGTGAATGATCTTAGATTAAGATGTAGATTAGATGTGCTGTTTCTTAAAGGGGTGGGCAATGATTTCCTACCAGATGGTGCTCAGTCTTGTGGCCTGTCGTACCTTCACATTCACCCCTTGTATTCACATTGTCCCTCGAACATCATACCAACAAAGTGTCATGATTTTCTCATGCGGGAGTGTGCATCCAGACCTTCACCAAAGTTGGGACCCCATGAATTTCACTAGGTCCTTGATGATGAAGGGCACCTATGCAGAGTGCCCCGGAGAAAATCGTCCATTATTGTACATCCATTGAATAAATTGATACTAATTTATGCTACCGGATCCGGATGACATGCAGAGGATTATCTTACCTGCAACTTTGGAATTAAGTTTGGCATTCCCGGATGTTTTCTTCACCCAACAAACTGTATTTGGACAGTTCCATCTAATGATGGAAAAAAAAAAAGAAAAAAGAAGTTCAGGTTTGAAGCTTCTAGGATAAAGCCTAAAATGATCATATGGTCTTAATTTCTTAATATGAAGATCTTAATTAGGCCCTACTGTCCTAACCAGTCTCCCCAGTGGTTGGGCCTCACATGTCCCCAGTCAGGCAGTGATTGGCTCAAGAATAGTCTACCGTTGAGGATATATACTTGTGTACATACGGATTTGACCCATGTGGCACCGTTTTCATGCGTGTAGCCTTGTGAATGGTTCAAAATGATGTGGTCTTTCCATGTAGAATGATGATTTGCACGTGCACTAGAATCCATCAAGAAGCATCTTTTTTTTATATATATATATATTATTATTATTAATCTTTGTGATTGTAATGCTGTTGTTTGGGACCATGTCCTCATAAAGTGGAACATGTTCCTTCCACTGCAAAGATGAGATGAAGCATCTGACAATTCTTCTACTTCAGCATCAGAGAGCCTTGTGTGTGTTGGAATAATCTTCTTCATCCTTACTAGTAATTCTTCTCTTCGTCATCCATCAGACATCAGGAAGATGCTTCAAACATCCTTTGAAAAATGGACGGTTTCTTTTGCTGGCTCTTTTGACAGGCGATCATGATCATTTATACAAGACTTGAAAAGGTGGGACACCAGGCTTCTGAGGTAGGCCTTTCCCATCCAATGATCCACCCCGTTCATTGATGGGCCTCCCACTCTTTTGATCGAGTGCATTAGGGTAATACCACTGAATTAGTATTCATTTTTCATCGTCCTTTGATTCTATTTTCTTAATGGAAAAAATTATTTGACGTTCATCTTTTAAAATTCGATTTCTTGTTATTCCTCGTTTTTAATCACTTATAGTATGAATTCAATTTAAATGCAAACAAACGGGTCTTGTCATTTTTTTAGTCAAACTAGTGTGATCCAAGTATGTCAAGAGGTCCCATCAATGAGTGGTGAGTGGAGTTTGCCGTGGCCAACAACCCTGAGATAGAGAAAAATCTCTCTCTCTCTGTTGTTTTTTTTTTTTTTTTTTTTTTTTTTTTAAACTGGGTGCGTTCGAAAATATGCGGGCCCCAGCCCACCTTCTTTTGTATGAGGGTTTGAAAAATTGTGAATCCCACCACCATGGTTGTGGCGCACATAGGAGGAAGATGTGGAATGTGGAATGTGGACGTGCAATTTGAAAGGCAGGGGCAACTTTCATCGAAGTCGAAGCACATTTGATGTTAGAGACCGACCCCACCACCAAATCAATTAAGTTGGGCGGATTGTCTGGGAGTCAACATCCATCCAAGACAGAAGGTGGCCCACCATCAGATGAATGCTATCTTCTCATGATGGTAGCTTTCCCAAAGCGAACCCTTGATTTACGGGGTGCGCCCCAAAGGTTGGCGTGGGGTTGTTTGTCTCCTGCCCAATCTCACTCGTGCCACTCTCTCTCCTTTATCATTAGTCATTACTGATGCTTGCAAAGTCCCCACTCATTTCATTCTCTACTCGTCAGTGTTGCTTCTTGTTTGTGGATTCTATTGTTGCAAGCTAATTCAACTACTGACCATGACTAGAACCACCCACCACCACTTGTGTTCAAAAATCTTCTTCCAAACTCTCTATCCTACTGGGTTCGTAACTCGGGCAAGCCTGACTAAGTTGGCAAGAACTCAATTCAATCCAGGTTTTGCCAAATCATTTGACTTGGTGCCAAGTTGGTGTATCAATATTTGTATAGGACTAGGAGACGTCCTAATTTAGATTTGTAAAGTCCTATGCTTTGGACTCTAATATGATAACAGTAGTAGCTAGGCCAAGTGAAGATATTGATTAAACTCTGGGCTCTGAACTTGTAAAGAGACCTCCAAGTTCAAATAGGCTGTAGATGGGTCCAGATCCGGGTCATTTGATCCAGGCCAAAAAGTAGTCAAGACCAACAATTTATAATCGATTGTGGATCCAAGATACCCATCAGGTCCAAATGTAGATAATCATGTTCAGAAGCCTGAAGGGCTCTTGCCTGATCTTTGCATAAAAATAGTGTGTATCCAGGGTGCTATTGTTGGAGATGTGACTCCCTGCCAAAAGTTGGGCCTGTTTCTGTTTGACACAAACCCATAGTGGCTGTGGCATTTCTATGTTCATGTGTACGATCAACAGTAAAAACTCTAGACTAGAGAAAAAAAAAAGGTGAAAACTCTAGACCAGACTATAGATTGGCTTACTCCTTTTTATTCCATAGGCTGGCCCAGAGCTTATATCTGGCCCAATAAGTAAAATCTGAACTGGTTGAACCTGGGTTTGAATTGTTTACCAAATGGAGGAGTGACTACAAACAAATAACTGAGTAGATAATTTTATCTTAAGGATCTATACAAGGGACAATGGGGTCCCCAGGGCCCCCTTATGATCATCATGAACCTACCCTCCCACGTTCACAGCCTCTGATGAATCCTTCACCTCAAATTTGAACCTCGTGATCACTGCCATTAACCATTGTGTTCATGAGGTTGATCATTTTTCGTATGTCTTCACCAATGATTCTTTAAACCTTAAAATCTGAACTTATTGACTAATGCATAGAGATTCTCATTACTCCACTCCCTTTTATTGGTAGTGTCCCAGGTGGGTTCCTCACTGTCCCTCAAATAAGAGGCTGGTCCCTTAGAAGAACATTATCCTACACTTGGGTAAATTGGTATTTAGGTATGGAGTGACTGAACACAGATCTAAATATCAATTGGCTAAAAATGAAAAACTATCATATTTGCCCAAAGTTTTCGATTGGGCCTTTGACTATATAAATATTTATCCAGTATGACCAGGGATCAAGTCCATTATTATTGATTGGGTCACTGGTCCATGAGCGATTCTCATGTTGCATCACACGCTCAACAGCTCTTCCCACTAACTATACCAAGAAGTGGGTGGCCCTAAATTCAACTTCAAGTTGGGATGCATCACCATCCATCCATGTCCCAATGATGCCTAAGAAGACGTAGCTTGACCAATGTGACTACACTCTCCTTTCAGGTCTTGACAAGAAGAGTTCTTTTTTCTAATCCGGAATCATTTCTGGATTGCTATACACACAAGCCTCGTATATGTGTCACCTACTAGATGATTGGTGTGCATGCTCATTGATCTGGGCCATTCATCAACCGACAAAACAACCTATACCATTGATTGGATGTTCTCTCAGTCAACAGCTAATGGGGCATCACACAGTTTTGATCCACTGGGGACCACATTCATTGATGGAACAATTAGAACCACTTGATCAATGTATTTTTTTTTTTTGGCCAACCTAATTGAGGGTATATCGCATATCAGTTGCATGAACTTAAAAAGTTTGGAGGTGAAAATTCATGGCTCAGCCCACCAATTCAACCCAGCATGCACAGGTTGCAAATCCCAACTCACTAGCCAAAAGGGTTGGACTCGGGTTTAATCCAAACATCCTATTCAACCCAAAAAAGCTTCATTAACTCAACACACCACTTTGTACTTCAACCTTGACTCAACCCAAGAACCCAGAGTTTGGGATGACATTTTCGACCTGACTAAAAAATGGGGTAGTAGGTATACACCCATTACCTTAGTAGGTCGACCCAACCCATTGGCATATAGCTCTTAGACTGGTGGGTACCTAAAATTTTAAAAATATAATTGGGTGGTTTTTACTCCCATTTGCCATGTATATGTTTGCATGATTGGTTGGTTCTTCATCAATTTTGGTTGAGTTTTCATTATATCTGTACTCAATACATATTGATGATAATGAAAAAAATATGTGGGGCCTAATGCATCCCTTCACATGTCATCATCATTCGGTTTTGATCCAACGGCGATTGAACCCACAATTGCCAATTGCCAATTGCCAATTGCCAAGAAAGGAGACTTTGAAGTAGGCTTTGCTACTAAAAACAGGAGCATAGAGTCATTGACAATAGGACGACCATGTGGTCCAGTGCACGTGCCTTCCAGTTATTGACAATGCATTCACTCACAGAAAAACAAAACATGGAGGGACTAGGGAGTAGGGAGTGAGGAAAGGGCACAAATATTATAATTACCAACAACATAGAAATGAAAGGTGTTTCTTCAGTCTTCACAACTCTAGATTGGTTGTTGTGCTATTCTTCCACATATATACCAAGATTTTATGTCAACTCCTACCGACATTTTGGCACTAGCTAGTCCATTTAAATCCATTAATCCATAACTGATCAAACTTCAAATGTATGGCCAAAAGTGGATGGAATATAACTTCGGATTTGGATTATTCTAGCCCAACAATTCAGCTCCATTTGGAAGGTTGTGGTTCTCTAATTATAGTAACTTTTAGATATCCCCAATCCAGATGTGTCTGGCACTTTGTCTTGGAGTTTGATCTTCCTATGTTGGGTACATGTAAATCACTCCACTCAAAAGATGATCACATGTATAAAATACATTATAGAAAATTAAGTGACTAAAATCTAAAATAACCCTAGTGCTCAACAAAAGATATCCAACTTTTTATAGATCACTATTTTTAACACATCTCTAAAATACATTAAACAATGAGATAGTTGAATTAAATACTCATTACCCACGCACACTACCCACGCACACTACGCAAGTCTTGTGACTCAATGATACGATCTTAGATAGATGATAGATATGTTTCTATGGCGAGGGAGGTGTTTCCTTGTTGAGATACCAATTGATTGATTTGGGAGGTTTGAATTTCATAAGTAGGTCCCACTTTTAAATTTTAAAATTTAAATTTGTAGGACTTTCCTCCTGAGGTGTATACAATGGAAGAGTTGCCACAAGGTTTTGCTTTGTGAAAGACTCACACAAGAGTAGCCCATATATGTTCTTCTTCCTCATCTTCTCACTGTGCCTTACTTTTATTACCTTTTTCTCTTTCTATATTGTTTCTTCTCATCTCTCTCCCCCATAGACAGAAACCCAGAAAGAAACTCCAAAGAGAAGAAGGATTTGCTTCTCAATCTTCCTCCTTGAACAAAAACCATGGCTCTTGAGTCATGGCTAATCAAAGTAAAAACCACCATCTCAAACAGCCTCCCCACATCCAACATCAAGAAGAGACCCAAAATCGAGGTCTTAGCTTTCGAGATCTCAGGCCTCATGTCCAAACTCCTCCACCTTTGGCAATCCCTCTCCCACAACCAAATCACCCATCTCCACAAGCAAGCAATCGCCCTTGATGGCGTGAAAAAACTGGTATCCGACGACGAGTCCTTCCTCCTGAGCCTCGCCTGCGCGGAGATGGTAGAGACTTTGAGACTCATCGCCAGATCTATCTCTAGACTCTGCAAGCGCTGCAACGACTTGGGTCTCCAGCACTTTGATCGCTTCTTCGACGAGTTCGCTGACTCGGGTCTAGACACTCACTCCTGGGTCATGACTCGTAAGGAAATGGAAAAGATGGCGAAGAAGATGACTCGATACGTCGCTAAAACCTCTGAGCTTCATAAGCAGATGGAGGAGCTACCGGACACGGAGCGAGCGTTGAAGAGATTGCTTGAAAGTAGTAGGAAAGACTCGAGAGATTCGCCACCTCCAGCTATCAAGATGAAGAAGGTGCCGGAGCTCCAACAGAAGCTTCTGTTGCAGAGAAATGAACTGAAGCATCTCAAGGAGTGCTCTCTCTGGTGCCTCACCTTCGAAACAGTCGCGTCCATGCTCGCACGATCATCTTTCACAGTCCTCGCTAGAATCAAACAAGTGTTTGCAATTGGACATGAGAAAGCACCCTCTTCTCTCCCTCGCACTTTCTCCACCTCCTCAGCAGCAGTTCACCCATCCGATAACTCCACTCTATGCAAATTCATTTCAGAGCCTTTGACATCCAAACCCCAACTACAAGATTCTGGAGAAATCAAACATCTCTCACATGGGTGCTTCTTCTTTTCCAACATGGATGTTCTAAAACCCCCTCCATCCACTTTGGGAGCTGTTGCACTCGCTCTCCACTACGCCAACTTGATTATCATCATGGAGAAGATGGTTAGATCACCCCATCTGATCGGCGTCGACACGAGGGACGATCTCTATTCCATGTTGCCGACGAGCATGAGGGTGTTGTTGAGGAAGAGATTGAGAGGTGTTGGGTACTCGGCGAGCAACCCGGCGCTCGCCGGAGAGTGGCGGGAGGCTTTGAGAAGGATATTGGAGTGGCTGTCACCACTGGCACATAACATGATAAGGTGGCAGAGTGAGAGGAGCCTAGAGCAGCAGAAGACGGCTGCGAGGCCGTCGACGACTGGCGTCTTGCTTCTGCAGACGCTGTATTTTGCGGACCAGGCTAAGACGGAGGCAGCAATAGCAGAGCTTTTGGTGGGGTTGAATTATGTATGGAGGTTTGAGAAGGAGATGAATGCTAAGGTGTTGTTGGAGTGTTCTAATGCCTTGTCAGAATTGCAAGGAAATGGATAGAGCTATCTAATTATATATCTTCTTTATTTTGTTCTTCTTCTTGTCCATTTCATTTTGTTGTTTCTTTCTTCTTCTTCTTCTTCTCTCTTGTAGAAATGGGTTGAATGAGATGGAGAGGTGTTTTGGTTGAGATGTTTGGAGGGTTTGATTTACTAATAACCTTACTCTTGTAATTTCTGTGTAAGTTAAGTAGATTTATATGCACAAGTGTTAAAATAGATTTATATGCATAAGTGAGAGGAGTTTTAATATAAGTTGGATTCATTGAATCCTGGTCTTGTTTAGTTGCAGATTTGTGAATGCTGTGCATGCTTTCCATTCACTACTCATTTCTTAATCGACACTAGCGCTTTGTGCTTTTGAGAGTTGAGACTCATGAGTATTCGAGAGTTTTTCACGTTGGCAATGTCTGCCAAAGTTTGACTGGATGGTCCACACCAGCCCAATAGAAATTGATCAACATAGTGGTGGACATTATTTCATGCGACCCAATTGGTACCGTTACCCATCTCAGTTTGAGGTGCGTTCGGAAAGGTCTCATCATGGACAATTTTGGGTTCAAAATCCATATTCGGAGAATAAGATAGCCATAGATTTAGGGCCTCGGAAATTTAACAGTGTAACTTAACCCGAATGGATCAAATGGTGAACATGGGTTGGATTAGCATTAAAAGTTAGGTCCCCTGACTATACTAGACCAAGGGAGTTGGATTGATGAACAAAAGTGGGTCCCACAAGAAGCTCCATATACGACAGCGTGCACTATCATTTTACGGTTCTGATAATATTATGCCTGGGCTGAGCCAGAATTCTAGGCCTAATACCTACTGGTTGGGCTTGGACAACTATTGCACAGCCCGGTCCACTGCATCCTAGAAGCCTTTACAAAGTATGCTGTATGAGAGAATTACTGCTCTGCTCTAGTGACTTGGCTCATCAGTCATTTTCCTATTAAAACACGAGAAGGGTCAGTAAGAATTGAGGTTGAGCGTGATCATGAGGTGGTAGTACACAGACATGATTAGGGGACTAGCTAGGGGCAGAAACCGTCCCCTACCCAATGATCTAAGATAGTGTACACATGTACACTGCATGTATGATAATAACTCATGATGCAAAGATTAATCATCTTACCCTGACCATGAATATTAGAAGTACTTTTGACCGTTTCTCTGTCACATTGAAATTATCTTCCTTCCCTCCAGTGGAGTGAGTTTTTCCAAGAAAGTGAGATTCCTCTCCACTGTAGAAATGCATGCCAATCACTTTGCACAACATCTTCTCACTACCCAAAGACAACTCTCTAAATTTCAAGCCCATTTTAAACAAATTAAAGTTGGACTTTCTCTCCAATCTTGTTGAAATAGGTTCCTGCTAATACTAATGAAGATGATCTATATATTTACTGAAGATACTGAATTGATCAATGAGTAGGGAACACCACTAAGATTGAACTATAATTGGGATATAGTTGTCCATGGTCCAGCATGCATGCAGTCATGCTTTGAGCCAGCTGGGGAGGAACACGAGACTCGGTCAATCAGCAATGGCTTGGTGCGTAGAATGCATTGCATGTGCCCACGCTCTACCCGAGAGGTATGGTAGGGCCCGTTTGGCGATTTTACTTATAAAGTCAAGTATAGTTAAGTCAATTTAAACATCACATTAAAAGCATCTTTTACCAAAATTCCCTCCATCTTTTTCCGAAAAAGTCAAAAAGCAGCTAACTTTACACACTAAAAGAAAAAAATACTCCACTTTTTCATACAAAAAGTCAAAAAAATTTCATAACAAATAACTAAAAATAAAATACCATCATAACCCACTTATATTTTATTCTTTCTTTAAAATCAACTTTACTTCACTTGACTCAATTAGTAGAGTTACCAAACGGGAGGGACTGAGTTAAAAATACATGTGACAGTGCATATTAGTGCATGTGCATGTACCAGCTGATTGAGGCATGTTAGTTGTTCTCTCTCACATGCAGATTCCTCTCTCCTCACTCCTCAGTTGCGCACAGGCAGTGATTCAAACAGTACTATTGACCTCATAGAACCACCATCATTAATGGACCATGATCAAAGATCTCCAGCATGTAAGATCCTAGCCATCTATGGATTTATCAAGTTGGGTCATAAGCAATCAAACTGACCCTTATAATTTCCTTTTCAGGTTTCAAATTAAAGGTAAATTAATTGAATTTTAGCAATATATGATTAGCAATAACAGCATTGAGAGGTTTACAGGAATTTAGGAACTTGTTTCAAGTTCTTCTGACTTTATACCAAGTGTTGCAAATAAGAAGACATGCCAGTACACAGTGTCTGTACACTCAATCCCAATAAAACATAAATTCTAATACTATTTCCCAAAGTCAGACTCCTCATTGAAAAAATGTAAAGCTACATCAGACGCACTCATAAGTCACATATGCCATGTGCATTGATCCTCCAAAGTGTCGGAGAAACGATACACTGATCAATAATGAAAATAAAAACTGATTAGTGATAGCATAATAAATACAAATGGTATTCTTCCCAAACGAAATCAAATATACGGTGAATGTGGATATTGGATTATCTTAGAGACAACTGTTTTCTTTTTTACTTCTATTTAAGTATGTCAATGGCCACTCACTAACAAGTTACCAGGAGGCTGATCTGACCTTAAAAAATACAAGGTCTGAACCCCTTTTAGGTTTATAACCACCTGCATAGTAAGGTCCATAGCAATGAACACAATATATATATATATATATATATATATATGTACATGAGAAATATTCATGCGCATCTATCCCCAGGCCAACTTTTTGATACATCCGATACATGAGACCATCTTAAGTACACTAGACCCATCAAGTTTTCTATATAGTATAATTAGGTGTTCACGGGTCAAACTAGACTGCACTTTTTAAGTAGTGTCCTTCTATCACCCTACTTGGGATGGATAAAATTTACGAATATAGGTTTTATGTGCAGGGGACATTCCAGGTAAGGAGTGGTCCAAATATCTCTTTGATAAGATAATCCTAACACTCAGATTTGAAGCTTCAAAGTTTGATGGTTTTTTGAAGAACAATTATATTTGTGATTGAATCTAATGTTGGCTGATAATCAAGTTCATGTCAAATTAGAGTGGGTGCCAATTTATGGGATAGGTGAATGAGAATGACTTGGATTTGTCAAAGTGAGCCACAATGCTATGGAATAGAGAAGGGACTTAACTCAAAAGGTGGTTGATTTGAGGAAGATCTAGTAAATGGATCTAGTTTGGGGTCAATAGGGGGACTAATCATTGGATTTGGGGGTATGAAAAGAGACACCTTGGATGGACCCATATATCAAGTTTGTGATTAATCCCATATCTCTAACCACTCATATGTGGCCCACAAATTTAAGGACCTTATATTAAAGAAAAGAATTCATCCTCAATCCAACGGTCCAATCTATTCGAATTAGTGAAAATAAAATGGATCCACTGTAATTCCGATGGTCTCATATGTGTGGATGGTTCAGATAAATTATAAATTCGGCTCCGCTATGTTGTCCTTCACGCTAGTATGGAGAGAGTTAGATGCACATGAATATTTTCCATAATAATATACTCCGTTTTGAGAGGGTACAGTCTCATTTGTTTGGTACCAAATGAACATTAATCAAGTCCCGATCCACACCCACCACGGACCCAATCCAGACTCCGAGCCAGTTATATCCTTACTACTTGTGGGTGTGAATTCTGATGGGCATGCTTCATCATCACTCTTCAAGCGAGGTTTTCCACTAGTAGGCCCAGCTTTAAGATGACTTGTTTCAGAAAAACAACTGAATGGGCCTAACCCAGCCCAAATTCATGAAATGTCTCTACCCTCTTGGTCTCCATGAATGTAGGAGATCACAGTGGGGTCCGATTCATCATATGGTGGGCCATGTGGTCCCTACACCCAAGATTTGCCAAACTGTCATAGATATTAATTTCAGTCAGCAATAAGGTCTAGTTTCTTGTTTTTCTTTCATTTAATTAAGGTAATTAAAGAGATTTTTATTTTGTAGAAAAGTTCAAACTTGATACGAGGGAAAGATTATGAATACGTATCTACTGGCAACAAAGGCCCGGGCTTAAATGAAAATATGTTAAAATTTAAGAATTCTTTTGAAATATTGTTAAGATAAAATAAATATAAAATAAGTTTTTTTTATTATCTTTGAATATTAAAAAAAATTATGTATGAAAATAAATATAAAAAAAAGTAAATTTACATAACACGATGACCCCTTGAATTTAATGACATTGACCATTACGGCTATCTCATTTACGGATATACTATACCATTGATGATTGAAAATATAAGAAAAAAAAAATAAACCAAATGGATTTACATCTACTAAAAAGAACCAAATGAAAGGGATAAAAAAAAATTAATGTGGTTGATCCATCAGTGGGGACCACCCTTGAAATGTTTTTAACTTGTGGGACCCATTGATGGCTCTGCATCCAAAGGAGAAAAAAGGAAAGATAAGAAGAAACGAAATGAAAATCAAATGATTTCATCCTCAATGGGTCACAGACCACATCTAGATTTATGGTGATGGAACAGTTGGCCGCCACAGATAATTGATAGTATGAGGAAAAAAAATTGAAAGAGAGTGGGCGAACAAGTGTAAGTGAAGAAAAAAACATAAAAGATGTACATTGTATGGGATGAGCGTATGTGGATATAGATATGAGTCATCATGGTATGTTTCTAATAGTTCTAACTCGTATGCACACAAATCACATCCTAACAATCATCAAATAAATTAAGTTTGTGTATGATACCAACCCAGTCTAATTGCCCACTATGAATACATGTTGACCTAGAAAATTAATATCTATGCATAATCATCCATGAGTGGGTCCCACTACATAAATAAGTTAAATGTGTGGGGCCCACTAATTGGTTTGCATCCATTAAAAAATCAGACAACGGCTAACAAGCTTGTCTCCCTCCATCAGTGGAGCCCCACTCTTAGAAGAAATAGGTTAAAAGAAGGCCATTGGGATTTCATCCAATACTAAAGTCCAATCTTGAAATATGTTTAATATAAACTGGTGCCCATTATTGAATCCATCCATTTGGGGAAAAAAAAACTGAAAGGAGAGTAAATGAGTAACACTTTCGATTTCATTAACGATAGGGCCCATAAAACATATTTAATATGGAACCCATTGATGATTGAAGATCTAATGAAAATAAAACAAACCGGCTGTAAAAATTTGCTTATAATTTGGATAATGGCAAGAAATAAAACTCAAATTTAAATGTTCATAAAAAATCTCTTTTGAGAGAGGTTTTCGGAAAGAAAGAGTAGCTCAAAGTGAGGTGTCACCTTAAAATAATGTGGGTTTTTTGTGCATATTTCTTTGAAAGGAGAAAACTTTTTGGGATAAGGTGGCACCCCTCAGAGCCCACTTCCCCCTTTGCTTTAATATATATATATGCTAGTCATTGCCCGTGCCTGAAGGCACAGCGCACCACTCTCTGAGCACAACTAAATCTAATTACTCTTTTTTTGACCACCTAACAACTAACACCGCCCATAATTTAACAAATTTAACTCAAATTTTCTATGTGGCCCATTGGATCAATCAGCTTCAAATCAAGCCCAGCCGGATTTTATTTTTTTAGGTAAAACAGCCCAGCCAATTGGACCGTTGTTTAACCACCATTGAATATCAGAAGTGACCCACTACTATAAGCAGTCTAGTTTAATTGCATGCAAGGCACGTTTGCATCTGCTACCAAAACAATCCAAGTTAGTCCAAATTCCACAATCCGTGAAAAACAGCATATATATGTGAAGGGGCAAATTGGTAAGTTGTGGGCCCAAATTCCACACCGTTCAATCACTCAATTGCAATCATAGCCGTGTATTTAATCATATCTTTACTTGTAAGGAAGTTTTGAAAAGATAATGACACGTTTCGTAATTTCACAGAAAACCAAGGATACTCCCATATCCTTTGGGAAAAGATAATGGCAGGTTTCGTAATTTCACAGAAAATCAATGGCACTCCTGTATCCTCCTGTCCTTCTTAAAAAGTTACTGCCCCTCTGTTTTCAAATAATTACAAAATCACCAAGCTCTTGAATCCTTCTCAGTCCTAGGATTTATGTATATAAATCCAAGGGTCCAAAATGTCCAGGGATTCAAATACTGCTCTCCCTTATTATATAGATATATATGGGAAGTGCTCCTATGAGAGACACTCTCACCAACTTAAATGCAAGGGCCCCTACCCATCTCTCACCAAGTTGGTGAGAGTGTCTCTCATAGGAGCACTTTTATATATATATATATAATATATATAAAGAGGCATAGTTATCAATATCGGGAATGTTTGGCAAACACGAAGGAATCCGTAATCCAAAGGATTCCTGCAATCCTCTTAAAGGATTTTTGAGGAGAGGAATCATTGCATTCTAGGTCTGAAAACACACAGGCGAAGTCACTTTTGTAGCTTAGGTGTTTATTTGCCTTGTTAATTTGCAAAATTTGATGGGAGGAGGTGGAGAGGGAGGAATCAATGGAAGAGAGGATTTCTTTTATAGACTTGGAGGATTTAAAAAATCATATGTAACTTTTTTATCTCTTCACCCAAATCTAGGTTCTCCTTGATATCGAGGAAAATCAAAGAGGATTCCTCTCCAAAGATATTACCCAAACATGGGGGTCTACGCTTTTTTTCATTCGAAATTTCGTTCTGTCCCTGTATATTTTGGCCAAAATGACCGAAGTGTGCCGAAATGACGATTGAGGGTATTTATAGAAATAAAATAAATTGAAGGGGTTAAATGAAATGAAATCACTTAAACCGCCCCGAAACCCTTTTTCTCCCCTTCTGCTGAATCGAACGTCCCTCTCGCCTCTCGCCTCTCGCCGGCTCTCGATCTCAGCAGCCAAGCAATCGCCGGACTCCAGAGCTAACCCAACCAGTCGCAGGTGCCAGGTTCACGCTCTTCTTCTTCTTCAGTTATTCAATTCTCTGTGTAAACTCATATGTAATCAATCGATACATGATTTTGGTTCATTGATGTATATATATATGTATTAGTTGTGAACAAACAAGCCCTAGCGGTAACAGCAGCAAAAATCATGTAGTTCATTTATTTGCTTGTTTTTCCTTGTATCATGGCATTGAAAGAGTGATTTCGTTGTATTGTTTTTTAGGAGTTAGGAGGGAGAGACATAGAGAGATGGTGAAGAAACAGAACAAGGAGCGGAAGATAAATGTCTCTGGAAAGCCGAAGCACTCACTTGATACCAACCGTAGCAATGATGGTAGCAACAAAGATAGCCGCAGTTCGGCCACAGTGCGGCGCCTTAAGATGTACAACACCCGTCCAAAGCGCGACCGAAGCGGGAAGATCTTGAAGCATGAGCTGCAGTCCAAGGAGCTCCCATCCACGCGCATCCAGCCGGATCGACGGTGGTTCGGTATGTTCCACTGCCCTCTGTCCATCATAGTTTGGAGACTGCGGAAAACAAGTTTAGACTTCCTTAATACACAATAAGACATGTATACTGTAAAGGGCATGTATGAATCTTAGGCCCAAGATGCATGCTAAAGACCCAGATAAGAACTGGGAACTGCCCCTAATGGAAATCGCTGTTTTAAAATTTTCTAACATGCAATCAGGTATTGTAATTCATTAATGGCTGCCCACACCCCACAGTATTATGGAATCCTTTTCTACCCCTTGTTGCAATGATGGATATAAGAAGTATGTAATTAAACGAGAAAACCAAGATCTCACACAAATGAAGAGACAAGATTTATGTGATTCGCCACAAGGGGCTACATTCATAGGCGCAAGAGGAAAAAAAGTTTTCCACAATGTCAAGGAGAAGAAGAGCACCATGCCAAGTGAAGTCCTTTTATACAAAAGCACAAGCATATACATACATATAATGCTTTGGCTTACTTCTTGCTTTCCTTGAGGGAAGCCATCATCCAACACCCTTCTTTTTTTTGGTAAAATGGGTGAGACATGTCTTAACAAGGATGCTTTCCTAAATAGAACTTTCCCTAAAAAAGACGAGTAAAGTCTTAGAAGGACTTCTTTCCAAAGTAACTGAGCCACGTAAGGAAATGGGGTGTCTTGTTAGGGCTTACTACTTCCAACAATCTCCACCTTGGCAAGGTTGCTATTCAACCTCCTTGGTGCATCACTGCATTCTCCACATAAGGATATGCTCATCAGTCCCTTCTTGAGAACACCAATAGGGTGTATAGCCTTTGCTGAATGCCAATAAAGTCCAAGCAATGCTTGAACTTGTAAATAGGAACTGATTTTGTCAACATATCCTTTGCATTGTCTTTGGTGTGGGTCTTCACTAAAGACATTTTACATTCATTGAGAACATATTGAACAAAGTAATTCCTCACTTTGATGATGATGTGCTTGGACCTTCGATGATGTATTTGGTTCTTTGCCAAATGTGCAACGCTTTGGCTATCACAATAGACATTAACTTTTCTTCTTCCAAGAAAACTCCTCTAAGTAAGCTTGCGAACCAAATAGCTTCTCTAATGCTTCGGTAGCTGCCATAGACTCTGCTCTCTAGTGAGAAAAACTATTGATTTTTAGCATTGAGTTCTAACTGTACACTACCATCTGCTAGCATAAACACAACTTGTAGTTGATCTTGGCCAAATCATCTGCATAATCATTATCCACATAATAACACCGGCTTTCTATCAAACACCAATGCAACATCCCGTGTCTTTCAAGCAACACAAAATCCACTTCACAGCTTGCAAATTCACTTTTTTGTGTTTTACCGTGTACCTAGTTATGTGGAATCCCAAGATCCTTGTGCGTGTGTGGTACTAACATGCCAACACCATTCAACCATGAGTTTGTTGGCGTTTTACCATGTACCTAGCTATGTCACTGACTACATGTGAAAATCAGGTTGTTCTCACACCTTAGCTTACATCGAGTTACTGACTAGGCTATAGTATCAAACTCGTGGCATACATGCTTTCATCATGTGCACTTGGTTTTTGTACTGTAGATGGCTTGAAGTGGGTGGCTAAAGCAGTATTCACTGGTTACAATTTTCCATAGCGCATTGAGTGAGAACTTTCGTCATGCAACTATTCTGAAAACACAAACGAGCCCATTGTCTTTGTGTTTCTCCATTCTATTGATTTTCTTCACAGCACCTGAATGTTCATTTCAAACTCCAAGCTGAGTTGAGACTTAAAGTTAATTGTTTTTTTGGCAATTATGAACCTTTTTTTTTTATTTTATTTTTTGATCGGTAACAGAAAAATTCATTTAGAGAACGAAAAAAAAAAAAAAAAAGGCAACAGCCCAATCCCAAAGGATGGGAAGGAAAAGGGAGAAGGATGGCAATTATGAACATGTTATCCACATAAATCACCAACTATAGGAAAGATTATCTAGAAGCCTTTGAAAGTAAATGCACTGATTATGTTGACTTCTGGTGTAACCTTGGTTGCTCATGATGTCAAGACATTTGTTCCATTACATTGGACACTGATTTAAGCTATAACACAATTTGCATAATTGGGAAATATAGGCTTCTTTGCCTTCTACCTTGAATCTGGTTGTTGCATATAAATTTGCTCTTCCAACTCAGTATGCATGAAAGGCGTTTTGATATCAAGTTGTTCTGACTGAAAGTCAGAGAGTGCAACTGTGACCAAAAGAACTTGAATGGAAGAGTGCCTTGCAACTGGCGAGAAATTCGCCTAAAAGTTGGTACTAGTCACTTGTCAGGATTTGGAGACCCTTCTTTTGGAGGACGCACTTGCAACCATGATGACACCCTTGCTTTGCATGACAATCCCCATTTGCCTGCTGCTGACTATGCATATCCTCCCCTAAAATTGTTCCAAGTGTGTAACATTAAAGTTTGGACTTCAACACATGGGGCTACTCAATCTTCTGACATGATGTAATTAAACGCATGCATCTGCTACAATATGTATGGAGAATCCATGCATCCAAACATACTTTCGAGAGGGTGAATCCCTTTGTGGATGGGACACAGTGCAAACGACAGATTGATTGGGTAATCCTAACATCTTTAAATTAACATTTTCTTGTTGAGTGTAGACTATTCAAATGTAGTTCCTTTTAGTGTCCATTTGGCCATCACTAATAGGATATGCGTGGAGATGCTGGATCTAGTACCCTGCACTCTGATGTTATAGCATCCGTGCTTTGTAGCAATAGGATCCTCATTGCAATATAGTTCGCCTTTATGCAGAATATCCTTATTCATTCTTCTGTTAATTTTAGTTTTCTTGTTAATGTGATCCTTTATTCCTTTCAAACTTTGTAGGTAACACTCGGGTTGTAGATCAGAAAGAGCTTGAGTTTTTTCGTGAAGAGCTCCAAAATCGATTGTCCAGTAGTTACAATGTCATCCTAAAGGAGAGAAAACTGCCTATGTCCCTCTTAAATGATCATCAGAAGGTTGGTTCTCTCTCTCTCTCTCTCTCTATATATATATATATATATATATGAGGTTAAGGATTCACTAGAATTTCAGATTGTAAATGCATCTACAAAATCAATTAAATATCAATTTTTGAATAGGCAAATTTGATGTTTTCACAAGTTTATAAGGTGAACTACAGCACATGCTAAAACAGTTATTACATTGGCAAAGCAATTGGTTTCCCAATGTATATTGGAGATGTTTACTTCTTTTGTTAGGACTTATGAGTGACTTCTACTTATTTGATGGTTTTTCAATGCTGTACTCTTTATTTTAAGTACCAACTTTGTTATATATGAAGCAATTTATCAGTTGAAATACTTACTCCATTGTTTTGATCTCCATCCATCCAGCAAGCTAAGGCTCATCTTCTGGATAATGAGCCTTTTGAAGACATATTTGGACCAAAGAGGAAAAGAAAGCGTCCGAAGCTTTTCGCATGTGATTATGAATCTTTGCTTAAAAAAGCAGATGGTTCTCAAGGTAAAAGGGAATTTTGGGACTTAAGGATATTGTTTGATGTTAATGAACTCACAATGCTTTGACTTGCTCTGGCCAAGGGAAACCATGTTGATTCTATTTAAGACATTGGACTTGTGCCTGGAGCATTACAAATCTAATTGACTGCACACATTGCACAGTTTATTTACTTATTTACTTATTTTCTTTTTTAAACGGCCATGTGCACACTTCAAAGTGTGGCTCACCTTTGACAAAGATTAAATGTTTGTTCAAAGTAAATCTCCTCACTTGAATCGGCATGCATTTGAAATCTCAGTATAGTATTTACTATTGGATTTCACAGCAGTAAGTCATGTGTCCATTAAATCAATTGCTATCATCATCAGGTCTATCCCAATTTAAGATGGGGCCTTCTTGACTATCTACTCCTGTGGAGTTGTATGCATCGGGTCAATCAACAGGACAGACAAGTTGCTTATTTGTCTGATTTACTGTGGTATTTCTATTAGCTTTTTGGTGTGCTATACAGCTGGCAATTTGTTAGAGACGGTTGTCAATTGCAAGCTGTTCTAGGAAATTGTGTAGATGGTAAGAAAAAGGTATGTAATGAAGTTTGCTCTATAGTTGCAAACAAAAGAAAGTTAGGAGAAAGTTCTTCTCTTTTCTCCTCCTCTGGTGTGAGTGATTCTACTAGAAAATCTGATCCATGATCGTGGGACAAGGCTTTGATGACGATGACCCATTAAGAAATAGAATTTTTTTTATTGTTATTCCATTTTTTTTCTGTTTATGCTATAGCCATAATTTGTTAGAGAAGTTAGTAGTCACTTGCAAGTTATCGGAAATCGTAGAGATAACAATGTACCATATGTATTATGCAGTTGATTTGTTAATTGCAAAAATAAAAAAAAAAAAATGTGAGAATTGAGAAAGGAGTTCTTTCCATATCTTCTCCTATGTTGCAAGTGATTTAGTGAGGGTTTCCATGAAGCTTAAATCCTTCATTGTGAGCCTTGATCTAGCAGCCTCTTGTGAAAATGGAGAGAGAGACCTAAGCTGAACTTCATGCATGCTTGCCATGTATTTGACTCAAATACACTAAAGTTAAAAAAATGTTGTCACTATATGTAACTGTAATGGAGTTGGAGACTTGTCACTCAATATTGTTGACTCTCTCCAGTGGATATGTGACAGATCTAGCCTTTGATTATCTAGATCAACTTGATCTATCAAAGGGATTTAAGATCCATGTTAATTGGGTAAAATTAAAAATTTTGGGTCAAAACATGGAATGAAGAGCCAAGGTGGATACAGATTGGATTCCAAAATAAACCCAAAATATACTGAATTATTTGGGGGTCCAAATCAGAAAACTAATAAATTAGTTAATTTCATCCATCAATCCTTATTTGAATCAAAGGGTCCAATATGTAGAATTTATGGGTCATATTGGGTGATTGCACACAAGGACAGCATGGAAAAATGCTGTATGTTAAGGGTGGAAGACTGCTAGGGAGAATTTGGGTTTGGATAAGGGTTGAATTAGGACTGAAATTTTGGGTTTTAGGAGGGTGTTTTCAGGTTGCAGCTTGCTGTCCCTGACAGAATTGAAGTTCTGCGCAAGTTGGGCTGGGTCTTTTGGACAATCGTTAAAAGGGCGAGGGTTAGGATTTGGGTTGGACTCAATGTGGGGCTTCTAGGGTTCAATGTAGGGTCTCGGATGAGGTCTGATTATGGATTTTTTTGGACCTCTGCGATGAACGATTTTTTTTGCAAAAGGCTTGACAGAACCCAAAGGCAACAGGCGTACTATGGGGTGATTTTGGCTCTGGGTTTAAATCTGAGGCATATGGGATGTCAACTAGAGCAAAAAAATCATTAGAAAACGACAATTGTTTTATTTTTTATTTTTTTAAGAACAAAAGGAAACAATAATATGACTGCACGGAACAATACACTAATCAAAGATTGAATAGAAATGGTAGGCAAATGTAACAGTAACTCTCTCCCTCTCTCCTTTTCTTTTCTGAATTTTGAATGAATTTATTTTTTAAGTAAGACGGAAGAGAATTAAAAGGCCAGATCTAAGATTATAGAATCAAACAAGACAAAATTGAAAGATTTACTTGCTGTGGTACTCTAATAACGGAGGGTGGATCGATGTAGAGTCTGTGCACTTGTCTTGAAGCCATGCCAAGAGGGCCTTCACGTGTTAGAGAATTTTAAGGAATACTCACTCTAGCCTAATAGAGTTTGATTACACTAACTCAAGATTGGAAGAGAGGAAAATATTCATTGAATTATTTATGAAGCATTTATAATCTTGTATAGATTAGTGACCAACAATCTTTGCTCCCAACTAGAGATTACACCTTTTAATAGGGTGGACATTAACCTTGATGCTTAATTAGAGATTGCATCTTTTAGTCATTGTTCCTAAAGATTATTTAGTAATACATGTTACTAAATTAAACATTTTGCAACCATTCAAAAAATGAATAAATAAATTACCTAAAGATACTACAATCAAATGGACTCTCTTAGGGCAAAAACTTCCTATAATACAATAATGTAATTGATTGGGCATGTAGCATAAATGCATAACTAATGCCCTTATTCAACATGCGCCTAGTTAAAAATACGCAAGTGATGGGCCCTTTTAGTCAAGTGGGCATGCGCTGGTCTTCTTGGGCCTTCTTTGATATGTCATTTTGGCCCCTGGACTGCATGAGATTTGTTCACTCATAATCGGTCCTCTTTCATCCATTATAATTAGCCACCGTAGTTATGCCCTCCATCGGGTCGTATTTATATTCCTTGAATCATTTTTTTTTTAATTTTTGTTTTTTAAAAAGATAAGCAAAAAAGAACAAGACAAGGCGAGTGATGATGGTTCATACTTTTTTTTTATCACACTAGTCATATCCATCATTTGGATGGCTATTAAGTTAGAAAAACAGATCAATGGATTTTGATTCTAGCAAGTCAAAACCTGGATCTCGTTCTTTGAATCCCCTGTACAAGTATTCCCCCTTGTCAAGTTGCTTGCCTTCCAGGTTCTCATTGTCATATCGGTAGGTGTTATTGTGGTATAGGCAGGTCTGGTCTTAGTTGTTATCATCGGGTGGTGTTATTCTACGGATATCATTTTATATGGCATTCCTTTATATTAGGGAAATAACTGAAGGACAGATGAGTGGGTGCACCTTCCTTGTTTTTGTTTTATAATGAATTGCAGCATAGGGTTTGTTATTCCTCAGCTTGTTATAGGCTTATGGCCCATTTACTTTGTAGTCTACATGTTTCCTTTTTTCATTTGATAGATGCATTTGAGCAAAGGTCTGCTGGCAAAGAAGGAAATGAAGAAGATGGTTTTAGAGACCTGGTAAGGCATACAATGTTTGAAAAGGGCCAGAGCAAGCGCATCTGGGGTGAGCTTTACAAAGTTGTGGACTCTTCAGATGTAGTTGTGCAGGTCAGTACTATGTCATATTCATCAGGTGCAAGGCTTTAATTATTTGTTTACAATCTTATCAGTGCGCTGTAATATTGCGTAAGCAGTGTTCTGTTGTATTTATTTTCATTTGGTTATAGCTGGTATACTAATTGTGTTGAAGGATTATGCCTATTGGAGCTCTTCTATATGCTCTCTTTCTTTTGCTTCACTAAAATATTCTTCACTTCCATATGAAGAATTCCTGGAGCTTTTGTTTTTATTTATTTATTTATTACCGAGGCTCTCATCTTTGCATGTGGGGTCCATGATTTTAATCTAGACTTGGATCTTATTTGCCCTGCCATGGTTGGGACCTCCTGAACATATCCTAGACTTGGAAGTTCCTTTGTTTCCGTCTCCTCGTATGCCCTTTTCTTTATCATACCATTGCTGTATATTGAATGTTATCCTTGAAATTGTTTTATATATATATATATATATATATATATATATATATATATATATATAAGGGAGATGCTCCTATGAGAGATGCTCTCACCTTACTATGAGAGATAAGGTGGGGGCCCTCACATCCATATCCAATGCCAACAACTTAAAATGTGAGGGCCTCCACTCCTATCACTTATATAAGGTGAGAGATATCCCTCATAGGAGCATCTCCCATATATATATATATATATATATATATATATATATATATATATATATATATGCTGCTAATGAGAAGGAGTGTTTATTTATATGCTGGTGGTTGTAGGTTAGCAATTTTATCATCTTGAAGGTCATTGGGTCATATCTTTCAAAAAAAGAAAAAAGTTCGTTGGGTCGTCCCATTCGTTGGGGTATCACAGAGAAATTGGATGGATGAAAAAAACACGTGCCTCCCATGTATGGAATTGAGTGCCTTGACCAACTGCAAATATGCTGGGGCTCAGGTCTTTACAGAGTTTTATTTGGTTCTTATTGGAAGGGAGTACATGATTGCTTGAGGCAAGAGTCAAACCAATAGACATCCCTCACGAACAAGATCTGTCGACCTGTCCCCTAGAGGGAAAATGCCTTAATCATTTTCTATTCACGTGTTTGGTAATTTTAGTTTTTATATTTATTTATTATCTATTTTCAATCCTGAAAGATGTCGATCCCATTTATGCTGCTGTACTTGTGCTCTGATTTTTTAGTTAGATGTAGTTATGGACTGAGTGTGGTTCACTTTGTTTAATTCTTCTGTCTTGCTGTTGGAACATTGTTTGTTTATTATATTGCAGGTGTTGGATGCTAGGGATCCTCAGGGTACAAGATGCCATCATTTAGAGAAGCATTTAAAGGAGCACTGCAAGCACAAACATATGGTTCTTTTGCTAAACAAGGTCTGATGCCTTTCATGCCCATGGTCACCATTATAGTTCGAGCTTAGTTTTCTCTTTTTGACCGTGTTCCTTGCTTGCTAAGCTACATGAAATCTTGATTCCTTTTTTTTTTTTTTCAAGTGTGACTTGGTTCCTGATTGGGCCACAAAAGGTTGGTTGCGAGTGCTATCAAGGGAATATCCTACTCTAGCATTCCATGCGAGCATCAATAAATCTTTTGGCAAGGTATTTCCAGGGAATGCCTTACTTTTTAGCTAGGGGACTTCCTGTGCTGTTCCAATTGCTTAAAATTTGTATATCTATGTTGCTTTTTTCAGGGCTCTCTTCTTTCAGTATTGAGGCAGTTCGCACGTTTGAAAGCTGACAAACAAGCAATATCTGTGGGATTTGTTGGGTATCCCAATGTTGGAAAATCTTCAGTTATCAACACGTTGCGTACAAAGAATGTAAGATTCCTGCCATCTGTTGACAGAAACTAAATTGGTTTTTCTCCTATATGTTCATATTGTTTAAGATGATACGTGGTATATGGAATTCCTTCTCTAGTAGAAGGGACCTTGAGCATTGAGTGCCAAACAATCTCCATGGCCCTTAAAACTGTACTACATTTGTATGGTGGATCCTATTGTGGTTGGAGATCCAAAATGTTCTGAGTAGCATGATCCTAGTCATCAAGCTTCGTCCTGCATGTGGACTGTTTGGTGTAGATTTGCAACTTGCCAATTGGGTTGTCTTTGTTCTTCTCCAGAGGGAGATTTCAAGGCGTGGCCAATCCCATGGTGGCGGTCTGATCCGATTCGAGTATTGATTCGTCTGGGGAAAGGAGAGTCCCATCTGGGTCTCCTTTTTTTTTGGGTTGGGGAGGGTTGGGGGGTGGGGGACCTAGTGGCCTAAAAATGGATGTCTAAGAAAAGAATAGCACATGAGAATTTTAGGCATCTTCCAATCATGGTGTGGTTCACCTAATCAAGACCTGGTTATGGTTCCGGCCAGGACCAAGTTAGGTCTGGCACCGGCAGTAGTGAAGGCTCTTTTCGGACAATAAAGGATAGTTTTTTCAGTTATATATCGTAAGTATATCAAGCAAGAGCATTGTAGCTTAGTCGGTATGGGCTGTGTTACTTTTTTGGCACGGTCTGAGTTTGAATCTTTTGTCAGGGAGAATGCTTATAATTTTTTCTTTAAGAGTTTTTTTAATAAATAGAACCCTGAAAATTTCACACAATTTCAAAGAGGTTCTTATATTTAGTGTTTTTATTAAAACTTCTATTGACTAATAGTTTCATGAGGCCCTCCAATTTTTTGTTTTTGACCAATTTATCCTTAAAAAAAACTCAAACAACCTATCCCTTTAGTTAAAAATATAATTTTGCATTTTAGACTTTGAGGACCAAAAACTAAATGCTACGATTATTGAAATGGCTTGATGTCATGTATTTCCTACGACATCTAAATGAGACCCTTCAAAATCTTTCTTTTAACCAATTTATCTTTAGAAAAAAAAAAAAAAAAACTCAAATAACTTGTCCCTTGAATTAAAAAGATGATTTTGCCCTTTAAAATTTGAGGACCAAAAACCAAAAGCCAAAGGTTAGGATCATTTAAATTTTGTGATATTATATATATTTTCCAATCCACATGCATCTAGGTAGGCCCACTAAAAGAAACTCTAGCTAAAACCTATTTATCTATAAAAACTAGCAGTCATATGTTACATTGTCAGCTACTCAGTGCTCAATAACACTAAACACCACTATATTTTGTGATAGGATACTTATATAGCTCAATTTTCGCTTTTTTACTAGTTTTCTATTTTTTTTTTTTAATGTTTTTTCTAAATAATTTTAGATTTTCTCGGTGCTTTTTAGGAGCAACACTGTTGTACCGACTTGGCACGAGTGGCACGGGCTGGCAAGGCGGCACCGACTTGTGCTGGTCCCAACTGGTATGAAGACCAGCTCTAGAATTTAAAGCCATACCCGCATCCCACCCCTTTCTTTGACTCATGATCATTCTAATGATTGAGAATGAGTTCTAGGGAACTTTTCACTAGCCAGACAGATGTTTCTCTTTCGATCAGTGACAAGATTTCATTTCTATGAAGTGCAGAAAATCTACTCTTATTAAATGTGATCAATGTAAAGAGAGACATAACGTACACCAAGTTATTTTTAAAAAAAGGCCTCATTCTCAAAAGGGACCTCATTGCAAAGGAAAATCAGAGCGAAAGACATCTCGGCTCTAACTGCAGATGTTGTTGAGAGTCCATGTTATTTACTGATTTTGAAATGCACAAAAAAGGAATCTAGATTAAGACACGTAGGTATTTGATTTCTGATCTGTGATTGCTAGGCTGCTAGCCACCTTGGTCTAACATATTTAAAGAATTCCCTTCGAATACGAGTGGTCCTGACTAATACTTGGAGAAACCTGCAGTGATTCTCTAATGGATAATATTTGCATCATGTTAGGGTTGTTCTGGAGGAAATCTTAAAAACTCCCTACTTTGTTTGGAAAATCTCCTTCCATTTCTTGTGGCCTTGTTTTCCTCTGGACACCCCAGCCACATTAAACTTAGTACATCCTTGTGTAGGCCAAGCCAGACAGATGAACTTTAATGGCAGGAACTCTACTTTGAACATTCCAACTTCTTTATATTTGGGATGGTGGAGTTCTGGAGTTCATCTTTTGTGAGTTCTGTGGATCCATGTAGGATCTCTGATCTAATTGGTTCCAGCTGTCGTTAGATGCCTATGGAAGTATCTTACGACTCATTGCTACATCCTCTTGCTAGGTTTTGAAATTTTTTTTTTTTTTGGAATTTGGCGTTGATAATACTTCGTGGCAGTATATTGATTTTTTAAAAACTTTTTTACTATTTTTTAAGTTATGTGGATGAACCTCGACCTGAACATATGCACATTATCCGTTGGCTTTGAATCAACGTTAGTGTCACTTAGATAGCCCATACTGTTCATGCTATAGGTCCCACATTGTTGGACCAATGCATCAAGCAAACTCATATTGCAAGATTTTGCACATCCATTATTTGGTACTACTAAGTTGAATAAGTACTATTGCTGTATTGCATCCTTTAACTCCTGGTCGTGGAATTAGGGTTAGGCTTGTTTAATTTGTCTTCTCTTGGAATTCATCCATCTAAGTGATTAATTACGTTGATGATCTTGATCCTGAAACGATGTGTCCAAGTGTGCAAGACAATGGTTGGGATGTTATCTTCATATGCTCAGATCGAAGAATGTGTAGCCCTCTAAGTCTCATCACTAATGACGTGTATTTGTATGTGCTCAGGATTTGTTATGTTCTCTACCAAGTATTGCATTTCATGATTTTGGTAATCCTGCATTTTTTAATGTGTCTGAAGCTATGTTTCATCCTATTTTGAAGGTCTGCAAAGTGGCTCCTATTCCAGGAGAGACTAAGGTGTGGCAGTACATAACTCTAACAAAGCGGATCTTTTTAATTGACTGTCCTGGAGTTGTATACCATAACAAAGATTCTGAAACTGATATTGTACTTAAGGGTGTGGTATGTTTATGCACCTTCCACCTTGTTGAGAACTTATTTGGAACTCTTTCTTCATGTATTATCCTTTTTTCGAATTTAGGTCTCATATTGTAAACAGGACAAGCGCTGCCTGAATTCAGGCATTGGGACTCTGTGTGTTTTTATTTTATTTTAAAGATTGACTGTTTTGTATTAAAATAATAGCAAAGATGTCACATAAGTGTACACTTTTACAGTATAAGAGATATATACTGAACCGAAATGGACCCCAGAAAGCACAGCAGGGTCAGAACGAAGACATCAGAACACCTATACACGGCTGACTACAGCCCAAAACCTCAAGTAATACCAGCTGAAGCAGAAGAAATGACCTAGTTTCCCAATTCCTTTGGCCTGACAGTCTGCCTCCCCATTGGCACTGTGTTTGATATGGTGAAAGGAGAACCTCAATCTTCTATTTAGATCTTTCAAAAACATCTACCAATTGCCAAGGAGGATTAGCCTCACCTGAAACCCACTGAATAGTGCAAAAAGAATCACCTTTAGCCGTCAAACTTGTCTGAGTCCAATCAAAAGGGCTTTAAGCTCTTCTTTATTAACTGAACAATGGCCAGCTGGACCAAGATAAGAATATAGAGTAGAGCCATCGCCCATCTTGGATATGGATCCAATGCGCGCCCCCCCCCCCCCCCACAACTCATAGTAGTGTGAGAGTAACTCTCGTTCTAGCATTTCCCTATATAAAATAACATGGTAGTGTGCATATTCTTCTATCCTTGCCATCCAATGGAACATAGACATTCCCAATGAGGGTTATCAAAGTCCGAAACTCAGTATCCTCTCTGCCAGTAAAAAATGGGGCTCTAAACAACCTGATTACCTAGTCTCTCCATATAGCCTATCCTCTCTATCACCGTATTCCCCCCATATTGTCTCCAAACAACCTGGCATTGGCACTTTAAATTGCACAGTACTTGGTTATGGTTGTATAAAATGCTAATATATACAAAAATATTGAAATGTCATATCGACGCTAAATATACTAAGCAACAAATAAAATCAAATATTAAGATTTGGTTTGGTTGGATTGAAATATTAATAACTAATACATCTTTAAAAAAAATAAAAAATGCATGTATAAAGACATAGTTACAAGTAGAAACTGAATGGACTGGAATGTTGAAACAGAATTCATGGAGCTGACCAAACATGTTTGTGACAAGGCTTTGGTGATCATGATGTATGAAGACAGTTATCAAAGTTGCAATAATTCTCACAAATTATGCAACTAGTTCATCGCTGTGATCTATCCTAGCCTTTAATTTTCAACTTTGTCAAAAACCAGATAATATAAAATCTCTTATTAGAATAAATTGCATGTAGAAACTAATTTCATATAATCTGTGTAGCGTCAGTTATGCAGTTTTCTGTTTAAGTGAAATTTAACTGCCTCAACAATGTAGCTGTGGAATTAGAAATTGAATGCATTTTTACGCTCAGGCTGAGGGGCCATTTATTAAAAAATTTGTTAGAATTAGAACTTTAAGTGAAATTCTAAAATTTAGGAGTTTTGGGACTTTAAGAATTTCATAAAGAATGACTTTATATATTGTATCAATTGTAGTTTGTCCACCATTGGGTCCCATAATCCCATTAGTACTTTACTGAAATATTGTTACATTAAAGAATTTACTGTACCACGAGATTCGGGGGATCAAGTCTTATCATATCTATGTCCTTAACAATACTTTATTCTCATACTAAAGTAACATAGATTCTATCTAGAGACTTGAATAGTGAAACTTGCCTGCTCATGTTCTTGGATAGTTTGAAACATTCCTTTTGTGTATGCCTTTGGCTTCATAATTAGGTGCGCGTTGCAAACTTGGAAGATGCCTCTGAACACATAGGAGAAGTTCTAAGACGTGTGAAAAAGGAACATTTGCAAAGAGCATACAAGATACAAGAGTGGTATGGTCTCTTTTTCAAATAAATTTGTCTTATTGTGGTTGGTGTATTTTTCTCTTTACACTATCATGCTGATGCACACGTCTAATCCTGTACTTTTATTTCAGATATCAATTTTTTTCTCAAATTCTATTGTGAAGTCTTTCTTTAACTTCAAATGGCATGTGAATCCTTAACCACTAACTGAGTTGAATGGTCTAGTTATCCAAAATATAGTGACCTCTTAGAACTTGGATAAAAGTGGCTTAGTTTTGGCTATGATCCAATGAAGAAGTTCCCCATCAATTTGATAGTCCAAATTTAATAATCATTTATTTCAAGATGTATTGAGGGAAACATTTGTAAGCTATGATGACTGCATGCATCATAGATAAGATGACGTTGGCAGGGGCATGAATTTTACACATAAAAATTAAGTGACGGATGTGATATGGTCCTATTAAATTCTTACTTGAATTGTTGGAGCATCATAGTTTCTAAGTGATATGTTTAGATGGAATCAGTTTTTGGAGAAATAGTTTCTAAGTGATAGGCCCTACCAATGTGATCCACAGTCCTGCTATTGCAAGATGAACATAGACTCTGGATTGTTTCAAACTGATTTGCTCAAGTTTTCTTTTAATCCATATGTAATTAGGACTATTTGTAAGAGTAAATCATGTTAAGGTGGATAAGTAGTTGTATACATAGGGGTTTTGATATTTGGGGATGGTAGATTGATGTTAAGGTATGGCTTTGGATATTTTTCTTCAATGAAGAGATTTTGGTGTGACCCGGGTCGGTGTTATTCATTCTTCTAATTAAAAATAGGCCCACCATATAGTTGGTAAGATTGCAACAAGTGATTCCTTGACTTATTTCTATGGCACAAGGAGAAACAGATTCTAGATGGCATTCGTATTGCCCATGAGTGTCTTTGTTCAAGGCGTAGATAAAGAAGGCTTGGTTTGATTTGTAAGCTAGATCTAGAGAAAGCTTATGATAGAGTTGGTTGTGACTTTCTCCATTACATGAAGCATTGGATGGGTGGTTGGATCATGTGGCTTGGATTGATAAGGGAATGCGTATTATTGGCCATGCTTTCAGTGTTGATTAATTGTAGTCCTACCGTTTGGTAAATTCCCTTCACTAGTGAACTAGGGTGAATGGTCATTTCAAGAGACTATAAAAGAAAAGGGTTCAAACCAGAAAGTACCATATTTCAAAAAGCACCTCTAGTTTTTACCAAAAAAGTCAAAAGTTACTTTTCCATGCCACTAAATGACAAAAAAATATCTTTAAAAAAAGGTCAAAATTTACATTCTCATTTCGTTAAATGACAAAAAGTCATCACTTTTTTATTTGACCCCTCTTGTTTTCATTGTCTCTTAATTTGACCCTTCACCTCACTTCATTCTATAGTGATGTTACCAAACTGGCCCTAAGTGTTCTTTCCTGCTTATCGGGTTTGAGGCAAGGAGGCAAAGGGATCCTTTATCCCCATTCCTTTTCATCATTGTAGTAGAAGCCTTTAGTTGAATGGTGGTGGCTATGGGTACTACGAATTTGAATAAAGGTTTCAAACTGGTGAGTGAGGCTCTAGTAGTCAATCGTCTCCATTTTGATGACGGTACTGATCTTTTATGATGCTGAAGTATGAAGAAGAGAAAATTATGAATGTCAACTCAAGTAGCATCCATATCATCATAATCATGATTAGAGCAGAAATAGTCAGCTCCAAATTTTAGCTGACCTTGTCGGATGTAAAACCAGCTCCCTTTCATCTTCGTATTTGGGCTGCCCTTATTGTTAGGTGCAACCTCCTACACTATGTGGAATCTGGTGATTGAGAGAGAAGAATGAAAATTGGGTAAAGGTTACAGTGAGTCTTCCTTTGATGGGGCAATGATAATAAAAAAGAAGTATCATCTAGTGGTTTGGTCCACATTTTGCAAGCCTAAAAATGTTGGTTTGGGTTTTAAAGCTGGCAACGGATAAACCGGGCTTTCTTAGGGAAATGGCTGCGAAGGATTAAGGATGATTTGGATGGATCTTGGTATCACAATATTGTGGCTGAAATATGGAGTGCATAGGAATGGATGGGATACTCCCAAGTGTTGCTGAATTGGAAGGAAATTGCCCTATCGTATTAGTTCCTGTTCCAATATGTTATTCCTTTTTGGGTGTTCTTTGTAGTCTTTCAATATATTCCTCTTGTACTGTCTGCTTTTTCTTAATGAAATTTACCATTCAAAAATAAATAAATGGGTGGGATACTCCAAACCCTAATTATGAAGGGGTTTCTCATCAGGTAAGGGGTCCTTAAACAGTGTAAGACACCATGTTGATATGGGTGACTGTATTCTGTTATGCTTAGTACGTGGGTTGGGCATAGACCATTAGCCATCCATTTTCTGGGCCATAGGTGGTTTAGGGGCCTGTCTTTAGATAATCTTATGGATGTGGAAGTCCAATTTTGTAATTTGCTTCCTTTATCCAGTGGTGTTTTTGTCCCAGTAGTAGAAGATAGAATGGTGGGGATGCGGACTGCAGATGTCACTTTCTTAGTTGCATCATTCTTCATGGCTTTATTAAAAGGTTTGTTGGCTCTCAAGTCTCAACCCTGTTTCTTGCCTTCGGACCTTGAAAGCTCCCCTGAGAGTTCTGTGGTTTGGTTGGCTGGCAGTTGTTGGGGGTATTCTTACTCTAGATAACCTTTGAATCGTATGGTGGTTATTGTGAATGCTTGTCCCATATGTTTAGTTGATTTGAAATTAGTGGACCATTTGTTGCCTTATTATTAGGTTGCTCAAGTCTACTAAGGATAGTTATGGGGAAGTTTCGTTGTAGTTGGGGCTAGGGCCGGCAAAACTTGAGCTGACCCTAACCTGACCCGTATTTGAATTGTCTGACCCGATCCATAGAGAATATGGGTCGGTCACCGGTCAAGTTTGCTTGACCTGGCAAAGAAAAAAAGGGTTGGGATAGGGCTGACCCGCCTAATAACCAAAAGAGAAACTACCCAGATGGTCAAATCCCACATTCCCACTTTCTATTTCCATCCCATCACCCTCTAAGTGCATAAACCATTTCTTTCCATGTTCATAGCACATATATGCTTTAAGCATGCAAACCCAACTCCCATGACTGACACTTCTGAAATACACCAAAACAGCCCAGGCAATAAGCTCTAAGAATCTAGAGATGAAGTAGTAGTTTGTAAGGATCAAAATATCGGTTGTGCTCATAGCGGCTAGCAGCCAAAACGTCACATGGCGGGTGGTAGCAACAATATGCAGCGGAGTAGTGTGAATCAAAAAGGTGCTCACAAAATTTCAAAAAATATCCAAAAAATCTAGAATATTGGCAAAATGTTAGAATTAATGTTTATTTTCTGTGTGAAAAGATGAGGAGATGGTGCACCATTTGATGATTCACTGTCATTTTGCTTTTAGATTTTGGGCTGCTACTATTAATTTGTTCGACTTGGAATGGGTTATGCCTAGGATTGTTAGAATATCATTTTCATCAGTAGGGTTTGGGGTGCAAGTTTGTTCGTGGCAAGATTTTATGGAAATGGAAGCTTTGGTTGGAGAGGAATAATAGAGTTTTTAGAAATGAAACATAGTAGTCAATTCCGCTTCATTTCGGCTGGAATGGCCGGCATTTTTTGTTCCAATCCTTCGGCCGAAACGGAATGGGAGTAAGAAAATTTCGGTTTGAATTCTGGTCCATTTCAATTGTCCATTCCGGTCCATTTTGGTTTGTAGCACAATTTTCATTAATTTTTTTAAAATTTTTTTTCTCAATATACATGTCAAGAAACATGCATAATTTATATTTTATTTTTCTATCTTTTACATATATTTATATATATTTTTTAAAATTTTTATTATTCTGAAAAGTTACTTCGAATAGTTTTGCCAAAATACCGAAATATTCCATGTTGGAGGCTAGACCAAAATGATGACCGAAACGGAATTGACTACTATGAATGAAAGCAATCCAAAGGAGGTGGTTATTGAGTTTATTGTCTTGACAGTACTGAAGTGGGTGAGCAAGCGCAAGGAGTTTAAAGGGGTTTCTTTGGAAGAACTCAATAGATCTTGGGCAGCAATTTTGAAAGGGGGTTGGTGTGCTAAAGTTTTGCATAGAGTTCTTTGGATGTGCTGCCCTCATGGAATTTTCAAATTTAACTTTGATGGTAGCTATCTTCAGTCTATTCTTAAAGGTGGTTTTTTAACTTTGATGGTAGCTATCTTCAGTCTATTCATAAAGGTGGTTTTGGTGATGTTATAAAGGATTGCAATTGTAATGTTGTTCGGAGTTGGTTTGGGCATGTGGATTCCTTGGATGCCAATGAAGCCGGGTGTGTTTGCTCTTCTGATCATGGTTTAAAGCATTAGCCGAGTCGACTTGAACTAGGCCCTAAATGAGTGTCCTATGGGACTCAGACTCGAATAATGGGACCCGGCCAACTTTTTTTTACTTTTTCGATGCAGTGAATTGGGACTTCAACTCGGACTGAGCCCTAACCGAGTTAGGCCTCGAGTCTGAGTTTTTTTTTTTCATTGCTTCTGATAGGGTGTCTTGAGTTGCCTTAGATTTGGTGATTATAAAGCTATTATTGAAGGTGATTCTTTTTTAGCTATTCAGTGGAGTTCTTCGAAGATTGCAGGAGGTGCAGGAGATTTATAGATAGCTGGGGGAATTATTTCTTCGTTCCTCAAGAGGCAAATGTTATGGTGGATGGACTTGCTAAGGAAAGAGTTTTTCTCTTTTCTATTTCTTTTTTATATGTAATGTTTTCTTTATTCTTGGTGTTTGTTCTATTGTTCCAGGATTTGGCTAAGTATTGTTTTCCTGCATAGTTTTTGTTGGTGAAATAAAATTTAGTGTTAAAAATAATAATTTAAGGGGACCATAGCAGTCCCCTCATTGCATGGAGGTCTTGTATTGCTATATGATCATAAAATAATAGTATTGATCTTATTTTCCCCATATATTCATGCATGTTGTCTCGTTATCCTAAATTAAAAACTAATAAAATGCGTAGTCAAACAGTGTCTTGAAGGTATCATCACTATTATGCATTTCTATATTCAACACAATTGCAGAGAACACAAGATCTATAACTGTATAAACTAATGTTTGAATAAAGTTTAAAGTTAAAACGGTTCAGGCACCGGGCGGGAGTAGGTAGTCATTGGTGGGCCAGTTGTAAGGGAAAACATACCAATCTATTCTCCTCTATCCGAGGCAATCACTACGAGCATGCGCTAACCTCTTCTACCTACTTGATCAACCACTTCTTCGGGCTACGGGGAGGTCCATCCATCATAACTGCTGGTCTGCTAGGAGCATAACCATACTTCGAAGTTTCATACCCACATATGATACTATTCAATTTGCTCCTATCTTGTGTTTTTTTTTTTAGTGTTTCGAAAGTTGAAACTATAGAAGGTCAGCAAGGAGCTTTAGGAAGGCCTCTTGGGAAGGAGCAGCAGTAATAGGTGAAATAGGTGCTATAGAACTCGGTTTGGTTGGTTATATAAGTTGTCAATGGCCTTTTGGCAGCTGATAGGGGCCACCACGGTTGCTAGCGGTGCTAAATTGATATATCGGCCGCATCATCGATATTTAGTTCCATGGTAGTTCGTGCTTGGGCCTTTTGTAGTTCATGTTTTAGTTTTCTATGTATCATGATCCTTTTTAATAATATAACCTATCTTTAGCCACAAAAGAAGGGATCAAAATTTGGATGAAGCTGGTTGGATTGGGTTGACCCGCGACGGGTGTGGGTTGAAAAATACTAAGCCATTTTAAAAATGGGTCGGGTACAATTTGGGGTTCAAACAGTGGACTCCACCTTCTGACCTGGTCTGTTTGCCACCCCTAGTTGGCCCTTCCTAATAATCTGTGCCAGCTGTTGGAGGCATGGAGAATGGTAGTTGTCATCTAGGGGAAGAATTATGTGGGGGTTCTGTGGTGTTATCTTTCATGGCTATTATTTGGGTTATTTGGAAAAAGAGGAATTTGTGGTGCTTTGATCATAATCGAAAAGTGTAGATGCTTCAATAGAAATGGTTAAATTTTTTTGTTGCTGCTTGTGTTCCATCCTTACTTTCAGGATCTATCAATGGTGACAATTATTAGGAGTTGGTATGATTATGAGTTGCGGCCTCCTCATCATCTGAGCATCGGTTTTACCTGAGATGGTATCCCCCACTGTCTGGCTTCTTCAAGCTTAACTTTGATGTGAGTGTGGTTGGTAATCTCGAGCAGCTTGAGTGGGAGGGATTATTCTTGAGATTGCAGAATTGTGGTTGTCCTATCTTTCTCATGTCCCACTAGGTTTTTCTCTGTCAATAAGGTGTAAATACTAGGTATGAGAACACGGCTTTGTGAGGTCGTCTGAATCTATGGCAGATTATGGTGGAAGGTGACTCTTATGTGCCATCGGGCCTTGTGTATATGCAGTGCCCAGTGGGGTCTTGCAGATATGGTGGAAGAGGTGTTGATTTACCTAGAGCTCTTGATGCCTCCTTTTCTCATGTGAAGTGGAGTACTAATTCGTTGGTGGAACAATTAGTGGAGGAGTTTGGCATCAAAGTTTGGTGATAGATCATGATGGCTCATATCTTTTTGTTTTTCAGCCTCTTCTTATGGTTTTCTTGTTTTTCCTTGAAGCTGTTGGCCTTTGACCGGGTAGCTTTTCAATTTGTCTCTTGTACTTTTTGTCTATTTTCATTAAAATCTAGTTTCCACATGCGTGTATCTCAATTTGTCATTTGAGTGCACAGTTGATCCAACGGTCTAGTCCATTCGGATGGGTGCCTAACTCGGAAACAGTGACTATCAAGGGGGTTCCTGTTTTATGGTCCACTCAGATGGATTATAAAGTGGGACCACTAGGTGTGGTGACGATAATGTGAGCACCGGTGGTTGACGGAGGTTTTATATATATATATATATATATATATATATATATATATATATGAGTTACGCTACAAAACTCCCCGGGCGTTTTTCTATAAAAAAAACGACCATCTTTGAGCCAATAAAAGTGTGACACGTGTCATCAGTGATACACATATCCAATTCTCTCCTAAATATTCTCCAACAAAGGTGGATCTCTTAAAATACTAACAAACCATTGGCTATTAGATGGGTAGAAACTCCCCTTTTGAGATAGGGGAGTTTTTGAGAATTTCTCTCTATATATGTGTATATATAGAGAGAGGGAGAGAGACAGGGCCACTGGATTTAATCAGTTCCTGCTTATTTGTCCTCTGTTCTGAGGATTGTTAAAGGATGTAATTAAATCTACACTGCGTTTTCCCTATTCAGATTCAACTCTGTTGTGTACTGCTGTAGATTGGGCCCGATCGTATCTAAATGAATTATTTTTGTTGTACCACATCTATCCATAGACCTTCCCCTCCCCTTCTCGCCTTATTAGTGGTGGCCTGGGATGGGCCAACCGAGTGTTGCCCATAGAAGTATCATGCATATTATTTTCAATATGTATATATATCTGCACATCTGATTGATTCGTTCTTTTATTTATTTATTTATTTTTTTTTTTGCACCTCAATTATGGTCACTAATTTCTTCCATATCTATTATATGTGTGCTGCCTATAACATCTAGGTCAAAAACATAGATTATTATCCATTTATCATGGTTGCTTTGCTGACTTTGGTGATTGAGCTTTTTCACGTTGTTGGTATCTGCAGGGATGATGAGAATGACTTCCTTGTTAAGTTGTGCAAACTGTCCGGGAAGCTTTTGAAGGTATGCTCATCGGTAGGGTTGCAAATGGTTATCTGTTATCTGAAGTCTCTGGGTCTGAATAAAGCGGGTATGAAACCTATTTTTGAATTCAGGAGAAATTCAGATTCGGATCCATGCATATAGGATCCGAGACATTCAGATCCGGCACTGGGTCCTTGTATATTCCAGCTCGAGGATTTGGATCCATGATGATTACATTCACATATTAAAATAAATATAGGTTTTACTGGCCTAATTAGCTTGAATTATTATATTTGAGAGTCTACTTAGCTTTAGTCATATACCATTTCATAGTTAGGAAATGCTCACCTACGAGCATACTGCATATAAGCTTACATGCAGTCCAGTTGTGGGGCTCACTTAGATGCAAGTTTACCAATGGAGGAGGGCAGATTAAAATGTCTCTTTATGGACAAGGAAGCATTAGAAAATAAGCCTCACCAGATTATCCTAGCCCTTGATTAACAACATTAAAGTTTAATGGCATCTTAACTGTAGATTTTCTTGTGATTCAATCCAATGGTGAGTGAAGGTCCGGTGAGTGTAAAATTGGACCTAATGCTAGATCAGGGTATGAAAAGACTATCAAAGAGGATGCACTGATGAAAAGTGGGCCCAAGTGGGCACTACAGTGCTAGATTGCACTTGCAGTTGCTCATTATCCTTCATAGTCCCACTTGTCTGTATTGAAGCTCTTTTATCCAATAAAACTAATGCACTCTACATTGTATTTTAGATCCAGATCTAGAACCGGATCCTTTTCTCCTTTTCTTTATGCAAGTTGATGACAAATCATCATCAATTCCTTGTCTCAACATGTTGGGGTCGGCTACATGGATTTAGTTTCTTCATTGCGATCTATCTTGAGCCAAATCCTCCAATAGGTTACACTTCCTTATATCTATCCTTACCAGTTTTTTCCTTGTCCTCTTCGGACAACCCCTTTTCCTTGGAGGGCTGTCAATCTGCATTGAAAGATTTTCCTCGATGCTACCCATAAATACTCTCGAAAGCACTCATTTATGATACTATCATTCTTAGTTTTACCACACATTCACCTTAACACTCTTGTCTCTGCTATACTCATTTTGTGCATTTATTGCTTGATTGTACAACATTCTGCTCCATAGGTCATAGTTGATCCGATCATTGTCTCGTAAAATTTTTCCTTCAGTCTTGTGATGTAGGTCCTAGGGTTAGGCCTTGCGTGGAAAGTGTTGAAGCACATGTCTCTATAGAGCCTTTAACGCACGAGGACACACTTACAAGGGATAAAACCCACAATTCTATTAATCATCAACTTTGAGATCTAAATCTCTAGAATGCCATATAAACAAAGAACTTAGGGGCTAAGTCACTCAATCAAACTAGGAAACTAACTATGAACCAACTTAGGATATAAAATAAGAAATCCTAATGAATTTGGAATGCTAATCCTAATTATAATGCCATAATAAAATAAGAAACTAAATTGGATTTGCATCATTTGGGTCCCACACATGAGTTATGGGCATGCCCTGCATCATCTTGTTGATTTCCACCAAGTTCAGAAGCAAGTCTCCACTTGAGCCATCCCACTCTTATGCTATGTTCAACATGTTCCTCAATCTCTCCATCCTATGTTCATGTTGGTGCCAGATCGATCATTCAACCAAATACCCCAGCCAAATGATAGTAGCTGCATCAACGGTACTAATAATAATGATTCAACCATATGCTCCAACCAAATGATACATGCAAACAAGACAGTATTTCAGAAAGTTTCAATTAAATCATGTCCCAATGAAATTAACAATTAAATGTGGAGAGCTTCCAAAAGGAGCCATATATTCTTCCACAAAAAATAATAATGTTAATATAACATTAATTGAATGAATTTAATAATGGAATAAAATATATCAGCGTAAGAAGGCATAAGAGCAAAGTTGTCAATTTCATTTTGGACCTTGTTATAGTTTTGACTTGAGGCTGAATGGTTTCAGTCAGATCGGAATTCAAATTCCGGTTTTTTCAGTTTGGATTTCAAATGCAAATTAAAAAAAAAAATATATATATATATATATATAAAAAGGAACAATAGATAGTGAAAGTAACGTAAACACTATTTGTGGTTATGAGTGCCTCAATTTTGGGCTCACCTAGGTGTTGAGGATCGAAAGATCTAGTTAACCCCTATGGCAGTGAAGAAAGATCGGAAAAATGGTGGCGAAGAAAGAAAAACTGGATAAAAAAGCCCCCATGAGATTGTTGCTCTAGCCTCTAGGATTGAAAATCCAAATTACGATGCTTTGTATAGCGCCAAAAAGTTTAAGGGCCGAAATAAGGGGATTAGGATGATCCAACGAGGCTTCACACAACCCTGAAGGCGCAATTAAATCTTACATCAACATAGTACTAATATATAGGTTTCAAAGGCCTACATAGCTTGACTAATATTGATATTTTAGAGTTTTTCTTATCTTTAATCATATACCATTTAGTAGCCCCACTTGTACATTTAAAAACTTATTTTGAAGCTTGTTCATCCAAAATTATACTAATGCACTTCACATCCTATTTTGGATCTAGACCCGGATTCAGGTTTTTTCATTGAAAGATGGATCCGTATACTACACATAGGTTTTGTGTTGGATCTGGATCTGGATCTAATCTATGAAAACAGATTCAAGTCCAGTTCCAGCATGGTTCCACTCTGGATCCAACTGTTGCATCTATACATCTAGCCATCTAGGTGGGCCAAAAATTGAGGTGGTTACTTAAGTTTTGCTCAACACAATGCTTAGCGGATGTAGCCCTATATAATTCATTCTATTAAATCAACAATGCTATATGTTATTTCACATGTCAAATGGATAATGTGTTAGCCATTTATGTGTGATGCAAGCTCTCTAAAGAAGGTTTGAACGAGATAGGATAACAAAACCCAAAATACTGAATGTTGTCAAAACAGGAAACTATATTTAACCTAATCAAATCTAATTAAAATCCTGATTACACATTAATGAATATATACCTATTAAAATTCTAAAAAAAAAAAAAAAACCCTCCTTTCTGCCTTAGTTTTCAGTTGTCACCAAAATCTCTTCTTTTAGATCTGAAAGTTGGGCTACGGATTTGACTTGGTTGGGCCACCATATTTGCATCAATGTGAAATTTTGACATACTTTTTTGGTTTGGCTCCAATTATCAATGGTTTTTTTTTTTTTTTTTTTATTTAGGATTTTACCGGATAAATCCCCTTAGACTTTGTGAAGACCGAAAAGGCCCTCTAATCTCAACATAGCCACTTCTTTTTTTTTTTTGCTGAGCGGGGATTCCCCTCCTCCTTAGCGCCAGGCCAACTAATCAGGCCCCATCTTCCCTCTTTATTTTTATTTTTTATTTTTGCTAGAGTGGAACAGTGGTATGGGAGTGAGACTGACGACATGTTGACCAAGATCGATCCCTAGTTCTAACTTGCGAGACTAAGCAGAACACTTTGTTGCCCATTAACCGTTGGCATTCTGCTCCTTAAATGGCTGTTGACTGGCAGGCCTGAGTTCCTTAATGAAGCCAGGGTTTCTGAACTGCTCAGGTTGCACATGTTTCAATTAGTTTGTTCGCTCCAGACATAATACCCTTGTAAAGTCCATACTACAGTGGCAATACATTGCACTTGTCATTGTTTTTGAAGGGAGGAATGATCCAGTTTATCTGCATAAATGGTGTATGGCCTTCCAACTTTTCTGACTTGAAGGTGTGGCCTATCCATCAACGCAGGAGGTTGTGATCTAAGAGTTTGCCTCTTACACAGATGGGGCAGCAGTCCAAATGTTCACGAAACCAGACCTTTAAATAGAAGAGGAGAAATGAGTGGCGATATCACCAGTCATGTATACAAGTGAGCTGCGATATAACCGGGAAAAAAAAAAGTGGAGGGGAGGGCCTTGATTGTCTATATAGAAATTTGAGGGCTTTTTTGTTCTTTACAAAGTCTAAGAGGATTTTTCCAGTAAAATCCTTTTTTTTATCAGTAACAAAATTATCTTAAGATGAAGGAGAAAATACAAAAGAACTTCAATGACAATAAGCTACTGGTATAAAAGCATTATACCCCTTAAATGAAAACTACAATGTAAAACCATCAAAAGAAGAAATTCTATTGACCCCTTGTATGGTGTTTAGAGAATATGCAAAGCTATTAGCCGAACAGCAAACATGCTTAAACTCCACTTGAAAATTAAAGAGGAGAGTTATTTAATCTCATTAAAGTAGAACTGAAATCTAGGGTTGCAAACGGTTACCCGAATATCCGAATACCTGGGGCCTGCAAAAAAGTGGGTCTGGAACCATATTTGGGTTCCGATTGCTAATCGGATCCGGGTCCGGAACCTGTTTCCTCATCCGGAATCAGAATGGGTCCCAATCCATATAAGTACCGAACCATATACCCGGAGCTGGACCCGTTTTAAACCCCAGGGGGCAGATATGTCCTTTTCCGAGGTTAGGGTTTGCAACCCTTGAGTAACAAGTCATTTTGTTCCCACTTCCCCTCTCATCTCCTCTGTTTCCTCTTGCCGCTGAACCCTACCTTCCCCATCTCTCTACATCGGCTCCAACATCAAGACACAGGGCACATCCACGCTCCATCTTCCTCTTCTTTTTCTCTCCAGTCATTGGCACAGGGCTGATATTCTCTCTCCCCCTCTCTGCTATAGTAATTCGATCTGGGATTTGATCTCTGACTCCACTTCTCCTTCAATGAACTAAGCCCCAATGTCAGTACCAAAAACCCTAAGACTACCTTTTTGAAATTCGACCCATAAACCCCAATCTCAGTACCAGACACCACTTCATCCATCTCTTGTTTTATTATCTTTAGGCAAAAAAGTATGATGAAGTAAGAAAAGGGTGGTTGTTAGGTGCTATTTTCTTCCAAACCATTTTGTATTTTGCATATTGAAACTTGAAGAAGATGGCCCTGTGAAACCAACTTCAAGGATTTTTTTTCTTTCCTGAATCTCTCTCAAGCAAAGAGTTAGGTTCCGGAACTGAAACTGAATCCGGAAAATGTAACCGGAATCGGAACCGGAACCATGAATTGGGTTCCATCTCGGAACCGGATCCGGTTCCTGAACCATCATTTACAAACGTATCCGGATCCTGATAGAGCCTGGTTCCGTTCTGAACCCAACCTGTTTGCATCCCTACTGAAATCACCAAGGAGGAGCCACAGAGGAAGAAATCCAAGAAATAACATTCAATGAGTCGATTTCCATCACCAAGCTATGATGGAAGGAGTGCACAAAAAAGCAGAAGTGCCTACAACACTGCCAAAGCCTCTGCCTCATAGGACGCCAAGGTGCCAACATGTTTTTGGAACACCACCACCACAACACCCTGAGATTTCTTAAGAACCTCACTTATGCTTGCTAACCTCAGCTACTCCTAGGGCCCATCAACATAAAATTTCAAAGAACCAACTGAAGGAGGGGATCAACTAACCATCTTCCTCACCTTAGAGTGGCCACAAAAAAGAGAAGCTTCTCAATTAAAAATTATATCATCGGATCTAGATGTGTCAAACTTACTCCTTGGAGAAACCCATTTAACTATTTGGACGAACCCGATCTGCAAAAGATCCTCCACGGGCATTGAAGAGCTCCTAAAACTGTGATTATTCCTCTCCTTCCAAACCGAACATACTATGACATAAGGAACAAGCCACCAAAGAACAACCCCATAACCTAAGAATGACACACCTGCCATGCTCCAATTATCAATGTAACAACCATGGTTTTATAAATGGTGAGTGAGCTGGTCCAAGTCAAGTCAACCAAGTTTCAGTCTAAATAACCCTTAACCTCGTCCTATGGGGAAATGGCCACATCCATCTTTTGTTTCTTTTTTCCCTCCCTTTTCCCCCTCATTCTTACACTCTGAACTAGCGACTTTACCACTAACTTTGGAAGTTCAAAATCACAGTTGTGGGAGATCTAAGCATTCGAAAAATCAGACATACTGCTAAATTTCATTCTTAATAATGACATAATGTGTCTTGCAACTCTAAATTTATAGGAGACCCCTATTTTTCTTTTCTTTTTTTAAGATCTTTTTCATTTTTTCAGAAATTAAGGGTTTTTTTCATTTACTGGCCTACACAGTATATCATTTGTACTATCTTGCTGGTGTTTTCAAGTTTTTTGGTGGGTTGTTTTCAGGGTGGTGAACCTGACTTGATGACAGCTGCAAAAATGGTGCTCCACGACTGGCAAAGGGGAAGAATACCCTTCTTTGTACCTCCACCACAGAAGCAAGATGATCCATTAGATGACAATAGAGCAATTGGCACAAATGAAGATTCATCGGTGAATAGTGATAGAGCAACAGCAGCTATGAAAGCCATAGCAAATGTGATATCGTCACAGCAGCTGAAACATGTTCCTGTTCAGAGGGACCTTTTTGGTGGTGATGAATTAGAGGGTGAGAAATTTGAGCAGCTTTCATAAACAAGCATGCGGCCTGCATCCGGCGAATCAAAATGAGAAAATGGATGTGTTTTTCCGTTTTGTTATCTGAACCGAATTCTGGAGTAGGAACGTTTCTCTAACTAGTTATTTTTTGTTATAAACGGGCTCGCCTGTGATTTTCCCAGCATGTGAAGGTGTACAATGTGATTAGGCATTTAATTTAGATGTATTTTGTGAACATGTAATTGGTCTGGTGTCTGACATTTCATAGTCGAGTAATTGTTTCGCCATACCATAGCTTTGAGGCCCTCAAACCAGTGTTTGACATGATCAGATGCTTCAAATTGTTTTCCAGGCATCTGAGTCACGATTAACTTTTCCATCTCCTTAAACCAAGGCTTGCATTCATGCCAGTTAGGTTGTTCCTAAAATGTCATTGAGGCCGTCAAACCAGTGTTTGACATGATCAGATGCTTCAAATTGTTTTCCAGGCATCTGAGTCACGATTAACTTTTCCATCTCCTTAAACCAAGGCTTGCATTCATGGCAGTTAGGTTGTTCCTAAAAAGTCAAAATCCTTACAGTTAACTGCCCACCCATTTAGTGGCACCCACTCGTCAGACTAATGTGAACTGTTGGATTTTAAATGTGAAAAATGCACTTCTCAAAGAGTTGAAATCTTGAATTCCTAAATCATGACGAGAATGATTTTATGATCAATTATTGTACCCTACTTGTTTATATGGAGCTCTTTCCCCATAAGTGGCATTCATCCTTATAAGCCCAGTAAAACAGTTCTTTAATTTGTGAAAAGGAAAAAAATTGGGATCAAGTGACCCAAATTGGGCCTCGTTTGTATGAGAGATTTTTTCACTCTTAAAATAGGGTTGTTACTGAAAAACCCTCTTAGAGTCACTATAGATATAAAAAAGAAAAAAAAAAGACCCAACCCAACCGCCAAATGGGAATATTCCTGCTCGTTTTTTCATCTTCCTTCAAACTCTTAACCATCTCTCCCATCACCATCATTTCTCTGTATCTATTCTCCCATCTTTCTTCAGTGCACGTTCAACCAAAAACACATCATAGCACCATCATCTGAATGATGACTACCATCCATTTATGATTCAACTAATGAGCTGCATATATTATTTGATATAACCAATTAAAAAATATTATTGATATAGTTAAAGATCTATGGATTGTATGAATTGAATGTGTTAGGGTTCTTGATTGAATTTATTTTTATCTAAGTATGAAGTTTTCATATACTATACCATTAACTAATTGTAAAGGATTAACAATTATTATCTACTTTCTCAACTAAAATCATAACATAAAAACATATTTTGTGGTAAGAGTAACCCTATATAAATCTATTCTTACCAATATCGCTTAATGCATGATCCATTGTTAATTCATGGAAAATTTTAAAACATAATTAAATATTCCTACTTATTTGGATCATTTAATTGTACAGTGAAGTGACGTGAGAAAAGAAAAAAATAAGTGACAAATAAAAAAGTACCGAATTTTAAAAAGTACTACTTAAAAAATGGTAAGAAAAGGTAACTTGTCATGCCACAAAATAAAAAGAAACACACTAGTTTTTACCAAAACAATCAAAACAATGTCTTCTCATGCCCACTATAGCACCTTTTTATTTAGCAAATCCTACTTTTTCTAATATCTCTTAATATAACCATTCTCTTTACTTTACTATTCTAAGGTGAAGAAGCAAGTAACTTCTGGCGCATTTGCTCTCCACTTTGTTTGCATTCAACCAACCATTCTTCTAAAAACCCGTCACGTACTGAAGCGTTTCCTCTTACGTCCCCTCCCCTCACCTCACCTCACTGGAAGAATTATCAACCGAAACCAAGAGAAGAAAGAGATGGTCACGAGATCAGCAAATTCAACCAAACACAATCAACACTCACGCTTCACATTTCCGTCATCTCATTCTCCAATCTATTCTAATCTAATCGCCCTGCTCTTATAAGTTATAAAGGAATGGCTTCTTCGGAAGCCGATTCCCGCTTGTTGCTGGTCATTTCCCCAGCCCTCGATAAGATCATCAAAAACGCCTCTGCGCGCAGACACTCCAAACTCGCCCATCAATGCAAATCTATCATCACCCGCTTCTCTCCTTCTTCTCCTTCTCCTTCTCCTTCTTCCCCGACTGACTCTCCCATCTCCCCCACATCCAAAGAAACCCAAATCCCCGGCCCCGTCCACGACGGCCCCACCCAGCTCTCCCTCGCCGACTCCGACACCGTCCTCCGCCCCCTCATCAATGCCGCCTCCTCCGGCGTCCTCAAGATCGCCGAGCCCGCCGTCGACTGCATCCAAAAGCTCGTCGCCTATGCCTTCATCCGCGGCGAGGCTGATCCCTCCAGCGGCCCTGCCTCCACCGTCCTCTTCCGCCTTATCGAGTCTGTCTGCAAGTGCCACGACCTCGGCGACGACAGCCTCGAGCTCACGGTCCTCAAGGCCCTCCTCTCTGCCGTTACCTCCACCTATCTCCGCATCCACGGCGACTGCCTCCTCCAGATCGTCCGCACCTGCTACGACATCTATCTCGGCAGCCGGAGTGTCGTCAATCAGACGACCGCCAAGGCGTCGCTGATTCAGATGGTGGTGATCATCTTCCGGCGAATGGAGGCCGACTCGTCGACCGTGCCGTTGCAGCCGATCGTCGTTGCCGAGCTGATGGAGCCGGCGGGGGATTCCGGCACTGACATTAGCTTCGTGCAGGGATTCATCACCAAGATCATCCAGGACATCGACGTGGTTCTGAATCCGGCGATGTCGCTGGGGGCGGGAAGCCACGACGGGGGGTTCGAGTCGACGGCGGCGGTGGAGACAACGAATCCGGCGGATCTGCTGGATTCTACCGATAAGGACATGCTGAATGCCAAGTACTGGGAAATCAGCATGTATAAGACCGCACTGGAAGGGCGGAAGGGGGAATTGGCCGACGGCGAGGATGGGGCCGATGACGTGGAGGTGCAGATCGGGAATAAGCTACGGCAGGATGGGTTCTTGGTGTTCAGGGCGCTCTGCAAGCTCTCGATGAAGACGCCTCCTAAAGAGGCATTGTCCGATCCGTGGTTGATGCGTGGGAAGATTGTTGCCTTGGAGCTTCTGAAGATTTTGCTGGAGAATGCAGGAGCTGTCTTTAGGACAAGTGAGAGGTATTTGGTTTGGATCCTTTATCATTTTGTCTTGTATGATACTTGGTTGTATTTGTGTGTATATGGGATAGGGTAAGTAATTATACTGACAGTTCCATATGGATTGTAGAGTGACTTTAAAAATTTGAATGACGTTGCCTTTATTTAAAACATTGCTAAAGTTAGGTGACACATTTGTTATGATGTTATTCTATCCAGTATTGTACAATAACTTCCAGTTGCCTATGCATCATCATTTAAAGCTTTGTTGGAACTACCTTTGGGTTGGCTACATGAATTCATTTTTTTATTCCTATCTATCTTAGCCAAATCTTCGGATAGATTGCACTTTTTTAGATTATTCTTACATATTACTTCCATCCATGTTCTCTTCGGCCTACCACTTTTCCTTAGTGGGCTATCAATCTGCATTGAAAAACTTTTCTTCAATTAATCATGCCTGTTTTCAGTGGAGACAATAATATCTTAGAATTGGGATAGCCTAATTTATCATGCCAAAGTCGACAGGCATCCTCTAAGAACTAAAACAAGAAAACACAAATTCCTTGATATTTTGTAAATGGGCTCAATCAGTCAAATGTGCGTTCCTTGGATATGTTTCCCACCAAAAGGGTTTTCTTTGTTATGATCCTAGCATCAATCGTATTCGCTTCTCTCGCAATGGCATTAAAATATATATATATATATATATATCCTTTTCCAAATCAAAATAACACCTCCACCTCTATCATTCTGAACTTAATTTTGATCATGATTCTCCATTACCTCTTCTTGTTTACGAAAGGTGTTAAAAGCATGTTTCAACACTTTCTTTCCCCTCAAGATCTACCACCGACACTTGATCCACTAATTGTTGTTGTCCACTCTCCAATTCCTCTTAGGCACTCTACTCGTACCTCCCGGCCTCCGGACATATATGGTATCGCCCATACTTTTTTGGTTGTTTATCCTCTCTTGCCATATCTAATTCTTATTCACAGGCTGTGAAGCATAATTGTTGGCGGAAGGCCATGCAAGATGAATTAAAAGCTCTTCAGGCAAATCATATATGAGATATTGTTCCATGCCCCTCTTCCGCAAAGCCCACTGGATGCAAATGTGTTTTCTCAGTTAAACTTAAAGCCGATGGATCCCTGGATTGTTATAAAGCACAGCTTGTTGCACTTGGCAACCGTCAAGAATATGACAGAGACTATGACAAAACTTTTGCCCCGGTCTGAAAGATGACCCGCTGTAAGACCCCGCCCCGAGTTAATCAAGAATAACTCTAATTAATTGCAATTAATGCTAAATAATCAAGTCTAATTAGACTAATGATGGTTAATGACCCAACTCAATGAGATTAGTCTCAAATGGACTTAATGAAGTAATAATGAAGAGATTAAGAGAATTGAATGAGTTTAAGTCTAAACTAAGAGGACAAGACCTTTTTCGTAAATACGGAATTTATACGTATTTCGTCGAATACCGGAACTCTTTATACCAACATGCGTATCTCGACGAGTACATTAACTTTCATAATAGACTCGAAGTCGTTCGACGAGAATTTGGTCAAATGACCCCCCATTTGACTCAAGATGTAAATAACATTAGTGAGGTTGGACTTAAATGAAAATGAAGGTTTGTATATAAAGAGTGAAACCCTTGAATTCATTCCACTTCATTTCATTCAAGAGAAACCCTAGGCACACATTCCTCCTTCTATCTCCCATTCTTCCTCATCAAAAGAGAGAGATTGGAGAGTTTGCAAGTGGGTTTTGTGGGAGCTTCATCATCTTCCTCAACTTGTCTTCTTCCCTTAGAGTGTAGAAGCTTGAAAGAAAGCTCAATAGCTCCCTACTCACACCACAAGTAAGTACTTAGAGCTTTTAAAGGATTTTCAAGTTGTGATGAGTGGTTAGGAGTGATTCCTAGCTCATTTAGCTCATAGGATTTGTGTTTTTGATGTTTCCATGGAAATAGGCTTGAAGAGGGTTTTCATTTGGGGATTTTTGTCTAAACTCTAAAGTCAAGCTATCAAAGGGGTTTCTTGCTAATAGGCTTGAAAGGCAAGTATAAATACTTCTTTATGATTGAACATGCTAGTATCCAAGTTTTCTTGAGTTATAATGATGGGTTGTCAAACCCTATTGTTAGAAATGGAGATTTTATGGATTTGTTTGAGTTCTATGGATTTCATGATGTATTAATGATAGAATAGAAGTGTTATTTGTGTATTAAATGATGAATGAGGAAGGGATAGAAGATCCTTAAATGTGGTTGCAAATGGTGGTTGAAATGAGTGAATGAAGGAGTGAATGTTTGGATTCCAGAAATGGAGTTCTGGACAGTTCGCTCGAGCAAACTCCCAGTTCGCTCGAGCAAACCAGTTACTGCCTGACGCGAAAAAGTGTCCGCTCGAGCGAACTTTAGGTGCGCTCGTGCGATGAAGGTTCTGTTTGGGTCCGCTCGAGCGAACTTGGATCCGCTCGAGCGAACCTGATACTGGCCCAAACATGAAATTGTAAGCGAAACCAGTGGATTTTGGATTTTGGCGTAAACTTGAAGCACCCCTCGTGAGTACGAATACTCCTTATATTAGTTTTAAGACTAATCGTGGGGTAAATTGAGACCGATAAGGATTATGAATAATAAAGAAGGGATCTCATAGATAATTTATTATGGACTAAACTTCCATGGGTGATAATTATGGGGACTGGAATGCACACACTAATATTACAAATGTGATGTCCATCAAGAATAACACGTGCATTCGGTGACCAATGGTTATACCGTATTGGTTGTTTAGATTGGAGATAGAGTTAAATAGAAACAGGGTTGACTGACAAGTCCCTCATTGTAACTTTGTGCCCCAATCTAGTGAGATTGGTATCAATATTATTCCCTTCCCTCGTCATGATGGGAATCGTTGAATGGAATTAAATCCAGGATTTGATTGCTCACTGAAGAACATTGACCCTGAAGTCTGGCACTACCTAGCAATTGTACTAGAACTCTAAATGAGTTCAATGAATTAATAAATGAAAGAAATGACTAATCCTACTGCAGTAGATGGATTTGAGGGCGTTCCGGAGCTCCGTGGTGATGCTAGTTGTCCCTGGCCCGGACACTAGTAAGTCCCACTAAATTCCGATCGTATCTATGGGTATTGATTGATGCCTTCCAATTGGAAGATGAATCCTTCCTTTGAGGGAAGACGGTAATGATAAATCCTTCCTTTGAGGGAAGATGGTAAATGAAATGAATGAAATGACAATGACTGCTATGGTAGTGACCATCCATATCAGGTCCACGAGATTGACTTTTATAGTTGTATATTGTTATTGTAGGAACTTTCTAGACTTATCTAGAATTGGAACTGTTACTAATAGATTGATTAAGTTTGACTTATGGACTAACATGATATTGTGAGAATTGTTTATACATTGTTGAACCGTCGTGTTCACTAGTGTTATTGATGGCATTACAGGCCCGATTGCCCATGCCGGTGCAGCAGCGCCCCCGGCGGGAGCGGAGGAGACCGCTCCGGTTCCTCCAGGAGGAATGATCGAATGGAACGGACGGGATACCCTTTGATACGGGTATCTGAGTGCGAGAAAGGACATTATATTTTGGGAATTGTTTTGTGAAGTCATTCATTTTGTATAATCATTTTGGGGATGTAATTAATGGTTATTACACAATATTTTTGGACATGCACTATTTGACAAGTAAATGATGGATATGATACATGTGTAAGAAACAATATTTTGTATACATGTAAATGGTAATTGATGTTGTCAAGTGAAATGTTTCCGCAGCCTTTGTAAATGGACAGGTTTATTGTGAATGTTATCCCTTGTGGATTTCGTTTTAACTTCGGTTGATTCGGGATCTACGGGAGTAAGTATGGGCTCACGGCTCGGGGTTACCCGATCTCGGGTCCGGGTCGTGACACCCGCTTCTCGCTCATGGACTCTGTACTAGTTCGATGTCAAGAATGCGTTTTTCCATGGGAATCTCAACGAGGAAGTATATAGGCATCTTCCACAAGGACTAACATGTGCTTTCGATGGTGAGGTTGCCTGCTTACGCTGATCTCTCTACGGTCTCAAGCAGGCACCTCGGGTTTAGTTTGAGAAATTTTGCGACGCTTTGCTTCAACCTCATTTTCATCAGAGTTCACCTGACCCTTCCATGTTTCTATATCGTACTTCGAAAGGGATTACAATGCTTGTAGTTTATGTTGATGACACAATCATATCTGGTACAGACTCCAACATGATCTAGTATCTCCAAAATTCACGTCATAGTCTTTTAATATGAAAGATTTAGTACCCCTAACCTCTTTCCTGGGCCTTAAAGTATATCGGTCAAATAAAGGTTTATTTCTAGATCAGCACAAATATGCAATGGATCTTATTGAGATGGTGGGACTTAAGCACTCCACTCCCATGGATACCCCTCTCAAGGTTAATGTCAACCTTAATCAAGATACAAGTGATCTTCTTACTGTTGACATGTCATATCGACGTTTAGTTGGAAGCTTGGTCTACCTTACCATCACATATGTAGTTAATCTAGTAAGCCAGTTCATGACACGACCTCGACATCTTCATCTTACTGTTGTTCGGCGCGTTATTCATTACATACTAGGCACTCTAGCTCGTAGCTTATTCTTTCTTGGTGGCAATTTGACTTCTTTTACATCCTACTCAGATGTTGAATGGGCTAGCTACCCTGATACTCAGTGCTCCACAACTAGATGTTGCATGTATTTGGGAGACTCCTTCATTTCATGGAAGTGTAAAAATAGGATAAAGTATCCAAGTCCCTCCTTAGAAGCAGAGTATTGTGCTATGCCTGTAACTTCTTTTGAAATAGTCTGGCCTCGTGGTCTCCTCTTTGACAGTGGGCTTCCTCAATCAAATCCAACGCCTCTTTATGCTGATAATACTAGTGGCATCCGGATCACTGCTAATCCTGGGTTTCATGAACCAACCAAGCATATTGAGGTTCATTGTTATTACATATGGCATGAATACATGCGTAACACCATTAGTCTCTCTGATATTTCTATAGGACTAAGGTGCCGATATATTGACGAAAGGGCTACCACGGCCACGACATCAATTCTTAGTTAGCAAATTGTTGCTGGTTGACTCCAGAACATCAATTTGAGGGGGGTGTTAAGTGGGTCATAAAAGCTCAGCCCCTTACAAACTTGTAGATGGTCAAAAGCATCCAACCATGTACAACTATATAACACCATGTGATATTCTGAGGATAGTGATTGCTGTAAATTGAGAAGATTGTAGCCCATAATGGGCATTGTAAATTCTATATAAAGGATCGAGATCTTCATGGAGGAACATCGAATTCACTCAAAACTCTCCATCGTTTTATTTGTGTCATTTCATATTGACAGGAACATATTACATTGCTGTTGATGTTAGCCTCTATGCACGCAAGAAAGTCGCATATAAGCTTATATGTATATGTGGATGGACGACCTTAAAAAGAAAAAAAGAAAGAAAAAAGAAAAAAACCCGGCATGTAGCAATGATCAACCTCTATTCACCATTAAATTGAATATAAAAAAATTGTCAAAAACTGTTAGATCTTATAGGCTTTCAAATCAAGGGATGAGGGTTTTTTTTTTTATTGGTCAAACCCTAATCAGCAATGAGACCTTTCCACCCCTACTCCCATTGATTGGCATATGTCAAGGTGGGCATCACAAGATCATTAGCAAATGGTTTGTGCTCTAGAATTTCTCTTATCAGCAAACATATGGATCAGGATGAGGAGTCAATGACACTGATGCCAAATCACGAGTACATGAGTACAACACTACCAATGGCATACAAAGCAAATGTATACAAGATCATTAACAACTCTGGACAGTAGCTGAAGATTGAGCTTCTGACGTGGGAAACAATGTGGTAATTCAGGCACATTTCTGGCTCGGTCCCTTGTGAAATGAGGACTGTATGTAGGCCCAATAAAGTGTCAATTGAAACCCTTGATCATACACACCCTAGCCCTTGTAAATTGGCAGCGATGCAAATTTGACCCTCACCTGCCTGTTTCTCATTGTTGAAAGCACCATAAAGGTTCCTTTTATTTTATTTTTATATTTTCATTCTATTGAAGTGTGTAAGTTGCTAACTTTATGTCCCATAAAAATCAAGAGATAGGATGATCTGACCGGATCCATTCTTGGAACACCTATAGTCTGCACTTCACATCAAGACCTTTTTATCCTCATGAATGACATGCATCCACCCATGGGCCCAGGGGTGTTTATTCGACAAATGCAGGTTTGGTTTCTCTAAATAATCTCCACAATCCATATACACACATTTGTACATAAATTACATATGCTGATGTTTGCATGAAAGTTTCCATGTGGATGGATGGCTTCTGTTGACCACATGACACATGTGCTTATTTTTACTTGATCCAATCTATATGTGAACCAATTCATGTTAAATTCTCACGGAGAAACACACTTATCAACTTGACCTACTAAGAGATGTCACCCGGAGAGCATGTCCACTGTTTGGCCCACTGCTATTCTCCTTTATGTGATTCTTCCCTCAACCCAGATGAATCATCTCCCCTGCCCCCCACAGACAAAAAAAAGGGGGGGCGCCAATTTGTTACTCCATGGAGGCCTGCACTCTAATTAACTGTGAAAGCAAGGCGTAAGCACTCAGCAGATCAAATATGGAGAATTCTCTGCTAAGCTCATAAGCTCACTGTGCAATACACCTAGTGGGGCCCAACTTATGATCCTTCCTCGTGCCCCGCCCCCCATTTACTGATCCTATGGTTTGGCATCCATCCGAATGGACTGGACCATTGGATCAACTATGCGCTTGTTTTGGACGGTGGAAACTTGTGTGCCATTGATAAAGTGGTTAAGATGATGATCTGATCCTCTGTCACCATACATAGGTGTTTTGTTTTTCTTTTCTTTCTTTTTTTGTGTGGGTGGGGTGGGGGCGCATGGACTTCAGGCAGTTACATGTTGCTATGCACGCCTTGTTTCACTGTTTTTAATTTTATTTATCTTTTTTCCCCTTTCCACGGTCTGCACCTGAGCTCTAGGCTTGGGCAATATCTTTTATTTATACTGGTAGTTGGATTTGACGCATTGTCTGATGAGTTTTTCTTTCAATGGAACAGGTTTTTGGGTGCCATTAAGCAGTATTTATGTTTATCACTTTTGAAGAACAGTGCCTCCACCCTTTTGATTGTTTTTCAGCTTTCTTTCTCTATTTTCATTTGTCTGGTTTCAAAATTTAGAGCTGGATTGAAGGCAGAGATTGGAGTATTCTTTCCAATGATTGTTCTCAGAGTTTTGGAAAATGTCACTCAACCTAATTATCAGCAGAAGATGATAGTGCTTAGGTTTCTGGACAACCTATGTGTCGATTCACAGATCTTGGTAGATATTTTTCTCAACTATGACTGTGATGTTAATTCGTCTAATATATTTGAGAGGTATGCTGTTTCTCTTCTATTGTTTGCTTCTCTACGTCGATTAACCTTTCCTAAATTTTTCCACTAAAATTTGGGCTTGTTTGTTTTTGGCCTCCCTTGGCATTCTTCTTTCTTCTTTTTGTTGATTTACATATTAATATGTTGAAAGTGGTATCCTGACAGGATGGTCAATGGTTTGCTCAGAACTGCTCAAGGTGTCCCTCCAGGTGTCACCACTACCCTACTGCCACCTCAAGAAGCCACCATGAAACTTGAAGCTATGAAATGCTTAGTGGCTATTTTGAGGTCAATGGGAGATTGGATGAACAAACAGTTGCAGATCCCATATTTACAATCTCCTAAGAAATCGGAAGTAACTGAAAACAAACCTGAATCAGGAAATTTTCCTCCTATGATGAATGGAAATGGGGAGGAGTCTGCTGAAGGATTAGATTCTCATTCTGAAACTGCTGCCAATGAAGTCTCAGAAGCATCATCTTTTGAGCAACGTCGAGCTTACAAGCTCGAGCTTCTGGTAGGTAACAAGTTTTTAATGTTTTCCAGACAAGCATGGTCTTTTCTATGAAAATTTTCAACTTAAAATAACTTCATACCCCTGTGCATTCTAATGTAAAATTATGACAGGAAGGTATATCTCTTTTCAATTGGAAACCTAAAGAAGGAATTGATTTCCTTATCCATTCAAAGAAGGTAGGTGATTCACCAGAGGAGATAGCTACTTTCCTTAAAACTGCATCTGGCTTGAACAAGACTATGATTGGTGATTATCTAGGAGAAAGGGAAGAGGTGTCACTGAAAGTCATGCATGCATATGTGGATTCATTTGACTTTCAAGGAATTGAATTTGACGAGGCAATTAGGGCCTTTCTACAAGGCTTTAGGTTGCCTGGTGAAGCACAGAAGATAGATCGCATCATGGAAAAATTTGCTGAGCGTTATTGCAAATGTAATTCAAAGGCTTTTATAAGTGCTGATACTGCCTATGTCCTGGCATACGCGGTGATAATGCTTAATGCTGATGCTCATAACCCAATGGTTAAGAACAAGGTTTGCCCCATTCTCAAATTCCTTTCACATGATTGGACTTGGACTTTTAATAAGCTTAAACAACTTCGTTGTGTTTGGTTCTTGTAGATGTCACCAGAGGATTTTATAAGGAACAATCGTGGTATTGATGATGGAAAAGATTTAACTGAAGGGTACCTGAGATCATTGTATGAACGAATTTCAAGAAATGAGATCAAAATGAAAGAGGATAAATTAGTGCCACAGCACAAGAAATCTATGAATTCTAACCGAATCTTAGGTTTGGATAGTATTTTGAATATTGTAATCCGCAAGCGAGGGGAAGAATCAATGGAGACAAGTGATGATCTCATCAAGCAAGCGCAAGAGCAATTCAAGGAAAAAGCTCGCAAAACTGAGTAAGCTCTCTTATGGATAACTTAAAGTCTATAAATTATTCATTGGGCTTCAGTTTGATACAGAGGTTGGTCACCAAGAGGATTTTTAACAGGTACCTTGTTGATGTTGTTAATTGATTTCTTTTCAAATCAACAGAAAATTATGGTTGAATGCAAGATACACATAATGCATGAAATGTACAGAAGCTTAACCATTGAGTGGTTGATGGAAGCATTACAGGTTTCCAAATGAATGGGATTTCATTGTGATCTCCATGTAGAGTTGCTTAAACATCAAGAGGAATGCCAAAGGCTTAAGAATCCACTCACTTTTCACTTCCATTGGCATGTCGGAGAATGATGGCTCCACATTTGAAACTAGTGGCTTTATCTCATTTAGTACAGTTGAATCTTCAAGGCTCCGTATTCTTCACATTCCTTGAATATCCATCGACAACTATAGATGCAAAATTGATTCTTGAAGAGCCACAAATCCTCCCTTACGGCTAGTATTCCTCTTGATCTCAGTCTCTTTCCTAGCCAGACTAGAGGAAGTCATGATGAATTCCCTATGTCCATTTTTAATCATTCCAACCTATATGGACAAACCCCAATTGCCTATTGAGCTCCCTTGCAAAACATGGTTCTTATGGTTATGTTTGGATCTATGAATTTGGCATAATATTTAAACAAAAAATAATTGCCTTATGAATTTGTCATAATATCTAAGGTTTGTTTGAAACGTGGCATTCGGAGGTAGGTTCAGAAAAAGGAAGGGTGTTGTGGAGGATTGCTTTCTTGGCGGTGTTATATATCATGTGGAAGGAAGGGAACTCACAATGCTTCAAGGACACTATCTCTTTAGCCGATATTCTTACGAACATACTTAAATTCAGTATTGCTTTGTGGGTGTCGGTCCTTCCACAATTCCGTGGAATCCTTTTAGATCACAGAATTGGAGGGAAGTAGCACTGCCTCATATGGATGTTTGATTTTTAGTGAGGTGCCCCTATCTCATTCGCATTCTAGGTCCTTTTTGTATGTTTTGTTACATGTAGCTAGGCCCTGCTTGGGTTGTGTTGCTTTTGGCACTTTTTTTTTTTCCAGGGCTTTTCAGTATATCTCTCTTATACTGTTCAGATTTTTCAATGAATGTTAATATTCATATAAAAAAAAGCCCGTCCTTGACCGGTACTAAATATATGTCTGTTTTTAGAATAATATTATTATGAAAAGGTCACCAATAAAAATAGTGTATTAATCTTTCTCTAGACAATCGAGTGACAAACACTTTTTTTTTTTTTTGAGAATAACAATTAAATTTTTATTAATGAAAAAGAAACATGTACAAGCAGTACCTACCAAGTCCATTGTTGTTAGAATCTGGGAAACACGGACACCTCTCCGAGGCTGGAGTGTCAGTGTCTGACACGTGTCGGACACGGACATGTTTCGGACACGCTCTAACACGTGTCGGACACGCAAAAAAGAGTGTCTTAATTATTCTTTAATGTTTTATATTTCGGACACGCTGGGGACAGGTTCCGGATACGTGTTGGACACGTTTGCCTTTTTTAATTGGAAAAAAAATAAAATTAGAGTAAAAAAAGAAAAGCAAAGGGGGCTTTTTGTAAAAGTTCATAACTTAAAAGCAAAGGAGCCATCCTTCCGCTGCCCTGATGAGGCCGGGCGATGGGTTTTTGCTGTTTACATGATTCTAGAAAATCTGTTTTTGCTGTTTATATATCAAATCTGTTCTTTATATCAAATATTTTTTATTTATTTATCAGCTCTGCTTCTTCACCTTTGCGTGACAATTTGGAATTTAGGAATATGAGTTTACACCCCTCCAATGAAGTAGATATAAATAAGCCTATGTGGAAATATGTAACCAAGTTTGAGAAAATTAATGAAGGAGGGGGAAATATTACTTGGCTGTGGAAATAGTATCTTTTAGTATACGATTATATATATTATTATTATTATTAATTATTAATGTGTCCCCGTCGTGTCCGTGTCCTACTTTTTTTAGAAATGCCGTGTCGGTGTGTCCGTGTCGTGTCGTGTTCGTGTCCGTGCTTCTTAGGTTAGAATCCTAAGATTTTTATTCTAGTTCTTGTGATTCTATCAAATCCTAAGGAAAACGCTTTGTATCTATACAACAAAACCCATATAGGTAAATCTTAGGATTCTAGTGTGCATCTTATGATTCAATACTCGTTTCATTGAATCTTACGATTCAAGCAATTCATCTGAGCAAGAATAGCTATAACCAAGAGGTTAATATTAATGATCTTTTACTTTCTTTCTTTCCTTCATTCTTTTATCATTTTTATTTTTAAAAGTTATTTAGTGGTTAACAAAATCTCTTACGATATTTTGCGGTTTTTGTGAGGCTTTAGAGATGAATAAGGAACAAGTATTTGACAAAAGCATTTGACTATATGTATGTGGTTATTTATATATTTATTTTCATTTTTTTTCTTCATGAACACTTTTCTAACTTATTTTTATTTCTTATTCAAAGGTAATAAAAATTTATTGTCAGCTTGATTAATTTTCCTAGTAACATTGGATCATGAATAACTACTTTTTTATTTTTTTTTATTTTTTTATTTTTTTCATTTTTATAAGAAAAAAAATTCCAATGATATTCGAGATGCGATTTGATTAATCTCCTTGAACAATTTGTGAGACAATTCCAATTGGCACATTAAATCCCTCATTATCCAAAAGCAAAACCCCACTACCAGGGTAAAACATTAGAGTAACAAACATTTCAATATTATACTTGGAAATTAGAAGAAAGAAAAATCATAATAATATTTTGTCAACTGTGAATATTGTCTTGGCTCGACTTTAAACTCACTGTCGAAGAATCTGGTATGGTGTTGTGAAGAATCTGTCAGAAGAATCCATCTCCATATGTGATACATTGTTCATTTTGAAGAATCTAACATATGTTTTCATCTATTTTCAACTTTTCATAAGCTTTTATCTCACCATAATAGAAAATGTTGAATTTTTATATCCTTATGAGTCAGATTTTTTTGCTTTTGGCTTCGAAATTAGCCCTTCATTGCCAGCCAACCAAACATTATATCTGAGAATGACATCTCATGGAATTATGGATTTTAAGTTGTAACTTGGAAACACTGAACTTTCTATGGATGATTTGATTCTCAAGGTCACTGAAAAATTGAATCCCCATTGCTGAAACATGGAGGTGGATATTCTGGCTATGTAAGTCCCCCTTTTTTTGGTATCAATGTGAATATGCTACATATGTTTGACATAGTACCATTTTTATGCAAATTATAGGTCAGTTTATTATGCTGCAACAGATGTGGTAATTCTGAGATTCATGACTGAAGTGTGCTGGGCTCCAATGTTGGCTGCCTTTAGCATTCCACTTGACCAAAGCAATGATGAAATAATAATATCTCAGTGTCTTGAAGGCTTCCGTTATGCAATTCATGTCACTGCAGGAATGTCCATGAAGACTCATAGAGATGCTTTTGTTACTTCACTTGCAAAGTTTACCTCTCTCCATTCAGCTGCAGATATTAAGCAGAAAAATATTGATGCCATCAAGGTTCGTGCTTTTTTTTTATTTTTATTTTTATTTTTAACATTTATCATTTGGTTTGGCAACTGTTGCTAAATGATGGTACTGAGTTTCTGAGAGGAATTTTCATGGACTTGATAGTTTTTTGTTATCCAAATACTTTATTGTGTAGTTGGGTTTTTTTTTTTTTTTTTTCTCATGCTTTTCACAATCAAAAGCCTGCAAAAATGTCTTTGTACTTTTAAAGATCCACAATTTTTAAAGTGAAGAGCTGAAAAATGTTTCTTTTTTCTTAAAAAAAATCATTCTGACTGCCCCGTATCGTCACCTTTTGTTTCATGCAATCTAGCAAGTAAAGGTTTGCCAAAATCTTGGCACGGCACAGCATAGGCCGTGCCCGTTTCTTGCTGGGCTGTGCCGTGCCTCCGTGCCTCCTGTTTCGGTTGGGCCAATGACGTATCTTTATTTTCGTTTCGGTTTCAGTCTTATACTATAAATTAAAAATTAGAACATACACACTAAGAATAGAATGACACACATATTTAAGTGGTTACGTCAAACTCGACCTACTCCATTGAGAAGAGGACCATTTGGATCTTTCCTACTTGAAGGTTTTTGAATAGGATTACCTTCAAAACCTTTACAATCTTTTTAGAGAATAAAAATGTAAAAAACTTATATATTTACAATGAAGAAAAAGTAAAAAATTAGATTTGTAGTCCGCTAATGTATTTGGCTGGATCATAATCTTCAATTTCTTTGAACTCTTGCTTTCACTTTTCAGCCAAATACTAGTACCGTAGGCAAACACAACACTCTACCGTTTCTTTAGATAGATTCGTTCTTCTATCATCTACCACATGTCCACCTGCACTAAAAGCCTGTTCTGATGCTGCTACATAAGACATCGGAATAATTAGTAGATCATGAGCCACGGCGGCTAACACCGGAAACATGTTATCATTTTGTTTCCACCAGACTAAAATGTCAAAACTATATGCATCCTGCATCTATAATATACCAAAGTCAAGATACAATGATAACTCCGCTTTGTATTACTTGAGCTGGAGGCTCTGCCTAGTCTGCGATAATATAGATCCCACCCAGCTCCACCTAATTGCTAGACTTGTTGAGGGGCCATAGTACTCCCTGTCGTACCCATTTGTTTACAATAAAATTGAAAAAGTGTTTGTAATTTTGTCCTTATATTTGAAAAGGTATCTAAATATTGGTGCTACATATTATTATTTATTTCTTTAATAAAAAATGTACAACACCAGTTAATTTTAACCTAGGATCTAATGCAGCAGCTAAACAAAATGTCATTGGACCATCTTTCCAATATTTATTAAATTTTTCTTCCATTTTTTTAACGTCTGTAAGTAAAAAATGATCTCTAAATTTTTTAAATTGTAAAGAAATTTCCTAAAGATAATTTAAAGCTCTATTAGATGTGGGATAATACGCCCTGGAGAAAAATAATGCTGTGGTATAAAAGACTTGTAATAAATCTCTTATGTGGGCACACAACTCCCAATGTTCCTCACTCATAAAAAATTCTATAGCATTAAAAGCACGATATTCATTCAAAACTGCTTTTCTATAATTTGCCTTATTTAACAAATCATACATAGAATTCCATCTTTGTTTAACATCTTTGGGCAATTTTATAGCTGAAAATTATGCCTCGCACATATTCCTAAATATAATTGTCTTCTTTCTGCGGAGCAGAAAATATTTTTAGCAAATTTTCTAATTTTATATGTTATAGTTGAAATATGCTTTAAACCAACTCCTGCAATGAGATTTAAGATGTGACATGCACATCTCTTTTGGAAGATAAACTCTCTATCCACTACAATTTCATTAGTTCAATAGCCACTATATTATTTGTTGCATTATCTAAAGTTACAGCTATAACTTTATCCTTAATATTATATTCGTCTAATTTTTCCAAAATAAGGGCACTTATTCTATTGCCACTATGTGGCCATTCAAGTTTGGCAAAACTAATTATTCATTTATTAATAACCCATTTTGTATCTATGTTATGGGCAGTAATACAAAGATAACTATCATCTCCTCTAGATGACCATATATTTGTAGTTATAGCTATTCTACCAGGAATATTTGCAAAGTAATTTTTAATATTTTCCTTCTCACTTAGCCAAAGCCTAATAGCATCATTTCTAGCAGTATTTCTAGAAATCTTTCTAAATTGTAGTTGAAGATTATTTTGGATATATTTTTCAAAAAACTCATTTTCAGCAAAAACAAATGGTAATTTAGCTAAGACAATCATTTTAACAAGTGATTTTCTATTACTAACAACATTATAAGAAAAAAGGCCCAAACTACTACCACTGGTATTAGAAATTTGGGTATGTCCCTGACCCTCCTTCCCCTTGAGTCCCCCTCAATATGTTTGGGTTCACATTTTTTTTATATGCCTTAATAAATGGCCAGTACCCCTAGCTGATTCGGCAACATAAAACTTTTTACAATATTTACATTGAGCCTTGTCGACCTCCTTTCCATCTTCAATAACCTTAATAATTTTAGATCTAGGTTTCATCAAGAATTGATCCCTCTGACTAGTGGAATGAATGTTTTGAACCACCGCAATTGAGGCATCGAATAGACTGGAGTAAATAACCTTAGTGTAGTCCATCCATAAGCGAATAAAATGAGAATAGTATTCTTGAATGGACATTGTCCCCTAATTAAATTGAGAAAGCTCATGTTCCAAGTGGAACTGTCGTGCTGAGTTATCTTGTTGATATATCTGTTTTAAATAGTCCCACATTCCTTTGGTTGTTTTATAGGGTCTGAGATTTAGGATGTATTGTGGGTCCACTGACCCCACCCTAGAAGTCAAGTCATTATTTGAGCATCTTTGGTTTCCCATTTGGAGACTGCCTTCACATCCTCTAAAGGTATTGGATCAGTCCCATCTACATGACCAAATAATTCTTTGGAAGGCCCATGATGTATAATTGGTCCCATTCAACTTAACCAGTGATATTTCACTTTTGTCCATGATGGCCAATTGCTTTTAAAGCACCCTAGCAGCTGTCTCAAGTCAATCAGTGAAGAAAAGCAAAAAAAATACCGCAAGAAAAGATTTCGAAACATCCCAAAATCAGGTGATAGTGACCCTAGATGGGGTTAACATCATCAGAATCTGATCTCAAATCAGAAATTGGTCTTTGCTAGAGAGAGATTCGATGTATCTCTAGGCTGGATTACAAGTGCAGCAGGCCAAGTTGAACTAAAAACTGTCCAGGATATTTATATCTAGCATGCAGCGTGAACAAATTGATTTCTGGTTCTCAAAAAATTCTAGAAAAACTATCCATAATTCCCAGGAGTAGCACACGACTGTAGGGAATCAATTTCTGGAAGTCCGTAGGGTTTTTTTTTTTTTTTTTTTTGGGGGGGGGGTGGGGGGGCACCCGGCTCATCACATTTGAACGTACTTGTTCAAATTCAGATCTAAGTTTCATTAAGAATTGATCCCTCTGACTAGTGGACTGAATGTTTTGAACCACCGCAATTGAGGCATCAGGTAGACTGGAGTAAATAATCTTAGTATAGTCCGTACATAAGCGAATAGAATGAGAATAATATTCTTGAATTGAATTGTCCCCTAATTAAACTAAGAAAGCTCATGTTCCAAGTCTAACCGTCGTGTTGAGTTATCCTATTGATATATCTTTTTTAGATAGTCCAACATTCCTTTTGCTGTTTTATAGGGTCTGAGATTCAGGATGTATTGTGGGTCCACTGACCTTAGAAGCCAAGTCATTATTTGTGCACCTTTGGTTTCCCATTTGGAGATCACTTTCACATCCTCTAAAGGTTTTGAATCAGTCCCATCTACATGACCCCATAATTCTTTTCCATTAAGGTATATTTGACACTGGAAGGCCCATGATGTATAATTGGTCCCATTAAACTTAACCAGTGATATTTCACTTTTGTCCATGATTGCCAATTGCTTTTAAAGCACCCTAGCAGCTGTCTCAAGTCAATCAGCGAAGAAAAGCAGAAAAATTACTGCAAGAAAAGATTTCTAAACGTCCCAAAATCAGGTGATCATACCCTAGATGGGGTTCACAGCAGAATCTGATCTCAACTCAGAAATTGGTCTGTGCTAGAGAGAGATTCGATGTATCTCCAGGATGGATTACAAGAGCAGCAGGCCAAGTTGAACTAAAAACTGTCCAGGATGTGTATATCTAGCATGCAGAGTGAACAAATTGATTTCTGGTTCTCAAAAAATTCTGGAAAAACCATCCATAATTCCTAGGAATAGCACACGGCTGCAGGGAATCAATTTCTGGAAGTCCGTAGGGATCTCTGGTGGGCCAGTTATGATTGAATGATGATCAGATCCCAGGAATTCATCCAAATCAGAGAAGAATCCAAGAATCTGGACGGTTGAGATAAAAACTAGTGCTAGAAATTGAAAAAACACGAAACCAGTCAGAAATCCTACCTCCAGGCAGCCTAAGAATCTGAAAAAATCACCAGAAATCCTAGAATATTCAGTCGACCAGCACAGACAGGGTCGTTGGTGTTGTCTTGATCCTCGCAGGTGGGCCACAGAAACTGGGTTGATCAGCAGTGATCTCTGTCCCAGATGGTTGATGTTCTCTTAGGAATAGCGGTCCAGGAAGAGGAAGCCTTACTCCTTAAATCAACTGACATTGTATCGAACAAAATAGAGAGAGATTTGATGTTGTAGAAGTCAGAACTTATATCAGGAGCTTTGATACCATGATACGACCATGAAGAGACCAACTGAAACTTGTGGAAAACTTGGATGAATCCTATGATCGATCCTCCTTTCATTTATAAATACATTCAGCCTTCAATCAAGGCAGTTACAATCATTATATATGTAAAGTATACAAATCGGAATCCTATTTTTATGTTACAAGGATATTGAGTCAACTAATATCTCCTATAATGGATCAGTTATGAATTGTGCCTATCGTACATGGGCCTCGTGGGCCAGCTATTGTTAACATGATTCCATGAGAGATACCATGTACCAACCCAAAACCTTAAGCTAATAGGTGGAAGGCCCAAACAGGTATATGGAGCCCTATCAAACCCATTACTTGGGCGATGTGAGATGTGGGACTTTCCCAACAATTATCAAAACTGGTTTGCTGTGGCTCACGTTAGGGAATAATAATTCCTATGGAAGTTTCCAGAATCTACTGGCTCTAGTGATGATCTTCTAAAGTATACTATATCAAGCATGCTGGTGTAACTTGATCTTTTTGTGAACAACAGTTTGCTTATATAGCTGTAAACTTTATTCTCACACTATGGTTTGGCAACTGATGGTGATTTGCACTTTGCAGGCAGTTGTTACTATTGCAGATGAAGATGGAAATTATTTACAAGAAGCTTGGGAGCATTTTTTGATGTGTGTTTCACGTTTTGAACATTTGCATCTCTTAGGAAAAGGTGCTCCTCCTGATGCTACTTTCTTTTCAATAAATCAGAATGAGTCTGAGAAATCTAAGCAAGCTAAATCAACCAGTCTTCCTGTACTAAAGAAAAAGGGACCTGGGAGGATTCAGTATGCTGCTGCGGCTGCCAAAAGGGGTTCATATGATAGTGCTGGTCTTGGTGGTCATGCTTCTGGAGTGGTTACAACTGAACAGATGACCAATTTAGTTTCCAATTTAAATATGTTAGAACAAGTTGGAAGCTTTGAAATGAATCGCATATTCACACAAAGTCAGAGGTTGAACAGTGAGGCAATAATTGATTTTGTTAAATCCCTCTGTAAGGTGTCAATGGAAGAATTACGCTCTACATCCAATCCACGTGTTTTCAGCCTCACAAAGATTGTTGAGATTGCGTAAGAAATTGAAAACACCTGCACCATGTTTTCTTTATGTCATTCTATGGCTAGACCTTTTTTGAGCTTCTGTTGATATGTTCTTGCATTTCGTGGTTGTGAAATACTTTTCTTGTGATTTTCTCATTTTGTACAGACATTATAACATGAATCGTATCAGGCTTGTATGGTCGAAAATATGGCATGTGCTCTCTGAGTTCTTTGTGACTATTGGTTGTTCTGAAAACCTCTCAATTGCTATTTTTGCAATGGATTCTTTACGCCAACTAGCAATGAAGTTTTTAGAGCGAGAAGAATTGGTCAATTATAACTTTCAGAATGAGTTTATGAAGCCTTTTGTGATTGTTATGCGTAAAAGCAGCGCCGTTGAAATCCGAGAGCTAATCATCAGATGCGTCTCTCAAATGGTTTTAGCTTGTGTCAATAATGTGAAGTCAGGATGGAAAATCATGTTCATGGTATTTTTGTAGATAAGTTGCTCAAGTTTTTGGAACTTTTATTTGTTTGTTGTGCTTGCAGTTTAACCTAATCACCTATTCAGTTAGCTACAATTACTCAATTCATGATCATTTTTTTTTTGCAGGTGTTTACAACTGCTGCATATGATGACCGCAAAAACATCGTACTTCTGGCCTTTGAGATCATTGAGAAGATTGTACGAGACTATTTCCCATATATCACTGAAACTGAGACCACCACTTTTACTGATTGCGTGAATTGTCTCATTGCATTCACTAATAACCGATTCAACAAAGACATCAGCCTCAATGCAATAGCTTTTCTTCAGTTCTGTGCGGTGAAGCTTGCAGAGGGAGATCTTGGATCCTCTGCAAGAAATAAAGACAAAGAGGCTTCTGGGAAGGATGCTGTATCATCAGCCCAAACGGGGAAAGATGAAGAAAAAGACAGTCCACAGTTTGCTGATAAAGATGATCATCTATATTTCTGGTTCCCATTGTTGGCTGGTAAGTGGGTTGCTTCAGATTAGTGTTTCAGTCTTAATGCTGAAAATCTTTTATATTATCTTCTTAATAATAAACTGAGCATTGATTTTAATTAAGCAGAACAAAAAGAAATGAAGACTCTGTGAAGGATCCAGTATCTATATCTTTTTTGGATAATGATACATTTTATTTGTGTATAACTACAACCAAATGACAATCTAACAGGAATATTTGTATCTACAAGATATGCTCCTTGGGATAGTACATTTGTGCGGTACACAAAACAGTGTGGTCCTACAGTATATAGTATGCATGTAATACTCAATTTGATGTCCTCTCATCTATATCTGTGCACTTGATGCAATTTAGAAATTATCCCATTTAAACATAGAAGAGTGAAGCACTTACAATTTTGTGATGTAAAAATCTGTTCTTTTGCAGGACTGTCAGAGCTTAGCTTTGACCGAAGGCCTGAAATCAGGGAAAGTGCTTTGCAAGTACTTTTTGATACATTACACAACCATGGTCATCTTTTCTCTTTGCCTTTATGGGAGCGAGTATTTGACTCAGTCCTTTTCCCCTTATCTGATTATGTTCGGCATGGTATAGATCCCTTTGGGAGGACCTTGCCCAATCAAGGGCTTGAAATTGATCCAAATAAAAATCAGGATGCATGGCTTTATGAAACATGCACACTTGCACTCCAAGTAGTTGTAGATCTCTTTGTCAAATTTTACGACACAGTCAACCCATTATTGAAGAAGGTGCTAATGTTACTGATAACTTTCATTAAGCAACCCCATCAGATCCTTGCTGGTATGGGCATCACTGCATTGATTCGTTTAATGAGCCATGCTGGGGGCCTGTTTTCTGAGGACAAGTGGCTAGTTGTGGTCTGCACAATTAAAGAAGCAGCTAAAGACACTCTTCCTGATTTCTCGCCCATCATAAATGAATTTGACAGCAGTAGTAGCATGTCTAGGAGCTATGTACATTCTTCTGCCAAATCTGGTAGTACCGGGTCTTTCACATCTGTTGTAGTTGATGACAATGTGGACAGCCTGAGAGCACACAATCTTTACTTTGCAATCAACAATACCAAGTGCTGTGTTGCTGTTCAACTTTTGTTGATTCAGGTATGGTGTTCTCTTCTTATAAGCTCTATTAAGTCTGCAAATCCTCACCTTTTTTACCCATTTACAAACGAAAATGAGATCATGTAAGATTCCACTTTCACTTTACATCCCCGGCTAGATTGAATTGCTCATTGGTTTTTAGAGTTCTTGTAGAGTGTTGTCTGAGACTGAATCATAGTTTTTATTGGATTCTTTTTTCTTTTTCTTTTTCTTTTTTTGAACGGTCTTTTATTGGATTCTTTAGTTGCTGGAAGTCCAGAATCTGTCATTAAAAAGTACAATCCTGCTTCAGTCCAACTTTCTATCATTTTAAGAAATGTCACTTCGCCAATCTGACATGGCAGGGTGATGGAATTAGAATTGAAGGTTGAAAACCAAGCAGATCCTTGTAACTACTCCAGGATTCAGCACCCAAGAACGAAGAGGAATGCGGATGCGATCACGAGGAATAGTAAACTCAGAGATTTTCTTATGATAATGTCATAAATCTTGGAAAAGATATTTGCACTTGTATAGATAGCGGAGGGATGGTCGGCCAACCTTATAAGAGGGCGGTTGGCCAGCACTAAGATTCTCTTTCTTTCCTATTGAAATCTAGTTACATCCATCTCTTTCCACAAAAAAAGTAAAATCAGAACAACTACGGCTGTCCTTATTCTCTCTTATGACAAAAGTCACAAGACTCCTAGCAAATAGAAACTTTATAATTAAAAAAAAAACTCTTTCTATGCTACGAAAACAATTAGACCCTACATGCAACTGGGATGTGCTAATGGGAAAGGGCCTCATTTTGTGTCGCACACCCTATAGTGCCTATGGAGAGTCACTGGCCTTCATCATCTAAACCTCCGGCTCAGGTGGGCTGTGGGCCTGAGGCCAAAGGGCTTTTGGTTGTTTCCGATCATAGTGCGGGCTTGGCCATGGGCCTGGCCTGTACCACGATCTCCTCAACCTCTTTCTCCATGCAACTAATATACATGTAAGGAAACAGATATCCCATCATCTGGGGCACAATTTTGACTACCCATTTGGTCCTGCAGTGTACAATACTTTACAAGCCCATGGGCTCTGCCTTTGATTTTTCACTGCCCAAACCTGCCTTGGTCTGATGACTTAATCATCCCACCGATAGAGTTCTTCTCATTGAAGTTTGAACATGAATCATCGTCACCTTTTGTTCTTTAGTACCCAATCATACGGATTCATTGGGCAGGGTTGTTCACTCATTGCGATTATTATTATTATTATTGAATTGTTATTACATTTTGGTTGTTGCCTATCCATGGTGTCTGATAAATGAAATGTTTGTATTGTGTTAACCATTTTCCATCTATGGTTTTGACATGGCATACATATTTCATGCCTAGGTAGCAGTAGATCTGCACCTTGCAGGTAAAAATGAACTATGTGGTTCAGCCCCAGGGTTAAAAACTCGACTGACTTGATTCGACTTATACTCAGTCCGAACCAATTCAGGTCAGGATCCAGTTTGACTCGGATTCATGTATGCCCACGCCTTCCACTCGTATTTAATGCCCAACGTCTTCTCATTGGGTGGGTTTGATATGTGGAAGTAAGAAAGAAACAAGAGCCACCCTTCCCTGCCAACCTCGATCTGTTTGACCGGAGGAGAACCAAGGCATCTTAGGCTTAGGCATTCCATTTCTCCTTCTCTTGCCTTCTTTTCTTCCCTGTCCTTTATTCCATCAAATACCAAACACTCTTGAGATATCTATTGATCGATCAGTCCATCTACCTGCATCCAAGACTTTTCTGGCTGGCTCTCATCTCTCTTTCAATCTGCTCTTCGTGTCTGTTGCTTTGAGATATGGAAGACTGACTCGGCCGAGTCAGGTCACTCGACTCGCTTGATGCTGCCACCCACCCCCTCTTGATTTTTAATTCTGTGGGTGCTTTGAGATTAACTCATATGAGTCACATGTAAAGAACATCTTATATATATATATATATTATAGTTTGGAATTTATTTTCCTTGCTTAATATAAGAGCTCATAAATTATAATGATGATATTGCTTGTTACTGCATCTAAATATTCAGAAACAAGTAAATTCGTGAGTTGATTGACATCTGTAATTCATATTTCTGTGCGTTTTGGATTATGACTAGTGGGCTGTTTCGGATACACTTCATTTTTGAAAGTTTTCCATTTTGGATGTGCATTTTAGGAATTGTGATACATCAATATGAGTTTGAAGACAGCCTGGCTTGCTCTCTTATTTTTTCTTCTTTTTTTTTTGGATAGTATGATTTTGATAAGCCTTTTCACCTTTAAAGCCTGTCGGGTACAAGGCTAGAGATGTGAAGGTTAGTGGAATAGCACTGTAAACACTGACGCAGATGACCAGCTCTGCCTTTTCAGATACTCTGCATGTTTTGTGTTATACATTAGAATTAGCCACACTGAACTGCAGGTAAGCCAAGATCTCCAGTGTCAGTCCTTCGCCGCTTAATGCTATAGCATGTGCCGTATAAGCCCTTAGGGGAAATAAAGATCAGATGACATAAGAATGACTTAAAGCGTTGTCACAATGAGCTCACTGAAAGAATATTTCTTAACACAGTGCCTGGTGCACTTGGTTAATAAAATAGCAACTTCAGAGTTGATCGAGATGATTGTTTATTGTCTTAGAATATTGTGCAATTTTGGCTTTTTTTGTCATACATTGGGATTAGCCAGGCCAAACATCACATAAGCCGAGATCTGGACAATATTTCATTCTCTATGCCAACCTGTGCCACAGACCCCTCGTGGGGAAAAATAAACAAATAACATGACATGATAATGACTTGAAATGTTATCACAACAGGCCTTCCTGGAGGATCATTCTCAAAACACTCAATTCTCAAATAATACATTTTCATTGCTTTTCTTGTTTTCTCATATTTTATTGTTTTTTTTTTTATCAGTTTTGGGGAGCTTCACCTAACTTTGACCATGCATGTTTATTGCTCTTTATGCTATGGGACGTCTCGGTCTCAGAGCTGAAGGTTTTCTGTGAGATTGAGGGTTTTTTTTTTTTTGGGTTAAATCTTAGGGTACAGATCGTTGGTAGTGCTGAGGCTTTGACTAAATAGTTGGGCTGTGTGTTATGCTCAACCCTGAGCCTAGATGTGACTGTCTTTCTGTTCAATTAATTTAACTGTTGGTTTTCTTTGTGATATTAACGGGTCACTGGATGTTTGTCCTTTCTTTACTGCGAAATTCGAGACGTCCAGGAGTTGTATGATTAGTTTGTTTCAGCATGCAAGGAATTATCTCTTTGAATCCCCACTATGACTTGGTGGCTGCAAGGCGGTCAGGTGTTTTCTATGCAAAGGAAAATGAAGATGGAATCTCCTGCTTTTCGTATGTGTTAGTCATGTCCAATTTGGTTTTCCTGACACTGGTAGGGATGAAAATCGGTCCTCAAATATTAGTATCCAAATTATAAAAAACAAAACTCAATTTAGAACCACTTCTAGTTTTAGTCTGGGTTTGGGCGACCTTTGCATGGACCAGAATTTTATACCCAAAGACCAGAATACCCATTGTCATCACCTACCCTGCATTATATATTTATATATGTAAAGTATAAAAAATCTATTATACAAATATATACGTATATGGGTCCCAATGGGGTCTGAGTCGGGCACTTTTTTCCAGGTCTAGGTCTGGGTTCAAGTATTTAATTCCAAATTGACATGGCTATAGATAGGGGTGGAAAAACATGATTCGATCGGGTTTACACGCATTGGGGTGCAGGCTGGGGTTACCAACCTTTCATAAAAAAGGATGGATTAGAGTTGGGCTCAGCACGCCAACACCATCGCTCAACCCAATCCTTTTGTACCAACCCAACCTGTTTGCCACTCCTAGCTATAGTTCTTGTAATCTGGGCCTAATTCAGGTCTGGTTATAGGTCCCTATTAGTAATTTGAGTTTAGGTCCTGTGCCCTATGGATCCGACCTGAACGTAAACCATTTTCATCTCTGGACATTGGTGGTGTCTTAAGAGATGAAGATAAATAAATTTGCTTTTAGCCGACTCTCAGGATGCAATATTGGGCTTTGGGATCCTAGATGGCTCCTTGGAAGATGTGTTGGTTAAATGAGATAGAAGTCTAATTTTGGGGGAATACATATATTTTGTGCACGTCTGCTGCAGTGCTGCTGCTGAACTGTAAAACCCACAGAAAGGGGGCCACTTGAAATTGCTTATGTTGAGAACCCATAAAACGGAACTGTGCAAGTTTCACTTGCACAAATCCCTTCATACAACAGCCACTAGCCTTTTCAGTGTGAGATTCTGTCTTTTGTGTTTACTTGTTGAAGTTACAACTCCTAGTTATTTATTATCTTATTTCAATCTGTAATTGATGATAGATCTTTTGTCAAGGTTAGGATTGATTTTAGTCCTTTATTGCTTTAGAAAGTACATAATAAGCATCATAGAGAGGATGGACTGGCAGCTATTGAGGTATCATGATAGATCTTTTGTCAAGGTTAGGATTGATTTTAGTCCTTTATTGCTTTAGAAAGTACATAATAAGCATCATAGAGAGGATGGACTGGCAGCTATTGAGGTATCCTGAGGTTTTTATACCATTTGTGGTTGTGTTCTTTGTGAACTCCTTTTCAAGTTTGGCTTTTGATGAGAAACATTCTCATCACCGTGGAATGTCGATCTGAATCGAAGGTTAGTGTGGGGCCTCTTCTGCCCTTCTGACCCCTTCTTCTGATTATCTAATTGTCATTGCTGTGACTGCACTGCTGTTTCTTCAACTTGGGTGACTGCTACCAGTTTCGGCGCTTTTTATGCAAGCATCCATCGGCCTCTGATCGAGACCAAGTGCAAGATTATAGTGTAGAGTCTATTCTTGTTTCAAGATTAAAAGTCGTGCCTCCCTAGGTCTGATAAGAACCAGTCCCAGCCAAAACCAGATCTGACATCTGTTAAGATTCTGTTGCACAAGGATTGGGACTGTTCATGTGCAAAAACTGATGCTGTTTAGATAGACTGTTGATTTTTCTATGACCAGTTGTTGGGGTTCTTACTTTTGAGCCGATTTTGGAGTTATAGCATCCTAGTATTCATTTCTTAGGTTAAGCCAAATAAAAATGAATTCTGAAATTAGTCCAGGCTAACCAGACTGCACTTGAATTAGCTTGATTCAGAAATTGGTTGTGTTAATGTCCCAAGAGTTGCCAACAAGGTCATGGATTCTTTGGAATTGTTGAGGATGTAATCCCTTTATAACCTGCCTGGCCCTCACTATGATGACTATGTTCATTTCTCTCCGAATAGATCATTTCTCATCAACTTCAAAAAAGAAAATACTAGAATCAGCAGAACGAAATGCTAGTGATGTTGTTGTTGTTGTTAAATTTCTTACCTGGCAAACTGGGTGTTGAGCCTTCTACAGTCTAAAATTGGTTATAGCCCTAAGCCCCTAACAATTATGACTTCATCTGACTGGTCAAAATAATATATGTTTATGACATCATCTGAGCTCTTAGGGCTTGTTTTTCATTGGCAGTAGTGTGGATCTTCACTATTTTTGGTGCTCAAGATTTTGTTGGCTTTGATGGAGAACCATTAAATTTATGACAGCCAAAAATTCATACTCACTTTCACCTACATATGAAACATGTGTAGCCTATGTTGTTGATTCAATCCATACAGATTCCAACATAACCTGAGTTTTCTAGGCCGTGATGGAGATCTGTAACATGTATAGAGCTCAACTTTCAGCAAAGAACATGGTGGTACTTATTGATGGTTTTCATGCTGTTGCAACCCATGCTCACCAGATAAATGGTGACAGCAATCTGCGATCAAAGCTTCAGGAGCTTGGTTCGATGACCCAAATGCAGGACCCTCCATTGCTACGACTTGAAAACAAGTCCTACCAGACATGCCTTACATTGTTGCAGAATCTCATACTCGACAGACCTGTCAGTTATGATGAGGTAGAAGTGGAAGCCTACTTTGTTGACCTTTGCAAAGAGGTCCTGCAGGTTTACCTCAATATGACACAGTCTTGGCAGTCCACTGAACCTGCCATTGTCTGTGTTCATTGGAAGCCTCATTGGCTGATTCCATTTGATTCTGTGAAAAGGAGAGAGTTGGCTGCTCGTGCACCTCTTGTGGTGTCAACTCTTCAAGCAATCTGTGTGTTGGGTGATTCTTCATTTGGGAAGAACTTAGCTCAGATCTTCCCGCTAGTGGCAGGCCTGATAAGCTGTGAACATGGATCAAGTGAGGTTCAGGTGGCCCTGAGCGACATGCTTACTTCAGCAGTGGGTCCTGTTCTGCTTCAGTCCTGTTGACTGGCAATGAAAACTTGCCACATCCTTTTGAGATGTATGATATTTTCTTGCCTTGCTGATATTCATATTATTTCCCTTTTTCCCTTAAATTTTGTTTTTCCTTTGTCATAATCATTGTTGAGGATATGTAGATGCCAGAGTATGAAGAGCCAGTGTTGGTGTAGGATTGCAAATTGCTATTTGACAAACTGTATTCTAAAAGAATGGCTTCGATATTGGGAAACAAAAGTTAATCGGGTAGGGTAGGACTTGTAATGTTGTATGCTGAGTTCACTTCTTTTTCCCCCTTTTAAGCTTCTGTTACTGCATTTTAACTACCTGTTTTCACGATTTTATTATAAAAGAAGGTACCTGGTGTCGCACATTATACATATGGATGGAATGGTGTATCCTGGGGTTTTTGTGGTCTCCTTTTTGATAAAACTATATATATCCTTTCATGGTTTTGATCCCTGCTCATGCACCAAGATCTCTGTGTGCCTGTGTTGGGGGTGGGTGGGACGGAAGTAGGATGTTATTTATCACTAAATGCTCAATAGCACCCGTTTGTCATCTGATGTACCACTAGCAAGACTTCCAGGAGTTTCACAATGTATTGGTGCTTCATCTGCTGCTTCATTGCCAGCAACCCCTTGCCTTCCGCTAGCAAGCTTTTGTGCCTTTGCAGCTTCCTCAACCCAGTTGATTCTCACAACCAACACTATCAAGAAAACAAGACAAACAATCATCCCAGCCAAGAACCCCAGCAAGAGCCCACCAAGCCCAAGCACCGCTTTGAAAGCCAACACCACGCCCAAGGGCAAGGCCACCAAGTAAAACCCACAAAGGTTGGCATACAAACTCAGCAAAGGCCTCGCAGTCCCACGAACTATCCCCCCACAAACAGATATAGGGAAGTTAACCACCTCCACCAGACCCATCAGCAACATCATCTTCTTCACTCCTCTCAATACCCCCTTATCATGGCTATACAGATAGCCCCAAGTTCCCCGTGTGAACACCATCACCAATCCCCCTAGGCAACCCATTACAACACTTACAGCCAGTGACACTATTGCAGACTTGTATGCTGCCTGGGCTCTGTTTGCACCGAGCTCATTTGACACCCGTATGGACACACTTGTGGCTAGCGAGAGCATGACAGAGTATAACAAGTAATCGAAGTTCAGGACAATTGCTAGTACTGCAACCGACTGTTTGGCTTCTGCCAGGTGCCCCGTCAACAAGACCAGGATCTCAAAGCACCACCACTCGAGGCATGTAGTCAGGCAGCATGGCCCAGAAAGCTTGAGCAACTGCACCCAGTTGTGGAGCCATTGGTCCAACCAGCCTCCATCATTCCACACCTTCCTGTTCCCCCATTCGAGCACCAACACGTACGAGGCCAACATAATTACAACGATGAGATCTGTTAACCATACGGCCATAGCAACTCCCTCAAGGCCCTTGGTCTTGGAAAGTAGGATGATGATGGGCACATGAAAGGCCAGGGCTACAGTGGAGCTGAACATTATGGGGACAGTTATATTCTGTGAACTCAAGTAAGCCTTGAGAGGACAAAGGAACGATGTGACTACCAAGTCAGGTAGAAGATATGCTACATAAGTTTTTGCAACTGATGAGATGTCTTTTTTCTGCCCAAAATGGATAAGAATTTTGTCAACATTGATCCATAAGAAAGAGATGGGAAGTGTGGCCAAGAGGAGGAGGAGAATGGCCATGAGAAGTGACTTGTGGAGGAGCTTGTAGTTCCGGGCTCCAAAAGCTTGACCGCAAATGGGCTCCATGGCACCACAGAGGCCAGTCAGGACAGAGAAGCCAGTGACGTTGGCGAAAGTGAAGCCGAGCGTCCCTCCTGCAAGTTGGAGCTCCCCCAATCTACCTAGAAAGGCAGTGGTGATGGCGATCTTTGCAAACCATGTCAAATTCATGGCTGCCAGTGGAAGGGCGATCCCCCGTTGCATTTTTAGCTCGTAGAGGATGGTTTTCTTTAGATTGGTTGGCCATCCTACAAATGGAGGTAGGGAGGATGGTTGAGATGAATTGAGTGAAGTATCTGTTGGTGCTGTAGGAGGCATGTCTTACGACCAGGAGCTTGGTGGGGTGGTTGTGTTTTCTTTTTTATTTTCTTTCTCGGAGATTATAAGGTTCTATTGCGTGCATGAATTTTGCAAAAAGAGGGTTGTTGCCAAGGGCAGGCCGGAATCTGATAACAGCAAATGCAGTGCTGCCTGTGTGTTTTTTAGTAACGTTAGTGTTTGTTGGGGGTGAAATGAGCTAAAAAAGACTCGGGTTGCGACTTGCGGGTGGGGGTGGGAATGGGAGTGCGTGGTGAGAGTGCAAGATAAAGGGAGGATTTGAACGAAATGGGAAAGGAACGTACGAAGAAAATGGAAAAATGCTCCTGTCGTGAATGGCCACTGAAAGTTCGAGATGACACGCTAGGATCCACCATTCTCAAATTATTTGTATGGGTGCTCTAGCTTACACTTGCACCCCATTTCTAAAGCAATCAAATCTTCTTAAATGGTAGTGACTAGTGACGTGCCTTTTGATTTATCTCTGTCATTGATCTTGTCTTTATTTATACTTTCATGTGAAAGAAAGATAGACTAGAAGGGCATGAATGATTGCATGATCTTCTTGCAGGGTGCATTGAATCGCCGATTGCAGTCACCTTTTTATTTTTGGAAGTAATTCTGATGGTGCAGAGGCTCACCAATCTTGATGATCCAGTGGTTATTTTGAACCGTGATGGGTGATTTTTTTGTATTATTTTTCCTTTTTTAGCTACCAAATCTTTACTGGCCCCATCTGATAGAATCAAAATCGTCAATTTTTATCAGTAACTCCAAAGATGATATGGGATGTAGCATCTATTTGTGTTTCCAACCTGGTATCAGTGGGAAAAAGAGGGATGAATCGAAATGCTGAGGGTAAAAGAAGGATGGCATGGTTAAATTATTTGGTTCCCTTGGTAATTCGGAATTGTGAATTCATCCAAAAGATTGGGTTTGGCATAATCTCAAGTTAGACCCAACATATCAGCAAAGGACATTTTAAGTGCCGAATTGATGGTGATCCCAAAAATCTGTCTGCAAAGCATACACATGATAGAAAGCATGCTCTGGGCTGGTACATCTTATTCAATGGTCGCATGATGATCACTGTACCGGAAACCTCTGAATAGAATGATGGACCGTGATTGTCCAAACTATGAACGACAGTCATAAACTCTTCAATATATTCCCATCCCATGAGGCATTTGATAATAGTGTGGGTCAGTACAAATGAGTAGATGGCCTCCTAGGCAAATTATATTACATTAAAGAGGAGGGTTTTAGATTCAGTTATGATTGTCGGTTATAATTTTAACTGAAAGTTACATTGCATTACATTAAAGAGGAGGGTTTTGGATTCAGTTTTGACTGAAAGTTACATTGCTTTTTTTTTTTTTTTTACATGTTCTCTCGCCCACTCTTTATTTTATGAAACTATCTACTTTATCTCTTTATCAAAACCACTCATTTCCCTCTCAAATTATATTACATTAAAGAGGAGGGTTTTGGATTCAGTTTTGATTGTTAGTTATAATTTTGACTGAAAGTTACATTATATTACACTAAAGAGGAGGGTTTTGGATTCAGTTTTGATTGGCGGTTACATTGCTTTTTTTTTCCACATGCTCTCTCCCCCACTATTTATTTTATGGAACTACCTACTTTATCTTTTTATCAAAACCACTCATATCCCTCTCAATTTTTTTCCCCTTGCAGAGACTACTTTCTATCCAAACTCTACATCTCCCCTTAATGGAGAGTTGCATTGCTTTTTCAAATCTTGCATGCTCTCTCGTCATTCTTTTATCTTATGAAACTACCTACTACATCTCTTTATCAAAACCACTCATATCCCTCTCCACTTCTTTTTTCCCATTGCAAAGACTCTGTTTCTATCCAAAGTCCAAACTATACCTTTCGCTTTCTACCCCAATTCTCCTCTTTCCTTTCTAGGCCACTAGATCTTGAGTTACGTAAACCGGTATTCATGATCACGTTTTTTCCCTTTTGTTTTCTTTCTAAAAACTATGATATATGAATATTTAAATTATAATGTTGGTCATATATGTATTGGGCGTGGGTTATTATGCTAGTTATTCTTTAGCCTAGTATATACTCTACTTGAGAGGTAAAGTTTGTAATTCTATTCTTGCCTTGTTGGTTTGTTCACTTGACTTCTTTAGAAAATATTCACATATATAGATTAGTATATACATCTCTTGCTCTTTTGCTTTTCATATTTTCTTCTCGTTATTCTTCGTTGTTATATTATTACTATTGTTTTCCGCTAAATTGGAGACTTTTTTTCATTTTTGTAAAAGAAACTATTATCAATGCCAAAGAACCAAAGGAAACAAGCAAAAACTACAAAGGAAGCCTTCCAGAACCCGACCCATACAAACCAACAAAGGCTTGATCGAAACCCAACGTTGCTAAGTTGGAGACTAGAACTTAACACACCTTTACACACCCTTGTCCCTAACTAATTGAGTTACAACAAATGCATAGACTCGATAAATTTACCTTAGGAGATCACAGTAGAAAAAAAAAAAAAGTTTTGTTGCAAGGGGGTCCATTTGTAATGAAACAAAAAATCCCACACGACTGCCGTTGCCAATTTGCCATAGCTACTTGTCATCCCAGGGTACTTTTGAATTAAATGCTTTCCCTTCTTTTGTACGAAATAGCTTTTGGGTTCGATTGGGATGTGGGTTTTAATGCTTTTAGATTCCATCCCAAATCAAATTCTGGGCTCTCTTGTGAATAATGCATGGCCACACAATCACTCTACCAGGAATCTTGTAGATATCAAATTGGTTTCAAATGGATGACTTTTGAAAGAAAGTAGAAATGGGACGTGGTCCAAAGGGAGAGTGTTCAATGAGCTAACTATGACATTTCTCGTCCAAATGTGCTTCTAATTCTATCTTCCATCCAAATCAATCATTTATATTATCAACATCTGTGATCAGATGAAAGGTTGCAGCTTGAGTGTTGCAATGGAACAAGGTGCTGTGCAGTTAGTTGGCTGGATGGCCACTATACAAAGTAGCTTTTGGCTGTAGGGCCTCCAATTATGAGCCATTCTAAGTTCAAGGAAGAAGCTCAAAGGCTTTCTTATTCTTATATCAAGGGTTTTAGGCCCAGTGGTCAGGACCACGGTTCCTCTTTCTTCCGGAGCTAGAGGTCTTGGTATCGACCCCCGCTTCCCCTCTCTTCAGGAACCGAAGGTTGAGTCTACTTGTGCTACCACCTAGGGGCCACAGGGGTTTTACCCGGCTTCTCTCTGGGCCCAGAGGGAATAGTACAGCCCAAAGAGTTGGGAAACTTCCGTCAGCAGAGGAAAAAAAAAAAAAGATCAAGGGTTTTAAGGCCTGAGTCCAAGCCCGAGTTCATTTACATTTGAGGATTTCTGGGTCCGGGTCAGATAAGGACCCTATAGCTTGGACCTAGGTCTAGCTGTCTGTGAATTGGCTGGCCTGAGTCCTCCTGTTTAAAGCCCATTGGTGCATTCAGAGCTAGATCCAGGCTTGCAGACCTAAAGCCCAAACTCACAAAATATAAGAAAATCATAAAATGGCTTCCATGTGATTTATCGATTAAGTTTCTCCTCAATATTGCTTTATCTAGTATGTGGTATATATCACTATATAAACATAAAATGCAAGTAGGCCTAGTAAGAGTCCAGTGGGATTAATATCTTATCAAAGATTCTCCCTGCTAATGATTTTGAACCCTAAAAATGTAACTGGCTGTCTAAATGGGGCCAAACCCAAGTAGGATCAGGCCCATTGAAGGCCTTAGGAGATGATAGTCTCTTCCAGAAATGATTCCCTGCTTTGAGCCATACTTTGATTCGGCCTTTACAGGGTCAACCTTTATTTGATTCAATGGCCTCAATCTCACTCCAATTAGAATGATATATGCCGTTGGGGTTGGGGTTGATGAGTCTGAAGTACATTGCTATGTTATCAATCCATTGGAGTGAAATTTCAACTAGTGCCCCACACACAGATATGCATGATTTGATCAACTTGGATTAAACAAAGGTTGGCCTCTGAAGACAAAAAAACCGAATTATTTTGCCATCTTTCTAGTACGTCCATGTCATTTATTTACTCATTGTGGGTCATCAAATGATATAGGTGTAAATCAATTTGTATTAGGGCATTATCTGAGCTTCACAAATAGTTTATTGTGGGATAGTAAAGAATGGATTAGTGAAAAATTAAAAGAGGAGGAAAGAAGAGATTTCTGCCCTCAACGTACGCTTATATATCATTTACCAAGTTGAGCAATGGGAAGGTTCATGGTAGGAGATAGAATGCTAAAGAAAATAGCTTATAGTAAAGATTAAAAGGATGCACTTTTAAAGGGATAAAAGGACACTATTTATCTTATAAGGTGTGAAAATTGATAGTCATCTTCATATGTTTATGATTGACTCTTTACTGATCATCTCTTGATGCCATTTTTTTATGTAAACATATCAAAATGACAAATGCTCCAAGGATATTTTGTATTAGCACGCATCTCTTGATTGTCATGCATCCAATTGAGTCCCACCAAAAGTTAATTGTTTTTATTAGAAGGGCTTGGCATATTTTAGTTCTAGGAGTAAGGGGAGTGGCATAGGGCCTTCGTTGGCTCCCAACATATTGTATTCAAAATTATTCTAAATTTTCCCCATGTGCATTTGTATGAGTTTAATGAATCAGTATATAGGTGAATTCATAAAGATTTCGAATCTGGCCGTAGGCCCATGCAGGGACTGAATTCTGAAATCATTTTTTAAGAACTATGAATGCACACCATAGTCTAAAGGCCTTCACATAACGACTCGGTGGTTGGATAGTGTATTAAATGATACCCACCAATGATGGAGGTGGTGTCATGTTCCACTGAGGAGGTGACTGAAGAACACAGTTTATACACGCCAAGGCTCCATAACTTCTTGTTATATTAGTTTTTCTTTTAGTGGGCTGTCAATTTCCCCCACTAAGTGGTACCATTTGCTAATAATGTGACTATGTTGGGTCCATTGGTGCTCACTTTTTATTTTTATTTTATTTTTTTATTTTGTGCTCGGCTTGCCACTTGCCTCACTATGACAGGTTGCTGCTGTTGGAACTCGACCCCATAAATTATTTAAATTATTATTTTAATACTTTTATAATTGTTTTTGTTATAAAATAGAAGCTGTCATAAATTCAATTGTACAAGCAGGTCCCTGCATGGAAAACTGTCTGAAAAAAATTCCCGGATCAAGATTTTATCCAAATCCTCAATAAATGAACTGAGAAATATGTGGTGCAGCATACTTTATAATACGAACCAAGCGAGTCCTCATCATTAACTAAGTGTTGCTGTTGCACGGTGACTGCTGCATCAATAATACCATGAGAAATTCTAAATGCACCCACATAACGTGCTGAGCACAATCATATTCTGAGTTTACCACATAAAAAATATAAAGGATCTTTTTTTGCCGAGCACACCCACAGTAATTCCCAAACTACTCCCTTCTCCGCTTTCTCCTCTTCTCCTCTTCTCTCCTTTTTTCCCCTTCTTCTAAAAAAACATAAGGGAATCTATACAAATTGAATGGAGGGAGGGTTGCAATCGGGAGGGAAACACCATTTAATGGAAGGGATGGGAGAGAGAAGGGAAATCACGAACCGAGTGAAACCCAAAAGGAAAGAAAAATTATTCACGTTTTGCATGGAAACGCAGAGCCGTGCACGTGTGACTCCAAGTCGTGCACAATTTTTTTGCGCGGCGTATGAAAACCGTGCAGGACGCAACTCTAAAGATGGGCGAGCACTATTGTATTGCACAGCTTAAGATGGTTGAGCACTACATGTGATGCACGGTTCTACAATTCCGTGCAAGATGCAAATGGAAAAAAAAAAAAAAAAATGAACAATGTGTCAAAAAAAACGATGCCTTCTCTTCATAGATGGTCATCTGCTGGTCCATATTGGATATGGCTTCTCTAAAACACGATGCAGTGCCTAAGGTTGGAGGTGTGGTAGCTTTTATGGGAAATTGAGAGATGGGTTGGGAGATGAGTTCTTCTAAGAACTAATGGTGGAAGCTTTATGATGATGAGAAGAAGAAGAAGTAGTAGTAGTAGGGTGATAAAGGAAAAGAAGTGCAGAAGAAGAAGAAATCGGCTGAAAACAGGAAGAAGAGGAAATCAGCTGGAGAGGAAGATGAAGTCAAGGGTACTTTCGGTATTTCACATATGGGTATTTTGGTAATAAGTTTTTTTTTTTTTTTTTAAATGTGGGTATTTCAGCAAGTTACGTGTGTCCATTTAAAAATTCTCTAACACTCTAGCCAAATATTAGCCGTAGTAAACGTTTTTAGATTGCAGTATTATTTTGTACTAACAGAGATAATATTTTTCAAATAGAAAGAATTTTTCAAATAGAAAGAATGAAAACAAATATGGGTTACAACAAATATTCAAGCCCATATTTGGACGATAATCTCCAGGATATTCTAGACACTTCTCTCCGAGCTTATCCCTGCTCTTATAGAATATACTTCATAATTATCTACATGTTCTCATAATTTACCAGTACATCTTAGATAATTCTACGTAATTCCAAATGGCTTTAGAAGAATTTTAGAATGTTTTGGACCCTTGGAGATATATGCAAAACCTTCAGTCCATTTAATCATGTGTGTGTCCCACCACTTGGACGGTTGCGATGCCCCTTCAACTTTAAGAAACCTGTGACACCCATCACACATCTTAGGCCATGGGCCATGACATGCAGGCTGGCCCCTTTTCTTATTTAGATAGAGGGATCCACTTATGACTAATCCAACCATTCAGATATACCTGCCCCTCAAAGTCACACTAAATTCAATCCCATAGAAATTAATATATAAGTTACCATAGGATTTCATCACAATAAACTTTCATGATATATAGCCAATAACTTTGAGTGCCTCAAATTAAAGGTTAGGATCGTTTGATCAGAGACTAATATTGCGGAAACTACTTTGACTCCCTTGATTGTCATACATTCAGGTGAGCCCATTATACGTGTGTTTTTTTAACAAAAAAGAAAAACGCATAAGTGGAGTGTGACTCCTCTTTACATATTCTATCAAGAATTGGGCTCAAGCCCCTTCTATTTATTTTTTTGTTGTTAATCAAGTTCAGGCATGGTCAAAGTCCATGGGCCTGAATGTCAGGCATGGCAATGTCATGAATGAGCTTGGAGTTGTGCCCAGGCACAAGCATGTGTAGATAGAACTATAAGTAATGCCCAACTGGGCCTTTTGTGCGTTAGGCCCAAAGACTCTACAGGCCTAGGCAGCCCACTGAAAGCAAGATGATTAATTATCATTGTTCCAGTTTTAGTAGGGATATGATTTGTTTGGATCATACTCTGAGATTCTTTTAGTCTGTTCGGAATTTGGAGGTCCTCCAACTCAAATTATTGATTGGTTGTCTCTTTTACTGATGAAATTTGGTTAGTCTAACCTAAGAAAGGTGTTTCTTAGTGATGGTGACCTGCTTGACCCAGACCCAAGCTGGTCCACATTGGTTTGGATTTGGGATATTCTTTTAGGCCCAATGTGCCCGACGAGGCCTCATTTTCTAACATGATAGTTAAATGTGCCAGGATTGGTCCTTGTATAATCACAGGGCCGGTTCGGCCCAACATATTCTGTAAATAGGTCTGTATGTAACTTTCTGGCCCACGGGCTGAAACGGAACATCGATATCAGGCCCGTCCTATAAATGGCTGGGTTTGCCATGCTTTGGTCTGGTTCAACCAAACCCATTAACACTCCTAGGGTTCATTTTAATTATGACAGTTACTCATTCATGGATAGGCAGCTAAGGGAAGCTTCTCCTTGTGTCCCCTCCATGTAAAGATGAACTTTATGCCTGGTTATGGCTTTTCTTTCCCAGAAAGTGTGTTTCTTCCTTGGCTTCTCACTAAGTCATGCTATATTTAATCCATGTGGATCCCCTTCCTTCTGGGTGGTTGCTGTCTTTCGGGGATCTTTCCATGTGGCTTCTCAATATAGTTCTTGTATACTGTAAAGCTTTTTTTCAATACAAATTCATTTAAAAAAAAAAAATGTGAACAAATCTATAGGCAAATCATCTTGATTTCAAATAATGGTTTTAAAAATTGGTCCCTCAATAAAAAGTTTTACATAGTAGCCCTCCCAAGAAAAAATAATATTCGTTTGCGTTTGATTGGAGCTCCATTCTTGCCACCTTCATATTAAATTTTGTAATTTTATATACACCTAAAACACCATTAAAGTTATTAAAAGGTTTTGTATTTTTTTTATTAAATGAGGTTAGAAATTAATAGACAACAAATTGACAATCTATCTGCAACAGAAATAACAATAATACTCAGCTAAGAATGTTTCGGACAAGCATCACACTTCTTTTTCAAGGGCCAATGTTGGGCCTGAAGGGACAAAATTGTGTTTGGTCCAAATATAAATGGGCTAGGCTTTGTCTTATCAAACAGATCTGAGTGGCCTACATGCTTAGTGTTAGACAAGCACTGAGGCTCAACAACATTATTGTTTAAAACAGATTTTTTTTTTTAAAACGCAGGGTTTCCAATCCTTTGGGCTAAACTAAGGCCTATGGGCCCAGGAGAGAAAGTCGGATAAAATTTCTTTGTGGCCCTAGTGTGGTAGTATAGTTTCGAACCTACAACCTCCGGGTGTAAACCATAGTCTTACACCAACTGAGGTATCCCTTGAGGTTAGATGTATAAGATAAATAAGTGCACCCAATCCCATCAAAAATCTTCTGCAACATCAATTGAGAGACACTGATGATGATCTTCTTCTTCTTGATTTAAACAATCTTACATCAGTATATCCTGATATTATTAATAATTGATAGGAGAATCGAGATGTTCTCTGTCACATGATGTGGATAGAAGAGAGTGAGATGTTCTCAGTCACATGATGTGTATATAAGAATGCAACTACAATCCAAGAGAGAAGACATGCTTACATCAAAAAGAAACAACCATGGGAGCCCACAGTCAGGCGAGGGTGGGATGCATTGGGACAATAGGGGTCGAGAGAAGTTTCACCCTCATCCAAAACTGCTTTCCCAGCTTAAAGCAGGCTGCATCAGGTTAACAGCCTGCATAAAACTTCTGTGAAATCTATAAGATGATTTTTTGTTGATTAATATAGTTGACCCAAACATAGTTGGATAAGGCTTTGATAATGATGAATTCTTTACATCTAAAAGTCCTATATCTAAATCAATGAATTTCAATGAGTTGAACTTATTAGTAGATTGATAATTGTGAAAAATGCATTTTTAACAATTTTGTAAAGTGTAGCTTATTTTGTCATGAAAACCTAACGGTGGATACTGGATATAACAAGGGGTTGGCTGAGTGGTCAGGACCACGGTTCCTCTCTCTTCCGGAGCTAGAGGTCCTAGCATTGATCCCCGGTTCCCCCCTCTTTAGGAACCGAAGGTTGGGTCCACTAGTGCTACCACCTGAGGGCTACAAGGGTTTTATTGGACTTTTCTTCCAAAGAGTTCGGAACCTTCCGTTAGCAAAAAAAAAAAAAAAATAGAGAAAAGATTGGAACTTAACCATCTCCTGCCCATACATCTCACCCTCTCTTCCCTTCTCCCCCACATCAAAAATAGTGAACCCTCTATGACCAAGGTCGTAGAGGATTTGCACCCTATGCAAGCATGCAACAATCACGGTTTTCCCAGATTGGCTTAGATGTGAGAGATGTATATAATTGCAGATATTACTTTTGGCCCTTTTGCCTTAAATTCTAAGAAATTTGTGGTAAGTAGGTTCGGAACAAGGAATATTAAAAGATGGAAGGCTGGAGTACATAAGGTGGGGATCGTATCCCGACTTTCATGGACTTGATTTACTATGGTTAATGATGTCCCGCCAATGGGAGATTATTTGATGGCCATTTGTGTATGGGAAGTCGTTATTTATTTAATTTTAGCCACTTCGATATGAAAACATTTGTTAGAATTCTTGAGAATCCAATACAATGCAAATAAATGGGTCATTTCTATGACAAGAATTCTTGAGAATCCAATACAATGCAAATAAATGGGTCATTTCTATGACAAGTAGGTATAAAGCCTAAGAGAACTGATCACCCTCCCAAGATGTTAAAGCCTATTTAAAGAAAAAGAATATGCATCTTTGAGAGGGATGAATAAAAGCCATATCCTTTTTAAAGAGCTTTCTGAAAGGAAGAAAGAGCACTAGCAGCAGCGTGGTCCTTATCCATGACCATGAGGAATAGAAGATGGATGCAAGGTCTTTGTTCTTGGTGAAAGAAAAGGAGGTGCCATCTAAACCATTCTATTTCTCTCTTTTACTACTTATTAGCTGAGGACCCTCTTATCCATCATGTGGTTGTGAACCCTTTAGCATCAATAATAGTGTTCTGTGTGTCCCCTCCGAGAGTGACATAGTACCATGGACCCCGTTTGCAAACAATACATGTACGTACATTTTTTTTTTTATCCCAGCTAACGGGCATAGGACCCATGAAATCCACAGAAGTGGGAGAGCCCTTCGGTGAGGGAATGAGACTTCCGGCAAAGCAAGAGGCCCTGAGTGAAGAAAGGTGGTTTGCCCAGGGCTTGAACGTTGGGCAACTAAGTGAGAACTACCATGCTTTACCACTAGGATAAGGCATCATTCTCAATATATGACAATGAATATAGGACTTCATGATCAAATTAGCTCTACTAAAAAAGGTTATTTAAGACGCGAGGGGTGAAGGATATAACCATGGGCAACTAAGTGAGAACTATCATGCTTTAACACTAACATAAGGCACCGTTCTCGATATAGGACAATGAATACATAGGACTTTATGATCAAATTAGCTCTACTAAAAAAGGTTATTTAAGAAGCGAGGGGTGAAGGATATAAGGTGGCAATGCAGATGTGACCATGATTGTTCCGGGATTTGAATTAGCAGGTTGATGGCCGGGATTCATTCCACATCTTTCCTTAATTCAATTTCCATTAAATAAGATGTTATTTCTTTATAGTTGTTTCTGAATATTCACAGGTCACTCGTCATTTTTAACCACGCGATACAATCCCAGTCATTCTATTACACGACACAAAGAGGCCTAGAGGGTCAATTGCAAGGACTCGGGTTCACTGTAACTTGAGTCGAATTGTAGGATAGAAGGGTACCTACCGCCATGGATTGTTTGATCAAGCCCTCTGAACAAGGGCTTGTAAAATGGATGGTTTCAAGGGCTTGAAAGACCCTTTGACCCGATGCTGTTTGATTGGCCTGGTGGCCTAGTTCTGTAGAAATAATTAATCCATGGTTTGGACCCCTATCCAACTATGCATGATAGTTGCAAGCAATGGCGGTTCCAAGAATTCAAGTTAGTGGGGTCAACAAAAGACTTTATCTTTCACAAATTGAATAAATTTATTTTCCCTTTTATCAACATTTGTCATCTACTTTTGATAATATTAGGATTTTCTCTTTCCAATACAAGGAGAATACCGTATTTAGACGATCAAGGGCATCACCTCCAGCATTCAAGCTGCGTTGAGCATTTCTCATCTATTGAGTTCTCTTTTATTCCTAGACATTTCGTCAGCTCTGCTCATTTTATGGCAATACACACCTTCACCTTTTAATATGGACTTCTTTTTGGAAGGTGATATTCCTTGGTAGGGTTGTGGTGTGTCTTTTTTGTTGTTGTTTTGGTATCCCTTCCTTTCTCTATTGAATGACTTTTTCTTAAAAAGTAGAAAAGGTACAATCCACTTGTAGCTCATGTTAGGACTCAAATCTGAAATGGCTCCCAAACTCTGAGGGAAGCAAAAAATTTTCAAGCATGATGCATGCTCAAGTCAAATTATACCAAGGGAATTTTAATCATGATAAATCGAGCTTACTGAAATCTTTATTAATCAAAGATAATCAGATTTAAACAGAATTTGAAAATTAGCCGAATTCAAACTATATATTCTGATCCAACTAGTGGGTTACCTTTTTTTATTTTTCTTTTTTTTTCTGTAGAGGGAATATTTCATTCGACACAGGGAGCGACAAACAAGAACAATTTGAAAACTAGACAAACAGGCTCTACATCAAAACAGCACTAGGACTAGCTCTGAAAGACTTCTTAACAATAACATGGGCAATCCTGTTGAGAGATCTTGGGATGTGATAAAAGGCTCAGAATTCAAAATATTTGTCGAGCCCTTTAATATCATGCAAAATGCTGTTAATCAACCAATCGTAACCTTGGTTAATTACTTGAATTACTTCCAATGCAACAGAAAAAAAAAGATAGATTTGGATAAACCTCGCTTCATGGCTTCCCTCATCACGAAAATGATAGCCCTCACCTCTACTTCTTTAGAGGAATGAGCATTTTCACTATTTGATGACCCTACAAATAAAAGAGAACCAGTAAACCAAATTGCATAACCAAATCCTGTCTTTCCATTAAAAGCTTTGAAGGTGTCATTTGAAAAAATGAGGGCAGTGTCCACTTCCATTCTCAAGTTAAAGCTATCATTGCCCCTTTTACTCAAGGGTTTAGAGTTACCACGTGCGGAGTAGTAGTCCTCAATGACTTTTCTTGCAATACATAAGGAATTCAGGGTTGAATTTCTTCACCCCTAAAGATAAAATCATTTCTATTTTTTCAGATTGCCCATTAGAGAACTAGCAGGTTACCCTAGTTTTTCTAAAAATTATAAACAAATGCTAGTGAGTTAACGCTCAACAAGTAGCCAATCTACACGCTTGTCAAGTATAAGAATACATGCAGGCATATAATATTTTATAATATGATTGAATACATGACCACATGATGAATAAATTGATACTTATTCAAACAACACCTAATCATTTAGAACAAAACAAGACCAACACCAATATGGTCCATTAATGATGTGGGTCTAACTTGAGTTCTCCATGCCACCCGACAGTAGCTTGGCTGATCAATGATGAGCAACGTGGCTAGGTTCAAATTCATCAATGAGTTAGTAGCCATTAATAGGGGTAACAAGGATGTTGACAACGACCATTGGGAATCAGCATAGTTCAAAGGGGCAGAAAATGCAGCACCCTTGTTATACACAGTGAGGTCCATCTATCGAAAATCCAGACCGTATATATTCCCTAAGACGGTAAGACCCATTGCATAGACTTTATCCATTAAATAAAAGTCACTTTTATAGGGCCCAGACAATAAAATCGATCACTGAATTTTACACAAAATCGTTCTGATGGAGGAGAGAAGCACGGGGGGCTACCTACATACAAGCATCTGGAGACGATTGCCCCGTCGGACATGAGTCCACTTCAAAAACCCATATAAGACTTTTGGGTATGCTTCCTATAATATCCACATCAAATTCATGGATCCTCCCTCAAATCCCAAGTGAAAATTATGGGTTTGCCCGAAAAACCCAACTGCTCGTGTGGGTTTTCCTCCAGAAAAGCCGCCAGAGAAGTGAAGGAAGTTAATAATGTGTTTATGGTGTTGTCAATCCAGCTATGGTCATGTTGATATTTTGAATAATATTTTATCAACCGTCATTAAATCGGTCTTAGGACACATACCCGAGTGGAAATGAGTGCATTATAGTTTTGCCCTAGTTCAAAATTTCACTTTAATTAAAGTGCTGATCGAGTCAAATCAAGTCTTTCAAAAGGGTTTAATCAAATTCTGTTAGATAATCAACTCAATGCTTTTCAGAGTCAACTGATTCCTGTTTTTATTGAAGTACCGCTGGCAACACAGAAATTTTGCAAAGGAGTGATGTTTATTTCCATATTTGAATGATCCCTCCAAATCCTTCTTCCTTGGCATCCTCAAATCTTGTCAAGAATTCTATTTCTGGGAAATGTCCAAAGGCAAACCTCAAAAAAGTAAATGAAATCCTAAAATCTATAGAGCATTGTAAAGGAGAAACCAATGTGACTAGCTTTTAAATTATGAATTTCACGCGCCATCCCAACTTTTATCCAGCAAAGAGTGGTGGAGTGTTAGAAAATAGATACCGCTCCATATCTTTCCACATTTGTGTGTGGGCTTAGCGGGCACCACCGGAGATTAATTGTGTTAGATCAAAGACTTTACGGATACCCACATCATAAAAAGTAATCTCTTTTCCTTGTCCATGGATGGTAAATTACTAATTTTAATACCTTTTCCTGTAATCTAGCAAGATTTATTTGAATGGCCCTCCTCTCCTCAGTTTGAGCTGGTAGAGGAATCCGTCTGTTCAAGCTTGTGGGGCCCACATAGGGATGAATGAAGTAGGGGATTTGAAGATCTATGTGCCCCTCTTATGGATAAAAAATTATCCCAACCAGATTATCCTAACCTTATCATTTAAGAGCCACAAGTTTTTTTTTTTTCCTTCCAGCTAACGGAGAGTTTCCAACCCTTTGTGTTGGACTAATCTCTCTGGGCTCAGAGAGAAGCCAGATAAAACCCCTGTAACCCCCAAGTGGTAGCATAAGTGAACTCAACCTTCGGTTATTAAAAATGGAGGGAACTAGGGGTCAATATCAACTCCTAGTTCAGTCTATTCAAATAGGGTGTGCAGTCGATCCAATGGTTAAGTACATTCGAATCTATCCAAATTCGAGGCCCATGTAAAATGAGGGGGTATGCGTGTGTCCCAATCAGATGACCCACCAGCGCCCCCACACGTAGGGGGGGCGGGCGGGATTCCTCCATCAGCTCGAGCTGCTGAGGGAATTTCTGTAAAACTCAAAATTTTCACTTTTTAAGCTGCACTTAAAAGTCAAAACCCATATATATATATATATATATATATATATATATATATATCAGTTAGAAAAGGAAATCCTCAAAATTACAAAATTCAAATTGAACCAAATCAACTTCATTCTCTCCCCAAGGTAAAACTATGATTCATTATCCTCTCATTCTCAACTCTATAACATCACATGAACATCTTCCCACAGAGAGAGAGAGAGAGAGAGAGAGAGGAAAGACAGGACCCGCGAGGTCCGCGACCAACTCTCCCAGTCCCTCTCACCGTGTCCCACGTCTCCAACTCCAGCAGCCCATTCGTCCTTGTCCTTCTCACCCTCCCCTACGTGCTTTCAAAAGCACCTTCCTCTCTCTCTCTCTCTGCTATCTCTCTGCACAATCCACCACACAAGCTGCATTTGATTCAGCTGTTTCTCTTCTTATAAAGGCTTCTTTCTTTTAGAGAGAGAACTGGAATCATGGCTTCTGGAGGAAGCTACAGAAACGGGACGACTCCCAAAGCTTCTTCCAAAGCAGAGAGGCCTCTCTCTCTAAATTCCAACGTCAAGCTCTCCTCCACAAAGCCCAAGCCTTCTCCTACTTCCACCGCCTCCTCCGCCGCTCATCGCCGTAGCAGCTCTGGAGGTAGTTTTTTCTGTTGATCTTGTTCTTAAATTATGCAAAAGATCTGTTTTTTTTTTCTTTTTTTTCTCCCTTTGAGCAGGAAGTTGCTTTCGGTTAAGATTAGATTTGGTAGATTTGGTTTTAGGTTTTTCAGTATAATGTAGATTCTGCTAATTGTTTGCAGTTTGGATTGGAGAATTGGATCACTGGAACTTTATTACTCTCGTACAGATTCTGTGGTTTAGGATGATTGTAGGAAGAATGCAGAAGAATTGTGCATCTTAATTGGACTTTGATAATCTAAGTCTATAGATCTCGGTGTTGGCGATGAGAGAATTTATGCAGCAATGGGTACATTACAATAGAGAATCATTGACCCTATATGGTCATCGAGAAATCTTCTTTGCTTACTTGCATGTACCCCAGTGGGTATTGCATCTACATTTCCAGGCTAAATATGTTTAGTTACATGTGCCCAAGTATATGGAAAGGCCTAGACTTTAGATTTGGTAGTCGATTTAATTACAGAGTGGTTTACGTTAAGGATTGAGATCTGAGGGTGCGTGGTGTTTTTCTATCATATCAGATTACAACCCTTCTACTTGGACAAACTTTTTGGCCAGAGTTTGGGACAAACTCCCATGTGGCACAATCCTAGAGGTGCTTTTTCCCCCTCTCTCAAAAGTTGCACCTCTAGGATTGTGCCACATGGGAGTTTGTCTCAAATTCTGGCCAAAAAGTTTGTCCATTTAGACTTTTTGATCAGATTATTGTCCAATTTTCAATCTTTAGGGTCTGCTTGGTTGAGGAATTAGTTAAATGCAATGGAATGGAATGGGATAATCCGATGTCGTGAGAAATTGGGGGTTTCCCGCGGAATTAATTCCATGATGGTATCATATCATCATCTGACAGATTCCAGAAATGAAGGGAAAAAAAGTGGCAAGGAATTTTCCTTTGGAGCTATAAACTGTGGCTGTGTGCTGAGGTTGCAGTGAACCAAATCAAATGGACCCTAATGGAATTAATGGTCTTCTACAGTTTATTTCTACTTTTGTCTTAGCATCATTTGAGAAAATTCAACTGGTGGAATGGAAGAGAGTAATAAAATTTAGATGAATAGATCTACCATAAGAAGAAAGAGATGCCTGCCCAACCCCCATCCCATGTGGTAAAACTATACTCCTGGGTTTCGTTTATTATTTATTTCTACTAGTAGTGTTCTCAAAATCAGATGAAATTAGGGTCCATAAGAGGTTGAGGAGTGGCAATGGGCATCAAATGTCAAGGAAAAAGCGCCATATGCAGGTCCTTCAAGTCAAGGTAGAAGTTTCAAAGTGCAAGCTCCTTTTGAAGGCCTGAAAGCATTTCTAAGCCCTGTCTGCACCCACTATTGTGGAGTCCTACTCGAGTATTACTTTCAGATGAGCAAGTTGTAAGTTTGTCAGGGAATCTAAGTGAGCACTACTTGAGGGGTTTCATTGATTCTTTTCTTTACACCCTTGTATTCTATATTTCTCCAGTAAAAAGGTTCAAGAACAACTATAAGTGATGATTATGTTGTGAAAAGGAAATTAGGAATATATTGATTTGCAATTAACTGTAAGGCAATCACCGTGTAACATTCGTGCAACATTCCAATCCTGGAAATATATTCTTATAATCACATGTTGGAAGTAGTTTATGCTCCAATTCCTTTTTTGTGTTCTTTTTATTTTTTACCAAAATGTTTTGTTATTTATGTTGCCATCTTCTTTTTTTCTTTAAATAAATTCTGAATTACTTTTGTTGTTTTGATGTCTGAAACAGTTCCAGGAAGGGTTCGAGTAGCTGTAAGACTACGACCTCGGAATGCAGAGGAGTTGGTTGAAGATGCTGATTTTGCCGACTGTGTAGAATTGCAGCCAGAGGTTTTCCAGTTGCAAATAATGTTTGAAATTTGTAGATCTATATTGAAATGAAACAGATTTTTAACCACCTTTATTCATGCTACATGGGAAATTCTAATTCACGGCGTGATTTAGAACTAAATATTGTAATTAATGGTTTTTCTCAGCTTAAAAGGTTGAAGCTCCGCAAAAACAATTGGGACTCTGACACCTATGAGTTTGATGAGTTGCTCACTGAATTTGCATCACAAAAGCGTGTCTATGAAGTTGTGGCAAAGCCTGTCGTGGAGGTATTTACAAAAGCCAATCTATATGCTTAAAGTTTTGGTCAGTTCTTCCCTGTTAGTTGTACATCAGTTAATGTTAACTTCTTTCTTGGACATAATTGTACTTTGATGTGGAGAATCCTAGTTTTATTTAGTCTTTTCCACCATCAACATCATCATTGCCTTATCCCAGACTCCCAGTGATTTGGATTGAGCAATCTTTTCCATATATGGTGTACTGTAATGGGGCGATCTTGCTAAATAATAATACTTCATAAATAAGCCCAATCATCTCTCTTTCTTTCATTTCTTCATCCATTTTCTTTCACGACTCTTCTCTAAACCTTACTTAAAATCAAATAAATCATCTCTAACTTTTGAGAGTTGGAATTTTTTATCGGCACAAAAAAATCTTGCTTCCTTAGGTAGGCTTCTTTTGTTCAATATTGATGAAACATTTTATTTTAGGATAACCAATGTTGATTTATTAAAATGGAAGAAAAATTCAAGAAACAAGAGTAGAGGCTATCCATAATAACCCCATGGGTGAAACAAGAGGGATAACTCAAAACAAAAGAAAAACAAAGCAGCAGCACACTCAGAAAAGTGGTTCATCAGGGATGGGCAAAATCTTCAATGGATTTTTTTTTAAGAGAAGAAGAGTATATTCCAAAATAATAAATGTACAATGGATTCTATTTAGTTGTTGTCCTAAACTTAGCCCCACCTGGATCAAAGAATCAGAAAGTGCCCCTATCAGAATGTGAGCACTAATGTTAAAGAGTATTATTTTAATAAAAGTTGTTGCCATGTTTTACTGAGACAAAAAATTAGTAGGTCTAAGAGTATGAAGAAGGAAGGATTATTATCAACTAATGAAAAGGAAGCTGTTTTCTTTTTTAATTTATTCCAATATTCATCCCAAATTATTGCATTTTCAAAAATCGATTACTTGTTCACAGCTTCAAATCAAAATTCATTCTTAAAATAACCTGGAAATAAGGAAAGCTTGAAGAAACAGAAAAGAAGGGAAAAAAAAGAGGAAGAAAGCAGAGAGGCCAGGTAAGAGAAGAAATGAAAAGAAAGGAAGAGGAGGAGAAAAAGAGAAGGGAGGGAGGAAGATGGTAGTCTTGTCGCGCTAGTCTTCACAACAAGTATGCGCTATAGCTTACCTTTTCCGATACTCACTTTTTATTTCTTTATTTGTTTTGTTGGACCTACTTGTGTGATTGCCCGAAAGAATGAGGATGTTTTGCTTCTTTGGAAGCAGGGATCTAAGTTAGTGGTAATTAAGTAATACACGTATAAAGAACAATGTATATCAAAGTGTTCTGACGGCCCCCCTCACGTGTGGGGCTCTGCACATGGACATAAACATGCCAAACGACCATACGTGGATATAAACACGTCCCTAGGGATTCGAACACATGACCTTTGGCTTTGATATCATGTCAATAACTAGAAACACCAAAAGCTCAAGATATTAGTGAATGACACAACAATGAATATCAAAGGGTCTTGACAGATAAAAGGATATACCTACTAGCCATGATTCCCAAAAAATGACTAGCCATACTCATTAAGATAACACCTTGAGTTTTAATGGATGGGTTGTGATGGTATTCTCATGGGAATATCTTTAGCCAATGCCACCATATGGTTTGAGTGAGCAAGGAGAGGACCTTTGAGGATAGTCTGTCCTATGGAGTAGATGATGTGTATTCACCTTGGGTGGGCTTCCCAGGTGGAGTGAATCATAGGCCAAATTTCACTCTCCTTGTGAAATGTAGATGGGCCAAATTTCACTTCAGTTGGGTCTTGGCCATGTGAGATTGTTAGATCGAGAAAAGAGAGAAGGATCTAAGAAGATGAACCTTGATCATTCCTTTGCATTGTATTTCTTTATATAACATTGGTCTTGCCATAATTACAGTTGATTATAATCAATGAAATCTAATATAATGATATCTAGGGGCTAAAATGGAAAGTATCAATTTACTATAATACAATCGATTTCCTTTGACCCATTGATTTAAGATCCATTGGGTTGTCTTCACCTATTGGGTCGATCTGACCCATTGGGTTGAACTTTGTCTTGACAGGGCTACCATCAAATTATTTACATGCAATTAAAAGCAAAAAATCAAATGGAGTTTATCATGTGTTCTACACATGATCTACTAGACAGAGGGCTCGACCTCTATTTGAGGATTAGGCCTATCCTCAATGTATGAGGTGATCATTATTTTGAATCATTTTGAACTAAGAAGTTAGGCCCACTTGGGTGACAACCAAGGACGTTTCGATGGCTAATTCCAAGACCCTCTTTTATATGATCAGATAAATGAGAGCCACCTCTATGCCCTACATTTTATCTGAAACTTCTATTCATACTTTCGCAAAAAGGCCTTTTTTTGCTGATGAAGCACTCTTTGGGTATGATGAAAATATTGATATAATTCTTACCAATTTTAGTTTGAGGTTATAGTCACAATTCACAACGAGGATTTAAACCCTTTTCTTAAATGACCCCATGGTGAAAAACCCATTAGTGATAAATATACTAGCGCGCCAGCGTGCGCACACACACACATGTTCAAATGGAACACACAGCGACAGACCCAATATTTTTGTTTGAAGGGGGTGGACCCAAACAGGTGTTTGGGTTTTGGGGGGCCAAACCCAGGATTTTCGTGTGATAAGACCCAGGATTTTTTGTGGATTTTGAAAGTAGGCCCAAAATTTTCATATGGATTTTAGCAGCAGAGCTAGGTCTGATGGGGCTTGGGGCGACCACCCCCAATAGCATACGTGTAGGTCCGCCCATGATCATAAATTCAACCAATGCCTTTCATTTTTTTTATTCAATTCATATTTGCTTTGCCCCCTCCCTCCCCAACTCTCTCTCTCTCTCTCTCTCTCTCTCTCTCTCTCTCTCTCACACACACACACACACACACACACACACAGAAGAAGAAAAAAGATAGTTTCTAGTTCTGCCCTGATGATACCTCTACAGTATTGTGTATACCTAGATACTTTCATACATACTTTGAAAACTCAAAATGACTTGACTTGATCAGATTTTGAGTAGAGGAAACACTTTGGTTTTAGAGTTAAGACCCAACCAAAACTCAGTCAAGGCTTTTCCCCTTTGAAGAAAGAGAACCATGTATAATTCAAACTCAGTAGATTTAGTGAAAAGTTGATCAATTTGACTCGAATCACCCAGAACTTTAGATTTTTCTTCCTTTTCATTTCCTTGTTTTTTACATACCGAGTGTCTATTAGAGCTCTAGAGCAAGACTTTGTCAAGCCTGTAATAACTATGATGCACGGATACTTCAAAATGGGCAACGTATCGTATCCGATACTTCACTTTTTACATGTAAAATCCGTGTCCCCGCCATGTCTATGGCATGTCCCTGCCGTATCTGGGCATCATAGTGTAATAATGTTGATTCAACTTGGTTGACGTTCCAGTTGAGTTGGGTTTTTGACTTTTCATTTTCTTCTTCTTCTTAAAAAAAAATCTCAACATATCATGTCGGAGAAGATACGATAACACCTTGCCAGACAATTATAAATTGTTTTTTTTACTTAGGCTGTATTAGATTTTTCATATAGTTCTATTTAAACATATTTTTTTTTCTGTTCTTTTTTTTTGTCGAAAGAAATTTGTGGAAGGCATTTTACAAACATAATCTTCCTTATTCTCTGTAGTTAATTGTCTTCCTACATTTTGGTATGCTAGAAGGACTGTCATTCACTGAAACTAATTAAAAAAAAAGAATGATGGTGTAGGTGAAGTACATCCATGTAAAACAAAATTACGAATGGAAATCCACATCCATGGTTTGTATTTTTGGAAACTGGGCGTCATTATTCCATTTTTCTTATCAATTATCATGAAAGGTTTGATTGGTGGATTTACCTGATTCCAAGACACCTCTATTGAGTTGGAGAGTAGTAAAGAAGTGCTGTTATCAATTTTTCTTTTCTTTTCTTCATGTATGGCTAAATGGAATACCATAGTTTAGTTGTTGTTATATTCTGATTATGGTTTTAGACTTCTAACTTAATTAGATAGATTCTCTTTGTGTGAGCAACAGCTAACTAATTGAACCGTGTGATCATACACTTTAATATCACTAATTTGTATCTGATTTTGCTTTAAGACTAAATGGGTTGTATCTTTTTTTCATTTTTTATAGGAGGTAGTGTGCATGCATAGTAAGAAATGTCATCTACAGTTTGCTTTCTGAAATATCAGGCTAATGCTGCGACACTGAATACAGTTCATCACTGATGTCTTTTGATGCAAGGGAATTGTTTCAGCTGTTTTGACTTTCACTTGTTTTTCCTCCTCTTTTCTGTTATTGTTGGATTGTTTTTGTGACTTCTGCCTTGTATTCAGTAACTTTACTCTCGAGGAAAATGCATCTAGGCAAGTTACCTATTGTATTTTCCTTGCCTGCTGCCTGCACTCTCAAGTGGGTCCAGGTCAATATATAGCTATACCTATCACCAAAAAGGGTTTCTAAGCAAAATGACTCATGCACCTTTTTTTTTTTTTTTTTTTTAAATATAGTGGTTCTTAATTATGTATGATAGAGTCATGACATCTGTAAGGACGATTGACGGAGAGACTAAGGAGTTTCTTATCACGATTGGTCTACACCAAGGCTCAGCTTTAAGCCCGTACTTGTTTGCCCTAGTTATCGATGAGATTACAAGACATTCAGGATGAGGTACCGTGGTGTATGCTATTTGCAGATGACATTGTTTTAGTGGATGAGACGAGAGAAGGAGTGAATGCTAAGCTAGAAGTGTGGTGGAAAACGTTAGAGACAAAAGGATTTAGGCTAAGTCGATGCAAGACGGAATATATGAAATGTAAGTTTAGTCAAAGTAGGACACTTGGTAACATATAAGTAAGTTTGGGCACACAAAAGATTGTAGAGAAATAAAACTTTAGGTACCTTGGATCGATGGTGCAACAGGATGGAGGGATTGATACTGATGTAAGTCATAGGATTCAGTTCGCGTGGACCAAATGGAGGAGTGCTTCGGGGGTCTTGTGTGATCGGAAAGTCCCCCTCAAGGTTAAAAGAAAGTATTATAAGGTGGCGGTAAGACCAGCGTTGTTATATGGATCAGAGTGTTAGGCAGTAAAGCATAATCATGTTAAGAAGATGGAAGTTGCGGAGATGAGAATGCTAAGATGGATGTGCGGGATCACAAGGAGAGATAAGATTAGGAATGAGGAGATTAGGGGCAAAGTAGGAATAGCACCGATTGAAGATAAATGAGAGAAAATTGACTAAGATGGTTCGGCCATGTTAGAAGGCGTCCAACGGAGGCACCAATTAAAAGGTATGAAAGCATGGAGATTGCTAGGAGTAGGAGAGGGAGAGGGAGACCCAAGAGAAGTTGGAAAGAAACTATTAAACATGACCTTGCCTACATGGATCTAACGGAGGACATGGCCCTAAACAGATTTGATTGGCGTCGTCAAATCCATATAGCCGACCCCACCTAGTGGGAAAAGTCTTGGTTTGATTTGGTTTATAGTGGTTCTTAATTCTTTTATCTTTTGTTGAGCTGATCGTCTTTTTATTACTTCTGAGGTCTTAATTTCGGTAGTATGTGTTGAAGTATCTCACTTTTGTGTAGAGTGTTCTGGAGGGCTACAATGGAACTGTGATGGCCTATGGACAAACTGGCACAGGAAAGACGTACACTCTTGGACGGCTTGGTGAGGAAGATACTGCTGCCCGCGGCATTATGGTTCGTTCAATGGAGGATATTCTTGCGGATATTTCCCCAGAGACTGATTCTGTGTCAGTCTCCTACTTGCAGGTTGTTGGACCTTCGACCAGTATGGTGTTAAATTTGTTTTCTATACTGTAGTGTTGCTTATGGAACTCTCAGATCCATTCTCTTTGACTTATTTTAGTGGAAGGCACCCAATATATTTTGCTCTTAAGTCTTCAAATGATTTTGATATTATCTAATATTCTTGATCTGTACCACTACATACAGCTTTATATGGAGACCATCCAGGACCTCCTTGATCCTGCAAATGATAATATATCCATTGTGGAAGACCCAAAAACTGGAGATGTTTCATTACCTGGGGCAACCCTAGTAGAAGTCGGAGACCAGCACAGTTTTGTCGAGCTACTTCGACTAGGTGAAGCTCACCGATTTGCTGCCAACACAAAGTTGAATACTGAATCCTCTCGCAGCCATGCTATTTTGATGGTGAATACTGAATATCTTATACTATATGTATTCCTCAAGTGTTTAAATTTGGAGGAGCCTACTGATGATTGTTGATTCAATTTGGATTATTTTTGTTTCCACAAAATTTACTTATAACAGGTACATGTTAGGAGATCTGTCAAGGGAAGGCATGAGAGAGAAGCAACTTTTCCAAGCGAGAATGGAAATACCTCACACTTGACCAAAACACTTAAGCCACCCATTATTAGGAAAAGTAAACTGGTTGTGGTAGATCTTGCGGGTTCGGAGCGTATTGACAAGTCAGGTATCTACCAAAATTCTGGATAGCAAGTTCTCATTTAAGGTAGCTGATTAGTTAATTTATCGTGTTTTCCTTAAATCATTTCTACTGTAAAACTAACTTCATTGTTCAGAGCCTGGCCTCCTTTGAAATAGTCATTAGATCGACAAAAACTTTGGAAGTAGAGATTAAAATGGAAGAAAGATCATTTCTATCTTTTATTGCATTGCCTGGTGATTTAATTGTTTCCTTTATTAATCTGTTTGGGTTAGTATTTATTTTTTTAGTCAGATACACTAAGAACTTGTGTATCATCCTTCACAAAAATTCACATTTGTATCTAGTGGGCTCTATCAATTATAGCAATTAACAAGGGCATATGCCAAACTAATTTAGACACTTGCAGGAAAAATAATTTAATGCAAAAGATAATATCAGATATTAAGTATTGGCCTATGCATGATACATAATGGTTGATATGTGACCCACATTATATTATTTCAGAAAGAGGGTGACATTGCCAGTGATACCAATTTGTAAATCTTGATTGCACTTGACCTGTCAGTTCTTAAATGAGGCCTTCTGTTTCTTTCTCATTGACAGGGAGTGAAGGACATACACTTGAGGAGGCAAAGTCTATCAATCTCTCACTCAGTGCGTTAGGAAAGTGTATAAATGCATTGGCAGAGAATAGCGCACATGTGCCAGTTCGCGATTCAAAGCTTACAAGGTTGCTTCGAGATTCATTTGGAGGTGAGGCTTTTCCATAGGTTTATCATTATATTTTATGATTTGCAGTGGAATGAGTAGGTTTCTTAAATTCTTGGCATTTGACATTTGGATGAAGCTTTTTTGACAACATACCCATATTTTGACTTATTATATACTTACTATAAAATAATAGTAAATTACGTTGGTGGATGTTCATGGAACCCACCTTTTGCATCTGAAGAGATTCTATGATTCGGATTTGAGTGGGACCGCACATCTTCTTGGTGAGGGTGAGCTTTCCTCCTGTTGCCATATCCGCTGTAAGTGCTGTTGGGAAAAATAATGCCTGTGTTGGGGTTCAAGCTCTGACCTTCTACAACTTCGAAGGGAACTTTAACCACCGACTGAATATGTGTTTTTCTTAATTTAATTTTATTTTAAAATTTGAACACACACACACAATAGCTTTTAATGAGATTTTAGCAATGTTATAAAAACTGGACCGGAGGGCGAAACAGTGGAGTGGACAGTTAGGTCCACCCCGGTTTGACCATCTGGTTTAAACCGTCTCTACCATGATATAAAAATTAATCAAAATAGAATAATATTTTAAAATAATTAATACTGGATCCAACCAATTCAGCCTCCAATTTTTTACGGGTTGACTGATTTGGCCAATACCCCCATTTTTATCTAACCAGACTGGTGAAGGTACTGAGTCTGTCTGGTCCACTTTTTAAAATACTGGGTTTTAGTAATATTAAAAAAAAAAATCTGGGTTTTAGTGGTTTCTTTTTTTAAAGATATGTCAACAATTCCTTTGTAGTCTTTGTCTGGTAGCTTGGGTGTTCTGAGTTTCTGCTATAATTTGCAAGGCACTGCAAGGACTTCTCTGGTTGTAACTATTGGTCCATCTCCACGCCATCGTGGAGAAACTGCAAGTACAATAATGTTTGGACAAAGGGTGAGTTTTGCAAATTTTAAGCTTTGTTTTCTTCTACTTTCTATGGGAGATCTAGCATGTGTTTTTATAACTCTTCTTTATGTGGTACTTCCTTTTATCACTGAACTTAATGCTTACAATTTGTACCAGAAAGTATGTTGCTTCTTTGGTGCTTCTGCATTTTTGTTTCTTACTGTTCAACTTTATTGATATGACGTGCCTGCAATGTATTAAATATAATGCCTTCCTTTCATGAAATCTTTTTTCCCATTATTGGAAGATAGCATTAGTGTTGTGGAAACTCTTCTTTTTGACATAGTCATACTATGATGATTGACATCATAGTTGGAACAAGGCTTTGATGATGATGATGATGAACCTCATGTCATGTTTAAAGATTAAGAGATTAAGTGGGACATTGGCAACATACATATGGCATGATATCTTCAATTAACCAAACTGTCCAAACCTGAGATTTCTGAAATGAATGATGTTGAGCCACTTAGATATTTACCTTTCAATCATCACCATCCGAGCCTTGACTGGGATATTTCCTACTCTTTGAACAATTGAACCATACTAACTAACAGAAATGAAGATCATTATTTGTATTAGACAATGTTGTTTTTTTTTTTTTTTTGATCAATAACGATAAATTATATTAAAAGAGAAAGCTAGATATAAGAAACCACACGGACAAACAAAAAGAGCACAACGGTATAAAAGAATTATACCACGAAAAGGAAAAGCAAAAGACAAAGAAACATCACTCAATGAAAGCCACCAAATTAAAAGAACTATCCACCCCTTGCTTACCTAACAAATCAGCAAAACCATTAGCCGACCTCCCAACGTGTTGAAACTTTACTTGAAATGAGGATGCTAAAGGTCTAATCTCCTTAAGGTAAAATTGAAATCTCCGAGGAATGACAGCTGAAGAGGACACCCGCGAAATAGCATTGAGAGAATCGCTTTCCACCTCTAAACTTGAATTAAATGAGGAAGAGGCAAAAATTCGAACAACTTCTAGGATAGCTAACACTTCCGCTTCTTTAGACTCCATAGTCCCAACATGCTTGGAAAACATTACCAACACAAGCCCTCCACTATCGCGAAGAACCCCACCAATACCCGCTGGCCCAGGCTTTCCTTTAGCTGCCCCATCCACATTAAACTTCAACACCCCTACATTGGGAGGAGCCCAATGCACCACCTTTTTCACCTTCTTCACCCCACAATACAAGGAAGCCTCCCAATTATGCAACACACCAAAAAGTTTTGAAGCGTCAAACTCCTTCTTGAAGGATGCCCATTTTGCAATTTGTATTAGACAATGTAGAGGAAGATGAATTGCACTAAGCTGTAAGCACAAATGAAGGAAATCTTTCTAAATGGATGTTCTGGGAAGTGGGAACAACTTGCACAGTCCCACACATCTTAAATGCTTTTCATAATTTCATTTAATTCAGTAATTATTATTGTTGTTGTTATTTTGAAAGGTATTGGTGAAATTATATTAAGATTAGAAGAGAAATCAAGGGTGCACAAACGGAAGCAAAAAACAACATGGATATAAAAGCATTATGCCCAATATCAAAACATACTACTAACAACAATTTCGGAGCACATAAAGGAAAAACTCTAGGGACCCTTTGCTTGGCAAGCACATCTGCAAATGCATAAGCCAATCTGCGCATGTGCCAAAAAACCACTTGAGAAAAAGAGGCCAATCTGCAAAACATTGTGAGATGATGTTGGTGGCTTTTTTGGTCCTTTTGCACTCATGGTAGAAGATCAAAACTGCAATTTTCTCGAGGTAAAACACATGTACTTTACATTCATAGATCATCATTTTCTGTTTTTAATTACTTCAATAATTTTCTTCACTATTTTTTAGGCTCTAGAGGCCGGTCCGACTCGGCTGAGTTGACTTGAGGGTGATTGAGTTGGTCTGAGTTTTAAAACCTTGTGTAAGCTGCCACACGCGCAAATGTTTTTGGCTAGCACATCTAAGTAATATTCTGTATAATTAACATTATCATTCAATGCATGGAATGGGGCATTGCCATTGGCGCAGCGATATGTGGTGGAGCTACTCTACCTGAAATAAAACGACTGATACTGCTATATTTAGGACCTGCATATTTACATAGAATACATAGGAGTTCATGATTGAATAATTAAATGAGCTCCATCTTTAAGATTATTAAAAAGGGTGAGATGTGAAGAATATGTGGTGAGGGGTGAAGGATATAGGGTAGTGATGTAAATGGGGCCTTGACTTTCCAAGATTTTAATTACTATGATGGCTTGGTATTCATTTCCCGTCTTCCCTTGGTCCAATATATATTTTTTTTATTGGTACCAGTAAAATTTTATTAAAGAAAGAAACTAGTACCACAAAGCTTAAAACAAACAAAATAACACCCTTCAAAGAAGTATTGGTACAAGAGAAATGTACCAACCACAAACTAAAATAAAAAAGCCTAAACAATCTGCCATTCTGTTTGTAGATCTACTAATGTATTGAAACGTGACTTGCATGTCAGAAATTAGATGACTAATTTCGTTGAAGAGGAATTTCATTTTCCATGGCCCCCTCAACGATTTCACCCAAGATATAGCATTAGCTAAATCACTCTCCACAATAAGATAATGGTGAAAAAAGTTATGGTAAATGTGAAGAGCTTCTAAGATAGCCAAAACTTCCACTTCATTAGAGTCTTTGATCCCTACATGTTTAGAGAACATATACATAACTTCCCCTTTATGATTTCCAAGAATGCCTCCAATACCAGCCAACCCCAGTCCAATATCAATAAAAGGAAAGGTTATTTGATGCTCATTTTTGGATATTTACCTTTGATCTTCATTTTTAACCACTTAGAGCATGAATTCCTATGTATTCTATGCAAACAAACAGGCCCTTAGAAGCATTGTGCAACATGCTGTTCAGGTTAATATTTTTTGGAGTTTGCGCTGTCAGGCTTTGGTTGATACTGCAACATCCCACCCATTGTAAAAGACTTTGTGCTTGTTTATTTCTATCTCCATGTGTTTTTTGTGCTTTTCTTCTTTGTCTACAGCATGTTAATAATACAAATACTTTTTTTCTACACTATAATGGTAAAAAGTGTATGCCTTATTTTTATTTTTTACCCTTTGCATTCTCACCACTTCTGTTTGTGGGTTCAAGTCAAGTCATGTTACGAGTAAGAAAAATGATGATAATAATAAATAAAAAAATAAACTAAAATGAGACAAAAAAAATGAGGCTACTGTATTAATATCAGTACTTCTAATGAAAGTCCTTCCTAACTATTTTATGAGTGAAAGCCCCCATACTGAAACTGGTGTCTTGTAGGCAATGAAGGTGGAGAACATGGTGAAACTGAAGGAAGAGTTTGACTACAAAAGCTTGGCAAGACGGCTTGACATACAATTAGACAAATTAATTGCAGAACATGAAAGGAAGCAGAAAAGTTTTGAAGATGAGGTTGAGAGACTGAGATTAGGAGCAAAAAACCGCATATCTGATGCTGAAAGGAAGTGTGCCAATGTATTAGAGGTGAGTGTTTTGAGTAATGGTGTTAATTTTATTGAGATGATCATCAACCATACAATGACCACCAAGAATAAAAAGAAACTGGGTATCAGAGCATTATATCCAAGATAAAATTACAATTAGGTGCCACCCAAGGACCATGTCTACCTGTAATTTTCTTCTCCTTCCAGTTTCCAAGAAAAAAGTGTTTAGTTGAAGGATCTTCGATATGTTTCACCACAGGTGATCCCTGTAACATGTTTATCAAAATCATGGTAGGAAAGCTATTAGCTAACATGGCTTCCAGTTTTATTAATCACAGTATGCACAACAATAAATGTGAGTAAAAACTCCTTACCTATTAACCTTTTTAATGGGCAAGGATAGTGAAGCACTTGCTGTTTTAGGGAGTCTGTATACCAGCTTAGAGATGCTGATATATGGCAAACTTAGTGATAAGAGCAATGAGATAGGAATTAATGCATCATGGGAGATTTAAATCATAATAGAGGATGGACCATAAATTTAGTAACCATTTTAATGGGCAAGGATAAATAATCAACCTGAAAATGTGTAGCAAACATGTAAATGACGTTTTGACTTTACAGACTGACAGATCATATGTGAATACCCTTTCTTCTGCAAAATCTAGAGCGATAATGTGACCAAGAAAAGAACTAAGGTTGCATGAGAAACTGAAAATCACAATAGAGGATCATTAACTGTTAACTAACATAATTGGCTTGCTATTTTCTAGTTTCTCAAACTGTCAGATCATATCTGAATAGCCTTTCTTCCCTTAAATCCATGAACATTTAGAAAAGAAAAATGATTAACATGAAGGGCTGAAACTTGAGGGTGACTGCCATTGAAAGCTGACAGTGAACTGAAAACATCATCCCATGGTTGCTGGGGTGAAACACAAATACTGATAAGGACAATCAATGGCCATTTCTCAAGATCACCAGTTTTTACTAGTGTTGACATTATGATAACTTGACTTTGGTCATTTTCGATTGTTTTTCACTCTAACAATTATGTTACTGGAGTTTTCTGTTCTTCGCCTGTTATTAATTTTGGGAACAGATTATTCCACATCAACATTGGTAAAATGCACTGGCTTTAATCATCTATTATACCCAGATATTTTTATATGCTTGGCATAACCATGTCTACAGAATACAATACTGACACATGGCATCAAATACTGTACTGTTGTATGTTTTATACATTTTAGTGTATATTACTGTACCACAAGCATTACATAAAGTTGCACGAATTTTCTTAAATTTCAACAGAAAAATATCTGAAATGGAAAGCAACCAGTAGTTTTTCAGTAGTGCATGAACTTTTAAAGGAGAATTGCGGTATTTCTCTTTGTAAAAAATTAAGTTACTTCCATGGTGAAAATCTTTTCTAATGAATTATAAAGTGAAGTATGAAGTGGCATGTCATAGATAGGATACCTGTATCTTTCTGTCCTTTAGGGCCTGTTTGGATGTATGGTGAATTGAAGTATGGTGAGGTGAAGCATCAAATCAAGAGAGAATAAAATATAAGGTGTTATGATGGTGTTTTGTTTTTAGTTGTTTGGTATGGAATCTTTTTGACTTTTTGTATAGAAAAGTGGAATTTTTTTGTCTTTTAGTGGAAAAAGGAGGTTGCTTTTTTGACTTTTTTTTGAAAAATTCGGAGGGAATTTTGAAATTGTGTACTTTTGATATTACCCCTTTCATTTCTTGTCTGGATTCACTTTACTTCACTTTAACTAGTTAAGTGCCAAACACGCCCTTTTAGTTCATGAGGTGCAGAGTTGCATGCCTGCTCTTCTAATCTGCTTCTTTTAATACCTGCTCGTGTTTGTTCTTCCCCTTTTCTGTAGATTGAAAGATTGAAATATCAGAAAGAGTACATGGAATCAATAAAGAAACTTGAGGAAGAGTGGGCGATAAATCAGCAAAAGCATGGGAACAGTGGTACTGGAGCTGAACCCAAAGCTGAATGCTTGGATCTGACAGAGGTTTTTACTGCCTTTCCATCTCTACCTTTTCATCTCACTTGTTTTGGTTGCTTGAAAATATCTATATAGGGCAACATGGTGTTATCCCTACTCGTTTCTGATTGGTAGTGTTATCCCCTCAAAACACTCATTTTTTTTCTCTTTTTTTTCTTCTTTTTTTTCTTCTATCGGATGCACTGTGTTTGAAAGGTTTGGCTGTGGATTATGGAATATTAAATATCAGGCTAATCAAATGATCATATCCCTTAATTTTAGACACTAAAGTTTAATGGCTAAGCATCATGCAAATTATTTGTGATAAGATCCAATGGTAAATAATGTCCGGAAGTGTGAAATTAGGATTAGTGCCAATTCCAAGGGGATTGGTTTTGTGAAGGGATTGGATTATTCAAAGGCACCAAAAAAGTGGGTTATTCGGAGAATTGCTTACATATCATCATAGCTTTATTGTATTGATTTGGGGTTGGCTGGGTGTGTGTGCATTAGTGCATGTGCGTGGCTCGAGGGCGTGCTTGTGTGTGTTGCATGTGCGCATGCTTTTATTTATCTTATATGCCCTCTTTTCATGATTCCTTGTATACAGTTGATGCGACTCTCTCTCTCTCTCTCTATATATATATATATATATGTATCAGTAATCATACTGATCCATAAATAATGTTTAGCATGTAGCGTGTACTTATTTTAATGCCTACTTGATATATTAAAAGAAAATTTTAGTCATTGACAGGGACCAATATCATCCAACTCAGAGGAAATTGCTGAGGTCAACAAGTTGCTTCAGAATGAAATCAATCTAAGAAAGGCAGCTGAAGAGGAGGCCCATACTCTTAAAACCCAACTAGCACGATGGAAACAGTCTGAGGTATGATACTTTCCAGTGTTGATCTATGGCTTCTTTCCATCCTTTTCTAATATATGGGCATGATGTTATATATGAACTCTTGAGTGTCTTAGGCAGTTGGAAGTGCTGAGATTTTGAAGCTTCAGAAAATGCTGGAAGATGAAGCCCGGCAGAAAGAAAAACTTGAAGGGGAAATTGCAACATTGAAAAATCAGTTGTTGCAGTTAAGTCTTGAAGCTGACGAGGTATATTTCTAGTCCCTGAAGATTTTGAACCATTTAGTATTTTTAATTCATATTCCATGTAATTATTTCATCATCATTTATCACTAACCCAAAATTCAAAAGTAGAAAAAGGTCTACTGCATCTTGGAAAATAAAATATGAGTTCTAAGTGACTCCAGTTGTAATTTCTGGTTGTTATGTCCTGAAATCCATGTAACTATATGATAAAAAAATCATCTTAGGGTGTATTTTGATGAGCATCTCTAAATTTCTTCAGAACTACTAAGGTGAAATGGTTCTGAAATTCTGTGGCCACTTATATTTATTTATTTATTTTACTTGTTTTCAATATTTTACCCATTAAAACATATTAATTCTATTTTTAAGACAAGGATGAGCCTAGAAAGAGATGGATTTGGAAAAGACTCTCTTGGTATAGATTTCTTCATGAATCAAGTCAGGCATCCACAACTCAAAGATTCAAATGGACAGAAGGCTTCAATTGCCAAACTCTTCGAACGAGGTAGGAAACTCAGTTGTCAACAATCTATTATTCTATAAATATTTTCCTTTCATCTAACTTCTTTGATTGGTGTTGATTATTGTGGCAGTGGGATTGCAAAAGATATTGTCATTGCTTGAATCAGAAGATGAGGACGTTCAGGTTCATGCAGTTAAAGTTGTCGCCAACCTTGCAGCTGAAGGTACACGGATAGAGATGTCTGCTTCGTTAGCATGAAAACCATTCTTAAAGCCCGAAAGTGTGTATTACCTTGCTTATTTTATTAACTGCATTAAGATTCTCCAAAGGTGCCTCTTATCATTTCTCATACTAAGTTGTGAAGCTATTGCTGATCGATGAGTTATTTTGTGTAGTTCTTGAGTGGTTCTCAATGTTGTCACAGAACCTATAACCCCAACCCCACCCACCCACACACACACCCACAACCACCAAAGGAAAAAAAGAGAAACGAACCTATCAGGTATACAGCAGCGATTCTTGAGTGGTTCTTCTATACTTGAAGCTCTAAACTTCTCTTCTTTTTAATGAAATATTCTCACTGAAAAAAAAGAATGAATTCCCATTTATAAATTTTTAGTACAAAATGATTGATTATTTTGTTGGCTTATCGAAGGTAAGCTATACTTGGTAATCTTTTTTCCTTTTTCCATTAAAACTGTAGGTAGTTTGATCTGTATGTTTAGACCCCTGATCAACATTTCTCCTGACTATTTGAGTGGTATTTTACTTGTGTGCAGAGGCAAATCAGGAGAGAATTGTAGAAGCTGGTGGCCTCGCTTCCCTGCTGATGCTTCTTAAAAGCTCAGAGAATGAAATAATACGCCGAATAGCGTCAGGTGCAATTGCCAACCTTGCAATGAATGGTAAGTGCTTTCATTGTGTTTGATCTCTGAAGAGTAACCTCATGGTCTGATCACTGATGTTTATACTTCATTAGTAACTGATCCTTTGGCTTGTGTCCGGTGTCTGTTCTCTTATTGGTTTTAATCAATAATCTTTTTGTTCATTTTTCTTCTGAAGAAATCAACCAGGAGCTTATTATGGCTCAAGGGGGTGTTAGTTTGTTGTCAATGACGGCAGCTGATGCTGAGGATTCTCAGACTCTTCGTATGGTTGCTGGCGCCATTGCTAATCTATGTGGCAACGGTAAACTGCTTGTTTTTCATCTTTTGTGACCATTTTTTTGTTGACCTTGGAATAGATCGATATGTCTTCCAAAGTGAAGTCTATGCTATTTTACTCGCCACCCTAGTCTCTTCATTACAAAGCATATCAGTGAAAAAGTGGGTTTGTTGTTTTTAGGAAATAATGAGTTAGTGTTATCAGCCTAGGTCAACCTTGTTTGGGACCAGTCTGGCAAAGCTTAAACTGACTTTGGGCCAGTGCATTCCAAGCTTATTGGCTGATATCAATTCTCTTGGTTATATCACTCAGAGATGAGCCTAAAGAGCCTAATTGTAGAGAAACTAACAGAAATTTCTCCATGCGTGTAGTTGTACATCAATATTTCAGCATCCAATAAATCTTTTTCAGAAGGATAGCAGGAGTTTATATATTTGCCTTATTAAACATTTACACCCAGAGCAGCTTTTTCTGAATGTTTGCGAGTGAATTATGTTTCCTCACATAATAATAGAAGATGATTTGGTGCCCCTTTGTTACTCACCCAAGATATTACGGATTGAATCACCTTAAAACTACTACTGGTCTATGGAAGTGGCCTATAAGCAAATTGAGCCCCTCATTTGTTGCAAGTATTGCAGCTCCGTTTGAGAGTGAATTTTCATCTACAAGTGGACAGCTGACTATTCATATGTGATCCTCACACTGCTCATGGTGCCCACCCAGATGCATGCCTATTAGTAGTGTAGGGGAAATGACAATTTCTCATCACTGGTAAGGGTCAGGCAAACATCAGTTCATGAAATTATCTTAAACCGATAAATATCATCTTGTGGAGTTTATCTGAGAACTTTGTTGTCATTATTAATTTTCTTAGGTAGCCAATGGACACTGTTATTAGTTCTACAAAGCTTAGCTAAAAGCCACTTCAACAAAAACCAGTTAATTCTTTGTCTGATTCTTGATTCCTATTAAAGGAAGCTATCTGACAGTCAAATATGGTTCCCTTCAGATAAACTTCAAGCAAAGATAAGGGACGAAGGTGGTATAAAGGCATTGCTAGGAATGGTCAGATGTGCTCAGCCAGACGTTCTTGCTCAGGTCGCACGGGGCATTGCTAATTTTGCAAAATGTGAATCAAGAGCATCCACTCATGGTCAGTTGCTTTTATACATGTTTCTTTGAAGTGCCACTTTTATACTGCCAGTTCAAATGCGACATTTTTCTGTTTTCACCTCTTTTTTTCTTTGAGTCAAGTGTTCTAAGATTTATGGTTCAGTGTTAAGAGTTTTTAACCTAATGTTGCTGCATATATTACTGCATTCACCACAACAGGGGCCAAGAGGGGGAGGTCTTTGTTGATTGATGAGGGAGCGCTGCCATGGATTGTACAAAATGCAAACAATGAAGCTTCTCCAATCAGACGCCATATAGAACTCGCACTTTGCCACTTGGCACAGCATGGTGAGTAGAGTTTTCTTTCTTGATACAGATCTTTGCAAAGTCGGTTCTATGATAATCTGAGTCTTTCATTTCAGAAGTGAATGCAAGTGACATGATCAGTGGAGGCGCCTTATGGGAGCTGGTTCGTATATCTCGAGACTCTTCTCGAGAAGACATAAGGACTCTTGCTCATCGGACACTGAGTTCCAGCCCCATTTTCCAAGCTGAATTACGAAGATTACACATACGATGTTAGGGAAAGCTTGTGGTGGTTGATTGCAGAATGTCGTCATTGGTCAAGCAGCCGCGGCTGGACATCTCATCTTCGGCTAATGTAAATCAACAGACGAGCCCATGATAGTACCAAGCCTACATGATTAGAAAAAGTGGTTGCTTATTTTGTGATTATCATTTTTTTTTTGTTCGCAATATGAAGGTGAAAGTTTGTATATATTCTCTTCTTATGCTGTAGTTTCAAAAGCTGCAGGTTTTGTTTTAATTGAACCTGTAGCTTAGTGGTGTTGAAAAGAATGTTAATCAGAGGGACATGGCAATGTAATTAGTAGGTTTGACTGAAGAGTTGGGATCTTTTAAAGGTAGTAGGTTGATCTAAGAATTAGGGTAGTCTTGAGACTTGGGATCTTCTAAAGGCCAGGAGTTTAAGAAGAAGATTTTTCCTTGATGAGAATCTTTTAGCTCCTGAAATACAGGATCCAACCCTAGGAGGGGCTGAGTCTTGGAACCATACACAACCAACTCCTCACCCATGAATGTGAAAATATCAGAGTTGGTCTCATATAGTTCATAACTTGTACTCACCCTCAAATGGCCCACATGCAAAGTGGAAGTATGTAACCTCAGTGCAAGCCTTCACAGGGGAAGAGAGCATAAACCCAATATCTCCAGTCAAAAGCACCTCCGTACATTGCCCAATTTAAATAAAACTAGCCCACGCTCCTAAGTTTAAAACAACGTAAAAATCTATCAAGTGAAAAAAGGTTAAAGTCTACAATTGTCTCCGATTTCATTAGCAAAAAAAATCGTCTCAGATTTGAGGACAGCCCATTTACAATGGGGCTGTTCATTTCGAATAGTTCTGTTTTTCAATAGCTCCACTGTAGGGTTTCACCAGCCAAGTAAAGAGAAAAAAGAGAGATGGATGTCCAGTAAAAGGCATTAAATGATGAAAAAATGACACTTTTTTCAATTACCAAAAAGCTATAATTCGAGGAAAAAGTAACTTTTTTTTTCTTTTTAGTTTAGTGCGTTTTGCTTTTAACTACCTCATTTTTTTTTTTTCTCTTATTTGACCATTTATTTCGTTCCACTCCACTCCTTTCGTTCAAACAAATGTATTAATTTCTACAAATTCTAAAAGAGAAAATCCCTTTTAAATCTACAATTCCCATCTTATAATCATTGACAAAGAGGATTTTGATGGTAAAGTGGATAGAGATGTACAATGTGTTTTAGATGAAAATAACTTCATAAATTTTTAACACTGCTGACAGGTTCTTCACTGTAATTTTTGAAAGATGTGCCTCAATTACCACAAATCCTAAAATGGTCCCAATTATATCTCAAGAAATAAGAGTTTTTTCATACCTTTAATCTAATTAGCTCTTTGTTCTTCCAAGATCCAAAAAAATCCAGTCACCTCATAAAAAGTACTACTACAACAGCAGTGATTGAGAGATTCTCTCAATTTCGATTGCAGTCACTGAAGCCTCTTTTCATTTACAAAGTAGTAGTATTGCTGCTTCACGAACGACTCCTTTCTTCCAAAAGCACTGGAAAATCCAGTGTCTAATACCAGGTAGCAGCTACAGACCCTAAATCCAAATTCACACTCCTTCATATAATATTCTCGCCACATCCAAACTAGTCTTTGTTTTGTTTGAAGTCTGTTTGTTGATCTGCTGATTGATTGATTTATGTGATTGCTTGGAAGGAAAATCCGTTTTGGAGAGATCCAAGTCCAACCCTAATATTTTCTGTTCCTCGATCAAGCTGCAAGTGCAAGAATGGCTTCATTAGGGAATTGTAGCCTCTGCTCGGCTGAATTGGCATTCCAAGTGCCTCCACCTTCGAATTCTCAGATCCATAAGAGGTAAGGTAGATCATGCACTCTACATATATTGTTTAAGCATGAAGTTGAAGGATTTTCTGTTTGGATGTTTTTGTAGTCGCTGTGTATTTGTAACCGTTTCATAATATGCTGCTGTATTTGAATGAATTGCGTAAAGAGAAAGCTTTTCATGTTGTTACTGGATTTCTAGCAGTCCAAGGGGTCAGATTGAAACAATGAGTTTTTAATCTCTTACTTTGCGATGCGGAGGTTGGAGGAGGGCGGAGTTGTAATAGGATCTTGTTCAAGATCTTACGCCTTTGGCGTCTTCACACAAAGGGAGATAGATTCGGCTCGCACTAAGAAGAATGCGTAAAAAAGAGGAAATTCCTTTCAGTTGTAGAAAATAGGAAGAGATTGAATGTGTACGTGAGACTTTAACTGGAGTACTTGACATCCTGTTAGAAATGCACAAATTGTTCCACATCACCTCATCCAGATGTGAACTAGATCTTGTCAGTAAATGGCTATAAGTTCAATTCAAATCAGAACTTCAGAAGATTGTGATTGTTGGATAGGTGATTAAATGACCCATCAAGTAATACCTAATTTCTTGTCATTTGGACATCATTTGACTCATGGTATTTTTGAATGGCAAGGGATTTGACTCTTTAAGTCTCCTAACAAGTCACAAACAAAAGTAATACCTACTTTCATGTCATTTGGACATCCTATCTGTTTCATTAATGTCTTTTCTTTATAAAAGCAGTACCATATGTTGTTGTTGAGGATTCAAATTATATTGGGAAATTTTTTTGGATTAAGGCACAGGTTATATAACTAGATTGATGCCAATCAACATAAGTGATAAATCATTCAAAAGAATGTATGTTTAAGTCAAACAAGAAAGGATGTTGAAGAAATAGTGGCCTCCCATCTTTTTAACTGGAGCATAAGTAATAGAATTTAATAAATTATAATAGTTCATATATTCAGGCATAGCTGAACAAAAACTCTATAAGAATTCAGAAACCAATAAGAACAGGAGAGTAGAAGATTCCTCGGAAGATGGAGAAAATATAGGGGATAATAATGGGACATTGTGTTGTGATTGGGTGGGCAAAAACAACAATCGTATTATTAGAATAGTTTGGGTTGACAATGAGTTACATATAATTGGTTGTGGTTAGCAACCTTATCTGTTAGTTTGACATTTATGGTTATCTCTGTGATTTTTGATGTTGATTCCTGAAGTTACAAAAAAGTCGGTGTTACCTTTTTACTCGTTCTAATGTTGCTTGCTTTTGCAACAGGAAAAATGGAAGATGGATATCAACACAAGCAGGAATCGTCCCTAATTTTCACCTTCCAATGCAGAGTCTTGAAGTTAAAAATAGGTTGACTTTGGACTCTGAGAATTGATGCATCCTTGGTATATGTAATTGCTTGAAATATGCTGTTTATTCTTGTCTACTTACATGCTGTCATAATCTGTCATTACTTACAATTTTCTCTTTATTTTCTTCTTTTCTTTTCTTTTTAATAGGTTGACATTGACTTTGAAAAATGATCCAACCTTGATTAGCATATGTAATTTCTTGAAGTGTGCTATTGATACTTGTGTACTCACATTTTACTGTCAAAATCTGTAGTTGCTTATGGTTTTCTCCTTTCCTTTTCTTTTTCTTTTTTCCCCAAATTGTTTACAAGAACTTTATATAGAAAAACCAGTGGAAGGTGCTCACTATTGCAACCTTGAGGTTGTGGGTTCAAGTCAAGTTACCAATCAAAAGGGGGAAAAAAACTCCATTGATACTCAAACAGTAGCTGCAATGAGTCAAGGACTACAAAATGATCAGCCACTACCATCAACTCCTTAAACACCCCTCTTTATTTAAGAAATCCGACATTTCATCAGCCTCTTTCCTAACATGAAATGGAAATAGATGGAACCAAGAAGCGAATCACTGATCACGTCAAAGATAAACTGAAATCCCTATCATTTGTAATGCTTCCCTTCGGCTCAAGCTATAAAATTCATGGAGTTACCTTCGATTAATAACTTTCTGAACAGTACTCAGAAAGTCACATTGTGGGGAAAAAAAGGAAAGAAGAAAAGAATGACCTCAAAGCTTCTCTCATTACCCAAGCTTCTGGATTATTAGATTCAACGACGCTCATAAGGTCTCTCCTGTTACGCCTCTAAGATTTCACGGTAGGGAAAGTGCAAACAATGGATGTTCTTCGAAGGAGAGGCATAGTTCTAGAGAATTCCTCTCCAGTTTGTGCTTTATTTAGGATAGAAATGGTAGCTCAGTTGGCCAAGGACTCTGCGCCTCAAGAAGCGGAGAGGTCTTGTGTTTGACACCTACTTTCGTTGGCCACCTCCCGTAGTGTTACCCGGTGCATGTGGATAGGAGGGTTTGCTTGTGCCCCTTGGGATTAGTTCTCGGCTGTCCAGAATCGAGTGTCCCTCAGGATCAGGGCCAAAGACTCTTGGGCTGGGCTGGGCGGGAGATAACCTGGGTTATCAAAATAAAAAAAAGTTTGTGCTTTATTCAGGATATAAGAAGAGGTAGTCAACCATCTTTTTGTGGCTTGTGGATTTATCATTTCATATGGTGTAGATTGATGGATTTATTTGGTATGAGGTGGAGGTTAGGGTGGTAATGTTGGAGGATTTAATAATTTCATTGGAAAAAGGGTCTTTTGGTAAGAGAGGTTAAATTTGTGGAGAATGACTCCATCGCAATGTTGTGGTCATTGTGGAAATGATAAACAGGATTTTTTTAATGCCATGCTTCCTAGAAGAACAGGTGGTGGAATCAAGGAAAGAGTTGCACATTGGGCATTGGCGTAAGAGGACTTTCGTGACTAAGCTTGGATAGGACCAACTCATACAAATTGAGTTTGTCTGCCTAATGGGTCAGTCAAATTCAATGTAGATGGTGCTTCTAAAGTAAACTGGGGTTGGTGGGCATTGATGGGGTGGTGAGAGGAAAGAGGAGAAATTATGTGTTCCTTTTCAACCGGCAGGCATTGCTAAATCTATCAAAGTGAGTGTGTTGACAATTATTAAGGACTCGAAATTATTTAAGCCAAAATTTATAGGATATTCGATAATGATAGGCAACTCAAGAATGCTGTCAAGTGGGCATCAAAACTAAGTGAAGTGCCGTGGTGGCTTTTGTTTATCTGAGTGATATTTGGGAGTTGCCTCCTGACATCAGATGTGAATTTAAGCACATTGGCAGATCAGGGAGGTTAAATGTTGAACAATATAATTCTCTCATAGTGGTTTATGATACCTCTTCATTTTGGGTACTTCCTTTTGTTTTTCTTTGATTAATAAAAACTTCTGTCAACAATCCAAAAAAAAAAAGTGCCAGTCATCACCAGATTCAACATTGGCCGTTCACTTCCACAAGGTAATCCAAAGTTTTAGTTCCCTCATCCGCCGTGTTAGGTGAGGAGATTGTGGTGGTTGGTTTTGTATGAGTCAGTTCACACATGATGCATGTGCTGAAGGATGCATACAAAGTGTAAGGAGTTGGATCACAGAGAAACGCTGCACATTAGCCGTAGATCCAAATCTGATAGGTTTGCATGTTTTTGTCCCCACTTAATCAAAATTTTAAATTTTGGTCATCTTAACCAATGATGTGTTCCTGCTTTTTTTACTTAATAAACGAAGGCAATGGTTTCTCTCGATTATTGAATACCTTGCCATTTCTCCCATTCCAAATAGACCACATGATTGCCTCCTGGAGAACCTTCAAAATAATCAGCCCTAAATTTTGGAAAAAGGCCATTTGACCAACTAACCATGCTCTCCAAAGTTCCTGAAACACCCAATTGATTGGGAAGATTATCAGAAAAAGAATTAACAAGTGGTGTGGCCACCATCCCTCACTTTGTGAACGATCAAATATTTTGAATGAAGTGAGACCCTTCTGGGAATTTTAACCACTATCACTATCCAATAGCTTCCTTTCTGGAAGAGGCAATACCATTTCACACAAAAGCACATGGAGGAATGTTCCTGCTCCTGGCACTCTACGTGTATGAAAGGAGCATGTTTGGATTCACCGACAGATTACTAGCCCAAATTGTTTTATTGTTTGACTCCCTCCGAATGAATACATTGTTAAAAATAGCTGAAAGATGCTTATAATATTCCACTAATACCTTTCGAAGGCCTCTTGGAAAAGTTAACAGCCAGGTTGGCATGTGGAGAAAAAGGACCGAACAGAAGATTTAGTTTTATCTTTTTATAAAGAGCATGTGAAATAAAATTCAATAACACCTTCAAGAGCTTAATTATATGAGAACTAACTAAGCTCCAAAAAACATGAGGACATGTTAATTAACATGAACATGACATACCATGGTAGCCTTAAGAGAGAATTATAAGAGTAAATGAAGTACATCAAAATGACTATCTATTATTAGTTTTAACTCATCATCATCAACAGAGCCTTATCCCATCAATTTGTGGTCAGCATATTTATAGTTTTAAGTGTGATTTACAACACAGTTAGATTCAACCAAAATGAAAAGATTTTGAAACTATCTCCAGTTTTAAACACTGAATGTAAATTTTGAGGTCAAGCAGCAGTCATATTGCATGCAATGAAGAACAAACCATTATAGTATAATAGGGTTCAAGATTAAAATATGAAACTTTGATGCCCTAGTTTATTTCATCTTCTCCTAAGAAAAGATGGTGAAATAAATCATGAATCTCCTACAGATGCACTTTGCCAAATGTAGGAACTTGAAATACAAACGAATAGTATACACGCACAAGTTGCTCTCAATTAATGCAACATTTTTATTGTCATGGTTTATATTATGGCACTTGTTTCAACTGCTGGTTAAACACTGAATTTTCATGCTTGCAGGACGTCAGTGGATGAGATAAACAAGCTTAGATTAATCACAGCAATCAAAACCCCATATTTACCAGATGGGAGATTCGACCTTGAAGCTTATGATGCCTTGATGCACATGCAGATTGTAAATGGTTCTGAAGGTGTGATAGTAGGAGGCACAACAGGTGAAGGCCACCTCATGAGCTGGGATGAACATATCATGCTTATTGGGCATACAGTCAATTGCTTTGGAGGGTCTATCAAGGTGATAGGGAACACTGGAAGCAACTCAACAAGAGAAGCAATTCATGCAACCGAACAGGGTTTTGCGGTCGGGATGCATGCAGCCCTCCATATTAATCCTTATTATGGTAAGACATCCCAGGAGGGACTGATTTCTCACTTTGAGACGGTTCTTTCTATGGGCCCCACCATCATTTACAATGTTCCAACAAGAACAGGACAAGATATTCCCCCCCATGTAATTCATTCACTTGCCCAGAACATCAACATGGCAGGTGTCAAGGAGTGCGTGGGCAATGACCGAATCAAAGACTACACCGACAATGGGATAGTGATATGGAGTGGAAATGATGACGAGTCCCATGATGCTAGGTGGTTGTATGGAGCAACCGGAGTAATATCTGTTACTAGCAACCTTGTTCCAGGGTTGATGCACGAGCTAATGTTTGGTGGGAAGAATGCCAGTTTGAATTCAAAGCTCATGCCCTTGATTGAATGGTTGTTTCGGGAGCCAAACCCAATTGGTTTAAACACAGCTTTGGCTCAGCTGGGAGTGGTGAGGCCAGTATTCAGGTTGCCTTATGTCCCTCTTCCACTTGGTAGGAGGGTGGAATTTGTCAATATAGTGAAGGACCTTGGGCGGGAGAATTTTGTAGGAGAAAAAGATGTACAAATTCTTGATGATGACAACTTTGTTTTGGTGGGTCGGTATTAGTCTTCTAGATCTATATTTGGGGGTTGGGCAGCTTGTCATAATGTTGGGTAATTAGCTTAGTTATGATTATAACTTAGTACAAGCGAACAATAATGGTTAGACCTTGCCAGCATAGAAATATTTTTCTTGTCTGCTCTTTGAGCAATGGTAATTGTAGTGAATATTCTAGCAAAATCTACAGCAAGTAGAAAAGAATAAAGAACTGCATTCTGAAGCTGTTGCTTGGGGTGCTTGGCGTAAATGAAGTGCACGGTTTTCAGTTGTAATGAGCTCAACATCATGGGTTTTTGGTTGACCAGATTATTTTGGTTAGAGGTATGTAACCATCCTTAAAATTGTTTGTGATTGTTTGGCTTGTTATTGGCATGAACATGCTTGCCAGATGCTTTTCTAATTACTTATATCTGAAAACAAGAGGTTAGCACTCTAGTCATGGACAGTGTGCAGCCTCTTCAGACTGAGGGTCGTCTATGGTCAACTTACTAATTTAGGTTATGTTATTTTATATCATTCATGGAAGCTGCTGTTGTGAGACTGACCATGAAAAAGAACTTATACTTTCATCATAGTCTATGAAATCTATATTATGGATCTTCAAACTGCCATCCAGTTGGCATTCTTCTTGTGGTTTGCTAGGATGTGTGTTACTGGTGGGAAAGTAGAGCCTTGGTTGTTTGCATTACAGAAGTTGACTACTTTTCTGAGGAAAGTAGTTCTCATATTAATGTGAGCCCCAACAAATGATTGGGGGTGACCATTAGGAGAATGCCAAGAGTGCCAGATATGGATGGGGCATTATGGAACAAAATGTTGTGAAGTATTGGAAACTTGAAATCTTTCACAGTGTCCCATTTAATATAATATAAAAACTGGATGGTGCAGTTTACATTGTGCAGACATCTAGTGGGTTTATAAATTTGTCTTGTGAATGAGTGGATATTATAGGTTGATTAACCCTTATAATGTGAAAATAAGAATGTCATGGCCTTGATGGTCATCATCAGCATCATCAGCTTCAACATCAGCCATCAGATTATATACACAGCAAATGGTTTTGGCCTAATGAAGGACATTAACGGTCCCCCAATGGACTTGGGGTGTCTTGAAATGAGGACTTGCACCATCCTGGCTTTGATGGCTGCTCCAAATTGATATTTGGATCAGACAGCGAGGTGAGACTTGAGAGGACCCGCAACTGCAGGTTTTGTTTAGTCCGTCTGTGTGTGCAAGTGTGTCTATTTGAGAATTATGGTTTTTTTGGTAACAGAACTTTGACTAGAAGAACAATAAGAGTACAAGAAGCAGAAAAATAAAGAGGTACAAGAGAGATGTATATTACCTACTCCAATTACAAAATAATTTCCTCCGAGTTGGCATCTTAGCTCATGACAAAAAAAAAAAAGGTCTAAGGTAGAAGATAAGCCATATATCAGACCATCGTTTTAGGCCCCCTTTTTATGCCTCTTCTGTGCAGTGGGGCTCACCTTTGATAAATTAAAGCAATTCTTAAGTTCCCTTCCTGTCCCTTTCATGCTTTGGCCAGCCAATTAGATGCTTATTCAAACATTAATGAAGCTTGCACTTTAAGCAAGTTTGAACCATTTAGAGAATGGTGTTGTATCGGAGTGGTAGGATGTCTCAGTTCTCACTAGGAGGTCCAGGTTTTGACCCTGACAGCCCCCCCATTCCTTGCATATATATGCAAGTTTTCATCTCCTCACATTCGCCTTGCATATGCGAGTTTGTCACTCATATTTACGAGTTCACTCCCTGCGTTTGCAAGTTTGTGAGTCTCTTGGGGAACCAGCTCCCTTATCTGGGATACCAAAAAAAAAAAAAAAAAAAAACTTGAAGCATTTAAATCAAGGATAGTAATTATTTGATTTGAGTGAAATCCTGACTGCCTACCCTTAAGTGCCCCACACATTACATCGTTAGGAATTATTACTTTTAATATTCTGTTAAGAAAATCAAGAAAATCTCCCAACCAATGCAAAAGTAATTTTGGAAAGTCTAAATGTCTTTTAGAAAAACTAAACATTATAGGATTTTATTGTTATCTTGCTATTTTTGGAAGTGTCCATTGCCGTGCTATATAAGGTTGTGTTATAGTTATTTTGTAGTGTGAGAAAGTGTGTCTTGAAGATATTCAAGCGTTGGGTGTAGTTCTCTTGTTATTGTGAGGTGAATGAGAATAAATAGTTTTTATTAAGTGTTTTGCTCATTAGATTTAGAGTAGGGGTTCTGTATGGCCCTTTGGCCGTACAACCCTACACACACTCCACACCTTCATATTTCTACAAATTGGTATTAGAGATATGTCAAGAAAAGTTCTTAAGGTGAGATTCTCATTCCTTGCATATATGTTGATGGCCTAATTTTTACCGGGAGTAGTATTAAAATGTTTGAGATTTCAAAAGGGCCATGATGCATAAATTTGAGATGACAGATATGGGTTTACTTCACTTCTTTCTTGGAACTGAAGTAAATCAAAATGAAGATGGGATTTTTGCTTCTCAAAAGAAATATGCAAAAGAGTTTTTGAGAAAGTTTAGGACATGGAAGTTGGTTTGAAGTTAAGCAAATATGATAAAAAGAAGGTGGTGGATCCAACTCTTTATCGAAGTCTTGTTGGTGGTCTAATGTATTTAACAATAGCAAGACCGGATATCACATATTCGGTAAGCATACTCAGTCGCTTCGTCAAATCACTAAGAGATGCTCATTGGAAAGTGAGAAAAAGAATTTTAAGATATGTGAAAGGGACACATAATCATGGTCTCCACTATTATAAAGTTAAAAATTCAAGTCTAGTTGGCTTTTGTGATACCGGTTGAGTTGGAAGTATTGATGATTGTAAGAGTACTTCAGGGTATGTTTTCAATATTAGTTCTAATGCAATTTTGTGGTCTTCAAAGAAGTAATCTATTGTGGCCCTCTCTACAGTGCAAGCAAAATACATTGCTCTTACCACAACCGGTTGTCAAGCACTCAAGCTAGCTAGGTGGTGGAGATGAGTTTTGGAAGAAGCTAAATCATGAGCAAGGAGCTAAAAATTATTTTATGATAATAAATCAGTCATATCTTTGTTCAAAAATCCAATGTTTCATGGTAAAGGCAAACACATAAAAAGAGCAAATATCACTTCATTTGAGAATTGGTGAAGGATAAAGACGTTGAAGCTAAATTTTGCAAACCTAATGACCAATTGGCAGACTTGCTCACCAACCCTTTGTAGAAGGATTTGTTCATCAAAATGAAGACTCGACTGGGAGTAAGTGAAATCTAGCTTTAGGGGGGCTGTTTGAAGTAAGCTAGATTATTTGAACTCTAGCATTCCATGAACCCAAGCAAGCATTTATTATAGTACATTATTTTATGTAGGTGCATTATTCCTATAGTGTCTTTTGAGTTTCCCATGTATCCCTTGGGTTTTTTGTGTCTCTTTTGGATTATTCATGTCTATTAATTATTGGTTGTTGCTTAGGGGAAAGTATAAGGGATTGAATTATATTTAATTCCAGGTTAGAAATGGAGTCTATATTCGGCCATGTATCTCTTTGCAAGTTATTATTTGAGTGAGAAACTTGAGGTTCCTTGGTTATATTATCTATTGGCCAAATTTTTTTATTATTTAAGATCAATAGAACAAGTTTCTTCTCTTGAGTCTCCACTCCATTTTCATTTGTGTTAAGAGTGATCCTCTTCAACTACAAGAAACACCTTCTAAATCATTTCTAAAAGTGTAGCACTGTATTTCACAATACTTAGCCATAACAGTTCATTGGATAGTGAACTTACTATATATTTTCTGCAGCATTTTCTCATTAGTATCTCAAGAAGAAGTTTAAATTTTAAAAGTCTTCCATTAATAATTCTGCAGGGTTGTCTGTGACAATGCTCATGACTACTAATCTGAGTCCATTCAGATTCAGCTGAGTCAAGGCGACTTGCGAGGAATTAAACTTTGCTACTTTCACGAAAGGATAAAGATCCTCCCTGCAGCAGCAATCTCTGTTCTTTATTTTAAAAATGAGACACCTGACAGTTTGTGGATCCTATTATTACCCAAATGCACTCTCGAGGTTTCTTTACATTTAAAATGCAAAGGAATTGAATTCATAGGCATCGAGGTCAACGTTCACCCTTGTTCCTAAGCGATTATAATTGTGGTCGAACCTGAGCCCTCACCATAAAACTATTGTTGTGCCGTTTCCTATCACTAATTGGTTTTGGAATAAGTGGTAGTTTAATGGGGTGTAAGATCCTATAATAGGGTCGTTGAAAATGAAGATTAAAGTGAACTTCAGAAAATGAATATCAAATAATATTTTCTTTTAGAAAATAGAATCAAAAGAAGATACTATTTATCCTCTTTTTTAAAATTTCACTTTTGATCTTTATTTTTAACCACCCAGTGTGTCCAATTTATTTGTATTTAGTCCAAACATACATGGCCTCGGTGTCTGACGTCTTACACTTCTTTATTCAAACTTGAACTGATACATGCTTAGAAAACATGACAGAAGAACTATTTATTACATCCCATTGGGCAAGAAAACAATACACAAGGCAGCCAAAAACCATGCACATACATGTATACATGCACATGCGAGTGCATGTGAATTTAAAGACAAAGATGGCGGACCAACTTAAATACCTATATGCACACAGTCGGGTGTGTAAATACATGTATACATGCACATGCCAGTGGATATGAGTTTAAAGACAATGATGGAGACACTGATAGGGATGAAAGGTATCAATCCTGATGGCACTCAATTGCATGGAAAAAAATAAAATCCTGAGGGCACTCAATTGCATGGAAAAAAAAAAAGGACTGTTGGGTAGAGAGAGAGAGAGAGAGAGAGAGAGCACATGGACATGGGTCATATGGAGGGATGGGGGAGAGTGACCACATGGACATGGGTCATATGGAGGGATGGGAGAAGGATTCATTACTTTGTTGACTATAACATGTAAAGAGGAAGGAGAACACTCACAAGGGGCCACATGGGTCATATGGAGGGATGAAAGAAGGATTCATTTCTCTGTTGACTAATATGTGAAGAGGAAGGGGAACAAGTGGTCCTCTTGTCCCATTCGTTTTGGCTCGGGCTTTCCATGTTCAAGGTGGCATTAATTATGATGATAGCTGCATCATCCATCTGGTGCTAATTTGCGGCATCCGACTAGACTCTTAATGCACTGTCTACGTTCAAACGTCCATGATTATACATCAAAAGCTAAAAGAAAGCCCTGATGCACCACATCCATTACAATAATGCTCCAAAGGAGCTAGGGACAACGAATGATTGAATATACCTTGGACCATGTCTCCTTGAAGGGGCCTCTCTCTCTCTCTCTCTCTCCCTCCCTCCATGGTCTTCTCTCAGGGACATGGACATGGTACTGTATCATCTGTATGTGAGTTCGATTGCCCAATGTAGCAGAAAAATAAATAAGTAAATAGAAATTCTATCTCAAGCTGCCATCAAAGCTGCAGCATGAAATTTAGGTGTGGCCCATCTGCTGACACTGTACATGCATGTGTCTGAGGCTCTCAAACTGTTCATTCGTCAGGTCCCACCATCATAATAGCTGTCTGGACCATCCCATAATGTGAAACTTGTCTGGGACCCATAAAAAAAAATGAATCCTCATCTGAAAAATCTATCCCAACAAGAATGCAACTTGGACTGAATGAAAGGTGGAGATGAAACGTGGGCGAAATTGTCATCATCATCATCATCCCATGCAATCGAGTAGATGGAGAAAAGAGGCAAAACACTTGAGACTCCTCCAGAAAGGCCCATCATGACCATGACAACCATGCTAGTGCGAGTGAGAGTCCACATTAAGCAGTGTCACCAAAGGTTTCGCAGATTTAATTAATGCATCTATACTAGGCCATACGTTTTCTTCCCAATGGATATCATTGAGGTGCACTGAAAGATTATGATTTCCTTGCTCTTCAAATGGGAATGTAGTGCATGTATCTCCTGGAGCATTATATGAATTAGAGTTGAAATCTGGTCGGTTTTGGTTGGGTCTTCCGTAGTGTACTTTCTCCTAAGCCTGGATTGCTCAGATCATCAAAAGGAGATCGAGCTGCATTGGACTTAGGTCCAGGTTCAGGACCCATACCCTTAAATTTAAATTTTCTAAAGCATATAAATCTGGACTCTCAACTCAAACCCAAATTGAAACCGAATACTATGGTGTATTCGAGTCAATATATCATATCTTTGGATCCAGACTGGAATGAAGAACAAGTGCAAAAGTTGAACCTATACCCCATTGTTCTAATCCAGGTTCTTTCAGTAGTTAGGTAAGTAGACCCAATTCAAAAATTAGAAATTAACTGGTGCTTGGACCCATACTCCAAATATATATTTTTTTTCAACAGAGGTCCTTCCAGTATTCAAGTATTGGGCGACCCATTTCATCCTCATCATGTTGTGAGGAATCTCCAATGCACTTGTACAAATCCATTCATTGCTCGTGGGAAATTGCATGTGTGTGTGTGTGTGTGTGTGTGAGAGAGAGAGAGAGAGAGAGAGAGAGAGAGAGAGAGAGAGAGAGAGAGAGAGAAACTGAGGGCCGCTGTCAAGATCATTTCCATCGATAACCAGGTCATGGTTTGGAATTATCCAATTGGTGTGCAAGATAGTTGAAGCAACATAAAAGTTGAGTTTTGCAAAGAGAAATGGTGGTTTACCTACATGTTATTTGTGCTCAAAATCTCTCAATTTCAAAGTCATTCAAGATAAGTATGACGAGACTGGCAAATAAATAATTGGAGTTGGCTTTCAACAGAGGAACCGGTTTCAACTTCTAAGTGTCTGCCTTCTTCATGGACAGCTAGACACCAAAAATCTAAAATCAACCCAACAGTGGTGTTGCTAATTAGGAGCATGATGTGGTCCTGATGAATGATAAGTCAAAACCAGTCAAGGTTGCAAATGCAACTAAACAGTGGGGTAAGTTCAGTGATTCAATGAGATGGGAGGAAACTCTATTTAAAACGGAGAGCCACTTAATCCTACGATGTTATAGTCTTGGATACTTAAAAGGCAACTACAAAAGAAAAAATAAAGCTCCAAAAAACCTATAGGGCCCTTTCGATCTTGCATTATGACACGTTGGAATTAAATTCATAGAATTCTTACCATTAAGTATTTAAAAATGAAGATTAAAGGTGAATTCTCAAAAATAAGAATCAAATAACCTCTCCTTTTAGAAAAATAAAATCAAAAGAAGATAAGAAATGAATAAACCTGCCGTCACCCTAGTCATTCATTTTTCATATTCTTTTGATTTTATTTCCCTTGAAGAAAAAGATTATTTGATTCTTATTTTTTGAAATTCATCCTTGATCTTTATTTGTAGTCACTCTTAAAGTATGAGTTTTATGTATTCAATTCTTATGTATTTTAATGCAAAAAAATAGGTACTAGTCTTTCAAAAAGAGCCTGTGAAATGTTGTATAATTATAGAGTGTTGTAATTAAGGAAAGATTTTTCAAAGCCGGGTCCTCACCGGTCTCATTAATAGAAAGCTTTTTAATGATCTAAAATAAGATACGTGGCAGGATTTTTGTGAGGCCATTAGCGCTTTTAGATGCAAGAGGGGTTCATATTAGATATTTTAAAAAATCCTAGTTTTTTTATTTTGATAAATTACTTGATCTAAGAGCATAAATGGCAATCCAAATAGAAAAAATCAACTACAGTCTATTTCACAAATAACCACCTTCATTAATTTGAAAATCTCAATCCGGCCGACTATGAAATGGGAGGCATTTTGACTAAAAAAGAACAAAAGTTCTCCTTTCACCCAACTTGGTGTGGATTTCCTAATGGTAACAATCCTCCTTTCTTTTTCTAACTAACTTAATTAGTATATATTAATGATATTTCTTAACCAGGACATTGGGTATAATTTGAAGCCGATTAGAGGTAAAGAACACAAGGAAGTTTTCATCCTTGTAAAAGGAGACAGCAGAATCCAACAAAAGGCCAAAGTAGCTTGTCAATGCTAGTTGTGCCTTCTTATGAAAATATCAAAGGTAGGTGGCTAATTGTACTTGTCTAGAAATGAAAGTGGAAATCTATAAAATTCACAAATAGAATGCCGACGTCGATGGATCGATCCTCAATTCTCTCAGTGCTATCATTACTACTACTATCTGTTTCAGTTTCCATTCATCCATCCATTCCATCCTTCCATACATGCATAGCCCCCACTTGCTCTCTGTTAATATATATGTGTGAAAGAGGTTCTCTCAATTTCAACCAAAGCAACATCTCTACCTCTCCTGTTCTCTATCACTAAAAGAGGAAAGAGATTATACAACAACAACAACAACATGTGTCCCAATGACTCCAAATGGGATTCCTCCATTTCCTCCTACTCTTATATCTGCCGACATCGTATTAAGAAACGCAAGGTTCGAGTCCTTCTCGCTACAAGGTATGTGGAATTTTTTTTGTTGCATGTAAACTTCATCTACAGAAGAATACATGCAATTCTATTAATGGAATGGCTGGATAGATAGTAAGTTCAATGGATATGATCATTTGTGTACGTGCACAAGCCATATTTATGTATATGAGATTTGCATACATTGCAAGCATTCTACCTTCCATACGTTACTATTTCTCTTATAGTAGACCATTGAATTTATTAATTAATCAAAGTGTATATGGATTATGGCACAAGTAGCAGCAACGGACTCATTGATGATACAATTACGATACTTTTGTAGTGGGTCTTCGTCAAAGGAGTCAATAAAGAGAGGGATGGAAATGGAGCTGAAGAACTTAAAGCTGTACCTGGAAAACAGGTGTATAATCGAGGAGAATGAGAGGCTGAGAAAAAGGGCTCTCATCCTAGACCAAGAAAACAAAGCTTTGCTTTCACAACTCAAGAAGAAATCCTCTCATCTCATTGATAATATATGATCGATCTCTTTCCAGCATTAAATGGCGCTCTCTCTCTCTCTCTCTCTCTCTCTCTCTCTCTCTCTCTCTCTCTCTCTCTCTCTCTCTCTCCATACTTATATCTTGAGAAAGAAAATAAGGGATGCGATGGATTTACTCTCTTCAACTTCAGTTGGTGTATGAATTTCTTGACGTGGGAATAAGCTGTGCTGGATCGAGAAGATCGAGATGACCCCTAAGTGGGGTAAGGTGGAAGATTTTTAGGACTTGGGAGTGCAAAAGGGTGGTGGGGATTTTGGTTTTACTGTTGATTTGATATTAATAGTGGTTACTGGAATGTAAATTTTGCTTAATTCTATCACAAGTGATAAAAGAAAGCAAGGGGATCTGATTTTGTCATCCTAGAGTACTTGAGGGGTGTGCAATGCGCCCGTGTGCAGTTTGTCTGCTTTACTTTTTTGTTTTTGGAAAGAAGGTAACATTACTTCATTCCACCTACAAATCCAAAATCATTGTTAAATGAGGTTTCATCTCTAAACCAAATTTTACTCTAATCGGAATTATATATCTAGCTTAAAACTGTTCCTATGTACACACGCATATAGGGATATGCTCATACTCATAGGAGAATTTCCCTGTACATGTGTATGTGTTAGACATGATTAATGTGACAGTGAGTACATGCAACTCCTATTCAAATGAAAAAGTAGTAAGATAAAATATGGAGAATAAGCACAACTCCTATTTGGAGAGAAGCTTGTTTAAGACAAAATCAATTCAGATAATCCAGACTCCCACATTCAGAGATGGTGTTCCTCTTGCTTGGATGATCACCATATGGCCTGTAAGATATCCAAATTCTATGGTGTATTTTAAAATTAGGCACGTCGTAAACTTCAAAGAGTCCCGACCTACTAAATATAAAAGGACTTTGAGACTAATCCACCTATGAAAAAATAAATAAAAGTTTATTGGCTGTTGTCAGCTGTGCAATTCAAATAGTCATGAGATGGCCCTGCAAGATTAATTCTCAGTCATTCCTCCACTCCATTATAATAGATCATATTACTGACAACATCCGATCATGGATTGGTTTTTTCAGATACTAGCTCCCCAAGCTCTCTTATATATCTGATAGCCAGTGCTCCCCTACAACGCATGGCTTGTGTCCTGTTTTAAAGAGCAGCAAAAAGCTTTTTGCTGCAGAAATAACTTAATGGGATCTTTGAAATATGTTGTATTAATAACTTAATTCATGCCGTCAACTTTATTCTTGTGTGTTTGTTTAGTATTTTACCAGGAAAAAAAAAGTAGGAAAACAATTTCAACTTCTCACCAGTTTGGATGTTTGACCATTTTAAGTAGGCAAAAGATGAGAGAACATGAATCTTTTATGTTAAACACTGTCCCTTCAAAATTTCAAACTAATTTCAAATTTATAATAGTATTTCCATGAAGCACCTGTTTTTTCATGTATTGTGTGCTGCTCATGTGTTCTGAAACGATCAAAACCAGTTCACCCCGTTTGTGCCAGTAATGAGTTCAATCTAAAATTTGCTAAACTCGTTTACAGCTGTCCACCTTTTGCATCTGAACCATGAAATGTTTCCTATACTCAATTTGACATTAAAAAAAATCATATAATGTCTAGACAGTGAGGATTTTGTGTGTGATCTGGTTCTACTATTAGCCACACTGCAGCTCTAATCAGGATGACGGTCTGGATTCACCAACTGCCAAAAGAAGAAGAAACAGAAGAACCTACAAAAAGTGTGCTTAAAAGGGTTTCTTGCAAGACTTATTCAAAACTACTGCAAATCTCATCAGGCCAAAGAAACATCAAGCAAAAGACCACACCAATAGCTTGATTATGCCCACCAAGCATCTCAAACTTCCCTAGATTGAAAACTTGTCAAGCAATGGTCACTACTGTGAGACTAGGATGCCTAACCACTGAGCTCTTTGTAATTTAATGCCAAAAACTCTACTTTCCATTTCTTCCCAGTGAGTCAGTCAGATGGCTGTTCTTCAGCCGAGGCCACAGCAACCCATCCTACAGCTAAATATCTTATGGAATAAGTGAATTCATAAGGTTCATGGGTTGGTCCAGAGATCAAATCAAATCTATACGCATGGAGATCTAGCCTGCAGAAATACAAACTGATAAAGCTGTGGTCACACCCTTTATACGTATAACAAGATTGAGAACTCCAAATATGATGATATTAAGGGCTCATTTGTTTGCATGGGATTGAATTCCTAGAAATTCATTGTAAATGAGTTCCAACAAAGGAAAATTAAAGAGGTGAAGGGTCAAGGATAAAAGGACAAGATGTAGATGGGACACTAACTTTCCTAGGATTTGATTTACTAAGGTGATGGCCAAGTAATAATTTTCCAAATGAGAGCATTTTTTCTATGGCCATTTATAAATCTTCACCTTCGTTTCTTTCAATTTTAGCCACTTTGATAGGAACGCAGTTCCTAAAATTCTTAGGATTTCAATTCCATGCAAACAAATTAAATGATCCTAATGGTCGAAGAGAAGAAATACATGATTAAAGCACTACTTGATAATAATTTATACTAAATTTATTTCTGAAACACAAAGGCACCCATCTTTCAGCGATCTGGATTGTCAATAAATGCTCAGTTTTCTTCCTAATAACCCCACGAGATTTCAGTCAACAGGAGTTATATTCCCCGTTAGATTGGACATTAACAATTTAGCCACATTTTCAGTACATGTATGCAATCCAGCATTCCATCATACCTCAACTTACCTAAAATTTATAAGGTGTGAACCATTGCATGGAGGGAGGATTAAATTGACAGATTGGATCAAAGTCATGTGGGGTCTAAACTTAATTTTATTTTTTTTTAAAAATGTGATTAATATGTGATTTAACCGCATTTTTTAATTGTACAAACCAAATTTCATGTCTTTTGCAATGAACCACGGACCTAGATACATAAATATGGGCGAGCACATCTTTTGAATGGCTTGGATCTTCACAAAGTATGAAGTACATTTACAAAAAAAAAAAAAATTCAACCCTAATTGTAAAGTGTGGTCAACCTTATATAATCATTCTTGTAATAATAAATTCTATTTAGTATATTCACATGGCTATGGCCATATATGCAAAGGGGTCTTTTTTCCTCCTTTCCTTGCCTGCTACAAATCAACACTGAAAAGATCGCCACCATTGATTTGGAGAAGAAAGGGAAGACATAATATTGACAAGTGTTTGCTTAATTTAAACTGCCTCAAATGCAAACGAATGACGATCTATCCTGCCAAAGTACTCAAGCCATATGCAATTTGGGTGCATCTAAAAGACCAAAAGACACCAAGAAGAAGGCTTAGTGAAGACAGATTGTTTCTGTTGACAATCTTCTTGACACATTGGATGAAATGTTATTGAATTGCCAACCAGAAGGGTTTTTTTTTTTTTTTCTTCTTTGTCCACTTGGCTTGTTGAGAAGCAAGACTAGGTTCCACATATAACCTCAATAAAGTAGATGCAAGGAAAATTCATCCGACAAAAGTTCTCAGGGAGCATTCACCTGTTCAAAAGAAGACCAGTAGCAATTGGTGCAACCACAATTTGTATCATGGTAGACTTCAATCCTTCCAACATCAACTGGGAAAGTCTTGTCAATAAGGAAACGAGAAAAGATTGATGTCGCAAAAACAGCTCTGGCAGTTGGCAGTTGATAATAATGTCAAAACTATCCTTTGAGGGGCCATAGTTGGGTCTGCTAAAAAAGTAGCATAATTCGAAAGCTGTCTGCCATGAACACATTATATATTAGCATGATCCCAGCAACCTGGTTAAGAGTTTCACGATCAATCAACTAGTGTGCTATCTTCAGTTGGGGGTATTGAAAACCATTACTGAAATGGTACCAAAAAGGTATCAAAGAAGATACTTTACAATAAACTGCGCAACATATCAAGCAATATCCAGCAAATATATCTCATGGTCTACCAATTGCTCCTATAAAATTCATTTGCACTGCTTGTGAATAGTGTTGGCCTAATGAGTTTAGACCAATTGAGTTCAGGGTCATGTGTATTATGGTAATTGTACCGGGACTTTCTTATTGACTAAGATAGAGTTTTTTATTGGAGGATAAGAAAGAAAGCATTATATATATATGATGTAATGTGTAACCCATGAGAGGTACTGTAACATAACTGATTATACAGAGAGTGAACTCAATGAGAGTCGAGTTTCTTTCCCATGGACGTAGGCAAGTTTGCCGAACCACGTAATTCTCTTGTGTGTGATTGCTTGTTCTTATGTGGTTGATTGATTGCTCGATCGCTTAGATTCACGTTTCTGTATACACGCGTACAATAAATAATATCTGAACACAATTTCCTTACAATATTTTAATTAACACCAATTATCCTGTGGCATCATTGTGCTTTCTCAAAATCCCAGAGCCAGCATATAGATTTTTTTTTTCTTTTTTCTCAGACTGTGATTACTGTCCCTGCCACATACACCTCAAGAAAGAAAACCTACCGGCCCTGTCAAGAACTTACTTTCTTCTAGTCACTCGTTGCCTCAAAATCTATGGGAAGATAGCTTTATTATTCTTCCTTTCCATGAACAGAAGATATGCAAGACAGTTCTTAGATGATGCAGGACAGACTATGGGTCAACCAGTCCTTCGGGCCCAGCCCACCTACCAGCACATCTATTTTTATTTTATTAACAGTTTTTAATTATTTTTAAGTTGATTTAATAGAATATTTTAATCTTGGTCATCAATGCGTTTGGATGGTCCGGTTAGTTCTAGGGTATTTTTCTTTCTCTATATAATGATGTAAAGCCTCTTGGTCGATGATTAATGAAATTACGCTTTTGTTCCCAAGTTCTTCGAATTCTCTCGAGATCTCTTTGCCTCCTTGATTGGAGTTTGGTGCGACAACAATTTCAACTAGCCGCCATCCATCTACATACTCAGATCCAGAATATCTGAAACATCGAACCCTTTCCACTGTAGCCAACCCATTGATACATCATCCAATCCATCATCCCACCCAAGCCGAACCTCTGCCCAGCACTTCCAGCCCCTCCAATCCTTCATACCAGCCCCTAAACTACTGCTGGACCTTCCATCACACTATCAGAAACCCAACCTAAACATCATAGGTCCCAACCAGCCCTTGGCCGAACCCCTTGCATGCCCTCTTTTCAAAATTTTCCATCATAATCCTTGAGATATTATTAATTCTTCAAATCTGAATTTATTTGAGCCATATTTTACTGTGGAAAAACTTTATCTCATATATGAATTCTAATAATTTATCCCATATCATACATTGATTCAATTGCACCCAAGTTGAATCAATCCTGTACTTCAAATCCTCATAAAGGGAGCGATTAATCCACTTGAATCAGCTCATCCCTAAGCATGTGGAAGTGTTATCTTCCATTAGATCCTTCTCTTCTTACTTACTGCAGGACTTGTGATAAAACCTTGGACCATCACACAATTTCCCCTAATTCTCAACATCAATCAAATTGTGTGTGATTGACTGATTTATAATTTGTGAATTGGATTGTTAATACCCAATTGATCTCACAAATTCATATGAGGTTAGATTCCATATTGTCCTGCATCAGTAGAACTTTCAATAAAATTCAACCTCGAGACTTTAGGGCTATTACTTTTGTTGCCATTATAGAGAAGATCATAAGAAATGAGCAGTTGGTAAAAAGGAGTCCATATAGGATGTGTAGATATATGGCAGAAAAAGTTATTCAAATTCTGAATCAGGTGAAATGCAACTACACCATAGATCAATTTGCTCTGAATTGTGTCTTACAGGGTGGACAGATCAAGCCTGCTCTGATTGGTATATATATTCTTTAATCAGTAATCTCTGATTGGTACATGACAGTTACGTCTGAAAAATATATACAGAGTTCATGTAGAAGCTTATCTTACCTTATTCCAAACAGTTCGTTTTGGATACAACCTATACAACTTGCATTGGTATATATTATGATAACCCAAAACTCCCCACTATTTAGATCATCAAAAAGCAAAGAGACTCAACTTGGGATGAAAACATGACTGCCATCTGTTACTTTCATGACATCTAACCCTCAAATCATGGCTCCAAGACTAGGAGCCACATCCCAAAAGTTTAAGCTGATAAGTGGAATGCCCAAACGGGTATATGAAGTTATGTCCAACTCAGGACTTAAATTATGTGGGACGTGGGATTTCCCAACACTACCCACATCAGAACAACAACAAGAATGATTTAATTTATAAGTGGTTTGTTTCTATGCTAAATCATAAAAGCCTAAATTCACCTTTTCAGATCTTAATTTGTGTGTTGTATTATTTTCTTTTTCCTGCCTTACTAGGAGGGTGGCAATTTCTGATGCAACCCGCCATCTCAGCCCGATAATTCAGGGCTTGGGCTGAGCCTTTTTATTTTCAGTTTGGGTAGATTTTTGCTCTGACCTAGCCAACCCCACCCAAACCTGACGGAACCCTACTAATTGCACTATGGCCAACTAAACCCAAATCCAACATGTTAATTAATGGTGCAAGTATACCCCTTCAACATATGGGTTGGGTTCAGGTTGAAGGATCCACCTGATTAATGAATGGGTGGGTTTGGAATGCACCTATGTATATTGCCACAGTGATCAAGCCGATCCAACCAAGCCCATTGCCACCCCAAAATTAGGATGGAGGCATGCCACTTGATCAAGATCTGAATATATGGCTTTTGGAGGAAATATTCTTAATAATCTTGTGTGACAGAAGCTGTTTGGTGACAGAAATCTAAAGCATAATGCTTAGTTGCTTTCTTCACAGAATGGCGAACAAGGGGAGAACCATCAAGCAATTGTATTTCTTGGGAAGAAACAATGACTAAAGATCAAGGAATGTTGAAGACCTTCACCATGGAGTCCTGTGAGAGAATCTTTCAGAAAGGTTATGTGCCTCATCCTTCTATGAATGGAGTGAATTTCAACTCAATCCTGTCTAAGGCAGCAGAAAAATCAGAAAAAAGCTTTTCTGAGGATGAACCCAAAGAAACCACTTTTGACTTGGTTCATGATAGATAAAGGATTACCAGATTCAGCAGATTGACAATGGCGTTTACCAACACTGTTGAGATACAAAATAGGACGAGCAGTTGAAAGTTCTAAACAATTTACACTTCCTAGGTAGGCCTAACCTTAGTTTGAGTTCCACTTAAAAGTGTTACTTACTTAGGAGGGATATGGTAGGGCTGTTAATCGAACCGAGCTATTCGAGTTCGGCTCGTTTTGGGCTCGTTCGAGCTCGTTCGAATATTATAAACAAGCCAAGTATGAACAAAATTTTAGGCTTGTTTATAAACGAGCCGAGCTCGAGCTCGAATTTGAGCTGCTTGACAGGCTTGATTAAGCTTGATATTTTTTACCTAGTTTTACTATTATTTTTTAGTGGTCCAATTATAGCCGTCTATTCCAAATCATTGCATGTGCATGTTGTGTGTTGGGTGATGTCCATGGAGAAGCTGATTATGAATTTCTTATGTTGTGTTAATTTGTTATGTTGTGTTAAGTGGTGTTGAATTTTGTTAAAATTCAAGCCTGTTCGCAAGCCTAAATTCAATTTCTTTGGTCAAGCTTTATACAAGCTAGAGCTCGGATTCGAGCTTGTTAACAGAAAACGAGCCTAATCAAGCCGAGCTTGAACTTTTCATTTTTCAGTCAAGCCGAGCTCGAGCTAAAAAAAAGGCTTGATGTTCGAGCTCAAGCCGAGCTTGAACATCTTCCTAAAATGTCAAGCCGAGCCTGAGCATGGTGATGCTCGTCGAGCTTGGCTCGATTATCACCCCTAGGATATGGTTATGGTTGGTAAGTTAAACGGCATTAAACCAATAAGCCTAATTAGAAGTCATTACAGGATTATAGCAAAACATCTGCCTATAAAATTGATGGAAGTAGATTACTCCATCCTGGAAGAGGGAGCATGAAATTTTGGAAACCCCAACATGAAATGGGAAATTTTATGCTTCACAGTTTTTACATACAGCCCCCTAAAATGGAAAAGTTCCTGTTTCCACCACTGCCAACGGGCATCTCTTAAAGATCATCAGATTATCAATGTCATTCTTAAATGATTTTTTTTATGGAAATTAAGTACTAGAAACTAAAGCATAGTATTGAAGGCGGACACAGAAAAGGCTTACAACATGATTGATTGGGTTTCTTCGCCCTCTTGGAAAATTGGATTGAGTGGATGGAAGAATACATTTCAACAGGTTCTCAATCCATCTTCTTAACAACTCACCTGCAAGACAGTATCAAGTGTTTAGAGGCAATAGGCAAGGGCATCCTTTATCCCACCACTTTTCCTCATCACTGCAGAAGGATCCAGTACTATGACATTACCATCTAGACATCAGGTTTCATGGTTGACAGGGAAGACATGGTTAGTATCTCATTTCCACACCAATGGCATTCTCCAATGTAGTGAAGCTTGGAGGACCAAATCATGTCCTTTAGGTCCATTTTAAAATGGAGTCCCTCCCTTTCAAGTATCTAGGAGTGTCACAATTTCCATAAAACAGAAACTGCTTTATTACTATTAGAAAATGCCACATTCTTACTAGATAAAATAAATCCTATGATTGAATGGAAAAACATGAACACTAAACCACTTCTGTTTTTGTAGAACAATAACTTATGCCTGATTAACATATGCATTTTCTTTTTTCTGAAAGGTAAGCTTACTCAAACCTGCAGCCTTGTGGCTGTGACAATAAGGACTTTCAAACTGTGGCACAGTCTCCTGTCTTAACATTAACATATACAAGGTTTCCATCTTCAACATATCATTTATGTAAGATAACTCTATGTTGGAGTTCACTGTTTAAAGAAATTATCATAGAATGTACAGAAATTTACAAAAAGGAGTTTGTAATTTAGCCATCTTAAAGGGCTAACAGACCAATTTTTTTCCTTAAGAGACTTTATCAAAATTTAATAGATCAATCCATTAAAAGGTGTTCCAGATAAGAATAGAATCCCAAAGAAAGAAATTCAGAGAAGAAAATCGGTTTGCATGTAAAGACAAGATGAAGACAAGATGACAACTTGTAAAATCCATGAGTTTTGTTGCTACCTGAACATCCAGAACATCTACTGATGAAGTCATTTTAGTAGAAAACAACTAGAAAAGATTCCATGCTCATTTCATAGAATAAAGCCAACAACGAAACAACAAATACATTACAACTAATGGCAATGAGAGATATGATAAGGTCGTGACTGTTCTGACCACCAGGTGTGGGGCCCACCTAACCGTTGATCTCACCCTTTCACATCACATGCCCCATCTTGAACATGCACGGTCCCCAACTTCACTCCCTCCAGCTGGAGTGATTTATATCATTGGATTTGGATCTATCCATCATTAACATACTTATATTTTTCAAGCATGATCAAAATCAATCCAGTTGGGATGAAATCTGGGGACAAGGTGGGACAAGGTCGGGTGCGTAAACCGTGCAGCTAACGGTTTTGATCAAACATGAGTGGGCCCCACAGCTGCCAAATGGGTGGTGAATTCAGTCTCCTCGCAATCGCATGAACCTGAAAATTTCGCTAGTGAGATTCTGTTGAGCTCAACGTCTACCCTCTCTCCTGAAGGGTTATAATTGTGGTCAAGCCCTCACCCTCAGCATAAAACTAATGTTATGCCTTTTCCTATCACCAATTGGTTTTGGGATAAGTGGTAGCTCAATAAGGCGTAAGATCCTATAAATGGTATTAGAACCTAATAGGTTGGGTGTTCCGAGTCACGGGACACGCAATGCATTGTAATATCAAAGAGGAATGAGGTGAATGATGGTCGTAGATGGTGAAGTAGTAGAAGGGGACATGAAAATCCTTGCACGTGAGGGATTACGAAATGCACGCTGTGGTTGGTAGAGTTGCAGGAGATGCTAATGCATAGAACACATTTTGGATAAATAATGACCTCTGATGTGATGGATCACAATTAAAGTTTATTTATAGAGAGAACTATCCAAAAAAAAAACCCTAGATGGCCATTAATCGAAAAACAAGCCACTAGTTAATATTGCATGGAAGTGGTTCCTTGTGACCACTTCCGTTTTTTATTAGAGATTTAAATGTGTGACGACCTTTGATTTTAATGGTATCTTTGGGTATATATAGGATATTCCTGTGCATCTTTCCTTCACCATAAGGTGAGGGACAAACTTAATGGGACCCACCTACGGTCCCACTAATCATGGGATTTGTGGGGGATGGAAAGAGAGACCTTGGATGAGACCATATATCAAATTTGGGGTCAATCCCATGCGTCTAACCCCTTCATCCGTGGCCCACAAATTTAATGACTTTATATAAAAGAAAAAAAAATTGACCATCAATCTAACAGTCCAATCAATTTGGATAGGTGAAAATTCAATGAGTCTAGTGTACTTAAGGGGGTTCCATGTGTGTGGATGATTCAGATATGTTATAAAGTTAACCCTACTATATTGTCCCTCACCATAACATTGTGAGGGATTGATGCATATGAATATCTCCATATATATATATATATATATAAATGCTCCTATGAGAGATATCTCTCACCTTAAATGAGAGATTGGGTGGGCCCTCACATTCATATCCAATGCCAACAACTTAATTGTAAGGACCCTCACCCTTATCTCTTATATAAAGTGAGAGATATCTCTCATAATAACATCTCCCATATGGCCATATATATATATATATATATAACTTTTAGATTTTTCTATAAACTACAAGATCAATTATATGTTTTTAAAAAGTATAAAAGTTTTCATAGTTTTTTCAATTAAGCCCTTTCTGGGGGTTTCATTTTGTCAATGGCGACTTTTCCTTTGAAGTGAAAGAAGTACCCTTAAGATCATGAAAAGAGTGCCCTTGTCACTAGGGAAAATTTAAAATAAGTATAAAACTTTTAGCTCATTTTCAACATACATACATATATAAAATATACATAAATAAAATTGAATATTTTAAAATATTATAAATATTTTCCATAGTTCTTTCAACTAAGTCTATCTAGTAGTTTTTCTACCGTCTTCACTCATCATGTACTTGTTTTGATTTATCATGTTTACAATTTATTGTTGTGACTTGGAAGAAATGAGACCATAATTGTTAGGGGACACAGACCAAGTTTTACCAAGTAGATTGTCTTTTATCAAATCCAAACATCTATAGTCTTTTATCAAATTCAAATATCTAGAGTTAAAAATAAGAATATTTGTTTATATAAGCAACGTTATGCTACACTGAGAGTTAGTTTAGTTTGCTTACGATCATGATTTGCTTCCAAAGGTTGAGAGTTCAAAACTTCTCCGCAACATTGAGACCACGGGAGATTTACCCAGTTCCTCTCGAGCTCATACCCTCCCATGTAAAAGGAAAAAAGAAAAGGGTGCAAGGCTCTGCAGAGAAATACAAATGATGGGATGTTGGTGGGGCAACCATCTGCTTTGCATGGATATGGCTAACTGACATGGTCTCACCAATTAACTACTGCGATGTACTTTATTTATTTACATATTGTCGAATTGACTGGTAGAAACAAATAATGATGAATCATAAAAAAGTTTTAGGCTTTTTTAAAGATTTTTTGAAGAAAAAAAAAACCCTCCTGTATGCTTACATAATGGCATTTCTATCATTTTTATCAAACAAGAAGGAATATTTAATGAGGTTTAATCATGTCATGGTAACAAAATAAAAATACATAAAAGCATTAGCATTTTCATAGAGGATTAGTCATGTACAAAATCCAAGTTTCATTGGCTGTTGGGTGTTCAATCTAAACTCGTGAAATGAGCGGTTGTCAAAGTTCTTATTGATGAGCCCTGCCAATGGATGAATTAATTTGTTATTTCAGTTGACTATTATACGCAGGTTGTTTTATATATATGGTTTTCCAGTGGAATGTTAGCATGAGTGATGGCTATATAGCATTTGGGTGCACCACCACAAGTTACAATTACAACATGACCCACTTTCACTAGACTATACAGTCCGAAGGGGTGGTTTAGTTGGTTTAGGACCACGGTTTACATTCGGAGGTTGTAAGTTCGAAACTGCATTACCACACTAGGGCTAAAGGGGGTTTACCCGGCTTCCCTCCTGGTCCGGAGGGATTAATTCAGCCCAAAGAGTTGGGAACCCTCCGATAACAAAAAAAAAAATAAGGCTCTATCCTAAAAATACAGGATAAATATATGTAGTGCAGTGGTGAGGCATCCTCTTCTCATTTTGACCCGATGAAATTGGCACATGATTAATTCAGTCCAAAGGGTTGGGAACCATCCGATAACAAAAAAAAAAAAAAGGCTCTACCCTAAAAATATAGGATAAATATATGTAGTAAAGGGGGTTTACCCGGCTTCCCTTCTGGTCCGGAGGGATTAATTCAGCCCAAAGGGTTGGGAACCCTTCGATAACAAAAAAAAAAAAAAGAGGCTGTATCTTAAAAATACAGGATAAATATATGTAGTGCAATGGTGAGGCATCCTCTTCTCATTTTGACCCGATGAAATTGGCACATGATTAATTCAGCCCAAAGGGTTGGGAACCCTCCGATAATAAAAAAAAAAAAAGGCTCTAGCCTAAAAATATAGGATAAATATATGTAGTGTAGTGGTGAGGCATCCTCCTCTCATTTTGACCCGATGAAATTGGCACAGGATAAGTATAATTATAAAAATAATAGATAAGCAACCGGTTCACCTTTTGTGATGCTCACAGGTGAATCGGTTCTGTAAAAAAACTTGATAGATATATGTTTTGTTTTTCATGAGATTATCCAATGCCGTCTATTATTGTCATTGCACGCTCCAACATAGTGGTACGCTAGAGAGTGTCAATTTTCCATCATCGTTGTCATCGTCGGATAACAATGTTCTCATTCATATTGTCATCATCATCTGAGTTTTATCCCATCAATATTAAAGTAGTTCAATGTATTTTACATAAGAGAAGACGCTCAATCAAGAGAGCAGGATTATATTCAAGCGTGTACATTCGTAAGATGGTAGTTGCATCATCAAGCAATGAGGTCCATCAAATCCCTTTGTTAAGGCATCACAGTAATCCAAACATACTTCTTTTTTTTTTTTTACGCACTAATGATATTATCATTAAAGAATTTATATCTCTCACTTTCACAACCATGTTATTTAATATTAAAAAAAAATTCTAAACTTTTATAAATATTCAACATAATGTATAAACTGGAAGAGTCGCAATTTAATTTATAAAACATTCACTCGCATATTATTGAAGCATTATATACGGATTTCTTTTTAATTAATTATTTGATAATATAAACTAATATTCCTATGATTACACAAATGATCTTATTATTATTCAATCAAATCATAATTTGCATTAGACTTTAAGTCGTGCATCACAAATCCTTTATACTACATAGGTTTACGTTCACAAGAAAGGAATTGAAATCACTCACACCAATCCCTCCCAATAAACCATCAATGAGCCAATTAGGGAAGTATTGTTTGATAGATCAAAAGTAATATCTTTCTCAAGGAAAGAGAAAAGGTCAACGAATAGCTTTAAAAAGAACTTGATTCTTTTATAGATTTCTTCAGCACATGCTCTCTTTTCCTTCTATTGGGCATTTCAGAAACTGCTTGCTTTGCCTTGCATGTTGAACGACCGACCAACCCACTACAGATTATCTTCTCATTTCCTAATGATAATCTAAAGCTAGTATGCCACTGCCACTGCCACTGCCACTGCCACTGCCACCGCACAGTATTGATGACCATCTCATGTCCTAATCAATCTCCACTAAACAAAAGCTCTCACCTACCTCTGAAGGCACTTTTCCAGGGGTTTTAAGTATATAAATGTGGAAGGCATATATTCTTAAAAATGGCCACCCCCATTTACACTGTCCCCATTTTGTGTAGAGGCCTAATATAATTAATTTATCCAATGAAATGCCCTTAAGAGGCAACCACCCCATTTTCTAAAGTTAAAACCATTAGCTCAAGTTAAACACAGTTGAGTTTGAATCCTATGAAATTAAAATAATATATAGTTGATTTTTTGAAGATTTTACGGAAAAAATCCGGGAATTTGGACATGCCTCGCGAAGGGTTCCTGCAGGTTGTGCAGCACAAATTCAATCTTTCCGCCATTTTTTTTATTTTTATTTTTATACTTTTTTCCGACCGACGATAGCGTTGCCAAGAAAAATTTTTGGGCGAAGCTAGCGTCGCTCCTCACGTCTTCTTCTTTCTTTTCTCCTTCGTATTTCTCCATGTCGAATAAAGGTTTTTCACTGTTCATATCGGTGGAAAAAGCTGCGAATACAAGTTTTCGACTGGTGGAAAAACCACTAATACAAGTTTTTCACTGTTCACATTAGCAGAAAAACTACGAATACAAGTTTTTAGCTGTTCGCATTGATGGAAAAACTGAGAACACAAGTTTTCCACAACTTGCAAATACAAGTTTTCCACTGCAAATCAAGTTTTTTAGTTTTGATATGGGTGGAAAAGTTGCAAATGTAAGTTTTTCACTATTCATATTGGCGGAAAAACTGCGAATATAAGTTTTTCACTTTTCATGTGGGCGGAAAAGCTGCCAATACAAGTTTTCTAAACCTAGTTTACCCTACTGAGCAACCTTTCTCTCTCTAATTGATGGGTTCTTGGGTTGAGGGTAAGCTCTACATGATAATGTATGGGCATACAATTGTTATTGGAACCATTTTTCCATGTTATTCTGACATTTTTTTTTCTGTCTCCTTCACTTTTCAAGATAAATCTTGAAAATATGAAAAGAAGAAAGAAAGAAATAGTATGTTGGATGAAAAGAAGAAAGAAAGAAATAGTATGTTGGATGAAAAGAAGAAAGAAAGAAATAGTATGTTGGATAGTAGTAATCTTTTTATAAAACCTGTGATACCGTTTTCCCAAGATGAGAGAGATAGAAAAATATGTGGGAAAAGAGGAAAAACTAAGAGGTAGAAAAAACAAAGGAAGTTTTATGTTTTATAAAAATCGCGTAGAACGATATGCTCCCCTCAGCATTAAAAGTAAAATGGTAGAGGTCATGGCAGATTCCGTTTGTACTACACAATTTGCGGGGACCCTTCGCGAGAAATGACTAGATTCTGAGTATTTTCCTGTAAAATCCTCTTATTTTTTTTTTTATAATAATGATACACATTTATTAAAAGCTCCGATAGTTGCGTCTTACCAATATTGCTGCTACCCTTAATCCGTGTCAAAAACCCATCCATCCAACTCCCATACTTGATTTTCATCAATACAGGTGAGCCACAATTAAGGCTGTGATAGTATTTCTAAAAAAAAGATAATGATTGATTGAACTTTGATTACCTAAATTAAAAGCTGAGATTATCCTCACCTTTAATACAGGTCAAGGTCAAAAACCTACCCATCCACCTTCCATCAGTGATTCCCAATCTCCACAGGTGGGTCCCACACAAGGAGGTAGTAGTACTTCCAAGTAAAACATACAAATGCAGACGAAAATAAAAATTGCTTAAAGCAAGAATATCCGCTGACAAGTGTCCTAACGATCAACTAACGGAGGGCAGCTGTCCCACAGCTGGCATCAACCAAATAATGCGTACAAGTCATCCTTCCGTTGTCCGACGTGTACTACACGTGTCGGAGCATAATTCCTCGCCCGGCATGGATCTGGCGTGGCCTTTTTTTTAGGGTACGTTTGTGTAACACTTTTTCGCGGAAAAGTGGACGGTTTTCAACGGAAAATCCATTTTTTTGGTGTTTGGTGCGGAATAATTTTGCTGAAATGCTTTCCTGCCTCGTCAGTATTTTCCTTGATAATGGTGGAAATAAGTTTCCTATAGGGGTATGAGAAATGGATTTCCTCGGAAAACTTCTCCATCTTTTCCTCACTCTTGTCCATTTCAACCCAAAAACCCTACAACTCTTTCATTTTTTTATTTCTTTATATAAATTATTATTTAATGTTGAATAAATAATATATATATTATGTTATTTTTCTTCAAAAAATTATATCACCAAATAAGAAATTTTGATTTTCTATAAGAAATCCATAGCCGCACAAAACAACATTAGCACCAATTCAATGAGGAAATTCTTTTTGCACCAAACATGAAAATCTAAATTCTATGGAAATCCTTTTTCGATGTTTTTATTTCTATGGAATTTGCTGACGTGACAATTTCTTCTTCCGCAGAAATAGTGTGTACACAAACATGCCCTTAAGTGAACTAGAAAAGTTCGTCTCAATTCCAAATTTTTTTTTTTAACGGAGGGTTCCCCTTTGGGGCTGAACTATTCAATCCAAGTCCAGAGAAAAGTCGGATAAAACTCTTGTGGCCCCTAAATGATAGTACAAGTGTACTCAACTTTTAATTTTGGTTCCTAAAGAGATGAACTGTGTTCCTCACAACTCAGCCAACCCCTTGGATTGGAGTTATCGCAATTTCGACTTTGGATAAGAGAGATCAAAGAGAACGAACAAGTGTAGAATTCAATCTCCGATGGCAATATCGTAATTTCATCCTCTCTTGTTTGTGTTTTTTTCCGTCCTCCTTTTACTTTGCATCTCTCTTTCTTCCGTTTTCCGTTTTATTCCCAATCCCATCTACCAGTCTCCGTTCCACTCCCGAAACGGGAACGATTTCTACCAAAAGGTCGTCCTTTTCCCGTTTCTATCCCATTATCAGTGTCACCTGCATTGCATTCCAGCTGTCTCGGATTGTTCTTCGATTGCTAGGGTTTCGGAAGAAGAGTTCCAATCGATTCTTTCCCCCAAATCGGCTGATTCTTCTCTCTGTTTAGGGATTTTTTTTTTTTTTAGGGTTTTTGTTGCTCCCCCAATCTGCAACATGGAAAAGCGATTCTTGCTTTTTCTCTAGGGTTTCTTGGGGATCAGGTATTCTGTTGGGGTTGTAGATTCTAGGGGGAGAAAACCCATCAAGATTCAATTTTTTTGTTTTGGTGGTTTGAGGGATTGGGTGCGTGTTTTTTTTTAGCTTGGAGATGACGTATCAGATTCACATCGTGGATGATACGGTGGTTGGGGAGAAGAAGATGAAAGTGGCGGATGGGAATGGGGATTATGTGAGGTTGGGGTATTCGAATGATGTGGAAGCGGTGGGTTTTGGAGGGCAGGGGGATGGATCTAGGGCGAGGGGTTGTTGTTCCTTTTGCTGGTGGATGAAGGCGATCTTTTTCTGCGTCTTTGTGCTGGTTGCCGCAGCTTGTTTTTTCATCTGGGGCGGTCCTTTCCTCATCAACAAGGTTATGTTTGTTGCTTTGAATTAATTTTTGTAGTGCAACTTCACTTGGAATTGATTTCTTTTAATCTTGGTTTGGTTCTGTTCTGAATTGCAAGTTTGAGTTATTTGGTAGTGCAGCTGCATTTGCAATTGAATTTTTCTTCCTCTGGTCTTTTGAGAGGTAAATTTGATTCTCTGAATAACATGAAATGTGACTTTATATTGTCATCTGTTACTCCAAATTATAGGGAAAATCTAACATTAGTGAGATGACTCGAATGGGAAGTGGCGCAATAGGGTCATGATAAGTAACATCTTGAATTATTTGGGTAGTGAAGCTGCATTTAGAATTGGTGATTGGCGATTGATTTCTTTTTCTTTGTTCTGTTGCAAAGTAAATCTTGATCAGAATGTCATGAGATTTGACTTTATATTTGTCATCTATTACTCCAAATTATAGGGATTTCTTACTTTAGGGAGATGACTTGAATGGGAAGTAGCTTATGAATCCATGCTAAGTAGCATTTGTGGAGTTGTTCAAGCTGTGGACAGCTACTATGGAAAGTTTTGTGTTGATTGGATCATTTTAAACATCCAATTGTTGACTTGTGAGTATCGAGAACAACAGATGTTGATTTAGAGCCTGTTTCCCGGGAATTCATGTCCGAAGAATTTGTGAATTCTCCACAAGCTGTCCCTTGTTGGTTGAAATTATTGCAAACAAACCAAAAATAAATAAATAAATAAATAAAACATGGCATTTGCAAATGCCAAGACGACAAGCCATCGCATCATGTCTATGAACTCCCAACATCACAAATTCCCATCAGAAATTCTATAAAAAAAAAAAAAAAAAGAGGCCCTTAGAGAAGGCCCACTGGGTTACTGGTGGTAAAGTGTTCCACAAAATTTATAGTTGACTATCCATGATGAAACCATAGGTATCCAACTCTCAAAAAAAAAAAAAAAAAAAAAAAAAAAAAAAGAGGAGTTACCTGAGTTATAATTTGAACTAGTTGGAACTGGACTTCACAGTTCAATCCTTATGAAAGGTCGCCAAGTCATTGATTGCGACTCATTCATTCTGTTTTCAGTTCAACAGAGTTTTTTAATGGTGATTTGGGGGAGTTTGAGTTTGGCGTAGGTTGATTTGGTTCACCTTGTTCCTTGACCTGTTTTTAAGTTTCTAATTTATGTGCAGATCCCACCTGGTGAACTGTGAAGATTAATATGGATGCCTGCTAGAAAATGAACTAAAGATTGAGAATGTTGAAGTGTTCAATAAAAAAGTATGAATAAGATACTTCTTTAGAAATTGGACGATGCGCATTATTTAGTATGTAGAGGTATTTAAGTGACTATTGGACTGCATGCCATGAGCGGATGGGTTGGTGATCATTCTGCTGCTGTTGTTTTTAAATGGATTCATGGCTTCCTGGGCTGAGGTTACTTGCGTTTATGGAGTGTTTGTTATGTATCTAAAGAACAACTTTTTTTTTTTTGTTTTTTTGTTATGTCTGCACTTGCATGAGAGCCACTTGTCTTGTGCATTTGTATATTCTGTTCTGTTTGTTAGAATGCACCTCATCTTGGAAATAAGGTCTGTCTCCCCTATGCTTTCCCAACTTTTCACATCCAGCTGATCCAATACCGCCTGCAATAGAATAAAAATTCTATTGGATAAGTGGCTCATGTGTTCAGATTTATGTTTTACTGTATCATTTGTTCACTTCTAATTTGTTCCTTTTCTTGACTCATGACACGTGTTCATAATATTTTCATTTTTACAGGTGGTTGTTCCAGTCTTGGATTGGGAGATGGGGGCTTTCAGCACTCCTGTGCTTGGGTTTTTACTCTTTGTTTCAATGGCATTATTCCCTGCACTTTTGTTACCATCTGCCCCTAGTATGTGGATAGCCGGGATGACTTTTGGATATGGTTATGGATTTCTGCTAATTATGGCGGCAACAAGTTTGGGCATGTCACTGCCATATTTCATTGGTTCTCTTTTTCGTCGTAGAATACATGTTAGTACCTCATGCTGGTTCTAGTTATTACATTGTGTTGGCTCCAGTTATTGTCACTCTTCTATCAATAAAATGAATCAAGTTTATTGCTGATAAATGAATATACACCTTGATTTTTTTTCTTGCAGAAGTGGCTCGAGAGGTGGCCTGAGAAATCTGCTATTATAAGACTAGCTGGTGAAGGGAATTGGTTGCATCAGTTTCGAGCTGTTGCTTTACTCAGGATTTCTCCGTTTCCATACATTATTTTTAATTATGCTGTTGTTGCCACAAATGTTAATTATGGTCCTTACATATTTGGTTCTCTGGTAGGAACTGTACCTGAAGTCTTTCTTACAATTTACAGGTTTGGAATCTTTCCCCCTTCTTTCTTTTCAAATGCTTTACATTAAATCTTTGTAGCAAATAATATGGTGCATGGCATTGAGCAAAATATGGAAGGCACTTCATTTTGATTTCCCTACCATGCATGAGACCCACGTTCTAGCAGTCAAAATAACTGTCATCATGTAAGCAGCTGATCTGGATGGCCCCAATTATTGCGCCCTGCATTGGATATCAATAATTTTACAAACAACAGCAATCTCTGATACGCATTTCTCTGTAGTGAAACTGAACAGAATATCTTTCTTGGAAATGTGGGTTTTACTTCTCACCTTGCTATAGATTGAGTTTTTCTTGTTTTTTACTGTATTCAATTTAGAGTGATGTATACATTTTAACAAGCTGTATATGAAGTTTGTGTTTCCTTTTTGTTTTCAAAGTGTTGTGTGTGATCATTGTTTGTTATCTGATCTTTGGTTAATGTTTCTGCTGTGCTTCATGTTGATGTTTCTGCTGCAGTCACAGCAGTTGCTTCAGTATTTTTGCCCGTGTACTTTGGACTGAGGCATATTGTTTGTTTACATTACTGGTAAAGTAATGGTGAAACAAATGTCGCATCAACAGAACATGTGAGATAAAGTTTGAGGTGCAGTAATGTTTGTGTTTGCTTTGCATGAGATTAAATAATCTGAGAGAGTGAGAGTGGTAAAGTAATCACTTTTTTGTATTTTCTTCACTTTACCAGACATTACTTATCTTTTATGAGGTGAAAATTTCTGGCAGCTGGTAAACTGTGAGATAAAGTTTCTGGCAGCTGGAGGATTACTTTCCCTCTCGTTTTTGCCAAACTAGCATGGTTGTAATTAAGGGTCTTGCAGCTAGGATTACTTTACCACATGTAAACAAACACGGTGTTTGGGATGGAACAATATCTGGTACAGCAAATCATTAATGCTTGACATGTTTTTCTTTCCTCTCACATGTATATATACTTTTAGTATCATATAAGTGTTACACACAAAATTGAACTAACATCCCCTCTGCAATCATTGATTTGATATTTACCTCTAGTTTTCTTCCCATTGGATAGATAGTTTTTCCATGTTACTACTTACTAAAAAGGAGAGACTTTTGAGAAAGAACTCTAAGAAACCGAAGGTGGATACTTCTAACATTCTTCTCTCTCTAATCTCCTACTCCTTTCCCATCCCTTTCTTCTTTGAACTTTGATGCAGCTGGGCAACTGTCTATTAGCAGTTCCCAGGACTTTTATGTAATTAATAGTAAATACAGGGGCTTCTCCTCTATATCAGTTCTTCTTCACCATCACCATCACCATCACCATCACCATCACCATCACCATCACCATCACCGTCTTCTTCTTCCTCTTCTCTTTCTAGTTTCTCCTCTTCTCCTATTTTTTTTTTCTTCCCCTTTTTTCTTTTTCTTCACTACGAAACTGGATTGTTACAACCGGCAGTAACAGGTTTTTTTTTCCTCCTCTTATTCAGTAATTGTCTTCCTCTTCTCTTCTTTTTATCCTTCACTTTCTTCGTCTTCTTCTTCTTTTCTTCTTCCCTGCTACAACCAAGTTGCAGCCCACAGGATTGTTACAGTCCAATTGTAACAGCCCAGCAGACTATTAGAGCAGCGTGTGGATTTTTTTCTTTTTTTTTTTCTTGCTCTTATTAATCTTTTTTTCTTTCTAACAATTCTTTTTGCTGTTGTTATTTTATGATGTTTCTTAAGGATAAATATATTATGTTTTTTTCAAGGGATTTTTACCAAATAATTAAGCATATATTGTAAATAATCGATTTTATGAAGAATAATAACAAAATCACCATTTAGTTGTTCGTACCTCTTTTTTTGACGAAATTGCCCTAGTTGACGATTTCGCTAACTGAGTTGACGATATCGCCAACTGAGATAAAGATATCGTCAACTGAGTTGGCGATATCGTCAACTTCCTGTATAAGACTCAACGCATTTTCTTCTTCTTTTTTGTGAAACAGTCTTCTCTCTTGCTCCCATTCATCCATTTTATGGGTTCCCTACTACCATTTCTCATAGATCTTTCTTAAAACTATTTTATGAAATTAATCTTCAACAACAGGTTTTAGACTTTTATATCATATACCTCAATCTCACACACTTCATACACACTTAATGAATGATATACACTTCACTTCAATATTCTATAAGCCATTCACATTGTAGAGTCTTCATATTACATCATTCCATACTGATTTGTCACTAGAACATAAATGTGAAAATTCATACACACAATGTTCTTGCAATCAACGCAATCAATTTTGGGACTAACCGTCATTCAACATTCATTCACATTTCATTTCCTTGTATAGTTCATCTATCATTCAATTAATTTTGTATCAAAAAAGGGTATTCTTTGTTTTCATCCAAAAACATGATTCTGAGAGAGAGAGAGAGAGAGAGAGAGAGGAGAAAAATATTTAGGACCTTAATGCTTTGATGCTTTATTTACAAATAAATTTAACATGATTTTTGAACTCGACAAGCTCACAATGTCAAAATTCTGATACATTTCAACATTCATACATAGCTGAAAAGCCCTACCTTCTATTTAGTAGTTGGATAATTACCCAACATCATGTGGTAGTTTCTTAATTGATTTTTACTTAGACAATTTTAATTTGTTGCTACTAGCCAAGACCCATCAGTCACATGCGCAACATAGCAACTCTGACCCATTCGAATAACCAACACATCTTCACCACTCGGTCTGCTTCATTAGATAAGACCCATCAATCACTGCACCTTGCATCATCCAAACTCACCCAAGCCTGCACACACTATCTTCACAATTCATTCATCATATGTTCATCACCATCTAACCAACACCCACTCAAATTCAATTCAACAAGAATATACAATGCTCACCAAACGAATCACATATGTGCCCATTTCACACTATTGCATCAATGTCTTCATTTGAACTCTCTTCATGGCTCAAGGTTCGTTCAAACATTTCATCGAACACTTTGAGAACCATTTACCCCATTTTACATTTTCTCTCCATCTTGCTCAACTAAGATGAACAAAAGAAGATGAAAAATAAAAGGGGTTTTTACGAAATAATTAAGGTTAGACTCTGATTATTCAATTTTATGAATAAAAATCAGAAAACGACAGGTTAGTGACAGAAAACGGATGAATCGGAGCAAGAGAGAAGACTGTTTCACAAAAAAGAAGAAGAAAATGCGTTGATTTTTATACATGAAGTTGGCGATATCAACTCAGTTGGCGATATCGTCAACTAGGGCAATTTCGTCAAAAAAAGAGGTACGAACAACTAAATGGTGATTTTGTTATTATTCTTCATAAAATCGATTATTTACAATATAAGCTTAATTATTTGGTAAAAATCCCTTTTTTCAATCAGGACCCGACTTTTTCAGAGAACCCTTATAAATCTTACTTTTGTCTGGTTATATCGGAAGTTGAAACTTTGTATTAATTACTCGAACTCTCTAGATTTAATTTTTTTTTTTGTTTTGTTTCGTACATTGCTTTAATTAATGTATTATAGTAATGGGTGTTATGGTTCATAATTCCTCTTCTCATTTTATTATACTCTATATTTGTATTTTTATCAGGCTTATACATGGACAGTGCAGGATAGAAATTGATCAAATAGCTTTCATTTGAAATAATAATGGTGTTTCATAATGATGAAAGTTAAATATAAATATATATATATATATACAAACTTATTTCCTTGTTTCTCGTTTTGGGTGTGCCTGGCATACTAAGGCTTGTGTCTAGGCCCATGCCTTGTGCCTCAGGCTCTATAGGGCCTGGTGCCTTACGCAGTTATGCTTTGCCTACATTGATTTTGTCTATGTTGTGTCTATGTAACCCGTGGCTGAGATGTGTGGGGCAAGGCATCCAACTATGTCTTTGCTAGAGAAATATACAAAAATGAGGAAAGGGTGGGGTTTGATGAGGGGTGATAATTATCCAAATAAGTAAGCATAGTTTTAAAAATCAGCTGAGTTCCAGTCGACTTGGTAAATAGGAGTCGTAACTCTCTATCTTAGTTAAACATAATTTTAAAAATCAGATGTGTCTAAATTGACTCGTACCGTCAATCTCGAGTTGCCTCGCTAACGAAGTCTTGTGGGAGGTGTAAGAGCACTTTTTTTTTTTTTTACTCTATTTTATTGTTGAGAGAAGCTTTGGAAGGCTTTCGCGACTTTTTGCACTGATTTTAGAACATTAATATCATATCTTTTAGAAGATCTAAGTATTCAAAGATAGAAAGCACTGTTTATGCGGTTGAGTAAAAAAAAAAAAAAAAACTATTTATGCTTTAAATTATTCTTAATAACTAGAACACGGTAAATATGAAAATTCTAGATTCATAGGACATTCTTTTTTTAGTCTTGTAGATTTTTTAATCATTTTTATAATGTTAACTTGCTGAATTCTGTAATCTGGGTGTCCCAGACAGCCCTGAATTAAAAGTCCTGTGGGCCACACGTGGTCCACTTTTGGATGAAGTGGACCCAACTAGGTTGAAAGTCGCTATTGGAATGTAGTAAACACTTTCAATTTAAAATTTGTAGAGATGGCTAATCACTATTATCAGCAAACTAGTTGCGAGTTGTGTGTCGGTGCGTCAGCCCCTCCATGTGCGTTTTTGTGTTACATCATTACTATTTTAGAAGGATGGATATTGCATATTGGAAGCTCTTGTCTTGTCAGTTACCTTATATTTTCCTAGACTTCTGTTACTACCATGGCATGTAAAGCCCTTGGTAGAGTGTGGAGCTTCCTTTAGGGCCCGTTTGGCACTTTACTAATATAGTAAAAGTCAAGTAAAGCCTCCATTTTTCGGACAAGATGTCACATCAAAAGAACTTTAATTCAAAATTCCGTCCATCTTTTTTAAAAAAAGTCAAAAAGCAACCACCTTTATCCACTAAAATACAAAAAAACTCCACTTTCCCATACAAAAAGTCGAAAATATTCCATAACAGACAACGAAAAACAAAATACCATCATAACCCACTTATATTTTATTCTTTCTTCAAAGTCAACTTTAATTCACTTGACTCTATTAGTAGAAATGCCAAACTGGCCCTTAGGAATTTGTAGTGATCTTGCCAGCTTTCTCTGTACTGGTAATGTACAGTGACAAGTATGATGGGTCATACATCTTTACTATAATGTGTAGTTGCATGATTCATCTAGTTTGGTTTTTATGCTGGTTCAGAATTAGTTTATCTATTAATTCATTATCTTCACACTATTGCCATCGGAAATCAGTGTTCTGCCACCAGACCTGATTGTCTGTTCAAATATGTTTTAACTGGAACCAGTGCATTGTTTGGTCTCGTCCAAACCAAATCATCTGTCCCAGTCAGTTACTAGTAAAAACTGCATGGGTCGGTATGGATTTCTGGTCTTGGCTCATTATCATGTTAACCTTGTTCCATCAAACTGGGGTCCGCTTATGGTTTTGACGAGTTTTGTTTTGTCGTTATTTTTGGCATTATATGACATCACTGTAGTGTTTTGGAACATCTGCTGTGGGTCATATTGACAGTGGTATCCAGTGGCTGTTCACCACTAATATTAGCTCTTTGGTAAGTCCTGGAATGTGCAAGGCTTGCTTTACAAACTACATCGTATTGGTTTCAGTTTCTGACAATCCGTTTGTCCAAGTGTGCGTGGAATGGATGCTGGATATATTATTACATCTCAATGTTCCATTAGTGCATTTACTAAATTGATTATCCTCTGTTGAATCTAGGACTTGAATCCCCTCTCTCTCTCTCTCTCTCTCTCTCTCTGGCTAGAATCTGTCTCTGATTTCTGGTTAAGCACTTAAGGAAAAATTTAGATGGGACCAACCAATATATAAAATTTCAAGCCGATCCCATCATCCTAACTCCTTAATGTATGTATGGCCTTCAAATGGAATGGCGTTAAAATGTTCCATTTTATTTTATTTCAATTCAATAGTCCAGTCCATTTGGATTAATGCAGAACATGGGATCAGTGAGATATAAGGATGATGGGCTTCAATTAATCATATGGGACCCCAAGTGGGCCGCTATATATAAATATATATATATATATATATATATATACACACACACACACACACACATACAGGCTGGTGCTCTTGTGCGGATGATTCCCTCGGCAATCCTACATATTGTCTTGCACCACATCTGCTATATATATAGTAGGCTGGTGCACCTGTGCAGATGTCTCGTGTGGCACCTGACAGTATATGGCGCAGCTCGGGGGGTTCCACATGATCAATCTGAACCTGTCATCTAAACACTCCCATCATATATGCCATGGATCCCATTGGATTTACACCAATCCAAATGGACTAGACTGCGGGATTGAAATCAAACAAAATCATGCATTTAATACTGTTGAACTTAATGGGCCACAGATCAAGGGGTTAGGATGATGGGATTGACTTGAAATTTCATATATGGGCTTGTCCCATTTAGATCTTTCTACCCCTCACCTCATCCTTAATTGGTGTGGCCCTAGGCGTGTTCCTCGGGTTGCCTTGCAGAGTCTCCCTTGTGTGGACATCCACACAGGACCACAGCCCATACACGCACATACACATACTGTGTATGTTTGTGCCAATGAGGTTGCAATTTTTTTCCCCTTAGAATGGGGTTTATAGAAGTGATCTGTATGTAATGTAATGTCATCATATTCTGGCCATAACCTAATGGTTTTTGTTCTTCATATATAGGATCTGTCTCATAAATTCTTGTAAAACCACCAAATAGGCAAAAAAAGTTTGCCATATGTGCATAAAACCATGAAAAGTTAATCATTCTTAATTTCAAATTTCCTGATTTAGTTGGGCCAGGGTGACAATTTCCCCCCCTGAAATGGGTGGAAAATTCTCCACACAAAACACGGAGCAAAAACTTTGGACCATCGAAAACGTGCCCTAAAGATCTTTGGCTTCAGGTATCACAAAAACCCCCCCATACCCATACCAACCTTCCTTTTTTATGTGCTATGACCGGAATTTGAAAATTCAGGCAAGTGCACTCGATGGAGCCGTGTGGATTGTTTGCAAGGTGATGCACTGCAGTGCCATGAATGAGTCTTGTGGGAGTTAAAAGATTATCAGCACTCTTACATCATTATTAAAGCCTACGTATAAGGGGTTGGCTTTGTGAGCTCTTAATTTCCTGGTCATCCCTACTTGAATCCACGTTCTCTTTTAATCTTTAATCTATTATGTCATTTCTAACATGTGATAGAATCTTTTTTGATCTCTGCCCTCCATTTTGCAAGTACAGTTTGTTAGTGGTATTATAATGATTTCTCTCTCTCTCTCTCTCTCTCTCTCTCTCTCTCTATATATATATATATATATATATTGTTTTTTAATTTAGGTTATTTGGTATCAAAATTGGGGTTTTCTTGAATATGTACAAGAAGATTGGATTGTGTAATGGAATTTATGTCTCCATTGTTTTTCAATTTAGGTTATTTGGTATCAAAATTGGGGTTTTCTTGAATATGTACACGAAGATTGGATTGTGTAATGAAATTTCTTTGCTGCATTGACAGAGGGAGAGAGAGTATGGTCAATTACGGGCAGAGGGGGGGGGGGGGGGGAAGGGCGCATCCACACACACTTTTTTGTCTTGTGAAAACAACCTCTGGCATCAGTTTTTACTTAATAATTGGGACTGTCTGGGGCCTTAATCTTAATTAACTCTTGATCCAGCTCTTGTTGCCCTTCTTATGATGCTCTTCAATCCATAATCAATATTCTTCATCACCTGCTGATAGGGTTGATTAGAGTATTTCTTTTTTGTTTCTGTATTTAATCTTTGATAGGTTAGTTCACACTACACTGATAGGTTATATATTTACAGCTGCATGCATTGGAAAAAGAAGTGCTCAAATGGCTACTCTTTTTTTTTTCCTTTCTTTTTATCTTATATTTATAATGTAGGTCTAATATCTGGTATCAAAGGTCTCCACTTTTGGCCATCACTGCTAGGACGAAGGCTTAACTTAGCCCTTTATGCAAACACTTAAGCCATGGCCCGCGTGGGAGCAAAAAATTTCTATGGAGAAATCCCCATAATGTATTTCCTAAGTAGTATTTTTGGGGAATTAAGCATAAACAGCAAAGTTGCATGTGACTCAACCTAGCCCTTTATGCACTAACACTTAGACGTTTGCCTAACTGGGAGCAAAAAGCTTCTAAAGGAGATATCGAGTAATATTTTTGGGGGATCTAACCATAAACTGCAAAACTGGGAGCAAAAGGCTTCCAAGGAGATACCAAGTAATATTTTTGGGGAATTATGCATAGACAACAAAGTTACATGTAAGCATGCACTAACTGGTGAACATTCCCTTTTATCATTGTGCGCGCGCACGTGCTTGTGTTTTGACAGTTGGCATGTGCATGATGGATTGAACATGTATATATTCAGAAGCACAAAGAAAAGTTCCTTGTAAATACTTTCAACCGTGTGCCTGCATGTGCGTGGGCTTGGATGTGTGTCAGCAGGTGTTGGATTGTACTTATATAGATTTCAGAAGTGGAAAGAAAAGCTCCTTGTAAATTCGTTCAACCCTTTTAACTGGTTTGCCAAAAAAGGGCTTTTCATCTTAATGGTTGTTAGAGGGGATGCTATGCCAATGTAGTACTGTTGAATTATTTATTTTTTGCTTTTTATAAAATTACCTTTGAGAACACCAACCGAGCCTCTCTTATCTATATATTTGTGTCTTCTTATTGAATGTTAAAACATTTTTCTTTTGGCAGCGGGATTCTGATAAGAAGCTTGGCGGATGCAACTCAGGGACACCAATTCCTGTCAGTACAGCAGATCATCTATGATGCTATAGGCTTTTGTGTGGCTGTAGCTGCCACTGCAGCTGTCACAATCTATGCAAAACGTACACTCCAGAAACTCCAGACAGAAGAAGAACTGGAGTAGGCACGGTAGCTGCAGCTAAACTGATACTAACTACTAATTGGAACCACATTTGATTCCCGCAGAAATGTGCTGCACATTATCTTCTCCAGATTTGCTACTGCAATGTAATGTGTGGCTATGATCTACCAAATTATATTATGTGGATCGTGTTTGTACAGGTGTGGCATGTCCAACACTTCTAAAAAGATGCTTTCTTTTCTACATTTAATACGGGGATGGTATGAAGAAATGTTGGTTACTAGATTGTAAAGAAAGGGTATTTGTTGCAAAAAGAGAGGACTGAAGCACATATATTGTAAGTTGGTAGTTTTATTTATACTATCACATTGAGATGTTTTATTAGGGAAATGAAGAGCAAAAAGTGCAGCACAGGAGCTTTGGTTAGAAGGTTTACTGCTGTGGAAGGGTATGAGAAGGGGAAGAAGAATTGCAGCTCCTGCCCTATATCATGGTTACATATGCCCAGTCAATGTACTCTGTTCTCTACTGGATTGACCTTTATTATATTTTTACGATGTGAATGTTGGAAGATGATTTTCAATGGAACTTTCATTCTTATATGTTCCATATGTCCTTGGAAAATGACCGATCATTTTAGGAAATCATGGGGAATGATACGGGTAATTATGCATTGTGGAATGTTGAGGGGGCTCTGAGAAGTCTTAACATGACTCTCACTTCATGTACATTTTATATTTTTCTCTGTCTTTTGTTTGTGGCACAGAAACTGATGTTTTTCTTTCAATGCTTTCTAACAATGATTGACAATAATATATATATATCTAAATACTCAATAGCTGTCCATGATTTCCATCTTCATAGAGTTTGTAATTCTAATTCGGTGTCAGTGCCAACAGCCAAAGCTGCATATTACATGGCAGGATTATTTTATAGTGAGGTTAGATGCTCTCCTGTGTTTTTCTATATAGGAGGCCGTTTTGTAGTGGAGAAAATGGAATAAAGGCAGGACAAATCTAGAAGTGGAGGAATTCCATTTGTCACTTTTAATTCCATTCTAGTATTTTCACTGAAGAAAACTAGCTATGGATACCATATTCAATGGTTAAAAATGGAGAAAGTAGTGCTTCCTCTGCCAGACCATGGGTTTTATTTTTTTGGGCAAAGTGTGTAGTTTATTATTAGATGAAAGACATTCCATGTAAAAAAATATGAGGAGGGCATACAACTGAACCCCAAACCCTGCAAAATCATTACTGATAACATTATATCGTAGCTGACATAACAAAGTTGGGGCTTGAACGTCACTCAGGCCTGTTTGTTTGCATGCAATGAGCCTAAAAATTAAGCTTGGAATAGCCTGCAAGTGGTGGTTGCCTTAGCGCAGCCGTGTCTCTAGCAGTCTAGCTGCCTCAGAAACACCAATTTGGTGATGATGTGCCATTGATGCAGTAGGTTAATTGCTTTGTTACAAACAGTGGTTAAGGTGGAGAGGGTGTGATTGAAAGAGGTAGGAGTTGTAGATTTCCAAATATACCAGATGGCCACTAATACCGTGGTGCAAGAGGGTGATGAGGAGTGCCAAAACCAGTTCCTCACAGTATCAATGAATGTCAAGCTAGTTAAAGGGAATTTTTCGCTATAGGAGTCTCGCAATAAGGGCATTGGCAGGATAAGTGGTCCACTATTTCGTTTGTTTGACAGCAACATATGCAGTCCCACCGGTGCTATGATTAAGATGGGCTCTCCTGTGGAGTGTTATCATCCTTGCAACAACCTCCACCCAAAAAACTTGATTCTGGAAGGTAATGGCAACTCCCAAAGCTGCCCCCACGGTAGATTTGTCCCAATGCTTGGTGGGTCTAGATGTTTATAAATCGCTTTATAGTATAGGAGCCTGCTGGTTCAGAACCCCAACAGGTGGTGTCCTCCTGGCCTCCTCAGGGAAGGGCTATATATGATCTGGTTAACAACTGTATCATCCCACTGCGATTTTAATTTGGGGACATTCCAGATCTTGGTTCCATTAGTATCGAGGGTAAGATTCCTAACTTTTGTTAGGACATTGGGAAGCCGGGGCGGACCCACATACATCCATGTGAGGGCGAACACCCCCGTTGGACCTCGGTCCATTTCTAAAACTATAAAGAAAATTTCAACTCCGCTTTGAAAATCTACATAAAAATTCCGCACCTGCCCCCAAAACACACAAGATTATCTAGGGTTTGTTCTAAAAGGCCAATTGCCTGTTTGGGCCCGTACCCCTCAAATGAAAATCCTGGGTCTGCCACTGTTGGGAAGTGATTGTAAGGAGTGATAGTTTAGTAGTGTATTCAAAGGCAAGGTCCCTGGAATTTACTGGTCATGAAAAACATCAGTTGATGACCCGTCCACGCAGCCCATCTAAGGTGGTCCGTGATGGTGTGTTCTGCCCACAAGTGCATAAAATAAAAAGATCACTCCAAAGTTATCTTCTTTTCCACAGAAGAATACGACTAAACTGGTGCATGCAACTTGAACTTTGGAAGGCAAATGTTTTTTCCTACCTCCAAACTGAGGCAAACTGAATTCCCAAGCACATGCTGTGTGGTTTGACAACAAAAAATTACAGAAGATTAAATGAGATTTTGTCCATCTGAAGATGTTCTCCATTTAAGAGATCTATTGTAATTGAGAAAATTTTATTTATCCCAGGACGCTTTTAGTTTCCTAGTGGCAGACGTTTGGTGGGAGCAAAACCATGGAAACATCTCATCTCCATTTGAGAGAGAGAGAGAGAGAGAGAGAGAGAGAGAGAGAGAGAGAGAGAGAGATGACCATTGGACCAGTCAAATTACATTAAGGTGGGTCAAATCTAACACAATTATTGTAACTGCTGCTTTTCCACTTTCAGCATCACTTGAAGCTGTCTCTAGCCAAAATAATAAAGATATGGAAGCAGGTGAGCTTAGTCCTTCCAACCCCACCAACTGTAACTAAAACCACAAACATATTTGAATTAGTTGCAGTCTCTAATCCACTCCCTCTTCCCCTACATATACATTCACCAACAATGCAACGGCACAATGCACATGAAATGGAGATATTCTCAAAACAATCTTATCAACCCCAGGTCAGGCAACCTGGTTCAGTTCCATTTATCTGGGAAGAAAAACCAGGCACCCCCAAGAAAGAGTGGAAGTACGACATAGTTCCTGTTACTTCAGTTCCATCACCATCAGCCAAACTTGTCGTCTCAGTTCCTTTCAATTGGGAAGAAGAACCCGGAAAGCCGAGTATCTTGCCCTCACATCCAATTCTAGACTTGAATTTTCTTCCTCTTCCCCAATCACAGCTTGTTCAATTCGCTCCATCATCGACCTACTCTACAAGACCATCTTCTAGTACTACAGTTCGTGGGAAGTTGCGCGCCGTCTTCCAAAGAACCAACCCTTTCTTAAGCAGCAGTGAAGAAGAAGATGATGATAATGATGAAGATAGCAGTGATGATGATGATGATATGTTAGAATTGGATTTCAGAGCTTTTGATTCTAAGACTGATGATTCCTACACCTCAGCTCCTTCACTTCTAGAGAATCACAAGACAGAAACGTCTAGTGATATCCCAGTGCAATCAAATGATAGTTTGAATCTCCAAAAGAGCCACCAAAGCCAAAATGGGAACTGGGCCATTTCGGTTTCAAATTCAAGACGTGGTTCTACAAGAGAAACTAATATTGGGACTTCTGTTCTGGAGTTCCTTTTCCCATTGTTTCCTCCAGATTCTGGTTTTCTTAACAATGTCAAGTATCATAAGAATTGTGCCGTTGCGTTGCCTGCACTGCCAATGAAAGAGAACACCTACAAGAGCAATTGTACTCTCCTTGCAAAGAGATCACACACTCTCCTGGAGTTGATACAGATGAGTCGAAGAATCAGTTGCAGAAGGAAGGCTTTACAAGTCAAGAAGCAGAGCTTTTGCATGGTAAGTGATCGACCCAAATGCCTTTAGATAGGATTACAATTTGCATTTCAGTTTAATCCTTCTATGCTTGTAGTGGTTTTGGATAGCGTAGTTACTTTTGTAATTGATGTATAGTTTCATAAATCATAAGCCATGATTACATATATCAGCTTCCCATGGTACCTCATTTTTTGACAAAAGTTCCAAGAAAAACCTTTTTTTTATTACTGATCTGTCATCTGGTAATAGGACCCCTTAATCTACATGATCAGGCCTCTTAACCAAACATTAGAGGTTCTATGTTTTCTTGTTACTCATGTTAAAGAAACAGTGTTTAGGCCTATTAAGTATTAACTCATTTGTTATTTTAAAGGAACGGTGCTTGCTGGGAGCATCATCCAGATCCAGGCCTTGTTTATAGATCTGGTTCATCTGCTTATATTAATTTCCACAAGTGGAAACAGTACTACATTTTTCATTTTTCTTCTTTTTTTACTTATTAGCAGGAATTCATAAGAGTGTTTGATTGCTGCTTCTTTGGAGCCAAGGCCCAGCAGAGACACAGAATACGCTAAGAGGCAACCCAGATACAGTTACTTCAAAATCCATCAGCTATCAATATGTTGTGTTCTTTTATATCTATCTCTTTTCTTATTTTTATTTGTAAGATTGGTGTCCTTGTCGTATAATGTCTTGAATATGTATCATCTGGGCAGTACCCAGAGAATATCTACTATCTATCTATCATCTAATGCCACCCAGTTTTCTGTTTACATCAGTTGTATCATGTCATGTCCAAGCACAAGAATGGGAAAAAAACAGAGCAAGGGATTGGTTGATTTGAATCTGGATCCTGAGGCCTGGGCCCAACTACTAGATTCCAAACCACTTGACACATTGTCCGCCTATGTATTGGTTCTGGTTCACTCCAATCAGAGTTGGGGGACTGCCAGACTGATCAGATGCAAAATATTTGATTAATTTTTCCTTTTTAGAAAAAAAAAGTTGTTAAATCATGTTATTCTATAAGTGATCAATCTGATTGCATACACTGAATTGAAAAGAGATAGAATGTGTTTGGCACAGAAATCTTAATGAATGCAGAGGCGTTCATACTAGCAATTCTGGATCAACAAATCATGAGCCTATTCTTCTAGCAAAAAGAACCATGAGCCTATTTGAACAACATATTATGCAAAATACTTCTCTTCTCTGATTAAGAAAAATGGTACATCCAAACAATTTATAAGATTAAAATGGAAACTGAAAACAACCAAAACAATTCCTCAATGTTTGGTGGGCCATTACAAAAAGCAAAAAACCTCTGGATCTGAGGGGAGCAGCTATAGATGGCACAATGTTGGGATAAGTCCTGACATCATATACTGCAACAGAGCCTCTGCTGATCTACATGGTGGTGACTCCATTTCCTAGTTATATTGGTGATTTTAGTGCTATTGGTAGATAGACAATCAAACACAGGAATTGGCGCCATGGAAGATGATCATTTTTTTTTTTTTCAATATCAAAGGTAATCTACTAGGTAAAAAAACAAACCCAATGCATCAGATGCATGATTGTCTATTCTGCCTACAAATTCAGCTAATTGGGTATGAGGAGCTAGCAGTGAGCAGTTATAAGGATTTTGTAAGGTTTATTATTTGAGTTTAGTCCTCTACAGAGTTGATTTTGTTTCTTGGGATTTGACTAGTTGACAAATCAAATTGTGAGATTTACCAGAAGATGTTCCAATTTATGCATCTTCATCTTCGTTGATGCACCAAATAGATTATCGATATTATTTCAATTATCATTTAAATAGAAAAATAATTCTTTGAAATAAACGAGTAAATAGCCATCAAATATCTTTGGTGAAGCTTCTCTATACTAAAATGTAGCTGGGTTTTTCCTTTTTCTTTCCTTCTTTTTTAAAGTTTTCTATGTTCTCGAGGTTAAAAAAAAAGGGGGTTTTATTTTCAATGTATTGATTTGTGTGTTAAGCTTAAAATGGGTTTCATCTATTTTTCTTTTCTTTAATTGAATCATTCATTTAAATAGAAAATGAGTTTTTAACTTGTAATATTTGTTAAATCTTTTCTCCTGTTTGGTTGGATAGAATTTGAATTGTTCTGCCAGGCTGCCTTATTTGCATAACCTCCTTTTCTTATGTTCTAATTTGCATTAAAAAATACTGATGCTTTGAAATATCTCAAGCAAAGAGTATTACCAAACATGCTTAAATATTTATAAATGACAACAACATTACCAAACATGCTCATGTTGATTCTGTTACTTGGAACAATGCTCACATAATATTACCAAACATGATCTGCAGAACCTATTCTCAGTAGTGCATTCTAACATAATATTGCCAAACAAGTTTTACAATGCACAATCCAATTTTGGCACAACTGAATCTCAGCACAGAAATAAGAATAACTCAGGAACAATGCCAAACGGGCCTGAAGCCTCTATGATTGGGAATGGGTCACTCCATATCTATTTCTTGGGACCTTACTCCAAATGTGTCCCGCTCTGTGTACTTAGACCTGACTTTTGTCTATGATTCTATGGGACCTGGGCCTGACTCAGAACCCATCTACACAGACAAATGCAGGTCCGAATACTTGTACACAGCCAAAGTCACAGTACTGGACCCAGACTGAACCAAATATAATGGGGCCCGAAAAAAGGGTCCATACCCAATTCTTCAGGTAGGAAGGAGGAACCATTCGAGATGGTTTTTGTTATCCTTGAGTGAGATCTTAGGATGCTTATCTGGGTTTATCTCCTTGGACATTGTCATTTGCTGGATTGTTATGGTTGTCCATGGAAGCAACAAAAGAGAGAGGGGACTGTTTTTCATAGCTTTTATATTTCTTGGGCTTCTTCTCGCTGGAGAAGGGTTTGGTCTCAATGATTAGTAGAGTGATTTCATTTCAGCTAAAAAGAAGAAAAGACAAATGATTCTGCATCTGAGGTTTAGGATACAAGAGAAACCCACGTCTACAATGGATAATGCCTTTAAAATTTTATTAGTGAAAAGAAGTCCGAAAAAGAACCAAAGCAAATAATAGAGGAGTGGGCAACCTGCTCTAGTATGGATGGTAATTTAGCACTAACCACCCTTTGGACTCTTTAAGTTTTCTAGTTGCATTTAGTATAATTCTTTCTTATAAAATATTATATCTTAAATCAAACTAAAACACTTGGACCCTAAACTCCTTATAATAGAACGAACTCTTAAAACAAATAATAGACTTTATGTTGTTAGATTTTATAACCAACTGGCCCTACAGGTCTTAAATAGTTCATCCATGGGCTCAGGCCGCTGGCCCGACCTGAATCACATGCTTGATTTAAAATGGGTTGCTATGTTTCAGCTATGAAAGAGTTGAAGATTTAAAATGAAAGGTGGGCCACCAACCCCTGGTTGAAAAGGATTACTATTGCTCTAATTGAAGGGAGATCAATAATTAGATTGAGGTAGGTAGCTCTGAGTTGAATTGGGTCTAACAGCGTGGGTTTATGATGGTTTTATAAGGAGGATCAAGGAGCTGAGTAATGGGATACAAACGTATCCGGAGAAGAATGATTTAATGGGTGGTCTAATGATTTGATGAACATAGGTGGAGTTGTGGAAATGATGTTGATTTATAGCTGAGTACTTTTGTAGAAGAGTTGCAGTTGAACACAATGGGTAAGACATCATTGGTAAAAGGGAAAATTTCAAAACGGGGCCTAACTTTTTCTGACTTTTCAAAACAGGACAAAATAAAAGACACATTTCAAAAACGACCTTAAGTTTTCCAAAAATCTTTCAAAACTGGACATCAGTCCATCCAGCTCACCATCCGACCACTTTTTCTCATTTCTTTTCAGAAACCAAACCAAACCAAACCAAGCCTTTTCCCACTAGGTGGGGTCGGCTATATGGATTTGACGACGCCAATCAAATCTGTTTAGGGCCATGTCCTCCGTTAGATCCATGTAGGCAAGGTCGTGTTTAATAGTTTCTTTCCAACTTCTCTTGGGTCTCCCTCTCCCTCTCCTACTCCTGGCAATCTCTATGCCTTCACACCTTTTAACAGGTGCTTCCATTGGCCGCCTTCTAACATGGCCAAACCATCTTAGTCGATTTTCTCTCATTTTATCTCCAATCGGTGCTATTCCTACTTTGCCCCTAATCTCCTCATTCCTAATCCTATCTCTCCTTGTGATCCCGCACATCCATCTTAGCATTCTCATCTCCGCAACTTCCATCTTCTTAACATGATTATGCTTTACTGCCCAACACTCTGATCCATATAACAATGCTGGTCTTACCGCCACCTTATAATACTTTCCTTTAACCCTGAGGGGGACTTTCCGATCACACAAGACCCCCGAAGCACTCCTCCATTTGGTCCACCCGGCCTGAATCCTGTGACTTACATCAGTATCAATCCCTCCATCCTGTTTCTCATTTCTTTTCAGATTTTCCCAAAATGCCCTTTGGGCTTCTTTTGAAAAGAATGAAGAAGATTCTCACCACTTCTCTCCCTTCTTCTCTCACTAGCTCTTGGCCCTCAAAGCCCAACCTCTCCACCCCAACCATAAACCAACCGCCCAGCAAACCACATCACAACTGCAACTTCATCTTCTTCCATTCTCGCTTCGTCACACATCATCTTCATCTCAGCCACCTTTCTCCATGCATCTCTTGTCATCCACTTCTGCCAACCTCACCAATCACCCATCTTCATCTTCCCTCACGGCTTCACCACTCCCCAACTCAACCCCACAAACCAACCAAACAACTTGCACACCATCACGGTCCCGGAATTGAGCCTAGCCGACTTGCCCCAAACACACATTACCACTCAACCACCTCTCCGTTTCAAGCCATCTACCTTGCGATCCAACTACCTGAAATCAACTTACCTTAACCTTTCTCCCATCTCATCCATTTATCCCCCTAACCAAACACGTCTCAGAGCCCACCTTGAGAAACAATAAAACAGGATCGCTAGAAAGTCTCAAGCGTTCACTGTATTTTTGCACAGTGACGACCTTGAGATTTATATTTATAGAATAGCAAAGAGTTCTGAGCTCCCATACATGAAGGACAATCTATTTTCAGAGAGTACTAGACTCCCAGACATGGACAGAAGACTTGACTGAACAAAAATTCAAATGACTATTACACAGTTCTGCCATCTCCTCTTGTTTCACTAGGCTCTTTCTAGCACACCCTGTAATATCTCAATTGAAATTGACTTAGTCTCCTTCTGTAGTTGTGTAGGTTGGTCAACATGAAGGTTATCCCCCTAACCAAACAAGTCCGTTTTTTGGTAGAAACTAAATGCTTCTTAAACCCCTCAACCAAATTCTTATCAAACCTCTATGAAACACACCTAAACCAACCCAAAAAAAGTACTCATTTCCTCCCTCACCATGCCCTTCTACTCGACCACCAGAGCCCACTTAACACACAGCACCCACCTCTCATCACCCATGGAATGTGTATGTGTATGTGTACGCACATACACAGCCAAACCCGGCTTACCATCACCTTCCTGGTCACTCACACCCACATTCCATCTCATCACCCTCACCCATCCCCCCCCCCCCTCTCTCTCTCTCTCTCTCTCTGTGTTCTCAATCACCCAGCCATCTCTCTCTCCACCCATCTCACCACTCATTATTCTCTCCATCACCCATCTTCTTCTTCGTATCTCTCGTCTCCATCTTTTTCAATCATGTCTTCTTTTTTGTCACACCCGTTCCACACCCGTTCCACCTTCCACCTGCCACTCATCTCTCGGCCTACATCTCATCCAATCCATCATCTCTATCTGTTCTCTCCACCATCTCCTTCTGGAAATAAACAAGTTGACGTAGACCGATTCGTGGTTCAGTTGAAACAAAGGCTAAAGGGCATTTTCGGAAATTTTGAAGAAAATTGAAAAAAAGTCGCTGGATGTTGGGTGATTTGGCCGGATGTCCTGTTTTGAAAGATTTTGGGAAAACTTAAGGCCATTTTTGAAATATGTCTTTTATTTTGTCCTATTTTGAAAAGTCCCAAAAGGTAAAGCCCTGTTTTGAAAATTTCCCTTGGTAAAATGTAATTCTAGAAAGGCCTAACAATTGCATAGGCAGGTTTTTACCATGGCTTTGTCTTGAGGTTACATTTACTGGTGGCAATAAAGATGTGTGGTTTGTGTAAAGAGTTGGACATGATTAAAGTATGAGGGGACAAATGGCCCAGTGGAAGCTTAGACTGGTTCTTAGAAAAGCGATTTCCTACCATAAAACTAAATGACACCAATGATCAAGTAATGGCAACATGTGGGGCTTACAACTATGGACTTCGAGAGATTATTCTCTCTGTTCTAATATGCACACAACTCAATAACATCCAACAAACTGCCCTGCAAATGAGTTTTCTTTACTCTGATTTCCAATCACTGAGATGAATTTTTTTGCAAAACATCTTACAAATGAAACACACGGCAACTAGATCACATAATCTTCTACAAAATGTAGAGACAAGCTGCAACTGAAAAAGTGAGTAACTAGATTAGAAAGGGTGGAACCATCTCCATGGAGTAGGTAGAGACCATCTTACAGCATTGCTGGCCCAAGTCATTGCCCTTCTCTGCAAGTACCAGATGGATCGGCGTTTTTAACAATCCATGGATGCTCTAGAATTTTCTCAAGAGAGAGCCTCTTCACTGAATTCTTCACCAGGAGCTGCAGATTTTAATATTTAACTGTCATCCTAATATAGTTCATTATTCCTTCGAAAGTAAATAAGGAGTCATTTCCATGCATACCCGATTGATTAGGTCTTTTGCTTCTGCAGATACAGGAGGGGTGGATGGGAAGCTCAAATCAATTTTCACTATCCTGCAATGAGAGTATATATATGTTTGTTACAGCTATGAAATAAAAAATTTAAAGAGAAAGGTAGATGTAAGAAGTTCTTCCTAACCTTCTGAATGTATCCTCCTGGGTCTCAGCTTCGAATGGTGGAAAGCCATAAAGGAATTCATAACAGAGGATGCCAAGGGTCCAATTATCGACTGTGGAATCATGAGCTTTGCTCTCCACCATTTCTGGTGCTAGGTAATCCAAAGTGCCACACATGGTTTTCCTCTTGGCTGTGGACTGTACTGACCATCCAAAGTCTGCAATTTTGAGTCGACCCTGCAAGGGAGTTCAAGTTTTCAATGGGGGCATCTTTCTAATTCCTCCACAATTCCATGTACCCTGCACTAAGTGCTAACACCCTGGTACTAGTTTCATCATATGAAGTGAAAGAATGCATGTGAAGTGAAACTCCCATCGCAAAATCTTGCGAAAAGGAAATTCAAATTCTCCCACCAAAAGGCCAAAACCCCCAGATCCAATCACTGTTAGATGAACAAAATAAAGGCCACATGGCGCACAGATCATTCCCATACAAGTATTGAGAAATAATAAAAGCACTACAAAAGGAACCAATTTTCCATCTTTTCCACCCCGAATCAACATCACAAGCAGTTCAAGTCCAACATGTAACCTAACAGGGAATAAATTAAGAGAATTCATCTATCAACTTCAATTTCTTGTGTTATTGGGGAATTTCATAAGATATCACAAAGACCCAAACACAGACTAGTACTAATCTATTCAATAGACCTAGTGAGTGGTATTGTACCTGCAAATCCAGCAGTAAGTTCTCCGGCTTGATGTCCCTGTGAATCACATGGCGCTCATGGCAGTAAGCCAGCGCCTTGGCGAGACTCGCAATATACTGAAGCATCAACCCAAAAAGGAAGAAACCCAACAAGAGAAATTGTCAGTGGAAGCCAAATCCATGAAAAAAAAGTTGTAGGGCAGAGGAAATGAAAGAAGAGAATTACAGTAGCAGCCCTCTTCTCAGAGAAGCATCTCAACTTGCGTAGCTCTTTAAAGAGCTCTCCCCTGGCGGCGTACTCGAGCATCAAGAAGATGCGTTGTTCGTCGTGGAACCATCCGAAGAGGCGGAGGACATTAGGGTGGGTGAGAGAGCTCTGGATCTGGATCTCTCTTTGCAATTGATGGTGGAGCTTGTACTTCTCCAACTGCTGCTTGAATATGACCTTGAGAGCAATAATGTACTTGCTCTGCACACGCACACACAGATTGAGATTGTAGATTGTGGAATTTGGGAAGGAAATGTGAAAGGAAGATGGGTATTAATAATTATTATACCTGTTTCTCTCGGGCGAGATAGACTTTACCGAATTTACCTCTGCCAAGGGGCTTTCCTATCTCGAAATCTTGGAGGGTCCATGGAGGAAGGTTTTCTTGGGTATTATTAGAATCCTGCGTTTGGGACAAATGGAACATGTCATGAATCCATCTGCTAAAACATCAGAGAGAGAGAGAGAGAGAGAGAGAGATCTCACTGGTCTTTTCGTGGAGGTAGTTGCCATGGGTGTGTCTTTTGGTCTGGTTTTTTGGTGCTGAGAGAGAGAGAGAGAGAGAGAGAGAGAGATTTCAAAACGAGAAATGGGGGGAGTTTTGGATGCCCGGGACAATCGTTGGGCCCATAAGATGACACCCCCAGGGGCTTACTGGCTTAGGCCCATAAGGGACCGATTAGAGCTTGACCCAAAATAGAAGTGAAAAAGGATTACAAACTAGAATATAAGGCGAATAGGATTGTTAAGTTCCAAGACATCTGGATCTTGAATTAACAATAGGCATTTGGAATTATAATTTCATTAAAGTTGGTTTATAGCTGCCTAGTAGTAGTAGTAGTCAATGTTATGAATAGAGAGCATGATACAAGATTACCATTTTTTAGTAAAGGCATTTACATATATAAATTAATTATATATGTATTATTTATAATATTATATATTAATAGATAATGGGCTAGGCCAGGCTTGATTAAATCTTAGCTCGACCCGTAAAATTACTGGCTTTTTAAAATAGGACCCTAGCCTACTCTCAAAGACTTGGAAAAAGAAGAAAAATGCCCCCTCACTTTGAGGGGTTTGGCATGCAGGGTTGGCCTGGGACCTCTCATCGAAGGACTGAATTTATAGCTCTAATTTATTCCTTTTAAAGTTATATCCAATGAGTAATGAAGGTTAAAGAAACATTTTTTTTTTTTTTCTTTTGAAATGTTCATTCCAATTGAAAATTTATAGGACGAGCCTAGTTTTTAGCCATGGCATGTGGTTGCAGATCCTAACGAATAGCCAAAACCTCACGCAACGCATGGACATCTGAATAGGAAAAAAAAATGGTAAAAGAGGACGATTTGCATAAAACTGACACACCATGCTTTGGTTTTCATTTCCAGCAAATGACTCCGCACAATGAATGACCTCGTTAACAGGTAGATGGCATCATGCAGCAGCAGGTAGTTGCTATCATAGATGCAAGGTCTCAACCATAAACGAAAAGGCCTCACTTTCACATGAGTCACTCTAGTCAGCTAAAATGAGTCACTATTGAATATACTCTCATAACAGCACCATGCCAAGAACTCGTAAAAGGAAAAAACTAGCATTCTCGATCATCACTTCTTTTTCAGGATTTTACCTTCACTTGTGTGTCATGCATGCACGCATGATTATAGGGAATTTAAAAAAATAGCCACACAAAATATCCCACCACATCTAAAATACAAACTCCTTGATATTCTAGCCCCTTGCACATTTTTGTATTTGTAACGGTATCATGAAGAGAGATCACACAAAAGGATGCTCCAATGTATATTGGAAAAAAAAAAAGCCTCCATTTTTTTTTCTTTCTTCCTTCTTTTTATCGATAAGAGGCAGACGCTAATGTTATTGTAAATATTTTCAAGATGGTACAAAGAATAACAGTTGAGGCAACATGTGTCATTTACATATCTACATAAAGATTTTCTCCCCATGCCAAACACTTGGGTGTGGGTGTCTATCCTCTTACAAGATAAATTAATGGCGCGGTAAATCATGTGATTGGAGAGATTATGTCATACGTTGGGCAGATGCATTAGCAGTCTTCTACCTCTCCATTTAGTGGTATCATATACCATGAACTGCCCCATATCATAAAGAAGTAGCATAATCAACCAAAATCAACCTTTAACTAGAACTATATTCCTTGTTCCATGACCCAAGATCCTCCCTCTTGCTTTTCACTGTATATATACGATGAAGTGACAGGTTCTAATTCATATCACAAAGCCGTCGAATGATCAGCCAAAATCAACCTTTAATTAGAACCAAATTCCTTGTTCCATGACTCAAGCTCCTCCCACTTTCTTTTCACTATGCTCGGTCTAATAACAGCCATTGCCTTTTCAAAATCTCCGTATCTCAGAGGCCGTACCTGGCAAGAAAGAAAATTAGCACCCTTCAAACACTTTTAAGTAGAAAGTCGTATGTGTTTTTTTTTTTTTTTTTTTTTTTTTTTTTTTTTTTTTTTTTTGTAGAAAAAGTAGAAAGATGCATTGAAAATGGGTTTCGGAACAATTTATTACTCATTCATATCCACATAATAAGTTGGCATGTCTTTTTAACATGCTTGATAATACTCTGATCATAAGATGACAAGCTAATAAGGAGTCTTCTACAGAAAATAAATTTTACACATGAAACAGATGAAATAATTTAAAAATATATATATGATTACTCCTTTTCAACTTCACCAGATTGGTAAACCCATGCAAGCATTTGCAATTGAGTGGTTACTCCGTGAATGTTCAAAACATGTAAAATCTTGACACAAGTCGATTCTGAAAAACAGAAGAGAAAAAATCAACCCCAAAAGATTTTCAGTAGCATACCTGGTTGGCCCTAACAGTGAGGATGTTTGTACCAAGTTCTCTGATCGGCATCATCGCAGCTTCTTCACACAATGCTTGTAAATCACTTCCAGAATAACCTATGCATTTGAAAAAAATAATTAAAAAAAGGCCCTTTTTTTTCCAAATGGCAATATGAATCGAGCCCACAACCTTGAGGTTGTGACACGGAGAACCTTCCAAATGTGATACAGTCTAATCAATAAAAAAGCCTTATTAAACATGTGAAAGTGAAGAACCATATGCAACACTGAATTTTACCTTCTGTTTCTTTCACAAGCCTTTCCAAATCACGATCTGTTACAAAAGCAAGATATGTCAATTTATCAACATATTTATTGTAAAAATTGAAGCTAATGCATCATCATACAAGTCTCATGATAAAAGCAGTGTCACCATATGTCAAAAACAAGAAATTCCATAGTTCATGTGCAGCACAAGAGCGTAATCATTTAAGTACAAACCCCTCTTTTTGGCAAGGCAGTAGAAAACCTTAACCATATTCTAGAGTGCTGATGTAGTATGAACCTTCCCACACTCTTGTAAGATGCAGGTCTCCTCGTGGGGCCCTACTTTGAACTAACACCATCACAGTTTGAGGTGAGCTGCGAAAGGTTTCATCTTGAGAAGGTTTTGTTAAAAACCCATCCTGATTGGATGATGCGAGCTACAGATTTGAATACCCTAGATATTGAGGGATGGAAACTTCCAGTGATCCAATCTAACAGTGAATGTGACTGATTAAAAAGCATGGACACATACCTATAGAAGGTTTCAATAAAACAAATCCACTAAAGAATGCAACTTACCAGGTAATTTAAATGATTGACCCTTTAATTGATTTTTGAGAAGAAGTCTCCTGACATTTTCATCTGGTAGGGGTACATATATTCTCTTCACCTGGATATAGCAGCGAACAAGCATGGTTAAAATTAGTTGGTGCAGTACAACAGATTAACAAGCAAAAAATAAAACAGCGAATTGCAACCAAGAATGTAAAAAATAAGTAAGATCTTCCTAGGTTAAAATTTTCAGTTTTTTTAGCTTTTATGGTTTGTTCCTGCTATCCGTTGAGTAAACTTTTTTAAAATCCTAGACTTCAAACCAAAAGGTTAGACTGTAGAATTCAAGGTTGAAACTTGAAAGTATTCTTTTTTCTTTTTGATAACAACTTGAAATTGAAAGTATTCTTGGAAGGAAGTGCCATGATTAGTTGCAGTCATTGTTCTGAGAAATGATCCTATGTTGTTACCACATGGGACCTTTTGTGATCGTGACTTAAGTTGACCTATGCGGCTATGCCAGCCCACTTTTGCTTGATCCAACTGACAGAAACAAGTGAGGAGATGGTCATCATGGGGCCCACTTAAGATTTTTGTACCCAGACCAGACCCAGTTCTGAAAGCGACTCAGAACCCAAGACTATTATATTATTATATATTATTATGTACAGTAATATTAATCTAATGTATTGTGCATATTGCAAATAATATGTAATCTTAGCATAATGTGTGTGCACGCGGGCACAACCAGCATCAAGGATGCAATATGGAATGTTGCATTGTCATTCTGCAGAAAATGTGTTGAGTTGAGATGGGCAAAAAAACCAGAGCACAGAACTATGGAGATTAGCTTTCATAGGCTACAGAGAGACTTAAGTTATCTATAGGTTAAGTTCATTCACATGAAAAGAACTACAATGGAGACATCTAGCAAGCATTTCGGGACCAACGCGCATCAAGGATGCAGTACGAAATTTTGCTTTGTCATTCTCCACAAAACTAACCAGGGAAGGTGATTCTCCAAATGTGTTGAGATGGGCAAAAAAATCAGGGCACAGAACTATGGTGATTAGCTTTCATAGGCCACAAAGACTGAGTTATCTAGAGATTGTTTATTCACATGAAAAGGTCAGCCAATGGGGTAGTGGGTCAAGACGGGCAAAAAAATCAGGGCACAGAACTATGGGGATTAGCTTTCATAGGCCACATAGAGACTAAGTTATCTAGAGGTTAAGTTCATTCACATGAAAAGATCAGCGAATGGGGTGGTGGATTCTTTAGCTAAAGTGTGTGTAGATAAAGGCAGAGTTAGATTAAGTTATCTAGAGGTTAAGTTCATCCACATGAAAAGATCTGTGAATGAGGCGGTGGATTCTTTAGCTACTTCAGGTGTAGATAAAGCAGAGTTGTTTGTTAATTCATCAATACCATCATGATGTGAAATTTGTGGGCATTGTTTTGGCTTTTATCCCCCTAAAGAAGGACAACAGCATTGTTCGCTTTTAATCATTGCAGTATACATCTCTTATACTGTGTTTGATTCTTCATGTACATTTTCTTCTAGTAACAAAACCATCTGGAATTGGAAAAAAAAAAAAGAAAACAAAGAAAAAAAAATGTTGAGTTAAACACAAGTTAACAAGTGGTTAAGGAAATGTGATCGAAAAATTTATCCTCATTTGCTTTCAAATAACCTATAGTCAAAATTTTATTGCATATAGCTGTCCAACAAGTTTTGACCCCAGGGTATCAAAAGATGCCAAATTTTGGAAAAGGAAGATATTAGCGTGCGAATTTAATGGACCACAAAAAAGAAAAAAAAAAGAATGAGGCAAGTGAAAGCTCAAAGTACACAGCAAAAATAACAATAAAACTATGAAAAGGCCAAAAGAAGAGAAAATCAAAATTCAATTATTGCAAGGATCGACCAGTAGGATAAAAATATTTCCATGAAAAAAAAATGCTCCACATAATTTATAGTTAACCATCATTTGAATATAGTGTTTCTAGTTCCTACACTAAGATAAGATAAAACCAAGTGACAGGACACGAACCAATCTTCGAAGAACTGCATCATCCAACTCTTGTGGCTTATTAGTTGCACCTGCATTAACATAATTGTATAATCTTCAATCAGATTTCATTTTGCTCAAACTGATCATCAATTTTATTTTTTATTTTTTGCATTAAAAACAAATAACGATAATAGTGAAAAGTGTGGATAGCATTAATCACATTTGATGACACCAGAATATGCAAAATAAATTCGAACATCTCACCATGGTGCCTGATTCAATACTCATGTCCATGTCCTAAAATTGGGTATATTTAATAATTGATTTGTTCTGGACACACCTCTGAAAAATAATCACTATTTAGGTGCACAAACTCTATCATAAACCAAGATACTGGAAAGAAATTTCAATAAAAGAACAAGATAATTCATATATTGGATGACCATATCAAAACCATTGTTCTAAAAATCGTAATCGTATCCAAGTTGAAATATTAGGGCTACATCTTGACACACCTGTTTGATTTATTGAGAGGAGCCAATGACTAGCCATTGACTTAAACTAGTAAGCCTCATGACATCTCCAATAGAAAACTCAATCACATAATAATAAGAAACCCTAATATAATAAAGTAACTCTCATACTTGCAAATAAACACATTGTCCCAAGCAATATAAAGAGTGGCAATTAAGATATGATGCATCATATGAAGAATGGAATTGACAAATATTAATACAATATAAATGATATATGTATCAAGAATCAAGATAGCAGTTGCAGTAGGTATAGCGGTCTGTGGCCAAAACACTACGTAGTGGGCGTTATGTGGCGGTTACGGCGATACGTTGAGGCATAGGTGTGAATTTTTTATTGGTCAAAAAAATCTGAATCTTGTGTAGCAGCCAATCTTATATATATGTTTAGTGATTTGGAACCATATAAAGGCTGAGACAACTTTAGGAAAGCCTACTGAGAAGAAGAAATAGGAAAAACAGGAGTTTAAATTGAAACTGCTAGGAAAAATAGCGTTTTAAATTGAAACTGCTTGGTTGTATTAGGTTTTAGACCGTAGCACCGCTATTTTCAAAATAGCATAGTGGCCTTCCCCACTACAACTGATAATAGTGGCCTTCCCCACTACAACTGATAATATGGCCGCTACATAGCTATTTTATGCCATGATATGTATTAACAGATGAATATGTTTAAGACATCATCATCACTACTAAAAATTATATGATCTGAATTTTTTTGTTATATTTTAACAAAAAATAGAAATAAAAGTTAAATCGTCAATATAACATGGTTGGGATGTGTTTTATGAAGTTTGTTAAAAAAAGAAAAGAAAAGGAGGAAAAAAAATGAAGGACGAAAAACATACGTACAATTGAACACTACAGTCGCATGCCTATTCCTTATTTCCATCCAAAAGCTATTCAAAACCCCACAAATTCTTGATAGGTTTCCTCAATCACTAGATCACATCTTTTAAATAGAAATATTAAAAAACAAAAAAAATGTAAGAAATTACTAATATTAGCCATTCGGTGGTGGTGGTTCCCACCTTGACAAATTACTTGAATCATGAGAACCGATAAAATCATATTTCAAATCATAAGATTCTCACCTGAATCATATGATTCACCTATAAAAGGATTTTGTTGAATAGATTAGAATTCGGGATGTGTATCATAGGATTTTAACAACGAGACTCAAAATTACAATTAGGGAGCTTATTCACTCCCCAAAGCTATTAAAGAAAACATACAGACGCCGGCTCATTTAAACATAAAGTACGTCCCTCCTAACCCCTTCATTTGCAGGGTGCATCAACATATAAGGTTCTGTCGGCACTCAGCACATGGACAAAGGAAACTTGCACATTCTCCACAAGGCGCTGCTCCCCTTAGAAGCAAACCAACTGATGTCATTTTTCAGATCACCTAAATGATGAGACAGATAAGAAGTGTTGCCACTGCACCCTAAGGCCTTTGTCAAGGCCCTAGCTTCAACCTCATTAACATTACACTCTAAAGTAGGACTTGCTTTGTATGTCTCCATTTTTGTTTTGTACTACTGCTACAATGCCACCAGGTCCTGAGTTGTCGTAAGAACTGCCATTAAGTTTTAGTTCAAGGACCACTTTTGGTGGTAGGTTGCACCAAAGGTAGGTAGCTTTTACTAACCTTTCCTCTCTAATTAAACTCCTCCAATAAGATGGAAGTCAGCAACCTGGCACAGTTCAGAATTCCTTTTTGGAAAAGCCAATGAGTTGAAACAACTCCTAGATTGTCAGTTAGTTTCTCTAGCACCATCTCACTCACTAACAGCCTTTTTATTCTCTCCCCCGACACTTCCTATATGTTGTGAACGGAAATACTTTCCACAGTATTTCCACTTTTGAAACCGCTGGCCCATCTATCAATGACATTAACCAGATTGCATTGAGAAAGCTCTGTGTGCGCCCGTGTGCATGTGAGGCTGTGAGCGCGCACATTCGTGTGCAAAGAGACAACACACACATATATTGAGTCAGAATGAAAAGATCAAATGAAAATAAACACACACACATGTATATCTTGAGTCAGAATGAAAAGATCAAATGAAAATAAACAAACAATAATACAGCTTACCAATAACAATCACTAGATCATTTGGATTAGAGGTCACCCCATCAAACTGGACTAGAAACTCTGATTTCAACCTTCTACTTGCATCATTCTCATTAGCCACCCTCATAGACATGATACTGTCAATCTATAGTGTGACATGGTAAAATACATTAATTGAAGGAATAATCTTTCAAATGAAAACCAACATTTTATTCTTATTTTAAAAAAATGGAGCAGGATAGTAATTAAAGTATGGGATAATTCTAAATTTTAGCCACACCACCATTGTTGTTGTCATAAATTTTATTTTTCATTTTTATATTAAATGTGTAAGGAGCACCATTGTGGAACCAAAAACAAAAGAAAACTACTTTCACAATTAACTCATGAGTATGGATTTAAAGGGTCAAGTTAGATCAAGCCCAGAAACTAGAACATGGAGCTGATCAAGTTGTGGCGAATGGTGACCCATATTGGAACTGATTACCAAAAAAGTCCATAGTTGTGGACCTGAATCCAGACCTGATCCTCTAACAAGACCAAAATAAGGCCCATAAACCAGTTTTTTTCTGATTTGGTCCTTCTAGTATGGGTAGTTGGGTAACAGGGTCTACTGCATCTGTACTCTGTACTTATCCTTTCGATCTATAAGGATGGGCCCGTGCCTAACTAGAAACACAAGTCATGTACCCGTTCAAGTATTCCACTCACCAGCTATGAACCCAGGCTGGACCTGATTAATCAATGGGTCCACAACTTTGGATCTAGATCCTAACTCTGAGATCGTCAAACAGCTAAAAATTAGGGACCATACCCTACTTTCTTGGTTGAGTCTATTGGGAAGTTCAGTTCGGGGGCTCATTCAATCCTTAATACAAAAGCAATGACATATATAATGTGTGCGCATGTGTATATATGTAAATGTGGGGATTTGATCTAGTGTGACTGCGATGGGCATAATGAACCATGACAATCATAGTGGAGGTGGGGGATGGAAAAAGCTCAATGAGACACATTAGTGTGCAAAATATCAAACTCATTAGACCCACGTAACCCCTTTATCTATGGCCCTCAAGTACAACAGTTTCAGAATACATGTTTTTTTTCCAGATCTCAATCCAACTGCAAGTATTGGTTGGATGAGTGTCAACATTGGGCTTGTGGCAAGGAGAGAGATGGTTCGGTGGCGGTCATAGGTGGGCCATCTCAAACCTTCATCGGACCCTAAGCCCACCAACCCTGCTCATATGCCTGTAAATGTAGAGAGAATACTAGACGTTTCTAGATGAAAAACCAAAGTACAAAAAGATATTGACTAAGAAAAAAGGTCCATAGAGATTATAAACCCTTTTACGAACCACTCACATCATTTTCAATTCTCAAGAAGTCTCTAACAACTCACACTTTGGCAATGAACAAATGGTCAACAGATTCCTCAATTGACCACCACACAGAAGATATGTTGGGAAGTGTATGTTTCTTTTCTTGGGCCAGTTTGGCAACTCTACTAATAGAGTCAAGTGAAGTAAAGTTGATTTTGAAGAAAGAATAAAATATAAGTGGGTTATGATGGTATGTTTTTTGGTTGTTTGTTATGGAATCTTTTTGACTTTTTGTATGGGAAAGTGAATGCTAAGCTAGAAGTATGGCGGAAAACGTTAGAGACAAAAGGGTTTAGGCTAAGTCGATGCAAGACGGAATATATGGAGTGCAAGTTTAGCCAAAGTAGGACACTTGGTAACATAGAAGTAAGTCTAGGCACACAAAAGATTGTAGAGAAAGAAAACTTTAGGTACCTTGGATCGATGGTGCAACAGGATGGAGGGATTGATACTGATGTAAGTCACAGGATTCAGGCCGGGTGGACCAAATGGAGGAGTGCTTCGGGGGTCTTGTGTGATCGGAAAGTCCCCCTCAGGGTTAAAGGAAAATATTATAAGGTGGCGGTAAGACCAGCATTGTTATATGGATCAGAGTGTTGAGCAGTAAAGCATAATCATGTTAAGAAGATGGAAGTTGCGGAGATAAGAATGCTAAGATGGATGTGTGAGATCACAAGGAGAGATAGGATTAGGAATGAGGAGATTAGGGGCAAAGTAGGAATAGCACCGATTGGAGATAAAATGAGAGAAAATCGACTAAGATGGTTTGGCCATGTTAGAAGGCGTCCAATGGAAGCACCTGTTAAAAGGTGTGAAGGCATAGAGATTGCCAGGAGTAGGAGAGGGAGAGGGAGACCCAAGAGAAGTTGGAAAGAAACTATTAAACATGACCTTGCCTACATGGATCTAACAGAGGACATGGCCCTAAACAGACTTGATTGGCGTCGTCAAATCCATATAGCTGACCCCACCTAGTGGGAAAAGGCTTGGTTTGGTTTTGTATTTTAGTGGATAAAGGTGGTTGCTTTTTTACTTTTTTTTTTAAAAGATGGAGCGAGTTTTGAATTAAAGTGCTTTTGATGTGACATCTTGTATGAAAATGAAGGCCTTACTTGACTTTTACCACGTTAGTAAAGTGCCAAACTAGCCCGTCGTCTAGGGCAAGCATTTTATTCAGAGATGCAATTTAAGTGAAAGGTTGGACATTAGGAAAGCAAGTGACCTCTTAACTGTTTGCATAGAATGCTTTTAAGAAATTCTAATGAGAAAGTTGAAACAACTTTTGCTCAAAATCCTAAGGAATCCCAAATGCGAAGGCTTTACTTGACTTTTACTATGTTAGTAAAGTTCCAAACTAGCCCGTCTTCTAGGGCAAGAATTTTGTTTAGAGGTACAGTTTAAGTGAAAGGTTGGACATTAGGAAAGTAAGTGACCTCTAAACTGTTTGCATAGAATGCTTTTAAGAAATTCTAATGAGAAAGTTGAAACGGCTTTTGCTCGAAATCTTAAGGAATCCCAAATGCATATTCTTTGATCTTTACAATCAACAGAAAGTGTAACCCTAATTATGAGCCCCAAAGCGAGACCAAGAGTAGATTTCACAATCCAATAACTATCTCTAAAAAGTGATTTTCTGTGTCAATTTCTCTTACAGCTTGAAATAATATGTTTCTCTTTCAAGGATGTACCACGATATCATGAATCCACACATCTTCCCAAGACCTATCCGACTTCCAGCCCCACAAAAAACCTAATACTCTATGAAGTTTCCTCCACCTTTTTCGAAACCCCCAACCCCCCACCCACCCAAAAAAAAAAAAATTTTAATGTATTCCTTTATACCCTTTGGTCCTCTTTTCACTCCATGTAATCCTTGGTCCAACTCCTAACACATATTTTCCCCCATATCTACAAGCTGTCACCTTTCTTCAAAAGGATTCCCTCTCCTGTCCTAAGCTCAACCCCGATTTTGCTAACGATGTCCAATTATTCTTTTCATTTATATTTCTAACATCAATCAAAGGTGGCCCACATCACCACACATATGGAGCAATTTTCCACCCTAATACCTTTCACAATTTAACATCCTTTTATTTTATGAAATGACAAATCTTCTTGTCTTCATCCATTGCCATGCTAAAGGAAATTCCTTTCGGAGTTCTTTTCCTACGTAATAGCAGATGAAGTATAGGGAGATTGGGTAAAGTGAATTTAATTAGATTAAGAATACCACCAAAAGAAGTAGAATTTTTTTCTGATGAGGATTTTTTTAAACTATCAACAAGCATAAATATTACATATGCAAAAGTTAAAAGGGGATTTTACAGAGTGAGTGGCAGACTTCGTCAATGAAAATTACAGATGGTTGCTTGGAAACAGCCACCATGAACAGAGTCCGTACAAGTTTTTCAGCCTCCCCAACCTGTCCAAAATAAGTAAAAGCATATTGGGTTAACATGATATAGCATATTGGGTTAACATGATATGCTATTTAATGGAAAAGAAAAATGATGAAAACAATAGTATGAGCCACAAACCCATTTCGATGTTAAAGATGATGCAGAAACATTAAAAAATGTAGCATTCGACTCTGATGCTACAGCTTTAGCAAGCATGGTCTTCCCATTACCAGGTGGACCAAAGAGCAGCAGTCCTGATGAAATAATAAAAAATATTGCCCGCTCTTAGGTTAAATTTTCCCAAAAAACAGGTCTATACTCTATTGTTAAGCTCAATGAGGAAGAGAGATCTCAATACTCAGAAAAAAAATCACAGAAAAAACGGAGGATGAAGAGGAGGTGGTCTCCGAAGACTTGCCTCTAGCTGGCCTCCTAAGACCAGTAAAGAGATCTCTTCGTTGAGTTGGTAGGATAACCATTTCCAACAAAGCCTGCTTTGCCTTATCAAGACCAGCTGTGAATGAAATTAATTAAATTAGTTCATCTTGTGCACATGTAAATCAAGAAAATAATTAAAATGCACTATCAATCTTGTGCACATGTAAATCAAGAAAATAGTTAAAATGCACTATCTTAGATTCTCTTACCCACATCTTCCCATTTAACAGAGGGACTCCTATCCACAATCGCAGTATTTATCATCTCAACCAATTTAGCATCATAACCCTCTGGAAGAGGTTTTGCGCTTCCACCATTATTGGTCAGATTCCTTTCCATCGAATTGCTTCTCTTGGAATAAGAGGGCTTCTGCAATGCAGCTTTTTGGGTCCCTACTCCAGTTCGTGTATGGGTTACACTCGTCTACAAAGCATAACAGTATTAAGCAGATTTTAAAGAAGAAGAAGATACAGGGACGTAGTAATTATCAAGCATCTGCCTCACCCAATTTGTTTATAATTCTTTCCTTTTTCCTTTTTCAAGAATGCTTGATAAAGAATTATCAAGGTGGGGAAAGTGACAATAGCACACAATGGTTTCCATATGAAATAAAGGGGCCAAAAACATTGGTGTTGGGCTCAATATGTTTTGATACCGATACTTCAAATGAAACAATGGAAATGCAAAATCAACACCTCGACTAAGTTGGGCCTACCTGCAACTTGCTTTGTGATGTACCAGCTGAAATGACGTAGGAAAATCAACAAAAAAAGAAAGAAGATAAAAGATCAATTAATTGATAACAGAATTAATAATTAAATAATAAAATTTATAGTGAACTAAAAGCCCAATCCAAAATTTTGCCAGACCTGCTCTGCGACTCAAGATCTGTAGTCTCTCTGAAACTTGCCCATGCCATTTTGAAATCTTTTGATGATAAGATTTCACCTTCTCCGCCTCGCTGGAAATAAAAAGCAAATTGAGTTAAACCCAGCAGGTATTATTTCAGAAAACAGCATATAATATGATTATCAAACTCACCATAAAATAACAAAACGATTGTCAAAATAGTTGTTTTTACTTGTTAAACAATATTTTGATCTAGAAAAGCCATTTTGTTTTGGTTCCATCTCCATCACTGGGGCTGACTGTTTTATTTCTTGCATACCAACTCTCACATGTCTACAGCTTCCACCTCGTTTTCAATAAGTTATCTTCATTATTTTATAAAGAAAAAAAAAACCCAATACTTGGAAACCAAGAATTATCATGTAATACGATAGCAACGTAAATTAAGCTCCTTTGCCAAACGGAACTTTTCAGATACTTCCATCATTACAGAGTTTGGACTTTCGATTCACGACGCAATTTGCAATAAGTAGTCCAAGAAAGTGCAAATGCCAAATTTTAGCTACCTCAGTATTCAAAATCAGTGGCCAGCCTCCAAATTTCAACTAATCTACTCTCAAGCTGAACTTTATAAGGAATACGACTCCAACTTGATAATTCATGGCAGTCAGTCAAGTAGGTAATTAAATTACAATCTGATCATTACCACTCCAATGAACCCAGACAACGCAGCCTTCACACGTTGAATTAAAACTTCTAGTTTCAAATGCTCATGCGCAAACAATTTCTTGCGGCTTACCCAATTACCATTCCTAACATCATTTGCACAAAAGATTGCAGCTTTTGAGTGATGTAAGTCATAAAAAAAAAAAAAAAAGTTTCTTTCTTTTTCACATTTGCATTTCCCACTTTTCTAAGATTGTAATCATGCCCAGTCACCATTTGATTTCCACCTCAATTTCCTCATCCATATACGCGAATTGGGGCAAATTTCAAACACCATGTAAGCATTCAATCAAAATGCAATAAGGGCTCAAATCTAACAGAAGAAAGAAAGGAAAAAAAGGGGGAGGGGGGCAAGTTCGTTTTTTGTTGCCTGGATGAGATATGATAAGGGGCTCTGGTAGCTTTGGCTTCAAGCAAAACACGCTCGGCGTTCCTGTAGTGGGCAACGGCGTCTTCGATCAGACCCCACTCCTCGGCTCGAACGGCCTTGTCGATCTGCTCCTTGGCCAAATCGAAGTAACCCTTCAGCTTGTAGGCGACCCTCTCGTTCGAGACGGACGATCCGATGGGGTTGCTTTCCATGGCTCGATCGCGATCTGAGGTTGAGGGAGGAGGATCGTTATCAGTGCTTAGAGCAGAAGAGATGAAATTGTTGAAAGAATCGGCTAGGGTTTTGAATATGCTCATGCCTGTGGAGAATTCGAGAGGTATGAGAACAAGACGAAGCGATCATTATCATTGAATATGCTAGGGTTTTACTTACGCGTTTGGGATTTTGTGAGCCGAAAGCTGTTGTTGTTGTTTTTGCGAAATCTGGAATCGGTGGATCGAATCGAAGTCTTTTGCCTGTGAATGAAGAAGGCTTGGAAGGAGCAGGCGCGGAAGTCGTTCTTTCTGCGTAATGACGTCAGCCAACTGTTTCCGTAATATACTTTTTTTTCTGGTTTGGAGTTTCACTATTTCAAGGAGTCAGGATCCGATCTTAGTTCGATCGGTGGGGCCCAGTTTTTGACAAAATCGAAACCGTTCATATGCAGGACCCTGTTCAAAATAAGTTCCTGAACCCTATTTATGTGGGTCGAGCCTGGGTAAATTAGAACCTATTTCCACACCTACTTTTTTTTTTCCTTTCCTTTTTGTCATTTTCATATTTTTTACAATGATTGAGGTTACTAAAATCTATTGATTTCCATCATAGTGTATTAAAGCTGATGGTTTTGAAGTTAATATTGACCGTAAGTTCTGATTTTGATAGGAAGTTATACTTACATTGTACAACTAATTCACTTTTTCTCACTTTCAACTTGCCATATGCAGCCACTTAAGCCCTTTTTGTTATAGGAATTTATTACAGGGAATTGAGTTTGTTGGGAATTTATTATATGACGTAACTTATTTTTTGGACATTCTGATTGGTATGTTTGATAAAATAATTTGGAATTCCAAACCATTTGAAAAGACACTTTTAGGGCTTTTTTTTTTTTTTTACTGGAATTCATATTGGCATTTTTAGGACATGATGTGACTAGCATTTTTAAATTCCTTGCATCTTGTCAAAAATTTATGAATTCCAGCACATGATAAGTCTCAATTGGCTTTTGAGGATTCAAAAATTCCACCCTCTTTGCATTTTGGTAGAATTCTTGAATGCTAAAGTCCAAAAGAGCATTCTACAAATTCCACCTTGTTTGGGAATTTAGGAATTTCCCATATAGGAATTCCTGAAATTCTAGTAAATGAACATGTCCTTTATCTTATGAATTCTACTTTCGGGGCAGCATTTGGAATTATCAGAATTCTTCCAAGGTAATTCTTATACTTGTTACCACTCCTTCATATATATTTTTAATAATCTTAATATAATCTTTTGGAATATATTTTTTATATTTAAAACTCACTAAATTAAATTTCTAGGCACCATGTCATAAAATTTTTCTAATAACATTAAATTTTTGCACAGATATCATTGCTCGATTTCATAAGTGGATTTCTACAATAATTATGTACTAGCATAATAACAGATAAGGCCATTATTGCAATTTAAAATATCCATGCATTAAGAGAATTCATAGATTTTAGAAAGAAAATAAATGAATAAGAAGGTTATGAGATTATCTTATTGTTATATAATCTAAGAACTAGTGGTAGAAAGAGGAGAATTTGAGTAGAAAGAGGTTGATAGAGTTTGGACTGAAATGGAATTTTTGCAGTAAATGAGAAGTGGGAGTGGTTTTGATAATGAAATGAAGTGCGTAGTTGCATGAGTTGGGATGAGAAGATTTAAAAACAGAATAACTTACCGTCAATATTCCAACCAACAGTCAAAATTAAAGCCAAAACCTTACTATTTAATATAGTATAATTGTATAAGTAAAGAGGTGAAAAAGGTAAGAAGAAGAAAGAAAAGAAAAGAGCAAATAGTAAATAATGGATTGCTAGACTTACTACTGCAACAGTGCAGTCGCTTTTTGCGAGCTGGGAGCGAGCACATGAACGAGAAGTTATGAGTAAAGAATATAAGATAGCCATGTAGATCCAACCTCACTTTTTCAGGATTTGAATTTACTACGAAGGTAAGACTTCACTAGATTCATTTCAATTAGAGGGAAGATAATTTAATGGTTATTTTTTGAAAATTCATTTATGTTTTTTTTTTATTAATGTTTTGAGAAATAAAAGTCTTACCTTTTCTATATATCCAATAGAACAAATAGGCCCTTAAGCATGTTTCTTAATACATGAGCAATTCGACCGTCAAAATAATTTTAATAATAGTGAAATACTTCAAGGCGCTCAGACTCGATGAATGACTAGTCTATAATAGTGAAAGTAATGTTAGTATTTATTTTATATGAGGTAAAGTAATGAGCAAAAGAGGCGAAAGGGTGGCAAAGTAACAACTTTTTGTCTTGTCTTTACTTTACCGGACATTACCTCTCTTTTATGAGGTAAAAAACTTTAGCAGTAAAATATCCTGAAAGATCAATTTTCACTTGTCTTAATTTGCCAACTAAATATGATTGTGGTAACATATTGGAGCCTTATTATTAGTATTACATACTACTTTTTTTTTTATAACAATAAAGTTTTATTCAAAAGCAAAAAAAAAAAAAGATAAAGCCACAAACAACCCAGCTCACACAAGACTCCAAAAAAGAAAACTACACTACAAAATGATACTATACATCAAAATTAAGAGATGAAAGAAAAACTCCCCCCTTTGCAAGAGCATTTGCCATGACATTAGCGCCTCTTAAAATATGACTGAAGCAAGCAACCAAATGAATACCACCCCCCCCCCCCCGCCCCCCCAAAATCCACTAACCTCTATGGAAAAGACGACTTACCAAAACACCACTGAATAACAGAAGAATAATCGCCTTAAAAAAAAACAGTGACACATCCCATTAGCATCAATTGAATTCATAGGCCCTGAATAGTTTTGAACAACCACACCAAGCCAATCTCTAACAACACCCCCAATTCCACCTATTCGAAGAGAATGAACAAAACTTCCATCAAAATTTAGCTTTAGAACACCCTACGGAGGATTCAACCAAAAAACACTCGCTTGGTCTTGCTCAAAGAGATTACCAGGATGTCGGTCATGTTCGTTTGTAAGTGGAGTAAAGTAAAATAAAATTGAGTGTTAAATCAAGAAGAAAAGAAAAAGAGTGGATAGAGTTGGGAGTAAAAGCACCATTTTTATTATTTTGTGCTCTTTATATGCATTTTTTTTTTTTTTTTGTCATTTTGTGACTTTTTAGAGCATTTTTTGTCATTTTGTACCGTTACATGTAGTTATGTTTGTCCAAGATACGGCTTTTACAACCAACTCCCTCTTCCATCTTTTTTTTTTATTTAACTATTTGACACCATTTAATTTTATTTTTTTCTACTGACGTGGCTTTGCATTACACAAGAATGATCATTTCTATGTGGGGGCCGTATGGATGAGGACTACTCACCTATGGGGTGTGTGTAGTTGTTGTTGAGCCAAGAGATCGTGAGAGGTTAGTTGGTTTACCTATAAGTAGGAGTAGTTTTCATATTTATATGAGTGTTGATAATGGATATAGTTATTTGTCGGAGTGGTGGATGTAACTGTGGTAAATTATGTTGATCATAGAGAAAGTCAAATTGTGGTAGTTGTAAATAAGTGTATCTTTTATCTAAAGATGACATCTATATAATAAGGGAGAGCAGTATTTGAATCCCTGGATATTTTGGACCCTTAGATTTATGTACATATTTTTGTACATAAATCCTATGTCTGAGAAGGGATTCAAGAGCTTGGTAATTTTGTAATTATTTGAAAACAAAGGGACAGTAACTTTTTACTAAGGACAAGAGGATACGGGAGTGCCATTGATTTTCTGTGAAATTACAAAACCTGCCATTATCTTTTCCCAGAGGATATGGGAGTGTCCTTGGTTTTCTATGAAATTACGAAACGTGCCATTATCTTTTCAAAACTTCCTTGCAAGTAAAGATATGATTAAATACACGGCTATGATTGCAATTGAGTGATTGAACGGTGTGGAATTTGGGCCCATAACTTACCAGTTTGCCCCTTCACATATATATGCTGTTTTTCACGGATTGTGGAATCTGGGCTAACTTGGATTGTTTTGGTAGCAGATGCAAACGTGGCTTGCATGTAATTAAACTAGACTGCTTATAGTAGTTGGTTACTTCTGGTATTCAATAGTGGTTAAACAAGGGTCCAATTAGCTGGGCTGTTTTACCTAAAAAATTAAAATCCGGCTGGATTTGATTTGAAGCTGATTGATCCAATGGGCCACATAGAAAATTTGAGTTAAATTTATTAAATTATGGGCGGTGTTAGTTGTTAGGTGGTCAAAAGAATAGTAATTAGATTTAGTTGTGCTCAGAGCGTGGTGCGCTGTGCCTTCAAGCACGGGCAATGGCTAGTATATATATATGGAGGGTCTTCATATGCATCCATCCCTCACTATTTTTGGTAAGGGACACCCCAAGAGGGGAAGTTTCAAGTACAAAAGTGTACTTGATGTGAGGTATAAAAGTACACTTTTGTACTTGAAACTTCCCCTTTTGGGATGTCCCTCACCAAAAATGATGAGGAATAAATACATATAAATATTCTCCTATATATATATATTAATGAAAGAAGTATTCTATACTCTAACAACTTTTTGTTAAATAATTGAAGGGCCACGGTCCCCTCGAAGTGAACCTGTAGATTTTTGTTATACTATTGGTGATAGAAAAAGGGTGCACACTATCGTGCTTGAAACTGCAATTATTGTGCAAGGACAAAGGACTTCATATCTTCTAAGTCGATGTGATAAAAGACATCTTGTCAGGGACAAGTACGGGTGTGTAAGTTGACCCAGTGGCACTTTCGTTTAGGGCGTGTTTGGATGTGTGGTGAGGTGAGGTGAGATAAAATCTCCATTATCCAGACAAGAAAAGACAATGGGTCATATCAAAAGTACATAATTTCAAAATTCCCTCCATCTTTTTCAAAAAAAGTAAAAAAAAGTAATCTCCTTTTTCCACTAAAAGATAAAAAATCTCCACTTTTCTATACAAAAAGTCAAAAAGATTCCATACCAAACAACTAAAAACAAAACACCATCATAACACCTTATATTTTATTCTATCTTGATTTGATGCTTCACCTCACCATACTTCAATTCATCATACATCCAAACAGGCCCTGAGGCCGAAATTAAGTTGTAAAAATGAATTTTCAAACAAAATTTTTCGATTTGAATTTCAGTTAATTTTGGCCGAAATTCAGGATTTTGGCAGATTTCAGCCGAAATTCAGGATTTCGGCCAAAATATGACTTTTCAACCGAAATAGGATGTTATATAATTAAATTTTTCTTTTACTTTTTTTACACACACATATTTTGTATTTCTTATTTTCACAAAATATAATTTAAAAAATATTACTATAATGGATTAAATCTATATTTATTGCTTTTTATATTTTTTTATATATGTATATATATTATGTTATATTTTTTCCGAAATGTAATTTTGAAAAGTTTCGCCGAAATCCCGAATCGGCCGAAACTTTACATTTTAAAGGTGAGAGCGAAAAGATGTCCGAAACTATATTAACAACTATGCCTAGTAGCCTTTTTTGGCACTGCCATGTGCATGTGCAACAGCAGCCTAGTAGAGAGATCACCACCAGTTTGGTTGAAGGCGGGCCTAGTGCTCTGCTTTATGGAAGCATCCGTGGTTCGTTTATGAAGCCAATAATGTTTAATTGGGGGGCTCTGCTCATAGGATGCAACTGATTTCAAAGTTAGGTGAAAGGGTGGCCAATTACTTCATTAGGATTTAATTAGAAGAGACCCCACAACGGAATTCTCATCTTTTTATCTCAACTCATGTCGTCTTTGATACCAAGTAACTAAAGATTATTCTACTAATCTTAATCTTGACTATCTGTTTCTATTGACCATTAGATAGAATTGTTTGGCTTCCACTTCTAGACCATTCATAGCCTATCCAAATGAATGACCCAGATCATCTGACCAGTAAAGCATCCGCTTTAGGATAAATAGGAAAAAACTAGTCTGATCAACTTAGCTTTCAACGTTGCCGTGGCATACATGCAGTGGTGACTTGAATGAGCCCAGAAGGATTAATAAGAAAAATCATATGCCACTTTCATTTCCCCATCTTTCTTAGGTAGAGGACATCAAGAAAACAATAAAACACAACTGCCCAAGCCAGGCAGATTGTAAATAAAACTAGAAAAGTAGAAAGGAGTCAGCAGCAACTCAGGCAAGCTGAGGTTTACAATCCATTCTTCTCCAAACCTTTGCAATTTTGCAGGCCAACTTCAAACATGGATATCCTCCTCTCTCTTCTCACCTTAGCAGCAACTGCTGTCTTTGTTCTCTTCATGAGCTTCTCTATCTTCCTACTGAGAATCTTCACAGGGAAATCCCTCAAGAGCTCTCACTATCCACCTGTGATGGGAACTGTCTTTCATCAGCTCTTCTACTTCAATAAGATACATGATGTTCACACCTCCTATGCCCTCAAGCATCCAACTTTCCGTCTCCTTGCTTTAACTCACAGTGAGTACTACACAGTAGACCCGCGAAACGTCGAGCATGTGCTCAAGACCCGCTTCAACATGTACTCCAAAGGTGAGTATAACTACTCCATTATTAGGGACCTTTTTGGGGACGGTATCTTTACTGTTGATGGCGATCGGTGGCGCCAACAGAGAAAGGTAGCGAGCTTTGAATTCTCCACAAGAGTCTTGAGGGACTTCAGCTGTGCTGTTTTTCGAAGAAATGCTGCTAAGCTGGCGGGAATTGTCTCTGAGTATGCGATGGGAAAGCAGACCTTAGATATCCAAGTGAGTAGAAACTGCCCTGTTTCAGATTACATAGTTGTTATCAAGTTTGATTACTATACAATCTCCATTTATTGAATTTTAATGTAGTTTAGGTGAGTTTACTTTGTGAGAAATGGTAGTAAGACGAAGGAAGGCCCTCTAGACAGAGAGAGAGAGAGAGAGAGAGAGAGAGAGAGAGAGCTAAATGCATGGGAAAGGAAGGGAAAAAAACACCCACTACCATTTTCGGCAGTTGCCTACTTGTATGCACATCAGTAGGAGATAAAAATTTCAAACATCACTGGAGTCCTAAAGTTTATTGATTTTTTAATTGCAATCATTAAGAGGCGTTCAATTGATGAGGCATGTAGGCTAATTAGGCTTGTAAGAAAAATTAAAGCCCTCATTTTGTGGGCTTGTTGAGGGCCGGGCCAGGCTGGGCAGGTCTCCTCATTGGATGTCCAGATTGACAAGCCTATTAAAGTGTTCTTTGGGTATATTTTGGAAGCCAGTTTTGTTTTAGTAAATGGTCGTATCCTCAATTTTGTGGTGGGACTAATTCCTATTAAAGTGAAATTTGAGGATATGTTACTAAACAAGATGAAATTCTTCTTGAACGATACTGATTATTATCAATATGTGCCCCCCTCAATAGAGTTCCAACATTTGTTAGATTGGAAGCATGTAAGAGAGACGGTAGAGAATCTAGACTCAGCTTTCATCCTTGTAGGAATCATCTGGAATTAAATGTACTTGATTTGGGTTTGATTCCAAGCAGGGAAATTAGAACTGTCATGTGACCAATTTTAGCATTTTTCAAACACTCACGACTTCTTTACCGAGTATGTGAAGATTATTCTAGCTATCTTATCCTATATTCTGTTTCTGCTTTCTACTAACCAATGAATTATTCAACTTCCAGTTCCAGACCATGGGCCATCTAACCAGTAAGCATCCACTTTAGGGTAAATAGGAGAAAGCAAGCTTGATAAACTTAGCTTTCAACGTTGCCGTGGTTCTTGAGAAACATGCATTGGAGAGGTGAATGAGACTAATAAGGTGTATAATAAAGCATATGGCACTTTCATCTCACCGTCATGGTTAAAGAACAAATTAAGAGAAAATAACAAGACACAACTGCAGAAGCAAGGCAGGTAGTAAAGAAAACTAGAAAAACTAGAAAGGACTTGGCAAGGAGGAAGGGCAGCCATGCGAAATGGGACACCCTTGCCAATTGGGTGTATTGTTTTCTCGAGGAATCCTATATTACACACTCGTGAGGCAAAGTCTTTGCGCGTGCTTGTGGAAGCATGAAATGTGCAATCAAAAACCAAGTCACACGAGAGAAACACACAGGGAATTTATATGGTTTGGCAATGTGCTTACATTCACCCCTAAGAAAAGCCTCTCTACTCTGCACTAGCATTTAGAGGTTACGTCGTATTTATAACCTAATCTTTCTTCACCCCTAATAAAGCCTTAATATCATTACCAAAGTACCCCTGACCCAAATTACAAAAAGGCATGCCAGCTACTTCCAATCCCATGCCTTGTTCTTTTCAAATCCTTTTGCAGGCCAACTTCAAACATGGATATACTCTTCTCTGTTCTCACCTTAGCAGCAACTGCAGTCTTTATTCTCTTCATTAGCTTCTCTATCTTCCTACTTAGAATCTACACAGGAAAACCCCTCAAGAGTCCTCTCTATCCACCTGTAAAGGGAACCGTCTTTCATCAGCTCTTCTACTTCAATAGGATATATGATGAACTCACATCCTATGCTCGCAAACATTGAACTTTCCGCCTCCTCACTTTATCTCATAGTGAATTCTACACCGTCGATCCGCGAAATGTCGATGTTAGGATTTTTTGGTGTTGGCTAAATTTATGGGTTGGACAAAACTCTGGGTTTTTTAAGTTGTAATTCTTTTTTAGAAAATGTCTATGAAGATAGAAGATTGGAAGGACTTAGAAGAAGAAAGTCTAAAATAATTAAAAGAAGAAAACTGGAGAAAAAGAGCTGAAATTCTGGATCAACGAGAATAGGGTCCGCCTCGAGTGACCACATCATCCGCTCGAGGGGACAGAGTTAGAATAACCCAGCGCTGAAATAGAACCTCATCCGCTCGAGCGGACAAGGCGCAGAGAGTCCTACAAAATTAGAAATTGTTTTTCTAAGTGTGCTCAAACTGCTTTTTTTTTTTCCTAATCATCTTAGGCAATCTTAAGCACGTCCTAAAATCTATTTAAAGGACTCAAGGGCTATTCCAAAGATAAATACCTCACCTCTCAAAGTTCTGAGTTAGAGATTATTATTGAGAAAATTCTTTTCTAGAGATTTTTGTGAAGTTGTGCTGCCAAGTTCTCTAGAGCCAGTTCTTCTGCATCCTTTGTAGAAGATTGTCTTCTTACAAGAAGATTTGAGGAGTCAAGCGCTGGATTGAATCTATTGTAATCAACGGTGTGAAGTCGTTGAAGTGTGAAGTGACACAAGGTAACTTCAGTCCTTGGGAAGGGGATATCTGGGGAAGAGATCTGAGTTTTTTGTAATTATGAGTGTTTGATTTGATCCAGTTCGGATCGGTGGGTTTTTACCCGGTTAGGGTTTTCCATCTTAAATTTGGTGTCCTTGTGGTGTGTGCTTGTTGATTTATTTTACGCTGCATATTGTTTATTTCTGCACACTTTTGGGTTGATTGTTTGAGTAGACCAATCTAAAAATCGCAAACCCTAAAATCTTTTAATTGGTATTAGAGCGGGTTGCCCTATCTTGTTGTGTTTGATTCTGCAAGATTTCTAGAATGGTGCTCAATAGAGAAGGGACATCAACTTCTAAGTCTCCTTTGTTTGATGGTTCTAATTATGCATATTGGAAGCAAAGGATGATTGGGTTCCTTAAGTCCATTGATGATGATGTTTGGGATATTGTTGAAGAGGGCTACTCTATATCTAAATTGTGGTTAATGGAAAAACTGTTCCTAAACCTAAAGCCCAATGGACTAAGGATGAGAAGCATATATTTAATTGTAATAAGAAGGCTGTGAATTGCATGTACAATGGAGTGTCTGTTGATGAATTTCGAAGGATTTCCACTTGCATAACTGCAAAGGAAACATGGGAAGTCTTACAGACAGTTTATGAGGGTACAGATATGGCGAAGCAAGCCAAATTACAAAGGCTAAATAAAGAATTTGAAACCATTGTGATGGAAGAAGATGAGACATTTGATCAATTTTATGTAAAGCTGAACGAGATTGTCAATTCCGTTTTCATTCTAGGGGGAAAAATACCAGAATACAAGATCATCAAGAAAATTTTGAGGTCTCTAGCTTCAAGGTTTGATTCTAAAGTTGATGCTATTGAAGAAAATAAGAATTTGGATACCCTCAAGGTAAATGAACTGGTTGGAAATCTTCAGATGTTTGAAGCAAACTGTTTGAATAAAGGAAAATCAAAAGAGAAGGATATTGCTTTGAAAACCATCTCAGAATCAAAGATGCCTGTAAAGAAAATTGAGTCTGATTCTGAATATGACGCTGCAGATGATATGGCTGAGTTTATGAAATGTTTCAAAAAATATATGAAGACAAAACAAGCCAATAGAAAGAATTCCAAATTTGAGAAGAAGGATTCTGTAAAAGGGACAATGTGTTTTGAGTGCCAAGGTTATGGACACTATGCTAATGAGTGTGCCAACAAGAAAAATGCTACAAAGCAAAAGGTTCTAAACATAACTTGGGATGAAGAATCTTCTGAAGAAGAAAAAGAAAATGCAAAAGATCTTGAGGATGATTCTTCTAATAATGTGAATGGCAAGTTTGTGGCGTTCATGGCAACGTCTGGTCTGATAATGATACTAATGAAGATTATAAAGATGAGTCGTCAGACCAAGAGAAAGATTGGGAAGAGATGTACCATGCTACCTATGCTGATTGTGTCAAGATGACCAAGTATAGTAACAAGATCACTATCAAGTACAAGGCTGCTCAAGAAGAAAATTCTGCACCCAAGAATGAATTAGAGCAAACGCTTAAACATGTTCATCTCTTGAAAAGTCAGAAAAACTGTTTGACTGAAAATTTGACTACTGATGGTCAAAAACTTGAAAAATCTAAAAAAGAAATAGTGAATCTGAAGGAAGAGATAGTGATATTAAAAGCTGAAAATCAAGACCTACAAGGAAGACTGAAGATCATTTTGTCTAAGCTAAAAGTCAAGCAAGCGTCTTTAAACAAGATGAACATTGGTTCGAAGATTCTTACAAGCATCTTGTGTGGTCAAATGCCTCCTTTTGACAGAAGCGGTCTTGGTTATGATCATGGTGCATCCACTTCAAATGATAAAGGTAAAATAATTTTTGTTTCAAGTGCTGTACATGCTATTGCATATACTACACTTTCAAATAATGTGTTGAGTAGTTTCAAGAAAATGAATGTGTCACGTGTTGCACACACATCCACTAGTCATCATTGTGGATTAAAAGGACACATCCGTCCCCATTGCAAGAAGTTGTAAAGTCTACCTAAGACCAAGCAATGGCGGAAGAATTTTTGTCCACCCAAGATAACTTTAATTTGGGTAAGAAAATCTGATTTGCTTAAGGAGTTTGCTCACACTATGTTGAAAGATCAAACTACACAAGTATGGGTGGCTACATGTAACAAGCCCTGATCAAAGAGGTAAAACTCCCACCCAGCGCTGCTACGAAGATACATTCAGGGGGAGTTGCTATTGAGGGGGAGCTATTGATCCTAGTTGACAAGAAAGCTGTATATTCTTATCTTTAGCTTTGTCAAATTATAGACAAAAATGGGGAGAAAGGTGACAGATCAAGGGGAAGAACAAGAAGTTCAGACTGAGTAAGAGACAATGCATATTTACATTTGCTGATTGCCAATTTTTGTGCTTTTTTTTATATTTTCAATGTATTTTGGGTTTCATTTTGGGTAGATTAAATTGTATTGTCCTAGAAAGTTTTGTCCATGAATTGCCAAAGGGAAAGATTGTTAGGATTTTTTGGTGTTGGCTAAATTCATGGATTAGATAAAACTTTGGGTCTTTTGAGTTGTAATTCTTTTTTAGAAAAGGTCTCTGAAGATAGAAGATTGGAAGAACTTAGAAGAAAAAAGTCTGAAAGAATTAGAAGAAGAAAGCTGGAGAAAAAGAGCTGAAATTCCGAATCAACCAAAATGGGGTCCGCCTCGAGCGACCACATCATCTGCTCGAGGGGACAGAGTCAGAATGACCCAGCGCTGAAATAGAACCTCATCCGCTCGAGCGGATGGTGGGTCCGCTCGAGCGGACAAGGCGCAGAGAGTCCTACGAAATCAGAAACTGTTTTTCTAATTGTGCTCAAACTGCTTGTTTTTGTCCTAATCATTTTAGGCAACCTTAAGCACGTCCTAAAAGCTATTTAAAGGACTCAAGGGCTATTCCAAAGATACGACTTCACCTCTCAAAGTTCTGAGTTAGAGATTATTATTGAGAGAATTCTTCTCTAGAGATTTTTGTGAAGTTGTTCTACCAAGTTCTCTAGAGCCAGTTCTTCTACATCCTTTGTAAAAGATTATCTTTTTACGAGAAGATTTGAGGAGTCAAGCGCTGGATTGAATCTGTTGCAATCAACGGCGTGAAGTCATTGAGGCATGAAACAACACAAGGTAACTACAGTCTTTGGGTAGGGGATATCTGGGGAAGATATCTGAGTTTCTTGTAATTGCGAGATTCATAGTGTTTGATTTGATCCATTTCGGATCAGTGGATTTTTATCTGGTTAAGGTTTTCCACCTTAAATTTGGTGTCCTTGTGGTGTGTGCTTGTTGATTTTATTTTCCGCTGCATATTGTTCATTTTTGCACACTTTTGGGTTAATTGTTTGAGTAGACTAATCTAGAAATCGCGGACCCTAAAATCTTTAAGTCGAGCATGTGCTCAAGACCTGCTTCAACCAGTACTCCAAAGGTGAGTATAACTGCACAATTGTTAGGGACCTTTTTGGGGATGGTATCTTTGCGGTTGATGGTGATAGGTGGCGCCATCAGAGAAAGCTAGCGAGTTTTGAATTCTGTACAAGAGTCTTGAGGGACTTCAGTTGTGCTGTTTTTCGAAGAAATGCTGCTAAATTGGCGGGAATCGTTTATGAGCATGAGATGGGAAAGCAGACCTTAGACATCCAAGTGAGTAGAACTGGAAACTGGGTGCTCAGTCTCAGGTTACATAGTTTTCATCAAGTCTGATTACCTTACAATCTCCTTTTTACTCATTTGTTTCATTAAATAAATTGAATTGCTAGTAATTCTAAGACATCCAAGTGAGTAGAACTGGAAACTCGGTGCTCAGTCTCAGGTTACATAGCTTTCATCAAGTCCATACAATCTCCTTTTGACTAGTTTGTTTCATTAAATTGAATTGATAGTAATTCTAAGACTTCTATATCTTGAAGTGGTTAAAGTTAAGGAAGTAAAGTTGAATATTAAAAAATGACCATCACATGAGCTCCCCTTAGAAAATAAATCAACAAGAGATGGGAAATGAAGTAATTCAAATCCCATGAAAATCAAGGTCTAAAAGAAAGGAATATGGAGAAGAACTAAGAATTGCTTGATGGCTTTCTCTCTTGATATGAGAGAATCCTACATTAATCTGTATATATAGTTGACTGTTACAATGAATATTAACAGCTAATTAAATCCCAAAATTGTAGCTATACAATGAATATTGACTGTATATTGGTAACTAACAAATCCCAAATTTAAAGTTAACAAGAATAAAATCTAGGCTACAAGCAAGGAAGGAAATCTCCAAATGATTTGATTTGGTCAAGCTGGTGATTGCCGTAATTGTCTCTAATACTCCCCCTCAAGGTGGAGCGTGTACGTGAGTAACGCCCAACTTGTTGATAAGACGATGAAATGGATCTTTACCCAAAGGTTTAGTAAAAGTATCAGGAATTTGTTCAGATGATCGAATGTAATGAGGAGAAATCAACTTGGATTGGATTTTCTCGCGGACCAAATGGCAATCAATCTCGATGTGTTTAGTGCGCTCATGAAATACCGGGTTCTCGGCAATGTGAATTGCTGCTTGGTTATCACAATAGAGAGTGATGGGCGATGTGTGAGGGACACGAAGATCATTTAAAAGATATTTTAGCCATTGAAGTTCAGATGTGAGTGTCGCCATGGCACGATACTCTGCTTCTGCAGAGGAGCGAGATGGTAGTTTGCTTCTTTGTTTTCCATGAGATGGGATTAGAACCAAGAAAAACACAAAAACCAGTGGTAAAGCGACGAGTCATAGGGCAGCCTGCCCAATCGGAGTCACAAAAACTGCTCAAAGTGAGTGAAGTTGATGAAGAGAGCAATATGCCTTTTCCAGGTGAACCTTTGAGATGACGAAGCACTCGTGTGGCTGCGTCCATGTGAGTAGTGCGAGGATCCTGCATAAACTGGCTTAGAATCTGGACCGAATAGGCAATATCAGGTCTAGTAACAGTGAGGTAGAGGAGACGTCCCACTAATCGACGATAAGCAGAAGGATCTGACAAAGGTGCACCATCAGTAGAAGTCAATCGAAGGTGTTGTTCCATGGGAAATGCAGAATGCTTAGCACCAAGTAATCCTGCATCTTTAAGAATGTCCAACGTATATTTGCGTTGACATAAGAAGATGCCTTGCTGGGAGCGTGCAACCTCAATGCCAAGGAGATATTTGAGGCGCCCAAGATCTTTAATGAAGAAATTCCGTGCAAGAAAATGTTTTAGTTGCTGAATTGCAGAGGGGTCATTGCCAGTAACAATGATGTCATCAACATACTGAAAGTTCAGGATCCGAACCCTAGAGGGGGGGTGAATAGGGTGAGCTACAACTTAATGACCAATTATGCCAATTTTAAACTTCTTTAAAACAATTAGTCACTTGTGATGATTAACAAATAAAATGCGGAAGCTAAACAACAACAATCACCACAAAAGCAATCACCACAACACAAGATTTATAGTGGTTCGGCCAACGTGCCTACATCCACTACCGGCTTGTGAATCTACACCCCACCGGATTTCCACTATTTATGCTTTTCAAATGGCTAAGCAATAACCACTACAATAACCACTACAATATGCTTTCCAAGGATAAGCAATAACCTTATAATGTTGTTTTTCAAGGCTTAACAACAACCTATACAAGATGCTTTTCTAGGCTAAGCAATAACCTTCACACAATGCTTTTCTTAGGCTAAGCAATAACCTTTACCCAATGCTTTTCTTAGGCTAAGCAATAACCTTTACACAATGAAAGATTTTCTCTCAAGAAGGTGTCTTCAAAACACTCTAAGAGATACAATTTAAGCTCAATATAATTGCCTCTAAATTAGGCGGATAAGAAAGTGTAAAGCAAACTCACACAAACACTATGAATGCAAAAATGTATGTTTATGAAGTGAGTGTGTGGAAACTTCAATCAAGTTTTAAAATAAAGCTTAATCAATTTATGCTTGAAGCAATTAAAAGTTTAATACACATAAAAAGATTTGATTGAAGTAATATGCAAATCACATGTACCAAATACAAACTTGTAGAAGATATGAAATCAAAAGCTCACAAGTTGTATGAAATTAATTATGTCTAAACATGTGATGCATATTCAATGTTGTTTTCAAAAACAAACTAATTTAACTAAAGTTCAAATGAATGAAAACAACAAGGATGATTCAAACAAGTTAATGAAACATGTTTATAAAACAAATCAAAGGTTTTGACAAAACATGTTTTACAAAGTATTAAAACAAACTTGTTTAGAAATCAAGGTGAAGAATCCAATGACTTAAATCAAAGATTAAAGGAGTAGAGGATTCAACACATCATAGTTTATATGCTAAAATCATTTACCAAAGATTAAACAAAGCATAAAACAATGATTATAAAAAGGCAAAGCTTACTTGGTGATTTAACTTCATTAATCCAAGCTTTAGCTTTCCTTAATGACCCTTAGCCTTCCTTAGCTTGATCCCCTTTCTTTTCCCTTAAAATACCTCAAGAAGGGCTCCAAAGATCATCACTTGGGGCTAAGGAATGAGCTTCTTTTTATAGAAAAAGTTGCTCAACGGCTACATGTCGGTCAACCGACAACTAGGGGTCGGTTGACCGATGGTTCAACGGTCTAATGGCAACGGTCATATTTTTCAAATTTTTCTGACCAAATTGTCATTGTCGGTTGACCGCCATTATCGGTCGACCGACATAGGACCGACAACCGAACCGACAGCACAAAGATGAATAAAATGATGCTCTCTGGATTTTGAACCGACAAGCTCTCGGTCTGGATTTTTATAAACTGTCGGTTGACCGACATGAACCGACGCGATGACCGAAAGAGATGATCTGAAATTTGTAGCTCTCTGGAATTCGGACCGACAGATCCATCGGTTGACCTCGGCTCACTTGTCGGTTAGCCGACACCTAGCTTGTCGGTTGACCGACAGCCTAAGACAAAAATCCCAATTTTTGCATATTTCAAAGTATTTTCAAGAGGGGATTTTTGGGCCATCAAACCAAGCATGGAAACATGATTTAAACCAATCCAAGTGCTTTAAAATCATGAAACATCAAAAGCCTAAATAGATTTGAAAGTTAAAACAAATGGCTAGCTTGATTTATAAAATCCTTTTAAAACTAAAAAATGCATCCAATGTTTAAAACCAAAACATGCATAAATCATAAGGTGTACAAGATTTAAAACAATGCATGTATAAATCAAGATTTCAAGCTTTTCTAAAACAATGCATGTGAGAGAATTCAAATGATGAATAAAATGAATAATGCATCCATCAAATTGCAAGATACAAAATCCTTAACACATACACCACGACATAGGTGGAAGAGTGCCCTGTGATCTTGGTAAACAAGGAGTAATCTGCTCGTGACTGGGAGAATCCGGCATGCTGGAGAGTTTGGGAAAACTTTGCAAACCATTGGCGAGAAGCCTGTTTCAAACCATATAGAGATTTATGTAGTTTGCAAACACGAGTCTCCCCCTATTTAGAAAAACCAGGTGGAATCGTCATGTACACTTCTTCATCCAAATCACCATGGAGAAAGGCATTGTTGACATCAAGTTGATGGAGAGACCAGTTCTTAACAGAAGCAACTGATAATAGTGTTCGTACAGTGACGAGCTTGGCAACAGGAGCAAAGGTATCATGGTAATCAAGCCCTTCAACCTGTGTGAAGCCTTTGGCAACTAAGCGAGCTTTGTATCGTTCAATCGTGACATTAGATCGATACTTGACTTTATAAACCCACTTACACCCAATGGGTTTCTTGTTGGGTGGTAAAGGGGTGAGGCTCCATGTGTGGTTGTTTTCAAGGGCAGCCAGTTCTGCAGTCATAGCATCACGCCGGTGTGGTATCTTAACCGCTTGAGAAAATGACTTTGGCTCTTCATTGGAGGATATGGCAGAAAGGAAGGTTCGATGGGCACCGGATAAGTTAGTATAGGTAGTATACTGATCAAGGGGGTAGAGGATACCAGCCTGGTTGGAAGCCGTTGGAGTAGGTAGTGTAACATTAGTGACTGTCGAACAATGGTAATCTTGAAGATAGGGTGGTTTACGTCGTTCTCGAGTGGAACGAGTGATAGGTGGAGGAATGGAGATCTAGGAATTTCTTCTTGAAGTGAAGGTGTTGGTGGATTTGTTTGAACCTCAACAGGTGTATTTTGAACAAATTCTTGTTGATCAATAATGAGAGGGGGCTCTGTTTGGACTTGAGGTAGTTCAATAGGAAGTGATGATGGATTTTGTGTGGTGGGTGCAGATGGAGATGGAGATGCACAATCGTATCGTGGATGATCCTCAATAGGTAATGGGATGACTGGTGAGGGTGTGGGACTTGAAACAACATCGTGGAAGGGAAAGATAGTTTCATGAAATACAACATCTCTAGACACATAAATGGTTTTGCTTTTGACATCATAGATACGGTATCCTTTCTGGGCATAGGGATATCCAACGAATACTCCGGGTTTTGCTCGTTGGTCAAACTTGTGTTTGATGTGTGCATCGTGGGCAAAGACTAGGCAACCAAATACACGAAGGTGTGAATAGAGAGGTGGCTCATGAAACAATATCTCATGGGGCGATTTGTTTCCTAATATAGGTGTGGGGGTTTTGTTAATTAAATACGTGGCAGTGAGTATGCATTCTCCCCAGAAGGAAAGAGGCAGGTTTGCTTGAAATCTTAGCGCCCGGGCAACTTCTAGAATGTGCCGGTGTTTCCGTTCTACAACGCCATTTTGCTGAGGTGTGTACACGCAACTGCTTTGGTGGATGATACCATTTTCATAAAAGAAATCTTGCATTTCATTCGACAAGAATTCAGTTCCATTGTCGGAACGAACTTGTTGAATCTCAGGAAGAAACAAGTCCCCATCACCAGAAAACATATATTTTTTATCTGACAATGGAATTGGGTTTTCACCATGGCAAAAAAGGATTTTAAATAATACTTTGTGTCCGACTTAAAAAGCATGAGGTATACCCAAGTACATCTCGAGAAATCATCCACGATAATAAGAAGGAAACGTGCACCACTCGTAGATTGCTGAGAAAAACTTCCCCAAATGTCAACATGAATTAATTGGAATAGTTTTTCAGATGAAATGGAACTAGTAGGAAAACTTAACTTAGTTTGTTTTGCCAGTGGGTAAACATCACAAACATATTTATTGGAACAAGAAATTGAGGGAACATTTTTAGGTAATTCAGACAATCGGTGATGTGAAGGATGTCCAAGCCGCCAATGCCAAATGTCAATGGTGGGTGTGCCTGTGATGAGATGTACAGAAGGGAGTTGAAGGTAGTAGAGGCCGCCATGTGCACTACCCAGTCCAATCGTCTTCTTCTCGGACAGGTCCTGAAACACACATCGATCATGAAAAAATGTCATTGAATATTTGTGGGATTTTGTGAGTTGACTGATAGATAAGAGATTGAACAGAAATGAGGGTATATGGAATACATGATCGATTTGAAAAGTTGGAGAAAATTTTATAGTTCCAATATGGGTGACTTGTGCATGGGAACCATCTGGTAACTGAACATGAGTGGAGCATGATGAATATGATGAGAAATATGATAAAGAAAAGCACATGTGATTGGAGGCTCCAGTGTCAATAATCCAAGCAAAGTCTAATGCGGTGAGTGCTATACCTGCTAATAAGTTGGCTTGGCAATTGATGCTACCTGAAGAAAGCATAGCAAGGATTTTATTGTATTGCTCCTGAGTGATGGGTGGTGAAGATACCAGTGCCTGTTCATCAGATTGTTGAGGTCTTGAAGAAGATGAGCCCGAAAAATTCTGGTTCCTGGGGAGATTCCGTGATCGATCATTGGGAAAACCATGAAGCCTATAACATACATCTTTTGTGTGGTTGTTATAACCACAATAGTCACAATGCAGATTTGGCCTTCCATTGCGGCGATTTTCCCTTCCGTTATTTCGTTGGCCATTGCTCGATCGGTTGGATGAGTGAGAGGGGCGCCCATTATTGGTACTTGCATTTGCACGGTTTGGAGAAGGACTTTCAAGATTGTTAGTACTTGTATTTGCTGGATTGACTGAAAGCGCTGCAGCTTCTGGTGCATTGACAGAAGGAGACAAAGAATGTATTTCTTGCTGTTTTTCTTCTTGACGAACTAGAGCATAGATTTTTGTAGCATTTGGAAATGGATCCATAAGTAAGATCTGACTGCGGAGGGATGAAAATCGATCATGAAGCCCTTGGAGAAATTCCATTGCACGAGGCCTGTTGTTGTTGAATTGCGCTAGTCTTTCCATGTCCACAAGTACAGGGCTTCACCACTGTAAGTGAGTTCAATTCATCCCATAGTGCCTTCATCTTTGTAAAATAAGTTGAAACAGAGGTATCTTCTTGTTTCAAAGATGCAATTGATTGTTTGAGTTGATAGATTTTTGGTGCATTTGTTTGAGTGAAACGATCACTAAGATCAAGCCAAATCTCTCTAGTAGTCTCGGCATATAGAATGCTTGCACGAATCTCACCCTCTGTAGAGTTGAGAATCCATGAACTTACCAAATCGTTGCATCGCTGCCATTGTTGCAGCTCTTTGATGTCATTTGGTGGTTCGGTAGTACCATCAACAAGGCAAAATTTATTCTTTGTGCGAAGCGCCATCGTCATGGCGCGAAGCCATGTGCGGAAGTTGTCTCCTGTGAGAAGTGGAGAGACGAGGACTGCGGTGGGATTATCAGAATGATGAATGAACCAAGGATCGTTATTCGGTCCTTGGTTGTCGGTGCTGGTGCCTTCGTTATCTACCATTGTTTTGAGAGACGGATCTTTTACTGCTCTGATACCATAAAAGAAAGGAATATGGAGAAGAACTAAGAATTGCTTGATGGCTTTCTCTCTTGATATGAGAGAATCCTACATTAATCTGTATATATAGATGACTGTTACAATGAATATTAACAGCTAATTAAATCCCAAAATTGTAGCTATACAATGAATATTGACTGTATATTGGTAACTAACAAATCCCAAATTTAAAGTTAACAAGCATAAAATCTAGGCTACAAGCAAGGAAGGAAATCTCCAGATGATTTGATTTGGTCAAGCTGGTGATTGCCGTAATTGTCTCTAATAAGGTCTCATCTACATCTCCACTTTTAATCCCTCACTCCACCTCTTTTATAATCCTATGTTGGAGCCATTTGACCATTAATTCCCGTGTATTCAATGCCATGCAAACAAATGGGCCCTCTTTTTTTTTTTTTTTTACTTTCTTTCTTTGTTTTTATATATTTATTTATTTTTCTTTATAAAATCTAATGCAGTTTGGGCGGGTTACATTTCTAAGTCACTGAGTCAATCATAGATTCCTCAGTTTCTACCGATGCCCACAAGTAGTTGAATACATGTGTAAGTTGACTCCATGCTCTCCCAAGTCTTAGAAAACTGAGATGTACTGAGTTGATAGTGAGTTTTAAAGTCGAATAAAATTGGATTCTTATTCATTATAGAAATGGATGTTTACAGGATCTGTTAATGAAATGCACATTAGATTCAATATTCAAAGTTGGTTTTGGTGTGGATTTGAATTGCTTGGGGGGCTTGAGCAAAGATGGGACAGCATTCATCACTGCATTTGACGAATCAAACGGGTTAATTTGTTGGCGTTATGCTGATTTCTTATGGAAGATCAAGAGATTCTTCAATGTTGGTTCCGAAGCCGTTCTTCGAAAGAATGTTAAATTGATCGATGATTTTGTGTATCAAGTAATTCGCAACAAAAGAAAGCAACTCTCCAGTCAAGTCCATTGCGTAAGTAGAACCGCACAACTATCATTTATCTGCAGAGCTCTTGCTTACTTGAATTTGATTTTGTTCAATTCTAATGCAGAATGATAAGGAAGACATACTCTCAAGGTTCCTTGTGGAGAGTGAAAAGGACCCGGATAAGATGAGCGATAGATATCTTAGAGATATAATACTGAATTTCATAATCGCAGGGAAAGACTCTACTGCAAATACACTGTCATGGTTCTTTTACATGATGTGTAAGCATCCTCTGATTCAGGAGAAGATCTCACAACAAGTGCGACAAGTGATTGATGATGATGGGTGTGGAAATGTTGATGATTTTGTTGGAAAGCTTACAGAGGAAAAACTAGACAAGATGCACTATCTTCATGCAGCCTTAACTGAGACACTGAGATTGTATCCTGCTGTTCCAGTGGTAATTTTCCCCAGAGTTCCACTTAACTATGTATGATATACATTATGGTAGGATGGATTTTGTGTTTGTTAAGAGAATTGATCACACAGCCAATGTCATTTTGAACCATGACTTATCCATGGTATGGCCCACCAAATGAAAGATCTGAGCCATCTGATCATTAAGCTAAATGAGTCCTTTTCCATGAATAAGCAGATCAATGGAGATCAAGAATGACACAGAGAAATATAACTTTAGACTTCTCTAAGGAACCATCCATCAAGTAGTACTACGGTTCCTGAGGGACAGAAATATAGTTTCTTTTGTAGTATTGTTTTGCATGTGTTCTGTTTTAATCTGTTTGTAATTTGGGGGCTACTGTGTTTTTCATTTTAAGTCAAGTTCTAATGCTAATGTGGTATTTGACAGGATGGGAAGTGCGCGGAAATAGATGATATCCTCCCTGATGGTTTTAAAGTGAAGCAAGGGGATGGGGTGTATTATTTGGCCTACTCAATGGGAAGGATGATTAACATATGGGGGGAGGATGCAGAGGAATTTAGACCCGAGAGATGGCTCAAGAATGGAATTTTCTGTCCTGAATCGCCTTTCAAATTCGTATCCTTTCATGTGAGTTTAAACTTTCAATCATTGTTGAAGTATAGTCCTATAACTCAGTGATTTAAGCCTCAAATGAGTTAACCCCACTACACATTTATTATTACAATTTAGCAAGTTCTAAGTTACTGGCACATGCAAAAAAAAATTATTTTACTCCCTAATTGAGTCTTCAATTGACCTATTGGAATCTTCTAAATTTGATTAATCTGGTTGGACATATGTTCATGAAAATTCGGGAAATATCAAAAGATCAGAAAGTAAAAGGGGAAGTTCTTCAACTGTTTGACATCTTTAAGAACATGAATCATTTGATTGGATTCCAAAACCCAATAGATGCCAGCAACATACAAAAACCTCCTCCTTTTCTTCTACTTCATCACTATTAGTACTGATACTGTTAGTGGTACTAGTATTCTCATCATTATCAGTATAAACTACCGGAAGTTTGATGGAGTGCCTTGAATATTCATTCACATTTGAGGTTGTTCTTCATGATAGTTGGTAACACTTTCTTGTTCGTAGGCGGGTCCACGAATCTGCTTGGGGAAAGAGTTTGCTTATCGACAGATGAAGATAATCTCCATGGTCCTCCTTCGTTTCTTTAAATTCCAAGTGGAGGACGAAAAGCAGCAAGTAAGATACAAAACCATGTTTACACTCCACATTGATGGAGGTCTCAAGCTTCAAGTATTTGCAAGGTTGGTATCTAGTTAGGTAAGTACATGAGGGATATTTTCTTTATTGTGGCATTTCCCATGCAATAGAGCCACACAAAGAGGAAGGCTGTTTTGATTTCTAAAGTTTGGGACCATCTGTGTATTGTGGCCTCACCATTATTGCAGTAGCTAATGTCACAAAATCCATGGCGAGCCAGCGTGGGATGTCAATAGGAATTTAGATCGTCATGTGCAAGAAAATGTGTGTTTTTAGATTGAATATATTGCTTTTCTTTCAGAGACTACAGAGCTTGAATCATATTGCTATTGTTATTTTTACTTGTATGCTCAACATATCTGTTTCGAGAACTATAGTCTAAAGTTATAATGATATAATCTCTCCTTGTCTCGATCCGCATTTGGGTCCAAATTTCCAGCTTTATAGTTTGGTGCTGAATCTGAATCCAGCACATGGAGATACTTGTCAAACTCAAATATTGAGATGGATCCCTTAATCTCTTATACTTACGTAGAAAAGTTCCAAAGAGTAACACTTACTGGAGACTTCTTTGGCAAGAATAAAAAAAAAACCAGCATTGAATGATTCTATTGGGAGTCTAATTTGTTGAAGACAAATCAAATCTTGCACTAAGTGGGATTGCATGTGCTTGATTTGACATAGGATCCATGGCATGTAGGCCGCATGATCTTCCTACAATCTCCCACTTGGTAAGAATGTCATGTACATAAACTATTCTCCATCCGTCTTCATATACATTATATGCTTGACGACATAAACCTGTAGCGTATGGGCCATATGATTTCATACAATGTTTCTTTTAGGGATCCAACTCGCCTTCATCCCCTGCACGTACATTGAAAAAGCAACCATTCACAGTAAAAAAACAATCACTAGTAACTAGGAATGAAAATAGGTCAGGTTCTGAATCCATATTTAAATTAGAAGTCTGCAGCTGCACCTATACTCAAAAGTGCCGGTATCTGGGCTCTATACTTGGTGTACTTGAATAAATATTTAGTTTGGTTGTCGCATGGGGTTAATTATTTTGGTACTTGAATATGAATCCAGTGAATGTGGACATGGATGTCTTAAGTCCATAAGCGGACCCCAATCTGGACCCCAATAATGAAGGGTCGAAATAATGGAGCCATTTCTGGAATTTTCAGTTTGGGTGCTTGATGGAATTTTCAGATGGCCAACTTTCAAAATACTCATAAAAATCTTGGGTCCTCTAAAACCGACATGAAAATTATGATTCCTCCTCCAAAACCTATATGAAAATCATGAATTTGTTCCAAACTTGAGCAGAAAGAGATTGATAGAGTTTGTATTGAAATGGAATTTTTGTAGTAAACGAGAAGTAGGAGTGGTTTTGATAATGAAATGAAGTGCGTAGTTGCATGAGTTGAGGTGAGAAGATTTAAAAACAGAATAACTTACTGTCAATATCCCAACCAAGGGTCAAAATTAAAGCCAAAACCTTGCTCTTTAATATACTATAATTGTGTAAGTGAAGAGGTGAAAAAGGTAAGAAGAAGAAAGAAAAGAAAAGAGCAAATAGTAAATAACGGATTGCTAGACTTACTCTTGCGGCAGTGCAGTCACTTTTTGCGAGCTGAGAGTGAGCACGCGAACGAGAGGTCAAGAGTGAAGAATATAAGGTAGTCATGTAGATCCAACCTCACTTTTCCAGGATTTGAATTTACTAAGAAGGTAGACTTCACTAGATTCGTTTCAATTAGAGGGAAGATAATTTAATGCTTATTTTTTGAAAATTCATGTATGTTTTTTATTAACATTTTCAGAAATAAAAGTCTTATCTTTTCTATATATCCAATAGAAGAAATAGGCCCTTAAGCATGGTTCTTAATACTTGATCGCAATTCGACCATCAAAATAATTTTAATAATAGTGAAATACTTCAAGGCTCTCAGACTCGATGAATGACTAGGCTATAATAGTGAAAGTAATGCTAGTATTTATTTTATATGAGGTAAAGTAATGAGCAAAAGAGGTGAAAGGGTGGCAAAGTAACAACTTTTTGTCTTGTATTTACTTTACCGGACATTACCTCTCTTTTATGAGGTAAAAAACTTTAGCAGTAAAATATCCTGAAAGATTAATTTTCACTTGTCTTTGCCAACTAAATATGATTGTGGTAACATATTGGAGCATTATTATTATTATTATTATTATTATTATTATTATTATTATTATGTACTACTTTTTTTATAACAATAAAGTTTTATTAAGAAGCAAAAAAGGAAACAAAACAGGACAAAGCCACAAACAAGCCAGCTCACACAAGACTCCAAAAAAGAGAACTACACTACAAAATGATACTATACATCAAAATTAAGAGATGAAAGAAAAACTCCCCCCCTTTGCAAGAGCATTTGCCATGACATTAGCGCCTCTTAAAATATAATTGAAGCAAGCACTCAAATGAATAGAAATATCCTGCACCTCCTTCGCCCAATCCACTAATCTCCATGGAAAAGACGACTTACCAGAACACCACTGAATAACAGTAACACATCCCATCCTACACAGCTCATGGCATCCAATCAAAAGAGCAAAAAGTTCAGCTTCATTAGCATCAATTGAATCCACAGGCCCTGAATAGTTTCAAACAACCACACCAAACCAATCTCTAATAACACCCCTAATTCCACCTCTTCGAAGAAAATGAACAAAACTTCCATCAAAATTTAGCTTTAGAAAAGTGGATTTAACTAAAAAACACTTGCTTGGTCCTGATGCCGGTCATGTTCGTTTGTAAGTGGAGTAAAGTAAAATAAAATTGAGTGTTAAATCAAGAAGAAAAAAATAAGTGGACGGAGTTGAGAGTAAAAGCACCATTTTTATTATTTTTGTGCTCTTTATATGCATTTTTTTTGTCATTTTGTGACTTTTTAGAGCATTTTTTGTCATTTTGTACCGTTACATGTAGTTATTTTTGTCCAAGATACGGCTTTTGTACAACCAACTCCCTCTTTCATCTTTTTTTTAATTATTTGACACTATTTAATTTTATTTTTCTCTACTGATGTGGCCTTGCATTACACAAGCAAAATCATTTCTATGTGGGGGCCGTATGGATGAGGAGTACTCACCCATGGGGTGTGGGTAGTTGTTGTTGAGCGAAGAGAAAAGTAACAGGTCATGGGGGGTTAGTTGGTTTACCAATGAGTTAGAGTAGTTTTCATATTTATATGAGTGTGGATAATGGATGTAATTATTTGTGGGAGTGGTGGACGTACTTGTTATAAGTTATGTTAATTATAGAGAGGGTCAAATTGTGGTAGTTATAAATACGTGTATCTTTTATCTAAAAATGACATATATAAATTAATGAAAAAATATACTATCTTCTTACAACTTTTTGTTAAATAATTGAAGGCCACGATCCCCTTGAAGTGGACCTATAGATTTTTCTTATACTTTTGGTGATGGAAGAAGGTGCACACTATTAGAAGAAGGTGCACACTATCCAGCAAACAAACAGGCATGAGGATGGAATTGGAATCGTAAAACCGAGAAGAAGAGCATCATGCGTGTCTTTTCGGCTTGTGGGCTGTGGCTCCTCAATGTCTGTAAATAGGTGCATTGTAGTTGGTCAGGGGTCCTATCGTGCTTGAAACTGCAATTATTGTGCAAGGACAAAGGACTTCATATCTTCTAACTCGATGTGATAAAAGAAATCTTCTGAGTCTTGAGTTCTTTAGCTAGCCATTCTTACCAAAATCTCGAGGCATTAGGAGAGGCAGCGGAAATACTTTTTAATATTCCCCATCCGGTGGAGCCCACTCAAAATAGTCAGGACAACTAAGGGCGCGTAAGCTGACCTAGTGGCCTTTTTTTGGCACTGCCGTATGCATGTGCAACACCAGCCAGGTAGAGATCACCACCAGTTTGGTTGAAGGCGGGCCTAGTGCTCTGCTTTATGCAAGCATGCGTGGTTCGTTTATGAAGCCAATAATGTTTAATTGGGGTGCTCTGCTCATAGGATGCATCTGATTTCAAAGTTAGGTGAAAGGGTGGCCAATTACTTTATTAGGATTTAATTAGAAGAGACCCCACAACGCAATTCTCATCTTTTTATCTTAACTCATGCCGACTTTGATACCAAGTAATTAAAGATTATTCTACTAATCTTAATCTTGACTATCTGTTTCTATTGACCATTAGATAGAATTGTTTGGCTTCCAGTTCTAGACCATACATAGCCTATCCAAATGAATGACCCAGATCATCTGACCAGTAAAGCATCCGCTTTAGGATAAGGAAAAAAACTAGTCTGATCAACTTAGCTTTCAACGTTTCCATGGCAGACATGCAGTGGTGACTTGAATGAGCCTAAAAGGATTAATAAGAAAAATCATATGCCACTTTCATTTCCCCATCTTTCTTAGGTAGAGGACATCAAGAAAACAATAAAACACAACTGCCCAAGCAGGGCAGATTGTAAATAAAATTAGAAAAAGTAGAAAGGAGTCAGCAACTCCTCAGGCAAGGAGGTCTACAATCCATTCTTTTTCATGTGACACTCCAGAGTCCCACATCGACTATAGAGAGAAAAGTGAATGGGGTTATATGTAGAGCTTATACCCTTATCTTGCATGAGGTCTTTTGATGGGTTGAAGCCCATCAAAATCAAAATCGTGAGCCCCATGGGTTAAAGCGGACAATATTATGCATGGGTATGATTACTATACAATCTCCATTTATTGAATTTTAATGTAGGTTAAGTGAGTTTGAGAGTGCTAAATGCATGGGAAAGGAAGGGAAAAAAAAAACACCCATGACCATTTTCAGCAGTGGCCCACTTGAATGCACCAGCAGGAGAAAAAAATTTCAAACATCACTGGAGCTGTCCTAAAGTTTATTGATTTTTTAATTGCGATCATTAAGAGGCGTTCAATTGATGAGGCATGTAGGCTCATTAGGCTTGTAAGAAAAATTAAAACCCTCATTCTGTGGGCTTGTTGAGGGCCCGGCCGGGCCGGGCCAGCCAGGTCTCCTCATTGGATGTCCAGATTGACAAGCCTATTAAAGTGTTCTTTGGGTATATTTTGGAAGCCAGTTTTGTTTTAGTAAATGGTCATTTCCTCAATTTTGTGGTGGGATTAACTCCTGTTAAAGTGAAATTTGAGGATATGTTACTAAACGAGATGAAATTCTTCTTGAACAATACTGATTATTATCAATATGTGGGCCCCTCAATAGAGTTCCAACACTTGTTAGATTGGAAACGTGTAAGAGAGAGGGTAGAGAATCTAGACTCAGCTTTCATCCTTGTAGGATGCATCTGGAATTAAATGTACTTGATTTGGGTTTGATTCCAAGCAGGGAAATTAGAACTGTCATGTGAGCAATTTTAGCATTTTTCATACACTCACGACTTCTTTACCAAGTATGTGAAGATTATTCATGCTATCTTATTCTATATTCTGTTTCTACTTTCTACTAACCAATGAATTATTCAACTTCCAGTTCCAGACCATGGGCCGTCTAACCAGTAAGCATCCACTTTAGGGTAAATAGGAGAAAGCAAGTTTGATAAACTTAGCTTTCAACGTTGCCGTGGTTCTTAAGAAACATGACATTGGAGAGGTGAATGAGACTAATAAGGTGTATAATAAAGCATATGGCACTTTCATCTCACCGTCATGGTTAAAGAACAAAGAGAAAATAACAAGACACAACTGCAGAAGCAAGGCAGGTAGTAAAGAAAACTAGAAAAACTAGAAAGGACTTGGCAAGGAGGAAGGGCAGCAATGCGAAATGGGACACCCTTGCCAATGGGGTGTATTGTGTTTCACGAGGAATCCTATATTACACACTCCTGAGGCAAAGTCTTTTCGCGTGCATGTGGAAGCGTGAAATGTGCAATAAAAAACCAAGTCACACCAGAGAGAACACACAAGGAATTTATATGGTTTGGCAATGTGCTTACGTTCACCCCTAAGAAAAGCCTCTCTACTTTGCACTAGCGTTTAGAGGTTACGTCGTATTTATAACCTAATCTTTCTTCACCCCTAATAAAGCCTTAATATCATTACCAAAGTACCCCTGACCCAAATTACAAAAAGGCATGCCAGCTACTTCCAATCCCATGCCTTGTTCTTTTCAAATCCTTTTGCAGGCCAACTTCAAACATGGATATACTCTTCTCTGTTCTCACCTTAGCAGCAACTGCAGTCTTTATTCTCTTCATTAGCTTCTCTATCTTCCTGCTTAGAATCTACACAGGAAAATCCCTCAAGAGTTCTCTCTATCCACCTGTAAAGGGAACCGTCTTTCATCAGCTCTTCTACTTCAATAGGATATATGATGAACTCACCTCCTATGCTCGCGAACATCCAACTTTCCGCCTCCTCGCTTTATCTCACAGTGAATTCTACACCGTCGATCCACGAAACGTAGAGCATGTGCTCAAGACCCGCTTCAACCAGTACTCCAAAGGTGACTTTAACTGCACAATTGGTAGGGACCTTTTTGGGGATGGTATCTTTGCGGTTGATGGTGATAGGTGGCGCCATCAGAGAAAGCTAGCGAGTTTCGAATTCTCTACAAGAGTCTTGAGGGACTTCAGTTGTGCTATTTTTCGAAGAAATGCTGCTAAATTGGCGGGAATCGTTTCTGAGCACGAGATGGGAAAGCAGAGCTTAGACATCCAAGTGAGTAGAACTGGAAACTGGGTGCTCAGGTTACATAGTTTTCATCAAGTCTGATTACCTTACAATCTCCTTTTGACTCGTTTGTTTCATTAAATAAATTGAATTGCTAGTAATTCTAAGACATCCAAGCGAGTAGAACTGGAAACTCGGTGCTCAGTCTCAGGTTACATAGTTTTCATCAAGTCTGACTACCATACAATCTCCTTTTGACTTGTTTGTTTCATTAAATTGAATTGATAGTAATTCTAAGACTTGTATTCTAAGACTTCTATATCTTGAAGTGGTTAAAGTAAAGTAAAGTTGAATATTAAAAAATGACCATCACATAAGCTCCCCTTAGAAAATAAATCAACAATAGATTGGAAATGAAGTAATTCAAATCCCATGAAAATCAAGGTCTCATCTACTTCTCCACTTCTAATCCCTCACTCCACCTCTTTTATAATCCTATGTTGGAGCCCATTTGACCATTAATTCCCGTGTATTCAATGCCATGCAAACAAATGGGCCTTATTTATTTTTTTTTTTTTACTTTCTTTCTTTCCTTTTTTTTTTTATTTTTTATTTTTCATTATAAAATCTAATGCAGTTTAGGCGGGTTACATTTCTAAGTCACTGAGTCAATCATATATTCCTAAGTTTCTACCCATGCCCACATATAGTTGAATACAAGTGTAAGTTTACTCCATGCTCTCCCAAATCTTAGAAAACTGAGATGTACTGAGTTGATAGTGAGTTTTAAAGTTGAATAAAATTGGATTCTTATTCATTATAGAAATGGATGTTTACAGGATCTGTTAATGAAATGCACATTAGATTCAATATTCAAAGTTGGTTTTGGTGTGGATTTGAATTGCTTGGGGGGCTCGAGCAAAGATGGGACTGCATTCATCACCACATTTGACGAATCAAATGGGTTAATTTATTGGCGTTATGCTGATTTCTTATGGAAGATCAAGAGATTCTTCAATGTTGGTTCTGAAGCCGTTCTTCGAAAGAATGTTAAATTGATCGATGATTTTGTGTATCAAGTAATTCGCAACAAAAGAAAGCAACTCTCCAGTCAAATCCATTGCGTAAGTAGAACCACACAACTATCATTTATCTGCAGAGCTCTTGCTTACTTGAATTTGATTTTGTTCAATTCTAATGCAGAATGATAAGGAAGACATACTCTCAAGGTTCCTTGTGGAGAGTGAAAAGGACCCGGAGAAGATGAGCGATAGATATCTTAGAGATGTAATACTGAATTTCATAATCGCAGGGAAAGATACTACTGCAAATACACTGTCATGGTTCTTTTACATGATGTGTAAGCATCCTCTGATTCAGGAGAAGATCTCACAACAAGTGCGACAAGTGATTGATGATGATGGGTGTGGAAATGTTGATGATTTTGTTGGAAAGCTTACAGAGGAAAAACTAGACAAGATGCACTATCTTCATGCAGCCTTAACTGAGACACTGAGATTGTATCCTGCTGTTCCAGTGGTAATTTTTCCCCATAGTTCCACTTAACAATGTATGATATATATTATGGTAGGATGGATTTTGTATTTGTTAAGAGAAATGATCACACAGGCCAATGTCATTTTGAACCATGACTTATCCATGGTATGGCCCACCAAATGAAAGATCTGAACCATCTGATCATTAAGCTAAATGAGCCCTTTTCCACGAATAAGCAGATCAATGGAGCTCAAGAATGACACAGAGAAATTTAACTTTAGACTTGCGTGAAAATAATCAAAAGGAACCATCCATCAAGTAGTACTACGGTTCCTGAGGGACAGAAATATAGTTTCTTTTGTAGTATTGTTTTGCATGTGTTCTGTTTTAATCTATTTGTAATTTGGGGGCTACTGTGTTTTTCATTTTAAGTCAAGTTATAATGCTAATGTGGTATTTGACAGGATGGGAAGTGCGCGGAAATAGATGATATCCTCCCTGATGGTTTTAAAGTGAACCAAGGGGATGGGGTGTATTATTTGGCCTACTCAATGGGAAGGATGACTAACATATGGGGGGAGGATGCAGAGGAATTTAGACCGGAGAGATGGCTCAAGAATGGAATTTTCTGTCCTGAATCGCCTTTCAAATTCGTATCCTTTCATGTGAGTTTAAACTTTCAATCATTGTTGAAGTATAGTTCTATAACTCATTGATTTAAGCCTCAAATGAGTTAACCCCACTGCACATTTATTATTACAATTTAGCAAGTTCTAAGTTACTAGCACATGCAAAAAAAAGTTATTTTACGCCCTAATTGAGTCTTCAATTGACCTATTGGAATCTTCTAAATTTGATTAATCTGGTTGGACATATGTTCATGAACATTCGGGAAATATCAAAAGATCTGAAAGTAAAAGGTGAAGTTCTTCAACTGTTTCACATCTTTAAGAACATGAATCATTTGATTGGATTCCAAAAACCCAATAGATGCCAGTAACATACAAAAACCTCCTCCTTTTCTTCTACTTCATCACTATTAGTACTGATACTGTTAGTGGTACTGGTATTCTCATCATTATCAGTATAAACTACCTGAAGTTTGATGGAGTGCCTTGAATATTCATTCACATTTGAGGTTGTTCTTCATGATAGTTGGTAACACTTTCTTGTTCGTAGGCGGGTCCACGAATCTGCTTGGGGAAAGAATTTGCTTATCGACAGATGAAGATAATCTCCATGGTCCTCCTTCGTTTCTTTAAATTCCAAATGGAGGACGAAAAGCAGCAAGTAAGATACAAAACCATGTTTACACTCCACATTGATGGAGGTCTCAAGCTTCGTGTATTTGCAAGGTTGGTATCTAGTTAGGTAAGTACATGAGGGATATTTTCTATATTGTGGCATTTCCCATGCAATAAAGCCACACAATGACACAAAGAGGAAGGCTGTTTTGATTTCTAAAGTTTGGGACCATCTGTGTATTGTGGCCTCACCATTATTGCAGTAGCTAATGTCACAAACTCCATGGCGAGCCAGTGTGGGATGTCAATAGGAATTTAGGTCTTCATGTGTAAGAAAATGTGTTTTTAGATTGAATATATTGCTTTTCTTTCAGAGACTACAGAGCTTGAATCATATTGCTATTGTTATTTTTACTTGTATGCTCAACATATATGTTTTGAGAACTATAGTCTAAAGTTATACTGATATAATCTCTCCTTGTCTCGATCCTCATTTGGGTCCAAATTTCCAGCTTTATAGTTTGATGCTGAATCTGAATCAAGCACAGTGAGATAAGTGTCAAACTCAAAAATTGAGATGGATCCCTTAATCTCTTGTACTCACATAGAAAAGTTCCAAAGAGTTACACTTACTGGAGACTTCTTTGGCAAGAACAAAAAAAACCCGCATTGACTGATTCTATTGGGAGTCTTATTTGTGGAAGACAAATCAAATCTTACACTAAGTGGGATTGCATGATCTTCCTACAACCTCACACTTGACAGGAATGTCATGTACATAAACTATTCTTCATCCATCCTCGTATACATTACATGCTTGACTATTTAGATAGTAACTCAGTGTAAACAAATAATCAATTCAAAAAGTGAAACACCCGAGATATTAGATGTCCTGCAAACCATTTATCCACTTTCATTGATTATTGAATTACAAATAGTTATGTATTGGTTGTCAAGGATTTATTAATTCTTTAAAATTGAGTTGGATTTTAATATGATATAAAATCCAAAACGATGTGCTTATTTACATCTCTGCTTTGGTTCTTATGCTCAAAGGAGGCTGTCTCTTGTCTTCGTTTTTGAGATGGAGAGAATAGAACCAAGACCCTAAATCTACTCTGTCCACATCCCAGCTATGAGATCTGAATCGTTGAAACGCACCACGGGCTCTTATGCCAATTGATGGAATTGAATGTGGAGAGTATCCAACCGTAATGCTCCCTTATCCTCATATAGACAAGTCCAAAAAGAGTCGCACCCGTGAAACTTCTTCGCCAAAAATCCACATCCACTTATCGTATTTGGAGTCTCTTGTGGGGACTGATGTAGTGGTACAGTAAGTGAGATTGTATTCTTCGCATGTCTTTTGCCATGCTTAATGTGACGCGAAACCTGTAACATGTGGGCCATATGATTTCATACCATGTTTCTTTTAGGGATCCAACTCGCCTTCATCCCCTACATGTACATTAAAAGAGCAACAATTCACAGTAAAAAAAAACAATCACTAGTAACTAGGAATGAAAATAGGTCAGGTTCTGACTCCATATTTAAATTAGAAGTTTGCAACTGCACCTATACTCAAAAGTGCCGGTATCTGGGCTCCATACTTGGTGTACTTGAATTTATATTTAGTTTGGTTGTCGCATGGGGTTAATTATTTCAAAAAGTCTACATGTCTCGATTCTCTGGCCCGATTTATGGCCCGAACCATTCAACTTTCTGGCGGGAGTTGAAAAGTTGAATGGGATCGGGCCATAAATCGGGCCAGGAATCGGGACATGTAGACTGACTGTAATTATTTTGGTACTTGAATATGAATCCAGTGAATGTGGACATGGATGTCTTAAGTCCTTAAGCGGACCCCAATAATGAAGGGTCCAAATAATGGAGCCATTTCTGGAATTTTCAGTCTGTGTCCTTGATGAAATTTTCAGATGGTCAACTCTCAAAATACTCATAAAAATCCTGGGTCCTCTAAAACCCACATGAAAATTATGATTTCGCCTCCAAAACCTACATGAAAATCATGAAGATGTTCCAAAACCAACTACCTCTTTGGGTCCGCCCCATCAAAATTCTGTGTTGGCCATTGCCTCGACCCAAGGGACACTAATACGAATTGAGCCATGCTACTTGTCCCGGGTGTCATGTCCCGGGACTGGCCCGACTCCACATGGGGAGAAATGACCAAAATGCCCTCCCATGTGGAGTCGGGCCTGTCCCGGGACATGAAATCCGGGACAGGTAGACTTTTTGATACGAATTTACCAATCCAAATTCAACATAACCTAATTTTGGCCCTTTCGGAGCCTCGCATGTTAATGGTAGGTGATTTTTTTATCAATGCCATCCACAAAAGCAGACCAGAATTTACTAAGGTCCAATCACACTGAGGTCTCCTGGGCTGGTTTGGTCTAGAACAAGTGCTTGCATCCCAGATTGGCTTGCTTCAGCTGGTGCCTCCTCCATAGAAAAAAGCCCACTGACCAGAGGGCTAAGCATAGAGGTAGCTCAATGGCTTCCAGATGCTGTCTTTGTCTCAACACCGAAGAAGACGACATCCACATTTTCTTCTCTTGCTTCTTTGCGCTTCAGGTTTGGAGATGGATATTGAGTCTAGGTGCTACTGCCCCTGCCCTTCCTCTGTCAGCAACAGTGAGATGGTCTTCCTTAACTCAGGGCATTGATGGCCTTAGTAGAAATCAGGTTGCAACGATCTTCTTCCATGCCATCTTCGTGCTCTGGTCTCTCCGGAACGATTTGAAGCACCGGAATAGAAAGCCCTCATTGGTAAGAGCTCAGATCATCTTCTCTGGCCGGATGAGAGAGCTGGCCAGCTCTCTGCACGTGCCTGTCTCAACCCTTCCTCATCCTATCCTGCGTGGCTTGGGCCTGGGTTGAGCTGAAGTGTTGTGCTCTGCTTTCCTTTTCTTTGTGTGAGCTTTGCTGTGACCCAATGGCTTCCTGCTGTTGGGTTTGTAGCCCTTTCTTGTGTTGTGCCTTTTTTGTCTTCTGTTGGTGCCCTCTTAGTTGTGTTGTGCTTTGTTGTTTGCAATGCTGTTTTGTGCTGTGGTGCTCTCTTCTCCTCCCTGTCATCTGGATCCCTCTTTTAGTTGTTTTGTTTTCGGTTGGTTAGTGTCCCTCCTGTTTTGAGTAGGCCTTTCTGTTGCTTTCTTTTGATTGTATTCTTCCTTCTCTTTGTCCCGGGGGCTTTCCCCTTTTTCTTTTTTTTTTTTAAATATAAATTTACCATTAAGCAAAAAAAAAAATCCACAAAAGCAGACCCCTTGAATAGTGGGTGAGACCATTGTGCGAGAATTCCATTAACACGCGGATGAGGACGTACACCCAATTTCGTTGGCCATATCCCATATAGTTTTACCCGGAGCATGTGAATAGAAGGGTTTGAATGTGCCTAGTGTCCCTCGGGCTCAAGGAGGATAGAAGGGTTTGAATGTGCCCAGTGTCCTTCGGGCTCAAGGTCAAAAGCTCCGGAGTTGTGTTGTGCGGGAGATGTATTAGATTATCAAATACATAAATAAATAGGGGGGGTCTTCATATGCATCCATCCCTCACCATTTTTGGTGAGGGACACCCCAAAAGAGGGAGTTTCAAGTACAAAAGTGTACTTTTGTACCTCACATCAAGAACACTTTTGTATTTGAAACTTTCCCTTTTGGGGTGTCCCTCACCAAAAATGGTGAGGGATAGATGCATATGAACATTACCCAATAAATAGATGGATAAGTCTACGATCATAATAATGATAATCTCATTGAAAACAAAATGAAATATTGGGTGATCTAAATTAGTGCGATCATAATAAAAAGATTGGAAGATCAATGACAACGCTACATTACATGGTCGGATGATCATGACCATTCGATGAAGGGTAGGCACATTTTAACAAATGTGTTTATTTTGCATGGCCTTCGTTCAGTGGCCTATCATCATCCATCTATCTATTGTGTTTGTCAATGGACCACACTAAATTGTCTTATTGTATGTGGCACAGATTTTGGTGAAGATCATTTTTCTCTAAAAACATGAAACATTTTAATCTATACTTGTCGTTCAGAAAATGTACAAAAGGAAGGATCTCATGGATTCAAGAAGCACTGGTATTTTTCAGGCATGGATACTGACTTGCCATGGGGCCATGGCTTTATCTTTACAACCTTTACTTTCTAATGTGACGACTGATAACAATAGAAATTTAGGACTAGGATGTTCATGGGCTACTTTTGAATGGGCCAAAGCTTGAGTAAGACCAACACAATGTCATGTGAACTAGATGTTATCTTTTACCAAATACAATGTCATGTAAACCAGATGGCTTGCATGTATGAATGTAAATAGGTTCCCGATTCATCGATTACCTGGAGGTTTCAACTCGTTAAAAACCGGATCTGGATCCTTATTTAGGCCCCGATAAGTAAATGGGTTCGGGTTTGGTTCCACCTTGGTTTGGACCCTTGGACCCAAGACCCGACATATTACCAAAATTCTCGAAAATTTCTCCTAAAAACCATGCTTTTCTAATATCATTCTCTACCTAGACCCGGACTTGTCCCATATATGGTTTTGGTTCCAGTTCCGGAGCACATAAATCAGTTTTGAAACGGTTCCGAATCCAGATCTGGTTCCACTTTCTCCTGAATGGTTCCAGCTCCGGGTCCACCATGGACCCAGACCGGAATCAATTAGTTTACAACCCTACTTTCATGTGACAAAAATGGCCCGACAAAGCACAATGAAGTCAACAGCGTGGGGCCCACTTTTCCGATGATGAGGAAGAAGATCGACGTGTTGGTGTTGGGGTTCGCTACGGCGTCTTTTGTCAACTCTGAGGGTAAGGACTGGCCCACTGGCACCAAATTTTGTTTCAATTGAAGATATTTCACACATCTAAAAACATGTGGTCAAGTCATGTGTTTTGCAGGTGATGATTTGTAATAAATTTGGGTCAGATGAAACAGTGACTTCGAGTGGTTTTAGATTTCAGAGTGGCCCCCACAGATAGATTTACATGAATGGACTCCTAGAACCTAAATCCATCTAATCGTTTTAAAATAGACGTAAGTGGCCCACATGAGTACAGGTCTCGCAATTTCCCATTTAGTGGGAATGACCACTCACATGCAATCTTTTACTTGGTCATAACAACTACATGTCTAAAGGTAATAACTCATCCACCACCCTGTAAATGGCTTATGACTGACCGTTCGATCAATGTGATTCTTGAAATGTGGTTCTCATGCTTTGAGTGGGACCACTATGAACACAATTTCAAAGGCCCAACGTAGAAAGCCTAGCACATTAATGGAAAATCACATCACAGGCACAGCCAACAAGACGAAATCTGAAAACAAACAAATGTGTCCCGATAGTTTTCTCACGTCTTTAACTTGGAACAGATGGCGCCTTGCTCCATGATCTGGACCATTGATCAGATGGTAAGCAAAAGAGATAGACCATGCCCCATCCCTGATTAGAAGATCCCGTCCATTCAATAATTGGTCGTTTTTCCCTCTCATAAATCTAGACAATTTGATATGGAAGCACAGGTGGAGATTGAACTTTTTGTAGAGACATTTTAATATGACAAGAGAGACATTAATGTAAAAGTCAAACATTCATTTGGAAAACCTCACGGAAAGAAGAAGGAATTTTTTTTAGGTCGGGAGCATTATTCCCAAAGGAGCGTTGCAAGCACAAGCCAAAGTGTTGAACATCACATAGCAAGGAAAGAAAAAATTAGTGTTCAACATGATCACGCAACCACCCATCATCGCTTTAAGCGGAAGAAGCTAAACCAGATAGAACTACACACATTGCATATGGTTCATTTCCCATATAAACGGACCTTGTACCGCCCTTTCTATGTTCATTGGTACCTCATCTCAACACTTTTCTAATGGATACCATTATCTCATCTTCCTTTGCAATCTCTCTTCTCTTGGCAATCTTCATTCCCACCTTGCTCTATGTCCTAAGCTTTGCAGTCTCCTTCCTCTTCTCCTACATGAAGGAACTGGTTATAAGTGAAGTGCATAGACCCCCTATAACTGGTACTAGGGCTGCACATGGGCGGTTTGGATCGATTTAATACTAAAACCAACAATCAAACCGAACATGTCGGTTTTTTAATTAACCGATCCTATTCGACCAATGGGGAGGGCTTAAACCAAACCAAACCGAACCAAACGATTCGGTTCGGTTCGGTCGGTTAAACCGTTATTTTTTATTTTTTATTTTTTTGAAAATCAGACATTGAAATTTCAAAATGATGATACCCCATCCTTTGCATTTATTCCAATGTTTATTGCAAACATAAAAATCCAACATTCCAGACTGGACTAAACGCATATAAAAAATAATTCTACTCCAAAAAGAGAGTTTGGACTAAACGCAAGAAAAAAAAAAAAAAAAAAAAACCAGCTTGCTGTGAAACATTCATTCCACATGATACCATTTAGAATTACAATAGAATAATAGTTCATGTTAAGAAAAGTCATCAAAAGGCTAGACCCTACTGGCTTTTATAGCATTATCAAGAATGCAGCATTCTTATAAAAACTTCATTGAAATGAGATAGGAATTATGATGGAAGAAAAACACCCCATACAGTAATCCCTCCATCTACAATGAAGTATCAAAAAGCATTTGAGAGATTAGAGAAGATGCACTGAGGCAGTGTTGATGGTTGAGTTCATATAAGAATGGAGTTGTGGAATGTAACTTTGAAAGTAGTAAAAAACAAAACCCTAAGGCTAAAATAGTAAAAAAACAATATTAAGTTACTGCATACGGTCGGTTCGGATTAAGCGGTTAACCGTGGGCTCAAACCGATAACTGACCGATGTAAGCGGTTTTTATGATTTTCAAACCGTTAACCAAACCGATCTATTATAAACCAATCCGAACCGCCTGGTTCGGTTGGTTCGGTTCGGTTTTGCAGTGATACCGGATTTTTTATACAGCCCTAACTGGTACCATGTTTGATATAATCATGCACTTCAACACCCTCTATGACTACCTTACATCCACTGCTCGCAAGTACCCGACTTTCCGTATGATCGCTCCATTTCATGACCGCATCTTCACGAGTGATCCGGCCAACATTGAATACGTCCTCAGAACCAACTTCTCTAACTATAGCAAGGTAAAGAAAATTCAATTGCAACATAAGTGTGCTATGTTGGTTTTAAATTTGTGGAAGGTTATGTATTGCATTTGCAGGGGGAGCATATATGTAGCGTATTGAAGGAACTCTTTGGAGATGGGATCTTTTTAGCAGAGGGCGATAGATGGCGGCACCAGAGGAAGCTTGCAAGTTATGAATTCTCCACCAAAAGTTTGAGGGAATTCAGTAGCACTGTCTTTCGTGAGAATGCTGTGAAGTTGGCAGGAAAGGTTTCGGATGCTGTGGCCGCCAGCAAGGCCTTCAAAATACAAGCTTGGTCATTGTTTTTCCCTAGAATGTGCTTGATAAAAGGACATGAACAGCATCTAGATGTGCTATTTGGTGCAAGAGGGGCCAATTTTCTAGTGATCAGGACAACCCCATAAAATGTTGGTCAATTTTCTCTTTTGTAGGATCTGTTGTTACACCCTGACCCAAATTAATCGTGATTAAGGCTAATTAATTAAGATTAATGCTAATTAAGCGTGAATAATTGGGTTAGTGAAGGATTAATAACCAAAGAGAGACAAATTAGTCTCAAATGATGCATTAAGCATAATGAAATGAATTTAAATGGGATTGAATTGGTTAGAAGTGAGTTTAGACTCAAACAAGGTAGGCTAAAGACTTTTTCGTAAATACGGATTTTAACGTATTTCGTCAAATACGGAAATTCTTGATGCCAACGTGTGCATCTCGAATAGTACATTAACTTTCATAATAAGCGCGATTCCATTTGACCTCAAATGGAACAAATGAGGCTTCATTTGAGTCAAAATGAAATAAGACTAAATAAGAGGGGGGTTTTGTGTAAATGAACATTATATTAGAATGAAATGAGTGAATGAACTCATTTCATCTCATTTCACCTCCAGAGACCTAGCCATTGTCATCTCCTTCGTTTCCTTTCCTTTCTCTTCCATTCTTTCTCCATTGAGAGTGAGATTTGGATTGGCTTATTGGCTTTGGATGGGTGTGGCGTCATTTTCGTCTTCTTCCTCAAGCCATTCCGACATTGTTGAAGTGTAGAGCTTGAGAAAGATCTCAAGATTTCTCCCTTTGAGCCTCAAGTAAGTAGCTAAGTGTTCTTATAGAGCTTTTGAGTTCCATTGGTTGATTTGTGAAAGTTTCTAGCATAAATGGCTCATAGGAGTTCATTTGAATATTTTCATGGATTAGGGTTTGAGATTTAGGGATTCGGAGCTCAAGCCAAGCTATTAAAGAGGGCTTTGAGTGCATTGACTTCAAGAGGCAAGTATAAACAATTTCTTTGTGATTAATGTTAACCATTGTAGAAATTTGTAGAATTTATATGGATTGAATGTGAAGATTGATGGATATTAGTGGTACTGTTAGTGAATGGATGATGTATGAGGAGAGAACTTGAAGTTCCAATGATCATTATTAAGAGTATGCATTTTCTTGGATTTTTATAGATTGTAGGAGAGACTAGAGTTCAAGGAACTCAGTTTTCAGAAATGCTTCAGAAGTTTTGAAGCTCGAATGGGATTCTGGGTGAGTTTCGGCTAGCCGCAAGGCTAACCGTGAAGCTAACCATCGGAATCCATAAAGCTAACCGCCAGATTTCGGCTAGTCGAAACTCAAATTTCGGCTAGCCGCGAGGTAATCGTGACCTGACCGAAGTTGAGTTAGAATTTCTTGTCAAAAAGCCAACTTCTGGAAAGTTAACCGCCAAAATTCGGCTAGCCGCCAGTTAGAGGTCGGCTAGCCGCCAACTAGATTTCGGCTAGCCACTAGCTAGATTCGGCTAGCCGCCAACCAAGTTTCGGCTAACCGCGAGATAACCACCGAGCTGACCTGATATTGGCCAACACATTAATTGTGAGTAAAAATTTGGCCAATCGATCGGACCTAACAGTTCGATCGATTGGGGGACTCAGTTTGAGTCCAATGAATTTTGGATTTTTGTAAAAGTTTGGAGCACTCCTTGTGAGTATAAATGCTCTCTGGATTAGTTCAAAGATCAATCATGGAGTAAAGTGAAACTATTAAGAATTAAGGGTAATGAAGGAAGAATTTCATAGTTAATTAATTGTGGTCTAAACTTCCATGGGTGTTAACTACAGGGACTATAATGCGCATATCAAATATATAAATGTGATGCTCATCAAGAATAACACGTGCGTTGGTAACCGTTGGTTACACGTATATGGTTGTTTATGATTGAGATAGAATTAAATAGAAACATGATTGACTAGCAAGTCCCTCATCTTAACACTGATAGAATTAAATAGAAACATGATTGACTAGCAAGTCCCTCATCTTAACACTGTGTCCCAATCTAATGAGATTGGTATCATTAATCTTCTCTTCCCTTGTTATGAAGGGAATCATGGAATTGAATCGGATCTAGAAGTGGATTGCTCACTAAAAACATTGACCCTTGAGTCTGGCACTACCTAACTATTATACTAGAACTCTAAATGAGTTCAATAAATTAATAAATGAAAGAAATGACTAATCTTACTGCAGTAGATGGATTTGGGAGAGTTCTGGAGCTCCGTGGTGATGCTAGTTGTCCATGGCCCGGACACTAGTAAGTCCCACTAAATTCCGATCGTATCTATGGGTATTGATCGATGCCTTCCATTTGAAAGAAGAATCATTCCTTTGAGGGAAGATGGTAATAATGAATCCTTCATTTAAGAGAAGATGGTAAATGAAATGAAATAAATGCTATGATAGTGACCACCTTATACATGTCCACAGGATTGACTTTTATGTCTGCTTATTGTTATTGTAGGAACTTTCTAGACTTATCTAGAATTGAAACTGTTACTGATATATTGAATGAGTCTAACTCATGGATTAAAATGTTATTGCAAGATCTATTTATACATTGTTGAACCGTCGTGTTCACTAGTATTATTGATGGCATTACAGGCCCATTTGCCCTTGCCGGTGCAACAGCGCCCCAGGCGGGAGCAGAGGAGACCGCTCCAGTTCCTCCAGGAGGACTGAACGAGTGGAATGGCCGGGATACCATTTGATATGGGTATCCGAGAGCGAAACAGGGATTTGAACATTTTGAGAGAATGTTATGGAAAAATGTTTTGAGAAGTTATTCTTTTGTATAATCATTTTGGTATGTAACTAATTGACATTATATAATGTTTTGGACATGCACTGATTGACAAGTAAACGATGGAAATGATACATGTATGAAGAACATTATTTTGTATACATGTAAATCGTAAATTGTTTTTGTCAAATATAAATGTTTCCGCAAGTTTGTATATTTGACAGGTTTATTGAGATTGTTATCCCTTGTGGATTTTATTTTAACTTCGGTTAATTTGGGATTTACGGGAGTAAGTATGGGCTCACGGCTCGGGGTTACCGGATCTCGGGCCCTGGTCGTGACATCTGCTTATGAAATCAACCTTAGATTCAATATTTAAGGTAGGATTTGGAGTCGATCTCAACAGCCTCTCTCCATCGGACAACTTGGGTAGCCAATTTAGCAAAGCATTTGAGGATGTAAACGCCAGCATCTACTGGAGACTTCTTGATCTCTTCTGGAAGCTAAAAGAAATCTTTGAACATGGGTTCGGAGGCTGCTCTCAAGAGAAATGTCAAAGTCATGCATGAATTTGTGTTAAGGTTAACCCAATGCAAGAGGCAACAAATGAAGACCAAAAGAACAAGCGTAAGAAAATACACAGAACCTAGTCCAATTCAGCTATGTTTAGTACTTTAACAGGTGTACACCTTAAATCCGACCTACAACGAATTGGGTTCTCCCTAGCATCCAAATGCAGTCTTTACAAAGAAGAAGAAGTTGCAAAGAAGAAGAAGAACCACCAATCACCTCTTCTTCTTCTTCCTTTTTGCCTGTACCATATGGACTTGAATCCTTCAAGCTTCCAATGCTTAGCAGCCCTACGCCTTCTCTACTGCTTCTCTCTAGACCACACTTTCTTCAAAGAATGACAAGAAAGGCCAGAAGTTCATGGCGTCGATATTCCTCTCTGTGATCTACTCAATTTAGGTATTTTCGAAAATCATCTACTCACCTTCAACCAGATCACTGCTCACCTCCTTCAAGAGCTCTGCTTCTCCCTGAAGAAGATCTCCAGCCTCTCTGGAGTCCTCAGCTAAGTTCGATCACCAATTTACTGAATCTTGCTGATCACCCAGTTCCATGCATTGATTTCCAGCAGCACACGACTGCAGTTGTCCCAGGCGATTTCTGTTGTAGATTTGGTTGAAGCGATCCTCATACTCTGGCAAGACCTCGCTCTTCCCATGGATACTCAATTTAGGTTGGCTTTCTCTTGGTGTTTTCCTCCTTCGCAGCGTTCTTCAGGCGCTGGGAGGAAGGTCCAGCAGATCGGCGCTTCTGATCTGGCTCCCTCAGTTCCGCCTGCAGAGGATCTCCTATCCTCTTTTCTGTCCTCTGCTTCGCTCCTCTCTGCCGAGCTCACTTCAGTTTCTTCTTTCTACATTTTTTGTCATTGCAGCTCCTCTGTGAAGATCTGATTCTTCCTTCGTGTAATCTCCTTCTTTCTTCTCTCTTTGCTTCTTTGTTTTCTCTTTTCCCGTTTAGGGCTTGTATTCTGTTCTCTTTCTCTCTTTCTCAATAAACTTACCCATTATACAAAAAAAAAAAATATCCGATTTTTCCAATTTCATGACCGAAATTCAGATAATGTCACTAAGTCGTTTAAGACTAGTCAATATTTTTTAAAACCTTTTTGCGCTACATGACATGATATCATGGGATGAGATCTGTCATTTTCTTTATCATACACTTCTGCAACCATCAAGCTAATTCATTTTTTAAAGAACGCTAAAAATGACATTTCGTGAAAAGTAAATACACATCTTTATCAATATTTCTCTAGTTCTACCATTCAGATTGAAATAAGATGCTAGCTGCATAAAAACCATGACACCATGAGACAGTCCTATGATATCGTGGGATTTATCAATGTCTATGGCATACACTGTTCCCATAATCATGTCATGCGAACTGTGCCAAAAAAGTTAAAAAATATATTGACCACGTCTTTGGCAACATTATCTCAGTTTTGTCGTGAAATTGGAAAAATCCGATTTAAGGTGGACTAATATATCAAAACCCCTATTTTAATTGTTATTGAATGATGGGCGAGAAAATGTCTGGTTTGTGTGAGCAGGAAATTAAAGAGGATATTCTATCCAGGTTTCTGATAGAGAGCGAAAAGGACCCAAAGAACATGACTAATCGATACTTAAGAGATATAATATTCAGTTTCATCATAGCAGGAAGGGACTCCACTGCAAACACTCTTACATGGTTCTTTTACATGATCTGCAAGTACCCGCTCATCCAAGATAAGATAGCTCAAGAACTGAAAGAAGCAACAAAAGCAGACCCTAATGTGTCCATTAGCAAATTTGCGGCGAGCATAACTGAAGAAGCTCTAGAGAACATGAACTATCTCCACGCTACACTTTCTGAGACTCTCATACTCTATCTTGTGCTTCCAGTGGTAATGAATTTGTCCCTGCTTTCCTCCATTTCTAACATACACTCAATTGCCAAGTAAGTAACATTTCATCATCTGCTATGATATTGTCCCCGGGCAAAGCGGGGTAAGTCAGAGTTTTACTTTGACGCAAAAGCAAACCCCCAATTTCGCCACATGAGCTTTAGATTTAGCGCCCATCGCCTGTGGAATTCCTCCCCCAGTCAGCAAATGGAGCCAAATCCGCCATCCCTCCATCCAATTTAGATTTAGCTAAGCCACATAAGTCTTAAGTTTTCAGCAATTCTTCTTGATTGAAGATTACATCCCTCAATCAACTTCAAAAGGCACTCTATCTGGAAGCTGAGCCAAAGGATTCTCAGATATTTTCATAGAATGACTTTGCAAAACTAGATTGCATAACTTGTATGGTTCATGTTCTCTCCTCCCATCTGACACTTGTAAAGACAGCTCTATGTAAATTGTTTTGTAAAAGAAGACTTAATCTTTCTTTTTCGGTAGTCTTGTGTTTGTTCTCATTCATATATATATATATATATATATATATATAGAATATTCTTGTGCATCCATCCCTCACCATAGGGTGAGGGACACTTCCATAAATGGAAATTTTTAAGTACAAAAGTGAATTTTCAAGTACATAGGGTGAGGTATTGTGACGCATCGAAGTCCCACATCGACTATAGAGAGGAAAGTGAATGGGGTTATATGTAGAGCTTACACCCTTACCTAGCATGAGGCCTTTTGATGGGTTGAGGCCCATCAGAAGCAAAACCGTGAGGTCTGTGGGCCAAAGCGGACAATATCATTCATGTGTGAAGGGTGGGGCGTTACAGATGGTATCAGAGCCGACTCTCGACTAGTTCGAGCGTGGGTTCCACCCTTACCTAGCATGAGGCCTTTTGATGGGTTGAGGCCCATCAGAAGTAAAACCGTGAGGCCTGTGGGCCAAAGCGGACAATATCATGCATGTGTGAAGGGTGGGGCGTTACAGGTACATTTCCTTATTTTCATGTGCAAAAGGGAAAGTGCCATCACCCTATGGTGAAGGATAGATGCACATGAATGTTCCCCATATATATATGATAATATTCAAGTGCATCCATCCCCCACCATTTGTGGTGTGGGACACCCCTTTTTGGGAAGTTTCAAGTACAGAAGAGAAGTGTACTTCTCTTTTGTACCTCATTTTTGTACTTGAGACTTCCCCAAAAGGGGTGTCCCTCACCACAAATGGCGAGGGATGGATGCACTTAAAGATCCCTCATATATATATATATATATATATTGCTAAATGATCCACAGACTGTTATAAGGATAAGGCACAGCAGAAGCATATGTTTACATGAGATTAAGATAAGAGCCATCAACTGGGATATTATCTCAAGTTCTATTGCAACCGGATATTTTTGGTTTATTGAGATCTTCCATAACTTGCTTGGCACAACATTGTCAGCTGGGAGGATCCTAATCCAAATACTTAATCTTAGAATCAATAGGCAGCCTAGCTCCACCTCTTACACAACTTTGAGAGGCAGACTTTTTTAGTCCTTTTGGTTTAATGATTTTATCGAAAATATTCCCTTAGACTCACTATAGGTTAAAAATGACCTTTTTAGGGTTTTTTTTCCCTGAGTGGTGGTATCTCCAATCACCCACATACATGAGCGGGGATATCCCCGCTCATTTCTTCTTCTTTTTTTGCTTCACAGTTAAGTAACGATATTATTGCTCGAGTTAATTTTTTTCTAAAAAAAAATCTTCTTTTGAATGGTGATCACCTAGTGATGGAGGTTGGATGGTGATGATGAGTGAAGTTGAAGATGACGGTGAAAAGGAGATGTGAAAATGAGTATGCTCGGTTACAGGTATGAGGTTGCTTTAGGTGCTGTGAGTTTTTTTTTTTTTTTTTTTTTGCTGAATTGCAAAATTGAATTAAGAAAAAAGGGGGGGGGGGGGGGGGGGGGTGGGGTGGGGGGGACAGAAGCAACAGAAAGCAAACAAGCAGCCACACAGGGCTGAGAACAAAGAAAAGAAAAGGAGCCAGGCACTATCTTACAAAATGATAGGGCAGATTACATAAGAGAAAGAAAAGAGTGTAAAGTTCTACTTGAAAAAGGAAAAGAAAAATTCTTCAGAGAAGCAGTTGCATCCATCAAAAAAATTAACAGCAGAGTCAAGGGAAGAAGACAAACTGTTAAAGACCACCTGGTTCTTGACCTTCCAAAGACTGAAGATGGCAGTGATGAAGATGGCTCCCAAGCCCTTCTTGGCTCTGAGACAGGAATTGGCAGATAGAGAATCCCTCATGGAGGAGGCAGTGCCAGAAGGTCCAAATTTAAACTTACCTTTGTCCTGAAACCAATCCCAGAATGAGGCATTGAAGGGGTAGAGGAAGAACAAGGAGAATGCAGATTCTTGGTGAGATCCACATAAGTAACAGGAAGAAGCCAGCTGAACACCAATGGACTGAGCCCAGGCATTTGTTGGAAGTTTGTTGTGGAACAACTTCCAAGCAAAGCAGACCAAGGAAGGCTTGAGAAGGATGTTCCAGGCAAACTTATACCAGGGAATGGTGGGACGTTTGAAACGGATGGAGTCCCAGGCAGCAGCAAAGGAGAGGTGGCTGGAAATGGAGCTTGACCAAACCAGCAAGTCAGGCTCAGCAGCTAGGGAGAAAGTTGTGAGAAGAGAATTGCAAAATGAGGCAGCCGGCTGAGGAAGGTTGATGCTTAGAATCCTCTGGCTGTTGGAGATGAAATCATGAGCAGAGCCAGCCCAGGGAAAGTGGATGTCAAGGAAGATCTGCGCCAGAGAGAGAGGGCCATGCCATTTATCATGCCAAAAACTAACACTTTTCCCATCACCTAAAATCCAGTGACTGTTGTTAAAAAGAAATTGAGATTTCCTCTTGATTGGTCTCCAGATGCATGAACCAGAGGATAGGGAGCAAGGGTACCAGGGAGAGAAGCCTCTGAAATATTTTCCTTTAAACCAGGAGGCCCAAAGGGAGGAAAAGGAAAGAGCTGCCCAACCAAGTCTAATGGAATTGGCATGAATCAAATCCCTGAAGAGACGAAGGCCCAGCCCTCCTTCAGATTTAGGCTGGCAAACAGAATTCCAATTGAGGGGGCTTCTCTTAAGGTGATCAGAACCTCCAGACCAAAGAAAATTCCTCATCCATTTCTCCAGGAAGATGCAGACCGAGCTGGGGATAGGAAGAACTAGCAGGATGTGCACAGAGAGGCTTTGAAGCACATGTTTGACAAGGATGAGTCTCCCAGCAAAGGAGAGCATGTTCTTTTTCCAATCGGATAGCCTTTGCCTAAAAGTATCCTTCAAGCTCTCGAAGTAACAGGCTTTGGGGCTCCCAATGAATAGAGGAACACCCAGGTATTTGGCTAGGAAGAAAGCCTGAGGAATACCAAAGGATCTCAACACTCTGACTTTAAAAGACTGCCTGCTATTGCCAAATAGGACATGACTTTTCCTGAGATTGAAGTGATGGCCAGCTGAAGATTGGTAAGCTTCCAGCAGATCTTTGATTGCTTTAATACTCCTAGGAAAAGCTTTGAAGAAAAGAAAAATGTCGTCTGCAAACAGCAAGTGGCAGATTGAGGGAGAGGCTGGCACACTGTAAACCGGATGCACTAGCTGCTGAGAGACCAGATTCTCGATGTTGAGACTGAGAATCTCTTCCGCCAGGATGAAGAGGTAGGGGGATAAGGGGTCACCTTGCCTAAGCCCACATTCCACTGCAAAGTAGCCGGCAGGCTCTCTATTTATAAGAACAGAACCTTTAGAAGTGCACACACATTCCTAGATAAGGAAAGACCAAGCACTACTAAAACCAAAGGAGTCCAAGGTTTTGAATAAGAAGTCCTAACTCAACTTGTCAAAGGCTTTGGAGATATCCAGCTTCAAGCAAATACCTTTGCCTTTGGCTCCCTTTTGAAGGCTTTAAGTAAGCTCATGGGCCAGAGCAATGTGGTCTTGAGGTTTCCTGCCTTTGATGAAGGCTACCTGGTGAGGGGAAATGAGATCCTGGAGAACAGCAACCAATCTGGTAGCTAAGATCTTGGAGATCACTTTATAGGAGAAATTTAGAAGGCTAATAGGGCGAAAGTCATCAAAGCAGGACGGGGCTGCAACTTTTGGAATGAGAGAAATGAAGAAAGAGTTCGAAGCTTTGAGAAGCTTACTGGACAAGAAGAAATTCTTCACTACATCAATCACAGAGTTGCCAATAATGTCCCAGCAGCTGCAGAAGAAGCTGCCAGAGAACCCATCAGGCCCAGGAGAGCTGGATTTTTTAAGGCTGAAGACAGAAATTCTGATTTCTTCGTTGGAAGGGACAGCTTGAAGCATAGAGTTTTGGGCTGTAGAAACCCTTTTATTATGCGCTTGAAATAGCCTAGGATCCATGAGGACAGGGGAGGGCTTATAGATATCAGAGAAAAATTCCACAGCAGCCGCTTTTAGTTGAGGATGACCTTCAATGATATTGCCATTGAAATCCACTTTGTCAATCCTATTTTTGGAACCTTTGATCTTAGCAGCAAGGTGAAAAAACCTAGTGTTTCTATCTCCTTCCTGAAGCCAGTTAGTCCTGGATTTTTGTTTCCAATGGATCTCTTCAGCTTGAAGCAAGTTTTGGAGATTGCATCTAGCAAGGCCGAGGGCCACTTTAGTGGACTCCAGGGGAGCTGAGTCCATACTTTCTTGCAGCAGAAGAATACTGTTTTCAGCAGCAGAGATGTTAGACTTGAGGTTGCCAAAGACTTCCTTGTTCCAAGACTTTAATTTGATTTTGAGAGACTTCAGCTTCTGATGAAGGGTGAACTGAGGATTTCCCTGGATAGGAATTTTCCACACAGAAGCCACCAGATCTTTGAAGGAAGGGTGGCCAATCCACATTTCCTCAAATTTGAAAGGAATGGATCTGACAGCCAGGGGAGGACGAGTGGACAAAAGGATTGGACTGTGGTTTGAATTTTGCCTCACCAAGTGCTGAAGAAGACCATCATGGTAGGAGATGGACCAGGCGTGGTTAGTGAGTGAGCGGTCCAGCCTGGCAGCCACATAGGAACTTCCTTGCCTGTTGTTGGACCAAGTAAACTTACTACTAGAGATACCTATGTCCATCAGGCCAGAAGAAGCCATCATGTTATTGAAATCCAAAGTAGCAGGGGAATTAATAGGATGGATACTGAGTTTCTTTGCAGCAGAGGAGACAGCATTGAAGTCACCTATGACAGCCCAAGGGTGGTGGGTAGAGAAGGGAGGGGAACACAGGTACTGCCAGAGGGTTCTCCTCTGAATGGGAGTGGTTGAGGCATAAATGCCAGTGATGAAAGAGGGGGAATAATTTAAGGAGGGAGAGATTGATAAAGTTAGGTGCTGGGAGGAGTAGTCAACCACCGCAAAAGAATAGCAAGGAGAATCCTCAGTGAAGCACCAAATAGAGGGGAGAACAGAGGGGTTGGTGGAGTTGGAGAAGAAAGAGGAGTAACCTAGCCTTTCCAGGTTCTGGGACAGGGGAGAAGCATTGGAAGTTTTAGGTTCTGAGAGGAAAATTATGTCAGGGGAGTGAGTTTTGGCTAAGTAAAGGAGGGTCCTAGAAGTTGGGGAGTTAGCAATTCCCCTACAATTCCAATACAGGGTTTTAGACATGGAGATAAGTGGAAGGGAGTAGGCCAGTTAGGGGTTTGAGGCTGGTGGAGCCCTTGGAAGATCGGAGGTTCTTTTTATCTTTTGGTTTTGCCTTCTTTTTTCTTTTTGGTAGGGGGGCCAACTTTGACCAGATCGGCAGAAGTTGGGGACCAGATAAAGGGGACAGGGGCTGCTGAAGAGGCAGGGAGGGTGGGGATGGTGGTAGGGGAAGAAGGCTTTATCTGAAGACAGAGGTCTATTGATAGATTTTTGGAGATATCAGCCTTGAAGCGGCTGTTTTGGGGACTTTGGGGACTAGATAGGAGAGGATGAGAGGCTGGGATGGTAAGGGGAGAGGAAGGAGCCACCTGGATAACAGGATCCAGAACGGAAAAAGGGTTATGGATTTCTAAAGAAGAGGCAGTAGGGGATTTAGGGTCTTCAGTGGGGTCTGCTACAGTGGGAGTTTCTTCTTGAAGGGTGGACTTACCAGGGTCGACCTCTGCTACAGGTTGATTTATGTCTGAAACAGGGGGAGTTTGGAGGAGGCCTGGTGAGGAGGATCTAGGAGGGGGAGGTTTGGATCTTTGCTTCCTTATGGTTTGTGCAGATTGGCACATTCCTTCACCATGCCCAGACCCAAGACACAAAGAGCAGGGGATATTCTCATAGAGGACATCGACAACAACTTTGGAGTCACCTGCAAGGTCCACAACAATGGAGGAGGGTTTAAGCTTTTGGAGATCCAGGTTAATGCAGATTCTGACATAGGAGAGGATTCTTTGGGAGGCTGTTATCTCATCCATCAGGATGGGAGTGCCAATAGAGTTTGCTATAGAGAACAGGATATTCTGGCTCCAGCAATGGAAGGGAAGCCCCTTTAACCTGATCCAGGTAGGTGACAGGGAGGGCCAGGAGAAAGATTCCATGCCAAGAGACCAAGGGAGGAGATGGAGCTTTCTATGGCCAAGGGAGATTGGGGAAGAGGAAAGGAGAGAATCCCGTACCTAGGGGCTGTGGAACCTGAAGAGAAAGAAGCCCTGTTCCGTGAGAGAGATCAGGTTTCTTATTGGCAGGTTCCAAGCTAGGTTGGTATGATGTTCAACCCACTCAAGAGAGGGGCGTCTCCCCTCGAATCTGCCTATCGCCACAAATGAAAAGGACTCCTAGCTAGAGGAGATCATTTCCTTAGGGATGGATGATGGAACGCGCTCCGAGGCGCCGTGGGGCGGCTACCGGGGTCGGCGGAACGTGGGAGTCCGTCGGGTCCGGCCCTTTCGCGCCCTGGCGGGCCCTGAAGCGTGCATCAACATTTCTTTTATGTGGGTGTGCCAGATTTTCTATTTTACTTGGAATTGCAAGTGGTAATCCGGAGATCAACCTTCGCAAGTAAAAAGGAAATCAACTTCTTTCAAGTTTTCCATTGCACAAATATTTAAGAAAAGAGACATTTTCTTAATTTGCCGTGAAAGGCGATTTTGTTTGGCATTTATAGCCGACTTTGGCGTTTATAGCCGATTTACAATTCTTATCAATAATGAAAGACAAGAGTTGTGATTTTTGTCTCTTTAGAAGAATACAAATTACAATGAAAAGCAAGAAAAGGAAGATCTAACTTTTCAGGAGATTGTGGGGGACTCGTTCATATTGACGGTCGCAAGCCATGTATGGGCTTCGCCATCATCCATGCAGATGAGAACAGAAGATGCTCTTGATTCGCTTGGCTTGGCTATAACCTCAGGTTTTTAGAGGACAAAGACCAAGAGAAGGTCCTATGTCCAATAAAAAGCTAAGTAGACGGGCTGAAAAGCCACGTCTAAGCCATTGGAGGTAGCAGGAGAAGGCAAGGACCTTGGGGGGGGGGGGGTACCCCCCAAGGGACTTTTGTCACCTTGTAGTGGTGGCCGGTGCAGAACTTCAGCAGAGTTTTTCTCTCTTTTTCTTTCTCTCAGATCTCTTTCTGATCTTTTTTTCTGATTTTCTCTGATTTTCTCCTCTTTTTTTCTGATTCGAATTTCAATGGAATGCTCTCCTATTTATAGGCTTTTGGTAGCCATTTAGGAGGGTTTATGAGCCTTAATGGCTTTAATGGGAGGAGTTACAAGATTTATTTCTTGATTTTGTAACTCCTTTTTCCTTGAATCTGATTGGCCGATGGAGATTAAGGGCTTTTAATCACCTTAATTACCATAATGGGAGGAGTTTCATGGTTTAAATGCCATGAATCAATTGACTTGTAACTCCCAAATGCTTGCTTCTGATTGGGCCGTCCAAAGAAATGAATTAATGACTATAATAAAGCTAGTCAATTAACCACATTAATTGGTCGCCGAGCAGTCGAAGAGTCGCGGGCCGTGCCGTGTCTTCTGGAATTCTTCTGACGATGATCATCGATGGATCTACATGCTGATCGACATCGGATGAACATGTAACTTCAGACATTGATAGCTAAGAGCGGGCCGGTGACATCTGTCTTGTCGATTTCACGATCGGTCGGACAGAAAGCGCACTTTCTTGGTCAGCCGGTTGACGATCTTGGAGCGATCAATGATGATTTTATACTTTTGACGGCGGATCCGAGACGTCGTCGGATATGAGTCAATTTAAAGCACTAAAAATCACATTTTCAGGAAACCACAGGGGCCAAAGTGTGCGAAACGAGAAAAAAGACGGAAAAACGGGTCACCGGCGGAAAATCCGGTGACCCGGACCTCCATGGTCGCCGGCGACCATGGACCGGCGACCATGGGCCATGGTCGCAGGGGCCTGCGACCATGGGCCATGGTCGCAGGGGCCTGCGACCATGGGCCATGGTCGCAGGGGTCTGCGACCCTGGGGGATTTTTCCCCTTCGGAGCCCGTTTTGCGGTCGTTTTGAGGTCTTTTTCGTCGCCGTTTTCTTCTGTATTTTTCTTGACATTTCTTCTCATTTATTGGCTTGATTTCCCTGTAGAAAACTTGATGAGAATCCTTGCATTTTTAGAGTGCAAAGTTTCCAATTTTCCGGGAAAGCCGAAGACTTTGTCGTGTAGAGCTGCTGATTTTCCGCCAGAAGCTGAAACTTGGTCAAACGATGTCGGAATGACCTGAAATTTGAGGTGAAGCCTCCTGAGCAATAAATAAGACCAACCATAGGCTTTTGTTTGAGTTTTGAAGCCGTTTGGGGTCCCGTCGATGCTTCACTTGATTTTGCTGCGGGGAAAATGCCGAGCTTTGATATGTGGTCAAACGATGTCCGATTGACCTGAAATTTGACGGGGAGCCTATTGGAGTCATTTTGAGACGTTCCATGGGCTCCGTTTTGGATGTCATGGTCCCGGGTTGCTCCGCCGCCGGTAGGCTTGATTTTCTCTCGGAGCATCGAAACCTGGTCAAACGTTATCGGAATGACCTGAAATTCGACGTGCAGCCTTTTGGAAGTATGTTGAAGCCACTCATGCACTTGGTTTGATGAGCGAAGGCTTCGGTGGTTCCCGCCGCCGGGAGGCTTGATTTTGCTGCTCGAGCATTGATGGAGGGTCAAACGTTGTCGGTTTGACTTGAAATTTGGCATAAAGCCCTTTTGAGACATGCTGGAGTCATCTGTAGGCTTTGATCGAAGTTTTGACGTCTCCGATGATGTCGCCGCCGGGAGCTCCCGTTTAGCTGTCGGAGAAGTGAAGTTAGGCCAAATGTTGTCGAAATGGCCCGAAACTTCATGTGTACTCTTCTCTTGGCTATCTTGAAGGATCTTGCAGTTTTTGTTTGATTCTGACAAGATTTGAATTTTTGGAGAAATTGCATTGCCTATTTATGGCAGGTTGCGATTCCATGCAGCTTTCTTGATGTTGAAGAGGCAAAGTGACATTTTTGGTGTCAACAATGGAAATAGAGGGCACGCCATCGGTCGAGGAGGTTGGAGGGAGATTTTTGGGGAGAGGTAGGGGGTTTTGGGAGAGGAGGGAAGCATATGACCTAGGATTTGGGGAAACAGGGGATGCCGAGGTTAAGGGGTGGGATTGATTCAGAAGGAGGGAGAGTTTGTCTATTTGGTCTGGGGAGAGGAAAGGGTTTGGGTGAGGAACAGATTGGAGAGGGGCATCTTGAAGAATGGCGTAGACATTTGCTGCTGGATTGGAAGCCCTAACCGGAGGAGAAGTAGCCGAAGTCTGGGCAGGAAAAGAAGCCCCGGAATGAGGAAGAAGGACTGAAAGCTCGGGAAACTCGGTACTTCCAGGAGGAGGAGGAAGATTTTCCATCGACGGAGAGGTGGTTGTTGGCTGTTACCTCAGTGCTGGGTTCAAACATTCATTACATTGAAACTCCAGGGTGCTGTGAGTTGGATTGGTGAGTAAGGGGAATGCAGAGGGAATGAGATGGGATGATGATGGGGGGAGAGGTCGTTTAGAGATGGATAGTATTTGTCCAAGGAGATGAGAAAAAGATGTTGAGAAAGGTGGATTCCAGAGAGCAAGAAAAAAAAAAAAAGAGAAAGGGAATGAAAGAAGAGAAAAAAAAGAGAGAGAGGTGAGTTATGTGAGATGGGGGTGAACTTTCATTCGTTTTGTTGAAAGAAGATGAGTGAGTTTAGATGGTTTTGTTTACGTTGTGGGAAGAGAGGGATGAGGAAAATGATGGGTTGAAATGACTATGTGTGAATAGGGTGCTTTCGGTGACAAGTTCCCACTTGCATCAAGTTTGAGAACATTGAGGTCACCATATCATGAAAGAAAATGTTGTGCATGCATGGGATTAATTGTAAAGGTGGAAGGAGCTGGCGAGGAAGAATAAGGAGGAGGAAGGAGGGGGAAGAAGAATAACAAGCGGGGATATCCCCACTCGTGTATGCGGGTGGGCACAGATATCGCAACTCAGCAAAACAATTAATAAAATAAACCAAAAAAGACCATGAGACAACTATGGTGGATACATATGTTTTGGGCTCCTTTTGGTTTATAGTGACTCTAAGGGGATCTTTTCGGTAAAACCCTTTTTTGGTTTTTGTTAGGGTCTTTCCTATTGTGCGTCTGTTTTTCTTTTAATGAATCTCTTTATGCAAAAGAAGAAAAAAGAAAAAGAAAAAAGAGAGGACACTTAGGTTGATTTAATCCATCCACCACACTGTGGTAATGTAAGACCCCACCCCGAGTTAATCAAGATTAACTCTAATTAATTGAAGTTAATGCTAATTAATCACGTTTAATGAGGCTAATGATGGCTAATGACTAAGCTCGATGAGATTAGTCTCAAATGATTGAATTAAACTTAATGAAATGATAATGAAGGGGATTGAATGGATTGAATGAGATTTTAGACTCAAACTAAGAGAACAAGGCCTTTTCCATAAATACGGATTTATACGTATTTTGTTGAATATGGAAACTCTGGATACCAACACGTGTATCTTGACGAGTACGTTAACTTTCATAATAGACTCGAAGCCGTTTGACGAGGATTTCGTCAAGTGGCCCTTCATTTGACTCAGAACGTAAATAACCTTAGTGGAATGGACTTAAATGCAAAAGGATGCTTATATAAGAGGAATGAAGCCCTTTTTATTTCTTTTTCCTCATTCCATTGTAGAGAGAAACCCTAGGCACCATTTTCCCTTTCCTTTCTTTCATCCTCCTTCATCAAAAGATATAGAGATTGGGAGTATTTCAAGTGGGTTTTGGAGAACCATTACCTTCCTCATCTTCTTCCTTAGCTTGTCTTCCATTGTGGAGTGTTTGGAACTTGAAAGGAAGGCTCAAGAGCTCCCTACTCACACTACAAGTAAGTACTTGGAGCTTTCAAAGGATTTTCAAGTTATAATGAATGGTTAGGAGTGATTCCTAGCCCATTTAGCTCATAGGGTTTGTGTTTTGATGTTTCCATGGAAATAGGCTTGAAGAGGGTTTTTATTTGGGGGTATTTGCCTTAAAGTCAAGCTATCAAGGGATTCTTGCTAATAGGCTTTAAGAGGCAATCATAAATGCTTCCTTATGATTGAACATGTTAATTTCCAAGTTTTCTTTGAGTTATAAAGATGGGTTATCAAACCCTATTGTTAGAAATGGAGATTTTATGGATTTGTTGAGCTCTATGGATTTTATGGTGTATTAATGATAGAATAGAAGTGATTTTGGTGTTTAAATGGTGAATGAGGAGAGGACATAGGATCCTTTAATGTATATGCAGATGGTGGTTGAAATGGATGAAAGGAAGAGTGAATGTTCAGAATCCGGAATCTGGGTTCTGGACAGTTCGCTCGAGCGAACCAGTTACTGTCTGACGCGAAAAGTGTCCGCACGAGCGAACATTATGTGCGCTCGTGCGATGAAGGTTCTGTTTGGGTCCGCTCGAGCGAACTTGGATCTGCTCGAGCGAACCTGATACTGGCCCAAACATGAAATTGTAAGCAAAAATTTGAGTCTAGTTTGAGTCCAGTGGATTTTGATATTGAGGGTGGAAAATTTTTGGGGACTAAATGCACATATTAAATATAAATGTGATGTCCATCGAAAATAACACGTGCATTTAGTAACTAATAATTACACTTATAAATTGTCTAAATTTGGGATAGAGACAAGTAGGACCGTGAATTATTAAAGATTCATTTAATCCCATTGAGTCTATAATGACTGCATACAATGAACCACTGAATAATGAATAAATGCAATGAACCATTGAATAATGAATAAATGCAATGAACCATTGAATAATGAATAAATGCAATGAATAATGAATAATCCTGCTGCAGCAGATGATTGGGGTGTTCCGGAGCTCCGTGGTGATGCCAGTGATCTCTGATCAAGACACTGGTAGATCCCAAATATAGACTAAAAAGTCAATGAATTGATAAGCCATGTAAGGAAAACTGAAACAATATTGAAGCCTCGGCCATAAATGGTTCGCCCTTCCGCCTTGTGCTTAATTAAATTGATTAAACGAAAGTGAAATAAAGCCAGGCCATGAACGGTTTGCCCTTCCGCCTTGTGCTTAAGTTTTTTCCGTTGGAAGATACGAAATGAAACGAAATGACATGAAATAAATGAAATGAATTGAATAATGCTTCCCTTGGGAAGACATTGAACTGAATGATAGTAATACTATTGTATTTGTAAAATTAGCCAGTGAGTATCAATGGGCTACACTGTACAGGATGTTGCATTAACCTAGATGTAATTGTCTAAAGTTGTTATATTGATAATGGACAAGTTTAGCATGTGTTATCATAAATGTGTTTATACATTGTTGAACCGTCGTGTTCATAGTGTTATTGATGGCATTACAGGCCCAGTTACCCCTCCCGGTCTTGCAGAGGCCGCGCCGCGTGCGGAGGAGGCCCATCCGATACCTCTAGGAGGTTTAGCGGAGTGGGCATAGTTCGGAGGGCGTTGATTTTGAAAATTTTAATAGATATTTTGTATATCATTTTGAGATGTAATTAGATGTCCTCTGCATTGTATTGTGAATATGCAGTGTTGGACTTCATTGGATTATATTTTTGTATATGGGAACTTTACTTATAATGTAAAGTCAATTTTTATCAATGTATATATATGTTTCCGCAAAAATGTACATTTGACAGGTATGTATGTTAGATCCCTTGTGAGTCTTCGTCTTAACTTCGGTTAATTTGAGATTTACGGGAGTAAGTAATGGCATCGCGATCCGGGTTAGGCCCGAGTAGCCCGATCTCGGGCCCGGGTCGTGACAGGTAAACTATAATCGGGTGATTGGTAGCTCTAAAATAAGGTCTTATTTTGTGATTTACAGGTCCTTTACATATTAGAGCGTTTCTAATTATAATTTCTAATTTTCGAGCTCAACAAATTATAGCTTTTCCCTCTAAAAAATAAGCTAAGGGAGACTTGGGGCCGTTTGGAAACTTAAATCTAATTAATAAGAGCTAGTCAATCAGATTAAGGTCCAAAATAAAAGCTCTAGCTTTTATGTTTTAATTTTCAATTACTGTATTTGATAAAATTATAAAAAAAATCTTTTATTTCATAAAGTATTTGGGGGCCTCATTTAGGAATTGTGGTAACTGGGGGCTATCCTTTATATATTTCATTGTTAAACCCGCGATTTACGTAATTTTGAAAATTGATGAGGTTATTTCAAAAATTCATCATCAGCTTGATTTAGAGCATTTTATGGTGATCAGGCCTTATTTTATGATGGAGGTTGTAACATTACAGGATGCAAAGAATACGGATGAAGACGACATCCTCCCGGATGGTTTTAGAGTGAAGAAAGGAGAAATGCTGAATTTCGTGCCCTTTGCCATGGGAAGGATGACATATATATGGGGCGAGGATGCAGAGGCTTTCAGACCTGAGAGATGGCTTGAGGATGGAGTTTACAGACCTGAATCACCTTTCAAATTCACTGCCTTTCAGGTTGGTAGATGTCTAAGTTGATAAAACATTGCTTTAAATGGTTTTAAGTTTTAACAGTGTTGAATGGAAAAGTAGTACTATAGAACTCACAATTAGGGCCATGCACAGCCGCTTTGGGTTGGACTAGAACTTGTGTAAGCCCGGCCTATAATAAATTAGACCTATAATTCAAGCCGAGTTCCATCCCATGGGTCTGAAAATCAAGCTCAAGTGCAAGTCACTGCATAATATAACCACCCATTTTAAACACATTGGGTGGGTGTGGCCATTAAGCATAGTCTGACCCATTTAGTAATCAGGCCAGGAATTTAACTCCTAGTGCAGTCCATGGGCCTAGAAATATAGCTTGATCCAGGCTAATAACGTTTTGTTAGGTCAGGATTGGGGTGGCCCGTACCATATGAACCTCTACTCACATTGCACACCTAGTTAGCAGGGAGAAATATGCTTTTCTTGTGATGATGATAATGTTGGTCCACATGATAGTTCAAAAACTTGAGTCCGGATCCTCTTAGGCTTTAACCTAAAAAACTCACGAGTTATAGGATTGGAACTCTAAATTCCCCAATGAGGCCCACCTATTGATATCCAAGTTAATGCCTCTAGGTATGCGGGGTATCCTCAAATTTTATTGTTAACCAATATAAACAGAGGCTTTTGTTTGAATGGTTTGGATTACAATAGATGGGTCCTACCGTGGAGTTCTACTCCTTCAACTGAATTAGGACTTCCCTGGGTTAAAGCACCAGAGGATCCGGATTCCTAAAACTTGACTTGGTCGAGCCAGTCATGTATGCCATTCACACTAGCTGGGGTGAGTTTGGCCGAGGTATTTGGTAGACCTGGTCAAACTAATTTAACCTAGTGATCTTTAAGCGGAGTTGACTCGGTCAAATCAGGTCGAGTTTACTGAATTTTTTAACCATGGTCAGTAGACAGTAGTCGATACACAAGTCGAGCACCACTGGTTTAATGGCACCAATTATTTAACATATGTATGTGTACTGATAGAAGCTTTGGGTGGAGTACAGGGCGTGCCTCGAATATGCTTGGGGAACGAGTTTGCTTACAGACAAATGAAGATCATGAGTGCTGTTCTCCTCCACTTTTTCAGATTCAAACTCAAGGATGAGAACAAGGAAGCTAAATACAAAACCAGAATCACTCTCCATATGGATCAAGGCCTCCATCTTTTTGCATTTCACAGGCTGCACAATTAATATTTTTATACCTTCTTGGTTTCCAATGTAGTTTCTATTGTAAAAATAGCTAGCTAGACTTTATGACTACTGAATGGTTTTGGCGATGGAGAAACATGATGTAAGGAACAAATGCATAAGACCTTTACTTTAGTATAGTAATTTGAAGTTGCTTGGTAGAGAAGTGCTACAACATCAGCCATCAAGGAAAGAGCGGATAAATTTGGAAGAATTTTCTTGCAATTTTTTTGAGTGGAATTGAATACATAGAAAATTATGGTAAAATGGGCTCCAAGAGAAAGGTGTGAAGGATATAAGATTGAGACGTTGATGAGTTCTTAACTTTCTTAGGATTTGAATTACTGGGGTTATAGTTGTGTATTCATTTTTTATCTCTTGTTTATTTAGTTTTTAACGAAAATGGAGAATATTTGATGGTCATTTTTCGTTATTTATCTTTGTTTTCTCAATTTTAACTACTTTTAGGGATGCAGGTATTTAAATTCCTAAAAGTTCGAAAACATGAAATAAATAGGAAATAGAAAAATAATAAAAAGATAATGGTAAATTTGGTCAGTTCTCAGTATGGCCCATAGGTTGGATTTCTAAAATTCTTATCTTATTTCCTATAATGTGATGCTTATCTAGAGGAAAGACTTAACCTATCACTTAACTAAATTTAAATCATTAGAATTATCCTTATCTCTCTTGCTTTAGATTGATTCTTTTTAATATTCATATAAAAAATAATTTAAAATTAAATATATATAATTTTTTGGGCCGGGCTTAGCGCGGGCCGTCGTTTCTAGCGTCATTTAAATTTTATCCTAGATAATGCAACCTTTCATTTGATTCCTTGGATTGAAAAAATCAAGAAATATATATTGCATAGGTGGCGAGTCTCGATCAGACTCTTAAATTAGATGTTGCATGCCACCAAAACAGCTCAACGAAGCACAATAAATTCAACGAAGTGGGGTCCACTTTTCTGATGGTGTAATGATTAGACGGCAACCTTGAGGGGTAGCTCAGTTGGCCTAGGACAACGGTTTGCACTCGGAGGTTGTGGGTTCGAAACTGCACTACCATAATGGGGCCACATGGGAATTTTACCTAGTTTTCTCTTCTGGGCCCATAGGGATTATTCTGGCCCAAAGGGCTGAGACACCTTGCTTTATAATTTTTTTTTTCTTTGGATTGACCAGACAATGGAATTATCATAAATTGAAATGAAATATGGTGCCGACGGGCAAGTAGGGTTGAAAATGGGTTGGTTCTGGTCGGGGTCCATGGTGGACCCGAAACTGGAACCGTTATGGACCCGAAACCGGAATTGTTAAGGAGAAGGTGGAATCGGATCCGGACCGGGAACCATTTCGGAACCGATTTCTTAGCTCTGAAACCGGAACTAGAACCACATATGGGACGGGTCTGGATTCAGGTTTGGGTTCTGGTTTAGGTAGAGAATGGTATTAAAAAAAAACATGATTTTTAAGAGAGATTTTCGAAAATTGAGATAATATATCGGGTTTCGGGTCCATGGGTCTGAACCAAGGTGAAATCGGATCCGGACCCATTTACTTATCAAGACCTAAATAAGGACCCAAATCCCGTTTTTAACAAGTTGAAACTTACAGGTAATGAGAGAATCGGGTACCCAATTTACATCCCTACCAATAGTCCTCACACTTGGAGTTGACAAAAGATGCCGTAGGGAACCTGAACACTGCAGATGGCATATCAATGTGATTGATCTCATGCTTTGATTGGGACCACTTTGAACACAATTTCAAAGGCTCAACGTAGAAAGCCTAGCACATTAATGAAAAATCACATCATAGGCAACAAGAAGAAATCTGAAAACAAACCAATATGTCATGATAGTATTCTGATGGCTTTTAACTTGGTACAGGTGACGCATTGCTCCATGATGTGGACCATTGATCAGATGGAAAACAAAAGAGATAGAGCATGCCCCATCCTGATTAGAAGATCCCGTCCATTCAATACCTGGTCATTTTACCCTCTCACAAAGGTCAGTAGCATAATTCCCATTATAAAGGAGTATAGTTGTGCTAAGGTGCTACGACCATTTCACCCAATGACGGTAATCCACGTATTCATGGATTTCAACAACCGTATTCACACCATTCTTAACTCCTTTAGTTGGCACGGATATTTTTGTTTTGAGGTTTTTTTTTTTTTTTTTTTTTTTTACCCTTTAAGATTTGTTTGATTTGCAAATAGGCTCCCGTGGTTTTTGTATTTATAAATAGGCCCCTACTCTTTCATTTCAATGCCTTTCATATCCCCAAAATCAATATTTCTAATGAAAATGGATACCCACTATGAGATTTGTGATGAACTTTTATGAAAATGATAGCTTTGCCCTTATATCCATTAAACAAAAATAAGTATATTATTATTTATAAAGATACGTACCATTACTTTATCTCAAGTCTCAATCGTCTCTCCTAATAACTCTTTAATGCAAATGGACCCTAATCATGTATTTTCAAACTTTCATCAATATAACGGTCAAGTCATGCATGGATTGAATCAATTATAAAAAACTATAAGCATAGGGTTTCATTGTCATTATGATTGATTTGAATCTAATGAAATATGCCCTATATTGATAAAAATAGATTGATGTGTGGTTATTATCTCCAACTAAATGTTATTATTAATGTTACAAGCTTTAGAGAAAAATAAGTCTAAGCCTTTAAATTTATGCATATAGGGATAAAGAGATGGGCAAAAGTGACACTTCATTCTAACAACCTTTGGCTGTTGGAAGACTACTGATTTTGGGGGCATGAAAGGCATTAAATTGAAAAAGAAGGGGGCTATTTACAAATACTAAAACCATAAAGGCCTATTTACAAATCCTACAAACCTTAGGGGGTGTATTCAAAAAGCTCTTTTGTTTTCCCCATCGTAATAAAAGACATAAAAACAAGTTTTTTCCTAAACTAACCATCCCCCCTCCTCTCTCTCCCTCCACCCTCTTCCCTCATCCTCTCCCCCACCCCACCCTCCTAATCTCCTGCGGGGAGGGATCCCTGACCGGCAGCCCACGGCGTCAGCCGTTGGCCGACTTCCCTCCCCTCTCTCCCTCTTTCTTCCTCCCTCCCCCCTCCTCTTCTTCTATCTCCCCCTCCCCCTCCCTACCTTTATGAATTGTTGGATATGGGTTGGGCTACAGTGCAGTGTCGCAGACCACATTAAGGTGCAGCGACGACCTTCGCCTAGTGACAGTGTTTGTATTAATTTTTCAGATGATTTCCAATAATGCCCTTAAAAGCACTGCTTACCGCTTTTGATTACAAGTTGTAAACACGGCCCACCCCATAAAAAATGAAATTTGGACCTGCCTTTGTGATTGCAAAAATGAGCCCCACCCTTTAACAATTACAACATGGCCCCACCTCTTGAAATACTACCCTTGTAAAAATTGAAATGTGGAATGTGTTTGGGATTGAAAAAAAATGAGGCCCATGCTTCAACAAGTATAAAATGGGCCCCACCTTTAGAAATGATTGGACATAGAGATACAACCAGGCTTTAAAAATTATAATATGAGACTCACATTTATAAACTCAGAACATGGGACCCACTTTTTATAGGCATTACAATGTGGGACCCACATTTAGAAATAAAAATACGGAGCCCACCTTCATAGGAATTACAACGTGGCACACCTTTATATGAATAACTGTGTCGGCCTATCTTTTATGATTGTAAGCATGGGACCCACTTTAGGAATTACAAAATGGGGCTGCTTTTGTGATTGTAAACCCACCCCACATTTTGAAATTATGGCAAGTGGGGTTCACCATTTTACAACATAAAACCCACCATTTGAATTATTTTGAAAATTCTATGAGTTTATTTTCATCCAATTTGCATTATTTATATCCATTTACCTTAGCTAAAAAAACCTCTACTTAGAAAAGGTGAGCATGGATTGTAATCCCTATAACGGTGGGGCCCATGTTTTAATTTTTAAAGTGTGTCCCATTTACAACAATCCCTACGTAGATCTTTATTAGAATTTATTCAGTAGGCCCAAGTAAAGGCAGGCCAATGTTATAATTACTATAAAAGTAGGTCTCATATTTTAATTAATAAATGTGATTTTCATGTTAAGGTCGGCTCTATATCTAACAATTCATAAAAGTAGTGCCCATGTCATATCTGTTATTGAAGGGCAGGCCTCGTTAATATAATAATTCCGACCGGTCACATTCAATTTCTACACGGTGGGGCCATAGGCCATATTCACGATCTAATACGGTTGAATTTTGCAAAGGAGTGGATATTCTTTCTCCTCAAAGTTGGATGTTGATGTTGGGAAAAAATATCTAAACTTTGGCTCGAGAGGAAGCCACGTCGGTAGCCGGCAAAGGGTTGTCTCCTTTCATTGATTGCCTCTCCATCTACTTCCTCGTTTTTCCTAACCAAACGGTGTGTCATTTCGAAAAAGTTTGGCCCCGTGCCAAAAGACGCTACCCCTCATGTAGTCTCTATTATATCCACTCATTCTGTGTTTCCCTTGAAGCCGCTTCAGCAATAGTAATTCCCATAAATTTCATTGCTCATCTCCACTCATTCCAATCCCAATTAAGGTTAACTGTCACGAGTTATAGTTGATGTTATTGCTACCTGAATATGTATTGAAGATAGAGCTTCTCTGGGTTCAAAATCTCGAGGAAAAGAATTTGCAATCTCTATCTCTCTCCAAAAAGAAAATGGCTAGCTTTATGATCGATCATCTGACCCCCGACTCCGATTCTTTTTCGGACAAAATCTGCCATTGGTTTCTTCCTCATCGAATACATTCTAACTGAATATGAACCGTCTGATTCAGACGCTTTTCGCATTCGAGTCCTGATTTAGATTGGCACATTTTGCTGCAAAATGCAGACACCTGCACCCGGAATAAGGTATGTAATATGTAGAACCAAAGATCAGTCGTGTGTGATTCACTCTCCAATATCTAAGTGCAAAGATAGAGACTTTGGATGTAGAAGATGATGATATCTCTTATGTCTATATATATCACTTTGGCTAATGAGTGATAAGATATCTATTGAAATTCGAATTGAGAGATGATAAACGATAATAGGTTGGATCAAACTCTGTCAATTTGAATTTGAATGGAGATATGATCAGGATAGATAACTGGATAAAATTCAAACTATTCTTATCCATATCACCATGAGATTTCTTTGTGAAAGGTGTCTCTTTGTGAATGGGGTCCACCCACATGTAAACATAAGTGGGCTCCATCACAAATGCCAACATATATCACTCCAACGGTGGGGCACACAGTAGAGTTGAGAGCATCCCAGTTAGACAATTGGCTTCGAGAATGGACGCCTGTGAGAGAAGCAAAGGGTAGGTTGGTGCATATAAATCATCGTTACGACGTGAATGACCTTGGTGAGCCTTTAAGCATGTGGACCCTAATAGTGGTATAATTACATTGTTAGAATAGTCGATGTATTAATTCATAATTCATAATGCTTCACTTTCCTTCTCTGTTTTTTTCGGCCCTTTTATAGACAGAAAACAGCAGGTAACATTGCTGAGGTATGGGTTCATATGCATAAATTTCATTTTTCTTTTTTTAAGAAAAACAATGACAAATGAGTATGAATAGATGAAGAGGTCCTAGGAGTGTTGCATGTGGCACTTCACGTAGAGGAATTGTTAAAAAAACAGTGGTTAGATTATTATTCATAAAAACGCACTTATTCGATTCATATGAAAATTAACTCGTGCATCGCACGTGTTTCTCTGTCTTGTAAACTTCACTTTTAAATCATATATTTCACATTAGACTAAATTCGTGCATCACACAGGCTTTATGCTAGTGACTGTTTGAAGGGAAATTCTATATGCACTCCTATTTTTGCTGAGCACGCTCTAGAAGAAAAAAAATTACACATAAAGAAGGGTGTACTATGTAAAATAGGTGGGTACATGTAGGATTTGTCCTGTTTGAAATCTATGGATACCTATATAGAGTACCCTCATTGGGGGAAATGGTGGCATACCACAGCCCTTATCCGTGTTGAACATGATCACGCAACCACCGAACGTCGCTTCAAGGGGAAAAGGTTAAACAAGATAGATGTACACATTGTATGGCTCATATCCCATATAAACGGACCTTGTACCACCCTTTCTATGTTCATTGGTACCTCATCTCAAAACTTGATTTTCTAATGGATACCATCATCTCATCTTCCTTTGCAATCTCTCTTCTCTTGGCAATCTTCATTCCCAACATGCTCTATGTCCTAAGCTTTGCAGTCGCCTTCCTCTTCTCCTACATGAAGGAACTGGTTAGTGAAGTGCATAGACCCCCTATAGCTGGTACCGTGTTTGATATGATCATGCACTTCAACACTCTCTTCGACTACCTTACATCCACTGCTCGCAAGTACCCAACTTTCCGTATGATCGCTCCATTTCATGACCGCATCTACACATGTGATCCGGCCAACATTGAATACATCCTCAAAACCAACTTTTCTAACTATAGCAAGGTAAAGAGAATTCAATTGTAACATAAGTGTTTTATGTTCTGTTGTTTGGTGTTAAATTTGTGGAAGGTTATATATTTCATGTGCAGGGTGAGTATATATATAGCGTATTGAAGGAACTCTTTGGAGATGGAATCTTTTTAGCAGACGGTGATAGATGGCGGCACCAGAGGAAGCTCGCAAGTTATGAATTCTCCACCAGAAATTTGAGGGAATTCAGTAGCACTGTCTTTCGTGAGAACGCTGTGAAGTTGGCAGGAAAGGTTTCAGATGCTGTGGCGGCTAGCAAGGCCTTGGAAATGCAGGTTTGGTTAACGTTTTTCCCTAGGATGTGCTTGTTTTCAAATATCAGATAAAAGGACATGAGCAGCATCCAGATGTGCTATACATTTGGTGAAAGAGGGGTCAGTTTTCTAGTGATCAGGACAACCCCATAAAATGTTAGTCTATAAATAGTCAGTTAAGATTTTAGAGAAACCTACAGAAATGGTCCAGAAAGAAGGCCAATGGTTGGATGGTAAGACAGATTATCCATAGTGTGGCTCCTTGAATTGATGATATGGGACACTGAAGCACAGGTCCAGGTTTGATAGGATTCTTTCTCTTTAAAGCTGAACTAGCATGAAGCCCATGTGCATCGCATGAAGCCCATGTGCATCGCACATGTTAAATATTAAAATTAATAATCCATTCCTATAAATTTATTTATAACAAATTAATTAAAAAATTCAAATCAATAAAAAAATTATAAAAACCCAACCTTTCATCGCTTAATCCACGTCAGCATACATAAAATAAAAGATTTATATGCATTTATGCTCATTTTGAATACTCTATAAAAACTTTAAAAATAACCTTAATTTATAGAGTTGGAAGGTAGCCCTTTGAATAGGGTTATATCCACACAAATGGGCCCAAGAGACATCTTTCATTGAAAAGATACATATTATGTGTTTTTGAAATGACATGTCCACAAATGGGCCATAATAAGCTGATGTGGCTTTTCCTAAGGCAAGAATTGAGGATTTTTTTGAGGGTTTTTTTTTTTTTTTTTTTTTTGCAACCAACATTCAGCTTTAAAGAGAAAAAATATTTTTTTTTTAAAAAAAAAAAACCCTAAAAAAACCCTCAATTTTGGCCTTAGGAAAAGTCATGTCAGCTTCTTGGGGCCCATATTTATGGATGTGTCCTTTAGAAAACACACAATATATTCATTTTCAATAAAACGACTCTCAGGCTACATATGTGCTTTTTCAATAAAATGTTTCTTGGGCTCATTTGTGTGGATGTAACCCAATTCAAAGCGATGCCGTCCAACTCTATAAATTAATATTATTTTCAAAGTTTTTATATAGTATTCAAAATGAGCAGAAATGCATACGATTCCATTGTTTTTAAGATGTAATATGTATGCTGACGTGGATTAAGGGAAGAAAGGTTTGGTTGTCATAATTTCTTTGTTGATTTTAGTTTTTTAACTATTTTGTTATAAATAAATTTATATGAAAGGGATATAAATTTTAATATATTATTCAGGGCACGAGACTAAACTTGTGCGATGCACAGGGGCTTCATCCTAGTGCTCAATGATCCATCAGCTTCTTATAATTCTTCTAGATTTACATGGTTTTATACACAACTTTTAGCAGTAAATTGCATATCACAAGTATTGGTCTCTTCACTAAAAAAATTATGGCCATTTTAATTAGGACTATCAAAATGCCACATGACCCGTTAACATGACACGAACCCACATGATATTAATGGGTTCGGGTGGGCTCTTAATGGGTTCGGGTCATTAACGGGTCAAACCCATTAACACGTTAAGTTAGTGGGTCGTGTACGAATTAAACTAGTAACCCGTTAACAACCTGCTTAACCCGTTAAAAACTTTTTAGTCCCTAAGTGTAGCTAGAACTAATTTATATTCATAAAGAAGAAATTGCGATTTATTATTTTATAGTGGGGTTTTAGCTGAGATCCACTCGAGATCCCCACTTACAGTTTCATGTGGCTTATATTTTTGTATCCTTATATATATTTTTATGAATTTTCTTTTAATTTTTGAAATGACTTAATTACTTAACGGGTTAACGGGTTGGGTCGTGTAACCTGTTAAATTAACGAATCGTGTTCGGGTTGGATTTTTTGACCCATTAAGTTAACGGGTCGTGTACGGATTGAGGTGATTTTAACCCAAATTCGTTAGCCTGTAATCCGAATTCGTTAACACGACAAGATTAACAGCCCTAATTTTAATCATCCATTTGTTAGGCTAGAAATGGACAGAGCAACAAACCCTTTCATGATCAGACATCATTCGGAACTTTCGACTTCTGGATTAAGACCCATACACAAGGATGGGATTAGAACCCAAATTGTATGGTTTTGTTTGGAACTTTGGATTAATTAGTGATGCTACAAAACTAGTGAAATCACGTATGGGCAAATTTTCTCTTTTGTAGGATCTGTTTATGAAATCAACCTTGGATTCAATATTTAAGGTTGGATTTGGAGTTGATCTCAACGGCCTCTCTGGATCGAACGACTTCGGTAGCCAATTCACCAAAGCATTTGAGGATGTAAATGGCAGCGTCTACTGGAGATTTGTTGACCTCTTCTGGAGGCTAAAAAAGTTTCTGAACATCGGTTCGGAAGCCGCTCTCAAGAGAAATGTCAAAGTAATGGATGAATTTGTGTTCAGGTTAATCCAATGCAAGCGGAAACAAATGAAGACTGAAAGAACCAGCGTAAGAAAATCTGGCTCTGCTTTAACATATAACATTGCCCATTGAGCCGTGTTTAGTACTTTAATGGAATTTTGACATATTAGTCCTCTTTAAATTTAGTTTTTCCAATTTCATGACCGAAATTCAGGTATTGTCACTAGAGTCATTTGACTCTAGTCAACATTTCTTAAAGTCTTTTCGCGCCATATCCCTTGATATCATGGGATTTATCATACACTTTTTTGCAACTAGAAAGAGAATTTTTTTTTTTTAATTGTAGAACAATAGGTATGATATTTTGTGAAAAGTAAATACACATTTGACTACTATTTCTCAAGTTCTACCATTCGAAAAAAAAAATCCCTTAAGCATTAAATTAAGACGGAATAAAATATAAGTGGTTTATGATTGTATTTTATTTTTAGTTATTTGGTGTGGAATCTTTTTGACTTTTTGTATAAAAAAGTGATTTTTTTTTCTTTTAGTAGATAAATGTGGTTGTTTTTTGACTTTTTAAAAAAAAATATGGAGGGAATTTTGAATTAAAATGCTTTCGATGTGACATCTTGTCTGAAAAATGGAGGCTTTGCTTGACTTTTACTATTCTAGTAAAGTACAAAACGGGCCCTAAGATAATGCACAAAAGCCATAACATCGTGAGACAGTCCCCTGATATCGTGTGATTTTTTTTTTCTATGACATACACTATTCCCATGATATCATGGGATTTGGGAAAAAAACTATTTAAAAAAAAATTGACTAGAGCTGAATGACTTTCGTAACGTTATTTGAGTTTCGGTCTTAAATTTTTATTTTTTTTTGCTAACGGAGGGTTCCCAACCCTTTGGGCTGGACTATTTCCTCCGGGCCCAGAGAGAAGCCGGGTAAAACCCCTTGGCCCCTAGGTGGTAACACAAGTGAACTCAACCTTTAGTTCTTAAAGAGTGGGGAACCGGGGTCGATACCAAGATCTCTAGCTCCGAAAGAGGGAGGAACCGTGGTCCTGACCACTTGGCAAACCCCCCGGGGTTTTAAGGATGACTATATGTCAAAACCCCTACTTTAATTGTTATTGAATGATGGGTGAGAAAATGTCTTTTGTTTGTGTGAACAGAACAATAAAGAGGATATTCTATCAAGGTTTTTGATAGAAAGCGAAAAGGACCCGAAGAACATGACTGATCAGTACTTAAGAGACATAATCTTCAATTTCATCATAGCAGGAAGGGATTCCACTGCAGGCACTCTTACATGGTTCTTTTACGTGATCTGCAAGTACCCGCTCATCCAAGATAAGATAGCTCAAGAACTGAAAGAAGTCACAAAAGCAGATCCGAAAGTGTCCATTGGCGAATTTGCTAGGAGCATAACTGAAGAAGCTCTCGAGAACATGAATTATCTCCATGCAACACTTTCTGAGACTCTCAGACTCTATCCTGCAGTTCCAGTGGTAATGAATTTATCCTTGCTTCCTGTATTTCTAACACACACTTGGTTGCCAAGTACGTAACATTTCATCAACTGCTATGATATTGTCCCTGGCAAAGCAGGGTAAGTTAAGTTTTACTTTGATACAAAAGTAAACCCAAAATTTCTCTGTGGAACTATTTAAACTTAAACCACTTTGATCCAAGTTTTCCCTAAGGTGTCGCGGGTTTGAAGATTACATCCCTCAATCAAACTCTATCTGGAAGCCGAGCCAAATGATTCTCAGATATTTTCATAGGAGTTTGCAGAACTAGATTGCATTACTTCTATGGTTCATGTTCTCTCTCTTGTAGCACTTTAGGAGGCATCAGTGTCTGCTTTTACCTCAGACGTCAAGCATCTGAAGCTCTCGGCACAACATTGTTAGCTGGGATGAACCTAATCTCTATGACAATCCAAATACTCAAATCTCAGAATCAATAGGCAGCATCCACCTCTAATGCAGCTTTCTGATGTCGACTTTATTGGTCCTTCTGGTCTGAGGATTTTGCTGGCATTTAGTGGTTGCAGGGGCCATTTTTTTTATTTTTTTTTTAAAGGACCCAAAACAAATGTATATCCACAGTAGTGGTTGCAGGGTGTTGGAGATGAGATGCTTTGACCTGTTTTTATGGTTTTAACAACTCTTATCTGAGTCTCTGTAACAACCCTTGATGCTCTCACTAAATCACTTGTAATGCATATCCACATGCATATAAATATATAATTGACTCCTGCAGACAGTATGCAAGACAGTCTTTCAGTTCAAGAATTTCTAATTTATTTCATGGTATCAGAGCGCTTCTGACCAACGTCTCTAGCGATGGCCACTACATCTTCCTCTTCTTCCTCAATGTCTTCTTCCCTTGTTACTTTTTCTACAACCAACCCTAAGACGCTTGGACCTGTTCTTGCGGTTTTAACAACTCTTATCTAAGTCTATGTAACAACCCTTGATTCTCTCACTAAATCACTTATAATGCTTATCCACATGCATATAAATATATCATTGACTCTTGCCGACAGTATGCAAGGCAGTCTTTCAGTTCAAGAATTTCTAATTTATTTCACAGGGGCCATTTTAGTTTTTTTTTTTTTTTCTTTCGAGTGGTGATTTCCCTGCTCACCCCCATACACTAGCGGGGATATCCCTACTCATTTCTTGTTTATAGTTAAGTAGTGATATCGCTACCAAGTCACATTAGAAAAAAAATATTTCTTCTTCTTGATGGTTGGTCATTTGGTGATGGAGGTTGGATGGTGATGATGGTTAAAGGGAGATGGGTTATAGGTATGGGGCTGGTTTAGGTGTTGTGAATTGGTTTGGTGGGGAAGGAGGGTGCAGAGGAATTTATATGAGATAATGATGGGGGTATATGTGGTTTGGAGATGGCAGTGTCTGTATAAAAAGATGAGAAAAAGATGTTGAGAAAGGTGGGTTGAAGAGAGCAATAATGGAATGGAAATAATGAAAAAGAAGACGAAGGAAAAGAAAAAACAAAAGAAAGCAAAGAGAAAAAGATGCGTTCAAGGAAGAGAGAGATGATCTATGTGAGATGGGGTGAAGTTTCATTCGTTTGGCTGAAAGAAGATGAACGAGTTCAGATGGGTTTGTTTAGGTTGTTGGAAAAAGAGGGATGAGGAACATAATGAGTTGAGATGGCTATATGTGAGAATGGGGTGCTTTCAATGGCAAGCTCCCACTTGCATCCAAGTCCGAGACCATGAGGTCACCATATCATGAGGGAAAATGTTGTGTAGGCAGGATTAGCTCTAGAGGTAGAAGGAGGAGGATGAAGAAAAACAAGGGGGGGATAGAAGAAAAACGAGCAGGGATATCTCCTCATGTAGGGCTGCACAAAAATAACTGTAACCCGCCAACCCGCCCGCTCCGCCCCGCCCCGCTACAAGTGGATATACATCAAAACAGCCTTTAGGCGGGCGGGGCGGTTTCAATCCGTACTAATGAGCGGGCGGTTACGGTTTCACATTTGAGTAGGCGGTTTCAAACCGCCCCGCCCGCTCATTATTTAAAAAAAAAAAAAAAAAAAACTCTTAATCTATTCTTCAAAGACTTCACGTATCTTTCAAAAAATATATGGTTGCTAAAAACACGCTTCATATTCACAATTAGATTTTTGACTTTTGGACGTTAGATTATATAAGTGATTGTATTTTTTAATTTTGGTGATGCCTTTGGACTTTAATTTTACATTAATATACTTAGTTGAAAATTTTGTTTATTACTGATTATTGACTTTTATTAAAAATCATGTTTAATTTTTATTCTTTATGTTAAGTACTTTGAAACTTTAGTTACATTCTATTAAAAATAAAAAAATAAAAAAAATAAAAAAGAGAGAGATAGGTACAAATACCAAACCGCCCAACATGCCGCCCAAGTCGCCCGCTAAAAAAACCGCCCAAACCGCCTATACTTTGGGCAGTTACAGTTTCTACTTTTTACAAACCGCCATAAAACAAAACCGCCTAAACCGCCCAATAACCGCCCAAGCCGCCCGCCGTGCACCCCTATCCTCATGGATATCACCACTTGGCAAAACAACAAAGTAAGTCAAGAAAGGCCCCTAAGAACACTATGGTGGATTCATATATTTTGGGTCCTTTTCGGTCTACTATGACTCTAAGGGGATCTTTTTGGTAAACCCCCCGCCCCCGCCGCCCCCCCCTTTTTTAATTTAATTTTCATTAGGGTCTTCCCCATTGTATGTTTGTTTTCCTTTTAATGAATCTCCCTAGGGGTGTTTTAATCCATCCACCACACAGTGGTAGAACATAATCTAGGGGCTTTTTGGAACTCTAAAAATAAGTTCTTATTTTGTGAGTTAGAGGTTATTTACTAGTAGAGCGTTTGAAACCTCTAATTGTAATTCCTAATTTTAGAGCTTATTTACAAATTAGAGTTTTTCCTTCTAAAAAAAATTAAGCCAATGGAGAGTTGGGTCCGTTTGAAAAATCTAATCTAATTATATTAAGCTCTAAAATAAAAGCTCTAACTTTTAAGTTTAATTCACAGTTAGTGTGTTTGATAAAATTGTGAAGAAAAGGTTTTATTGCTTAAGGTATTTTGAACCCTCCTTGTGGTAATTGGGGCCCACCCTCTAAAATTTTCATTATAAAACTCGACATTTGCGTTATTTTGAAAATTCATCATCACTTGATTTAGAACATTTTATGGTGATCAGGCCTTAGTTTATTTTGGTGGTTGTAACATTACAGGATGCAAAGAATACAGATGAAGACGACATCCTCCCGGATGGTTTTAGAGTGAAGAAAGGAGAAATGCTGAATTTCGTGCCCTATGCCATGGGAAGGATGACATATATATGGGGGAAGGATGCAGAGGTATTCAGACCTGAGAGATGGCTTGAGGATGGAGTTTACAGACCTGAATCACCTTTCAAATTCACTGCCTTTCAGGTTGGTAGATTTCTAAGTTGATAAAACATTGCTTTAACAGTATTTGTTTTTGGTTGTTGTTGTTGTTGTTGTTGTTGTTGTAAATACTGGATTTAACAGTGTTGAATGGAACAGTAGAACTATGAAGCTCACAATTTAGGGGCGTGCACAGAGGCGTTGGGCTAGACTAGAACTTGTGCAAGCCCAGCCTATAATAAATTAGACCTAAAATTCAAGCCCAGTTCCATTCCATGGGTCTGAACATCAAGCTCGAGTGCAAAGAACTGCATAATATAACCGCCCATTTTAAACACATTGTGTGTGTGGGCGGAGCCATAAGCATAGTTTGACCCATTTAGCAACCAGGCCAGGAATTTAACTCCAAGTTCCGCCCATGGGCCTAGAAATACAGCTAAATCCAGCCCATGAAAGCTAAATCTGGGCTTAGGTTAGGATTGGGCTCGCCCGGCCCATATACTCCTCTACGCTCATTAAGCTCCTAGTAAGCTTTCATGGTCATATGATGATAATGTTGGTCCACAGGCTTTCACCTAGAAAATTCCTAAGTTATAGGATTGGAACTCTGAATTCCCCAATGGAGCCCACCTATTGATATTCGAGTAAATGCCGCTAGATATATGGGGTATCCTCAAATTTTATCGTTACCCTATAAAAATGGAGGCTTTGGTTTGGAATAATAGGTGGATCCTACTGTGGAGTTCCACTCCTTCAACTTAATTGGGACTTCCTTTTCTGAGTTAAAGCACCAGAGGATCTGGATTCCTAAAGCTTGACTTGGTCGACCCAATCATATATGCCAAGTCGACCCAATCATATATGCCATCCACACTAGCTGGGGTGAGTTTGACCGAGTTTTTGGTAGACTTGGTCAAACTAATTTAACCTAGTAACCTTTAAGCCGAGTTGACTCTGTCAAATCAGGTCGAGTTCATGAAATTTATGCACTATGGTCCGTAGTCCAAACACAAGTCGAGCACCACTGGTTTAATGGCCACAATTATTTAACAGATGTATGTGTACTGATAGAAGCTTTGGGTGGAGTACAGGGCGGGCCTCGAATATGCTTGGGGAAGGAGTTTGCTTACAGACAAATGAAGATCTTGGGTGCCGTTCTCCTTCACTTCTTCAGCTTCAAACTCAAGGATGAGAACAAGGAAGCTAAATACAAAACCAGAATCACTCTTCATATGGATCAAGGCCTCCATCTTTTTGCATTTCACAGGCTGCGGAATTAATATTTTTATACCTTCTTGGTTTTTGTAAAAATAGCTGATGCAAGGAACAAATGCATAAGACCTTTAGTATAGTAGAGGGGATAATAAACTTGGAAGCTGTATATATATATTTTCTTTGGTGGCAATCTCTTTGCATGGAATTTTTTTCGCATGAAGATAAATTTGTATGGAGAGAAAGGAGGGAACTGGGCATAAAGCCCCCAAAGTACAGGGAAAAAACAAAAAAGGGGAGGCTTATAAGAAAAGCAACCCAAACTTGGCAAAAAGGCCAAACAAAAAACTGATAGAGAAAAGCTGAACAGAGGAGACCAAAAATGCGAAACACCACAACACTACACAATAGAAGACAGCAAAACATAGCACAACAGGTCACAGCGCAGCACTTCACACAAGATCATCCACGATGAGATTGAAGCTCATCCACATTGAGATAGAAAAGGATCTAAAATCAAGTTCGCAGATGTACCATACGAAGGCAAGCCAGCTAACAGAATTTCCATACCTTTAATTTGATCCATGAAAATCTGTTTTGCTCTCTCCAAAGAGGGCTCACTGAGTTGTGCTTTGTGTCATTCCGAATTAACCTACCATATTACAAAGAGAGCATGAAGAAAAATAGCTGCTGCACATTTTTTTCTTGAGGCGTCACCTCCATTTGAGATGGTCTTCTGGATCAGAGAAACAGAGAGGCCAGCTGACTGCTGAATACCAAAAGGCCTGAGCAACCAACACCAGAACTGGTGAGCTAGCTTGCAAGAGAAGAACAAATAAAAATCAGATTCCTCTTCACTGAGACAATTGTAGCAGCAAGAAGCCATTAACCAGCCCCTTTGTTTAGCCCGGAAATCAGTTGGGGTTTTCCTTTGCAAGAGACGCCAGCTAAGACTAGCCAGAGGAGGAGAAACGAATTTATTTCATAACAGGCCAGACCAGGTAGTAACTGTATCTTTTGTTCTCAATAAATTCCAGGCCTCTCTACGGTTGAAGTTGCCTGAAGAGTTGCCCTTCCAAGTTAGAGTATCTGGGGTAGTATTTTGTCCAATGGTAATAGAATCTGTAGAGGTGGCTAGCAAATCCTGTAACTGAATTGGGAGCTAGGTAGGGATCTACCAGGCCAGTTATCAACAATGATATATGTCACTAAGTCCAGATCAGAGAATTGAATAGATGGGAACTTGGGAGCAATTGGAAAATGATCTATCCAGTTGTCAAACCAGAGATTAATGGATTTACCAATTGAATACATAGGAAATTATGGTAAAATGGGCTCCAAGAAAAGATTGAGAGAGAGAGAGAGAGAGAGAGAGAGAGAGGAGGTTAGATGGAGAGAAAGGAGAGACACAGCTGTTCAATGAGTCATTTCAAGGTGAGGTAGTTTTTTTTTTTTTTTTTTTTTTTTTTTTTTTTTTTTTTTTAATTCAGAATTGAGATGTATTAATTAGGTCCCACTTTCATATGCCGTAGATTGATTTAAACTAAAAGAAAATTCAAAAATGTATCTCAATTGCACTAACCGTTTTGTACCTTTCAAGAGAAAGAATGTTACACAGTCAAATCTGGAGCTTTTACTGAAAAGATAAAAGAGGAGTCTTTTGTGGTTTTCTCAAAAGACAGGGGCCACTTTGTAAAAACATCTTATTAATTCAGGCCCAATGGAATAATAAAAATAAAATAAATAACATTATCTGCTATCAGCAGCAGCGGAGAAGTCAAAATAACTACCTTCATTTAATAAAATAAAAGCCTGTGGGTTCTCTGATGTCATAAATGATAATTCACATCCAATCACATGCAAAAAGGCCTATAAGAGGGCTAGGATGGCAGCTTAATTTAAAGTTGGAAAAATGGTAACTTTGACTCGTCTGGTCCAATGCCAGAAACTTGACTCAGATGGAGTCAATATGGAGACTTGGAAGAGTCATATTTTTTTTTAGAAATATTTTAAAATAAATTCATTACTTATAAAAAATGAAAAAAAACATGCATGTGTGATATGTTTACATACATTCATGATAATCAATTTAAGTTAGTAAATTTATATATGTCAGAAAAGTACGACAATAAGAAAAATTGTATATTACATAATTTGTAAATCCAAATATCGAATGTAGAAGATTAAATATAAGTTTCAAATTACATTCAAGTTATCATTATTAAATTATTACCTCATGCATAATTACTTATTAATAAACCTTAATTGTTTAAAATTAGATATGTTTATTAAATGGTTCATAATGCAAACAACTTATTAAAATGAGATGACTCGGCCGAGTTTGTCCTATTTTTGACTGGACCCTCTGTTAAAATGAGATGACTCGGAGCGTCAAAAGTCAACTTAGAGAGTTTTCCAACCATGACCTAATCAATCAAAAGTATCCATGTAGAATGATCGTTTTCTTCCTTATCTCTCAATCTCACTTTTTCGTCTCCCCCGTACCTTTCTCCTCTTTGACCCTTTTTTTTTTAATCTCAGTAAACGTATACTTACGACTTGTGAAACTATCTGTGAGACAATAATTTAAATTCAAATTGAAAACCAACATCAAAATCAAGGTGAGGGGAGTATTTTTTAAAAATAGATCTTTATTAAAGCAAGAGAGCGACAACAACAAAACCGCAGACCGGGACCTATGGGGAAGAAAGCCTATCCCATACCCGGTGGGGAAAATACTTGTTCCTACAAAGACTCTTGTCAAGGATGAAATATGTATATTTGGTCAAAACATGAGCAGCCTCATTATCTGCCCCAAAAATGGGGACGTCTGATTAAGTGGATAGATGTTACGTATTTTCGGCACGCACACACGTGTAATTGGGTTGATATGGGTAGACGTTACAGATGCCATCACTCGTGGTTTATAAAAGCTCCTTTTAGAATGGCCTATTTAGAACCTACTCAAAATTGGTTTATATAAAGATCTAAAAGCTCATTTTAGAATGGCCTATAAGAACCTACTCAAAAAGGAATCATGCGGCTAGCCCGCCAATTTAACATGATCGGCATGTGAACTGCCGAACTGGTGTAGACCATCACTTGCCCGTTTCTGAAAACTTTCTAGAATCTCCCTCTTTCATAATCAAATTAAGGGCGTGTGATGGTATCGACTTATTGAGCCCTCAAAATCATAAGACATCGAATTTGCTAAACAAATCCCATAACTTTTTAATTGGGATATTATAGGTTTCCTCCAAGGAGAAAACATAACACAAATACATTAATGCAGTTCATTTGTTCGACAAATTTACTAAGAGAGATACGGATAGATATATTTCTTAAAAATTGAGAGTTTGGAAAACATTTCAAGGGGGAGAATATAAAGAGAAAGTTCAGACGTAATTCACTACAACAAACTGCACTTTTAGCGACGAAATTTTTCGTCACCAAAAAGTCAATAAAACGTCAGTAAATATATTTACTGACGACAATCTTTTCGTCGGCCAGACGTTGGTAAGAAGACATCAGTAAACATTTTACCGACGAAATATTTTTATGTCGGCAAAAATCGGATTTTTACTGACGATTATTTCCCTTTTACCGACGTTTTAGTTTCTTCGGTAAAATAAAAAAGAAAAATAAAATGACTTTTACCAACGTTTTATTTTCGTCTGTTAAATAAAAAAGAAAAATAAAAAAAATAAAATGATTTTTACCGACGTTCTTTTTCGTCGGTAAAATAAAAAATAAAAATAAAAAAATAAAATGACTTTTACCGACGTTTTTTTCGTCGGTAAAAGAAAAAGAAAATTAAAAAAAATGACTTTTACCGACGTTTTATTTTCGTCGGTAAAATAAAAAAATAAAATGACTTTTACCAACGTTTTATTTTCGTCGGTAAAAGTGATTTTATTTTTTTTAAATGCTATATTCGTTTAATTTTCCTGTAAACCTATTTATACACCTGTATAAAAAATAAACCTGTTCATGTACCCATATTCAATATAAAAAATGGATCCAAATAAAAGTTGCTAAATCAACAAACCATCACCATTCATTTTTTATCAAATCATTCATCTCATTAACCAAATATTACAATCAATAATGATACAGTCCCATATAAATATCTAATATACATATACAAATAAACAAAAAAGAATAAAACACCCCAAAAGTCTGCAACCGACCCCAAAGCGTCAATTAATCTGCAATGACAAAAACAAACATTAGAATCTTTTCAATGAATTAAATTATAAGGGCGTGTTTGGATATGTGTGAAGTGAGATTAGGTGAGGTAAAGCCTCCATTATCCAGACAAGAAAAAACAATGGGTCATATCGAAAGTACACAATTTCAAAATTCCCTCCATCTTTTTCAAAAAAAGTCAAAAAAGCACCATCCTTTCTCCACTAAAAGAGAAAAAAAACTCTATTTTTCTATACAAAAAGTCAAAAAGATTCCTTACCAAACAACTAAAAATAAAACACCATCATAACACCTTATATTTTATTATCTCTTGATTTGATATTTCACCTCACCATACTTCAATTCACCATACATCCAAACAGGCCCTAAATGAAAGACAAACATTTTGCATGGTAAGTTTTAGATAACATTTTGAGTGTTTCCTCAATGCCCTCTAATGTCTAAACTTGCACATGAAATACCACAAGCTAGGACTACAGGCTATATGGCCAAAAGAAAAACTGCAGTTGCCAACAGCCACATGACATGAAATTCTGAAGAATTCTTGTCAGATTCATGTGTTGAGATCTATGTAGAGCCAACCGACATCAACACCATCAAAATTGCAGAGGAAGTGAAACCAAGTTGTCAAAATAATTTATGTTGTTTGGAGTGCAGTTTTGGAGTGCAGTATTGTCTCCATGTATATAACACACAAAAAAGCTTGCAATATTTTCAAATGCTTTCCAATTAAAAAACCAACAAGAAATGATTGGCACTAACATTATTCAAGGAAAAGAACGACACCAAGGAGCAGAGGCAGGGTTGGAGTAAGTAAAAAAAGCTGAGAAAAAGGAAAATTAAAATTAAAGAATTTTTTATAAAAAAAAAAAAAAAAAAAACCCACTAACCACACATTGACTGGATCCATTATCAATGCAGAAACCTATCCTTTGACACAGAGCACCATATCAAACTCAGGTATAGGCTGCCCAACAACTAAGTTTCCTTGAATCACATTATATCACTATGAGGTCCCTGAGTCTAAATCTTAAGCTATGAAAAACAGTGTGAAGTTGCAAACAAATAAATTTTGTGAGATGTACATGTGCAATTGAAGCAGAACCTAAAGGATTCGCATCGAATCTTTCAAAAATTTCGGCAGTGCTTCTACCTAACTCCTCGAGTACAAGCTGGACCACTTCAAAAGGGGTAGCTGGGGCTCCATCACACAATGTAACAAGCCTTCTCACCCATGCAGCTGGAGCCAAATCAGGCTTCCCCAGAATTCGAGCAGCCTAATACAAATTCCATCATTAAGGACTTCCACAAAGGAATGAAGTAAAATATATCACTCAGAAAATCTAATAGCATTCTTTCTCCAGGAAGAAAAAGTGAAACCTCCTGCTATTAACTCATAATATTCTACTATAAGAAGAATCAATGATCCGAAACCACATTTTGGTTACATCAAAATGTCAGACCAAAAAGGGTGAAGGCAGATCTCTTCATTCTAAATTATCAGTCTATTGTGAAAACATGAACACATGATCTAAAATCACTTCGCTAAGAAATCCAACCACAAGAATAAAGATAAAAGTGAAAAATACTGAGAAGAAAAGCATCCATGTCTTGATAAAAACTCCATTTTGTACACTATATATACCATAAGGTGAAGATTAACTCAAAATTGCATAATAAAATTAGGTGAGATGGGTCACATCTGTTATTTAATGTCAGGTTGCTAACCCGTGTTTCAAACACTATTCTCTAAGTTTATATTGAGATGAGCATTACCTAGAAATTCAAGGGTCACTATGAAGCATCAAGATATGGTTTTAGGACCTAAAGAAAAGGCGTGGTATATTGTATTTATAATGTTTGGTCAATGTGGAAGAAGAGATGGAAGAGGCCATGAGAACAAATATTCTCCCACACAGCCTCATCAAATACTTGTCAGTTTATCTCATGGGCAGTTGCCTCAAAAATGTTTCATGGTGTCACGGTTACTTCTTTAGATACAATCAACGTCCTAACACCATTTTCCCGTCATGTTTCATCCACTGTCAGATGGGTTTGAAATGAACTCTGATGCCAAGGAAGAAACGCCACAAGATTCCACATTGAATCTCACAACAGGTTAAAAAAAAATGTAATTGCTATTTATCATGATCTCAAACCAGAAAGTCCCCCACAACCAAAAATAAAAAATTTGTCAAAAATAAAAAATTTAAAAAACATTCATCTTAATTAAAAAAAAAAAAACCCCATCACCCATACTTTGAAATTTCCGCCCTCACTTCAAAACATGTCATAAAAACAAGAACCCATCTCCAAAATAGAAAGATTCAATACCTTGAGAAAGAACCCACCAAGTTCATAACACATGGAGTATAACTTATCAGCCGCAAGCTCGTGCTGTTTCTCCCACATTTCCTCCTGTTTCTCCACCCCTTTCACGAATTTAACTCGAACCTGACAAACCTATAACTCACACACCCACAAAAGATTCAAAGATTGATACATCATAGACAGATAGATTAAAAAAAATAATAATAAAGCAAGAAAATCATACGATATAGAAGAATTTTTTTAAGCATAACAGGCAAGTAGCTTTGAAGTTTTTTGCACATGTGGTGTTATGGGCGTCTTCTATAGAGTGGGTTCCACGACCCCTTCCTCTTCTTCTTCCAGCTATTTTTAAGGAAGTGGAATGCAGTGGGCTTGAACAGTGCAGCGTGTGCTTAAAAAGGAAAATAAAAGGGTTTTACTTCGAGGGAAAACCAACCTCCAAGTTCTCAAAAGAGATAAATTAAGATTCACTATCTTTATTACATGTTGTTACATCTCTTATATAGAGAATAAACAGAAAGAAGAAACAAAGAAACGTTGGAAACTAACTCCAAAAGGTAGCCATAACCAACTCCTAAAAAATAGCTACTTTCCTAACAAACAGCAATAATGCCAAACAGAATAGAGGACTTATTCAAACCATCATAGTTAGGCCACGTGCATCTCAGCATGGGACTGCTTCCAAAGTGGGCCATGATCAGTTGTGGTTTCCAAAGTGGGCCATGATCAGTTGTGGTTAGCTTTTACGCACGTAACATGTGGGAAGACTATTGACATTAAGACTGCTGATATTCAAGTTTCAGACTGTTCAGGGCAGTGTCATGCATCATCTCATTCAACAATCGCTGAAAGAAAACAGGAAGTTGCCTCCTGAAATTTACACTTACAGAGAGTACCATGTTGCACAAAAAACTTCCAACAGCAATATCTCGTCCTGATATTATAGGACATCGCATCAAATACTTGCACATCAATAGTATTGCAGGTGTCATGACAACATGACGAAAGTCAGAACAGGGAAATATCATGGACCAGAGTCTAAACAAAAATAATGTCTTCAGTGACGGCCAACTGCTCTTCTCTGCAGAGATGGCAATAGAAACCATTCATCAATGAAAAGAAACAGCCATTATCTTGAAAATGAGATAAAACAGAAATTAGCTACCATCAGGTGCGCTAAAACAAGTTCAATACTTCAACAACTTTCAAAGTGTAAATGTTATCACATAGTGGCCATCAGATGTAATGGCATAAACAATGGAAGACTAAATGTTACTTTCTAAGAATTATTGAAGAAGGAAAATTCAAACTTTATCTTTCTAATCAACTATTAAAAGAAAAAAAATATTGAGCAATATAGCACCTTTTCCACCCAAAACTAGCCTACAAGACAAGTCAAAAATACAAATTATTCCATAAGGTAAATGCTGTGACCTAAGCTCTTGATGTACTCACAGAATTGAGTTCGTATCCGCAGAATTCTTTGCCGAGCACAGATAGCTGCAAAATATGGTGTCTCCACGCTCATTTCCATCAATGGTTTAACCAGTAGATTCATCAGCCTGAAATTTAGTGGCTTCTGATTTGCTAAAACAACAAAATGCTGTAAAAGAACACCGTACAAGACCTGCACATGAATTAACACTATCATTGACTCAGCCAATGGGGACCAAATTACCATATCTTCATAATATGATTAACAACTTGTTGCACCCTTTTCTAATTCAGTAAGCAAAAATTGAACAAATTATTACTACCCATTAACGTGGATTTGAGATCATGACCGATTTTAATAACTACATATATATACACCAAAAGCAAAGAGCATGCAGCCAAACGACAGACAAACAAAAACAAAAACACATGAAATAAAAAAGCCAACTCAATAAAATAGAACAACGACCCAAACCATAACAGAAAAACAAACAGATTTGAATGACATTATGAACAATTGAGCACTATAATTTATAGTTACACCCCAATGGCCATGGATGCTAATTCCCTCCTTATTTAAATGGACACAAAAGATATCAGAAATCTAAAATGTAGCTCAAGTCCTCGCAATCTCAAGCCTCATATCTTATAATTTATAACACCTATGAGGTAATGTCCTGTTTAAGAAAAGCCCATGACAACAAATCCCCCCATTCTCCCATCCTTAAATATGGCTAATCAGCTTACATTTTACAAAAGAAAAGCCAACCATCATTCGCCACATGTGCCCCTGTTCATTCAAGCCAATGGCTAATATAAACATCTGAAAGATTTCTGGATCATAAGATGCTCCTCACACATTCATCCTTTCAATCTATCCAAGGAGATTACATGAAATTCATAGATTCCCTGAATCAAACTATGTAAAATCCCCATCTTTTGATTCCTCACTCACATCATAAGCACATCAAATCAAATCAAAAGACCAAGATGAGTTTCCACAGCAGATCAATCAAATGCTCATAAAAAAAAATATGACGTGAATCGAGATTTAGGGCACGAACAATGCCGAGACTTCAAACACTAGAATCAGAATCGGCGAGGAAAGCAATAAAAACACTAGAATCAGAATCGGCGAGGAAAGCAATAAAAACGAACGAAATCTTAGAGAGGAGAAGAGGAAAAGGAGTAATCACGTACCGCTATCGCCGATCAAAAGAAGCTTAATGAGATAATCGCAATCGGCTCGAGCCCTTGAAAGTGGAGCGGCGATTGAGAGAGAGAGAGAGAGAGAGAGAGAGAGAGAGCATAGAGAGACCGACAAATCGAACGAGAGAGAGCGCAGAGAGATCGAGCAGAGAGAGAGAGAGAGAGAGAGAGAGGGGACAGGAAAAAGGAGGGATGCTGGTGGCGGGAGGGGGAAAAAGAGGGGGGGGGAGTTTAGGTCTTTAAAAGTAGGGTTTTCTACTTTTCCTTAGAAAATAATTAGGAAAATCTACGGGAAAAAGCCCCATAGTGAGCCATGTGCAGGTGGATGACTCAGTAGGAGTTTAGAGACAGAAGGGGCCCTTTGAGCCCTTTCCTGTTTTTTTTTAGATGTTTATTGGTATTTTCGATATCGACAATAAATGCAGTTTTACATAAACCGCAAGAAACCTCTTCTTCCCCATTTCGTCATCTTCCTTTTTTCTTTTTCCTCTTCCACAGTCCCTGTCGACACCTTTCCTTTTCGTTGGTCCCAGGGAGTGGTCCCAAGCATCGTTTGGCACCTTCTTTCAAAGCTTGTACATAGTTGGCAAGCACATGGAGGTATGTATTCTAATAGTTTTCTCTTGTTTGCATTAGGTTTAAACAGAGATTCTTTTTTTTTTTTGCATTGGTTCGAGACTGCAAGTTTGTTTGGTTTTTTTTTTTTTTTTTTTTTGTCCACTGTTCTTAAACATGAAACCCAATCCCTAAATTAAACGAACTCAGAGTGATTTTGTCTGATTAGGTTTGTTAATTGGGTTTTTTGAAAAAAAAAAAAGGGGGTTGTTTGGCATTGTTACCCAACTAAGAAGGGGTTTTTTTTTTTCAAACCCTCTCAATGCACAGAGACGGTGATAATGACAAATTTTTGCTAGATCTGGGCTTCACACCTTTATTGGCATAGAAATATTTTAGATTGGTTATGCATTTACATACATAGAGAGAGATTAAAAAGTCCATATATAGATTGTTGATTAAAAAAGGTTTAGAGAGAGATTAAAGAGTTCATGTACAGATTGTTGATTAAAAAATATTCAGATCACAAACTGTCTGTGTATTATATTAGTGTTTATATTTCTCCATCACATCTTTAATACTGTTTGTGAAACCTATATGACTGAAAAAAGAAATGGATACATATATTGACTAGTACCTCACTTGCTAGTAGTGGCAGCAGTTTGGGTACTGTGATTGTTTCAAATTGGGAAAAGCCAATTTGGATTTCTATAGTTTTATGGCTTTTGGTGGGTGCTTATGTTTTAATATTTTTGCATAATAAATTTCATGTTAGTTATCAAACATTTCATACCCTTGTAAGTTGGCACTAGTTTCCCTACATTTGTTAATCATATGATTATTACTTCCTAGTTCCAACCAAATGCTGGTGCATTTCCTAGAGAATTCAGTACGAGGAATAAGAATGTGCTAATGCAATAGATCAGTGTCACAAAGTGTTGTACCCTACAACTAATGCTCATGATTTAGTAATCATCTTATTGGCCTCACAATTAGTAGGGAATTCCTACCAACCCTACGCTATCATAGATATCCAATGCATTGTTGGTGTTTTGCTGTCGGCATAGCCCTCTACCAACTCTAACTATGTTGTGGAATACTAATATTGATATTCCCTGACTGTTAGAACTGATATTTTCTAGTCTAATGATACACTTCCATGTTGTAAGCAATTCTCAGCTGTGTAATGGTGCTTTTGGTTAGTATATTGCTGTAACAGTCTGTGTAATTCAGTAGTTGTGAAAGAGGAGCATACTAGTAGTTAGTTCCAATTATGGGCTCTAGCTGACTATTTCCGAAATATTGCTTGCAGAGTTGGTGGTCGGATGGTTCTGATTCTGCTGTGGAAGCTGTATTTGGGAAGCACAGACATAGGGTGTGGGATGCAAGGGAAGCACGCATGTTGATTTTAATAGTCTATCAAAGATCACATTTCTCCTTGCTAGTCGGATTGGTTGACAAGAAATGATGGGAGTTCTACAATAGCTTGGCTGGCAGTCGCCGATCGGTAAAGCACGCGTTGGAATTTGTATGTTATGTTACCTAAAGCATCGTTATTTTTGTATTCTGCGTCATCTGCATCTGCTTAGTGGCGTACACGAATCCTTGACTAAATCTAAAAGTGCACTGTAATAATGCTTCACGCAGGTTGCATGGTTGAATGAAAGGTATAACCATTTTGGGTGGTCAGACCCTTATCTATGGGGTCGGCTTATAAAGACAGGCATCCCTTGTCAGGAAAATGGAAATGACTGTGAAATATTTGCAATGGCTTTCGTGGAACACTGTGTACACCACCGTAGCATCAACTTTACTTAAGAAGACATTCCCTACTTTTGCAGCAAAATCGTCATAGAGATATTCAAAAGGAGCTGGTGGTTGAATGCCAACAGACTGGGTTTGACCTACTTGAGTGACTTCCTATGATGGGTTTGATGGTGATTTCCAACAAAGAGCGGAGCGTAGGAAATGTCTATTGATATTTTGTTTTGGAAAATGTTAAATGGATTGTGCTTACCGGGCTGTTCTGTTTTTGTTATACGCTTTTGTTGTTAATTGCAACATTGCCTTTGAGATGGTGTTTCATCAATTTATCAGGTTGATAGACTTATACTTTGCCTCATTTTGCCATTGTGTATAATGAATTATATTTGTATATAGAATCCTTTTGTTGGAGTACAGGTCCTTGCCTCATGCTGTTTTTTGTTTTTTTCGTTTGTTGTTAGCAGATTGTCAATAGAATGGTTGAATGGATGTTAGGGTCCCACAAGTTTAATGAATGCATCTGTTTGGGTTCCACTTGGTATACTGCTTCATGTTATGATTGTTATGAATCTGCAGCTGAAGTAATTGCTTGAAAAAGAACTTGCAATCTGTATGACAGCAAATGAGATTGAATTGGGGAGAGTTGTTTTGGGTTGAGGAGAAGGGATGGTAGTGGGTTTGATGGTGGTGGGTTTGTTGCTATGTTTGGGGTGGATTGATAAAGGAGTTGTTTACCTTTTTTTGCAGGGAGGTTCATGATGATGTTGTAGTCATTGCCACATTTTTTTTTTTTGAGGTTTTTGTGGGTTGAATTAAAAGTTGTAATGAATAAAAGTTGTCAATATCGATTATCGACAACTTTAAGTCGTCGGTATCGACTAGTTTCATCATGGGATGAATTAAAAATTGTAAGTCAGTAGCTGCTGGAATTGACAAAAGTTGTCGATATCGACTAGTTTCGTCAGTGAGATGAATTAAAAGTTGTAAGACAGTAGCTGTTGGATGGATAAAAGTTGTCGATATCGACAACTTTAAGTTGTCGGTATCGACTAGTTTCATCAGTAGGATGAATTAAAAGTTGTAAGTCAGTAGCTCCTAGAATGGATAAAAGTTGTCGATATCGACAACTATAAGTTATCGGTATCGACTAGTTTCATCAGTGGGATGAATTAAAAGTTGTAAGTCAGTAGCTGATTGAAAGGATAAAAGTTGTCGATATCGACAACATACCGACAGCTTTAATTTCTTGATTCCGAACAAGTTTGCAAGGTCATGTTTAAAAATAAGTGTGAACTCAAACATACAGTTGCTCTACCCAACTTATGGTGAAAGAAAATACTTAAGCACAAACACCATGGAGCAACTGAATACAACAATCTAAATTTATATAAACCTCATTTATATCACCATTCACATTCCAACATTTTCACAGTTGTCAAATACTTAAGAAATGTAGCAAAACAATCCAAAAAAAGTGAAATCTGCAGTGTTCAAATCTACATGGATCCCTTTTACACTGTTAAAAAAATGTTATGCACAACCCATTTACATTACCAACCAGCCCATTTACATCAGCAACCATTCCAAAAAAAGCACTGCACTGTTCAAGCCTTGAACAACCCATTTACATTACCAATCGGACCAAAATATAACTGCAATCTTCAAGTCAACATGGAACCTATTTACATCAGCAGCTAACCCAAAAAAAGCACTGCACTGTTCAAGCCTTGAACAACCCATTTACATCACCAACCGGATCAAAAAATAACTGCAATCTTCAAGTCAATATAGAACCCATTTACATCAACAGCCAGCCCAAAAAAAGCACCACACTATTCAAGACTTGAACAACCCATTTACATCACCAACCGAACCAAAAAACAACTGCAATTTTCATCAGCGCCTACAAAAAAGAAACCCCTTTTCAAACTCTAAAAACCCAAAACGAAAGTAATATTAACTAAGCCCAAAACGAAAATGATATTTACTACACAAATGGTAATCTTTAAGCAAAGCTACATACAGATATGCATTTACACAACTAGTACAGTTTTAAAATGGTGCCTTTTAGGGTTCAGACAATAACTGAAAGAAGTCATTACGGAAAAGGAATCAAACTCATGACATTTTAGGGTAGATGATGCAATATAGGAAGGTGTTTATTGTGTGTACCAACCTATTAATGGAATTCAACGACCACTTAGAATAATTTTTTAGGTGTTTTCTGAGAAGGAAATTCACCAGAGCAAATGTTGCAGTCGATGAAAAAGTTCTGATAAAGAAATGCAGACATAGGGCGATATATAAGGGTTTACGCATAATGGTCGATATCGACAACAATATTGTCGATATCGACAACATCGCTAAACGACAAAAAAAAAAAAAAAATACAGAAACCCACCCAAAGGACCTGCCCCGTCTCTAAACTAATGCTGGGTCCTCTCCTTACTTCAGGTGTGCTACGGGGATTTTTCCCTTAGTTTTCCCAAATAATTAAATGTAAAATTGATCTTTTACCTACGTTTTACAGAAAACGTTGGTAAAAGTAGGGTTTTACCGACGTTACTAATTCGTCGGTAAAAGTCTCCCATTTTCTACTTTTCCTCGAAAAAGTTAATTCCAAAATTGATCTTGCACCGACGTTTTCTAAAAAACGTCGGTAAAAGACAGTTTTACCGTCGTTTTAAATTCGTCGTTAAAAGTCTCTCATTTTCCACTTTCCCTAGTAAATAAGTTAATTATAAAATTGATCTTGGGTTTCGAATTCGTCGGTAAAAGTCTCTCAGTTTTCTATACTACTGTCAAATTGAACTATTGCCGACGTTTTCAAGAAAACATCGATAAAAGTCTACTTTTTAGTGACAAAATTTTATACGTCGGTAAAGAGTATTCTTTACCGGCGTCACTAAAAAACGTCGCTAAAAGTGCAAGTTGTTATACACACAGAAAAGAGGGGGTAAACGTCAATTAAAACAAACAAGAAACAAATCAAAATGCAAAAGAACACCAGCTAGTAAAAGCTCTTTCCATCATGTAGTTGTTACTAAAATGAAAAAATTAATTCATATTCAAATGTAGTATTTTTATTCATCTTTAAAAAAAATCTTGATTTATTGGGTCTGATTCATATAGTTGCATTTGATTCTGATCAAACCAGAAAGGGAAACGCTTAATCCTTAAAAAGATCGCTCTGCGGTTCATAACAATTAAAAACCAATTATTTCTACCATCAATTTTATCTTTTTATATTTAAATCCACCATAACAAAATTAAAATAACTAATTTAAATTCAAGTAGGCATAAATTCCAACTGAGAACCTAATTAACCGTAACTGTTGAGACCATGTACATAAAAAAAATAACACTACATGAAGAAAATAAAAGGAACACAAATGCATTATCTTTTGCTTTACCAATATTTCCACTTAGTGTATATCAAATGTGCCTTCACAAAGCATTAAAAAAAAAAAAAAAGAACCTAAACAGTTTCATAAAGCATTCCCAAAGCATTTAATCATATCACAAAATTAATTTCCAAATTCCAAAACCAAATTAAGCTCTACACAATTTCAGAACAAAGTGTAACAATATAATAGAACAATCATTCTTACTAATGCTCCATAAAGTACATATCAAATCAAACATTGCCCAACAAAACTAAATCACAATAATAGTAATCATAATAATTCATATGATTTTATTACGTCACAAACTCATGTTCTAATTCCAAAAAACTAATTAAACCCTAAACAAATTTAAACAAACAATATTTAATAACAAAACAAAGCACACCAAAATAAATAAAAAAATGTAAAACCCTAATACTATACAATCAAAAGAGACATCCAGTGTCTATGATGGTTGTCGTATACCGTTTCCAGCGTCAACCTGAGCAAAAGAACAATCGAACCTTCGCCAGAAAGTAACTTCCGAAGCCACATTGGCAAGCTTGATATTGTTTTTAAAGCTGAATTTATACTTCAAAGAACTGCAAAGAGAGAGAGAAAGAAAAAAAGATAGAAAAAAAATCAGAATTAGGAGAATGAAATGGATTAGGGATATGGATTATAGGTGAGGGATTTGGGTGACAAACCCAAAAGTCCATATACTTCAAAGAACTGCAAACAGAGACAGAAAAAAAGAAAAGAAAAAAAAAAAAATAGAAGATAGAAAAAATTGTATAGTACCCCCAACTTGCAAGTTGCAATTTCCTGCGTCAGCCCCTAGTGGGCATGACATGAGTACCTGTAAAATGGCTCTTTCCCACGGTTTCGCTGAATCTTTGGAGCCACCGCAGCCACGCTCAATTATTGGCATTGCACCCATGAAATCTAATCAAAGAGGATCAAAGAAGTAATTGCTCCACCATCAGCCTATCACCCAGTTCGGATGAGGAGGAGACATTGTCGCAGGGATATCTTATTAAACTTCTTTTAGTTGTGATGATTTTTAGTTTGTACCTGACCAATGGCCCAGTGATTTATTGGGAGGATCCAATTTCAGCAAGAATGAGCAGCCATCCTGAGGTTTGTATTAGATTTTTATTTAAATGACAGGTTTGTCCTTATATCCATTAAATAAAAAATAGAATAATATTATTTATAAATTATCATCACTTTATCGATCTCAAGTCCTAATGGTTTCTCTCAATAACTCTCTCGTGCACATGACACCTAATCATGTATTTCAAAAATTGTATCAATCCAACAGTGGGTCATATCTGGATTTGACCTATTTGCAAATACTAAAATCTAAGGTGCCTATTTACAAATCCTAAGAATCTTAGGGGGTATATATGATGCGATTTTGTTCAATCGTTGGTTAAATGATTCACTTTTTTTTTTTTTTTTTATCGTTGGAATCATTCTTTGAAGCTTTTCCACTATTCCATTGTTGATATTACACATAATTACTACTATTATTTTTTTGTAGTAGGATCATTGATCTAAGGCGTTTTCACTATTAGATCAATGATCTCCCTTTTCTTTTTCTTTTTTTTTCTGTGTGATTGAAGAACTGAGACTTATTCGTCACCATTGGATTGATCATCTAATGATGTTGCAGAATCTCATTAGTGATCTAATAATTTTTATTATTATTATTTATTGTTGATTGAAGCTTTAAGACATTTCCACCATCTAACCAGTGGTTCACTTCTTTCAACGTTGGGATAAATGATGGGCGGCATTTCGTTCACATATTTCACAAGCTACAATCATTTCATAAGCATTTTCTTGTTGGAAGAATGTTAACTTAACTCATTTCCAATATTCAATCATTCATTTTTGACATTGGGTCAAAACTTAAGCACTATCTTATAATTATTTCCTTGATATGAATTTTCAATATAAAAAATTATACAAAATAAAATTAGTGGAATCAAGTAATCAACAAGCTGACAACAAATGGTTGCTAGTTGGTTGGCAACCTTGTGTGGCACCCAGCTGGGTATGCCACTTTTTCCACTTTGCAGGCTTCCCTTTTACTTGTGTGAGCTTCCTGTACCCTAATTGTGTGGGCTCTCCTTTTGCAATGTGGGCATTCTTGGTTTCCTCCCCCTTTAGGTTTGTTGTTTCAAAAAATGAGAGTCAATAGTTATCCTGGATGTGTCATTCTTCCCACTAGTGTGGCCTATCCATTCCACTCAGTTGGCTTCCTCTTTTGCACTTGTATGGGCTCTCTTTCCTATGATGTAGGCTTTTTTGGGTCCAATCTCCCTACAATGGGGTACCCAAAAAAACTAAAAGATAGTGCCCAATTAGTAAATTAGAACTAATCTGACCCAGAACTGGCACAAGATCATCATATAAAGAGGCCCTAATAATGAGAACAAAAGTAGGGCATGAATTAATAAAATGAAGACCTGAGAGATTTTTGTGAATGAACTATTGCATTTTCGCCCGTGGCTTAGTTGAGAAAATGAAGACATGGGAGATTAATGTGAAACCAAAGGTGCTAGGAAAAAGGAACGAGTTGGTTTGTAACTCAGACAAGGGAGCTGGCTCCCATGAGAGAATCCGCTAACACACGAAAAGAAAGCTCCAAAGAAGGCCCATATATATATATATAAATAAGCACACACAAAAAGATTACGCACCCAAAAGTCGGAAGTCGAATATTGAACAGTTTAGTTTGGTGAGAGCCACCGCTTTTTTTTTTTTAATTACCACCATCTCTTTATGCTGTGTTTGGGAAGGGGAGAGTGGAGGGGAGGGAAAATTTGAGGGGAAGGAAAATGAAGGGGAGGGAAGGGGAGGGAAAATTAATTTTACCTCCTCTTGTTTGGGAAGTAAGAAAGTAGGGGGAAGAAAAGTGAAAAAATAGGGTTTTGTTTGTTTGTGAAGTACATGAAAAATTACCATTTTACCCTTACTTTTATAAAAGTTTTTAAAGGACAACAAATAACAAAAAGGGCAAAAAAGACTTTTTCCCTCATTTTCCTTCCCCTCCCTCATTTTCCCCCCATTTTTGGGGGAGAAATTTTTGCCACAAGAAGACAAAAAATTTCCCTCCACTTTCCTCCCCCCCCCCCCTTTTCCTCCCCACCTTCCTAAACACCTCTCAAAAAGATTTTCCCCCCACTTTACCCTCCTTTTTTTCCTTCCCCGCTCTTTCCCCCCTTCCCAAACAGAGGGTTAGGGTGTGGCGGTTATCGAGAGTTGCAATGAGGATTAGGAGTGCCCGTTCCATTAACTGACCTCGTTCTCGGAGAAGCCGCCTTTGTATGGATTTTCACAACCACTTCTTAACCCTTCCCTGTTTGGATTCCTTTACAGAAGCATCTTCTTCATTGAAGGTCCATTTGTAGTCCTTTTTGACCTTTTTCTGTAAGGTTTGAACGATTTGGGCTGTTTTTCGTATAAAATTTCTTATGTAATTTAATACAACCCAAAATCTTTGTACCTGCAACTTATCTTTAAGATGATCAGGAAAAATATTTTTTTTTTGCTAAGACTTGATTCCGAAGATCTACTTCTCCTTTGTTTATTATCATGCCTAAAATGTTGATATTCTTTCAACTTCGAAGTCCATTTTCTTTCCAGAGAACATTACTCTGTGATTAACGCCCCATTCTACATCCATGCATAATATTGTCCGTTTTGGCCCACAGGCCTCACGTTTTATTTTTGATGGGCCTCAACCCATCACTTTTCTCTCTATAGGGCTGCACGTCTCTTCCTCTTGGCCAGCCCACATGGAGACCCGCTCACGGCAGGAGACCTATATTCGAATTAGTTGAGAGTAGTTTCTTATATCATTTGTAACGCCCCACCTTATACCCATATTTGATACTGTCCGCTTTGGCTCACGGACCTCACGGTTTTGCTTTTGATGAGCCTCTCTATTGAAATCTCAAAGGTAGCGGATTGCGATAGTGATGGATCCACAAACAAAATGATGATCCCCAAAAAATAGATACGATTGTTTTTTGCAAAATATTTAAAATAATAAAATAGAATTTACAGAAAATGATAATTTAACGTTATTCTTTACAAATCAAAGAGATACAAAAGTTATAAAAAAAATTCTATTAATTTCGGGTGTGACAGCCCATAAAGCAATCCCATATGTATCCACCATGCAGAAGTGATTATCTAAGATAATGGCCCAGAAAGACAAAGAAAGGCAGTTTTCCCGCAAGGCTTATCTTCTGGAGAGTCTTCGGCATCCAATGGACAATCAAGGCCAGAAGACGTGGAAAACTCTAATTGGCTTTATGACTGACCTAGATGGTGTATGTTGGGATAATCTAAAAAATCACATTAAAAAGTCTATTTGTCCCGGGACTGGCCCGACTCCACATGAGAAGGGCATTTTGGTCATTTGCAAATGACCAAAATAAGTCGGGACAAATAGCATCGCTCCACAAAATAATTCATAGACCCACAAAAAAAAATCAATCAATCAATCAAACCGACAAACATATTTCAGCAAATAGTAACTCAGCTGAGGTGGCTTACTTCCAACCAGAGACTGTCTTCTAAATCAACCATGAGCACTTCTATATAATAATAGTAATCATCTTTAGCCATATGCACTCCCAGAGAATGAATGCTACAGAGATGGAGTACTCCACCCTCCTAGTGGGGGCATCGTGCTTGTTGTGGGTGTTCTTCCAAGCTCTTCAACTGGCAAGAAAGAAGTCTTCACCAGCAAAGCTCCCACCGGGCCCTGTTCCACTCCCTATAATTGGAAGCCTATTCAAACTAGGCAACAAACCCAATGAGTCACTCGCCGAGTTGGCCAAAACATACGGCCCATTGATGACTCTGAGGCTAGGCCGAGTAACAACAATAGTTGCGTCTTCTTCGACCATGGCCAAAGAGATCCTCCAAAAGCACGACCATCTCCTCGCGGGTCGAACTGTCGTGCACACAGTTTGTACCCTCGGCTACAACGACTCTTCCATTGCGTTTTCACAGCCAAACCAGCACTGGCGCAAGATGAGATCCATATGCAACACCCAGATGTTCACCGCCCAGAAGCTTGACTCTTACCAATACCTTCGTCGCCGCAAGGTGCAAGATCTTCTCGACCACATGCGAGAGAAGAGCCAAACAGGTCAGCCCGTAGATATAGGCGAGGCCGCGTTTGCTACCACCCTCAATCTGCTATCAAACACTGCATTCTCCGTCGATATGGTGGGCCTTAGCTCGAAATCAGCACATGAGTTCAGCAGCCTCGTGTGGGGATTCATGGAGGAGATCGGGGCGACAAACGTGGTGGACTATTTCACATTTCTTAGCCCATTTGACCCACAAGGTAGAAGGTTTCGTATGACCGGTCATCTCAAGAGATTGTTTTCCGCCTTCGATGAAAAGATCGATGAGCGTCTACAAGAAAGACAGACCCAGACCGGGTCAGACGACTCTGCAGGCAAGAGAAATGATTTCTTAGACACACTGCTAGACCACCTTCACAGCGGAGGATTAACCCGTCACCATGTCAAATCCGTGCTTTCGGTATTTTCTTCATCATAGTTTTCTATACTCTACATTTCCATTATACCATAATTATACTATCTCATCTCAACCCTGTTTTTTCAATCACCCAGTGGCATGTGGATCACGGATCACATAATGAGTATGAGGGCGGGGTTAGGGGAATGGGATCCTCTTGCGGGTTTTTATCCACACTGGCCGACCGTGAGTGGATCAATCACGGTCCGGCTTGGATAGTGACCGTGGGATTCACCTTCATAGGATCCGGACTTAGGCTAGGGTTGTTCTTGGCCCAGGTCATGCTGAGCCTGAGTCGCGCTAGGCTGAGGAATTCTAGGCCTGTATCCAGCCCAAGCCCGATAGGGGCTGTAGGCTGCTCGCGTTAGCCAGACCTGCCTCAAACAAGTTAATTAGGCCCAAGCCGCCCACCCCAATGAGGCAATTAGGTTTGGCTTTCTATTACTTTATTGGGAAAATTAGTCACAAATTACAAGCGCTGCTTATTAGAGCCAGGCTCGGTTTCCGGCTTTTATCACTTGATTCATGCCTGACCCACATATTAATTGACCCCAAGTTTTAGATCCAAGACAGGACAAAGCAGAAAAAACCAAGGCCCAAAGTTGGCCAAAGTAGGCTGGGCCCGAGTATGAACTAGGTGCTCCCAGCCTATCTGTACTCCTAATTGAGGTCAGTGCAAATGATAGGAACCATCCGATGCACATAACCCACATCCTTCTAAACACTCAACCAATCCTATCATTTATCGCTTCCTGACCCAAACTGAGTTGTAAGCTTGGCTTGAGTCCAATTATAATATATTAAGCTAGAAAGTTTTGGATCTAATTTTGACTGTCATTTATAAATTTGACTGATAGTTAACCCTCTTTATTAAAATATCTTACATTATCTTTATATAACTACCCACTCATATCCTTATCCCAACAAACCACCCACTCTCTCTACTTCTTCCTATTTTAAGTCTCTTACTTCACCTCATCTCTTTTACTCCATTGTTGCCCAATTTTTTTTTTATTTTCGTTTATCTAATTCATTTAATGGATGAATTGAGGTACTCCAAATAATTTTTTGTAATGCAAGAATTTTTAATTTATAATGCGACAGTGCTAAGCACGGGTGGTTTTGCTTAGTTTTATTTAAGCAGCTATTGAAGGTCCATTACCTAGTTTCCCATTGGTCAAAAGTGAGGCCAAGGTCTATTAATTAGCCTTTTTATTTCTTATGCATTGAACCAATTCGTGCACGATCTAGCCCATTTGTGAATGTTTTAACCATGCCCAACTTCATTTCAAGATCACATGAGGTATTTATTTTGTTTTATACATGTTAAATTTAATGTTGGAACTATCTTTATTAGAGTGAGACATGATCAGGGCCTACATACTACAGGGGCATTTATTTCAAGCTGTTTAGATGTTTGGGAGCCCTGCTGTGGAACCTTGCCTATTTCCCATGATTCCAAACAAGAAAGGATGAGGACTCTGGTCATAGTCATGAGTATTTATTATTTATTATATTTTCAACTTAAAAGGTCATTACCTAGTGCAGTTCCACCGAAGCAAGGTCCTAGGAGGATCAGGAATGAAGACGTACCTAACCTTTTTTGGCAATTTTCTCGAACCTGAGTTGCATGACACCCTTGACTTTTACTGCTGCACCAATGCATTGACCCTATAATATTTCTAACTTGGTAGGACATATTTACTGCTGGGAGTGAAACAAGTGCATCTACAATAGAATGGGCCATGGCCGAGTTGCTAAACAACCCAAAAGCCATGGCGAAGGCTCGAGCGGAGCTTAATGAGTCTATCATCAAAGGAAAATCGATGGAAGAATCAGACATCTCTGGACTTCCTTATCTTCAAGCTGTTGTAAAGGAAACATTTCGTCTACACCCTCCAGCTCCACTCCTTCTCCCCCACAAAGCCGAAACTGATTTGGAGATTGGTGCGTATACTATTCCCAAGGATTCTAAAGTTCTTGTCAATGTGTGGGCCATAGGGAGAGACCCTAATAAATGGGTTGACCCTACTTCCTTCAAGCCTGAGAGGTTTTTGGGTTCTAATATGGATTACAAAGGTCGGGATTTCGACCTTATCCCATTTGGTTCTGGTCGACGTATTTGTCCAGGTTTACCTCTCGGCTCTCGCATGGTGCATCTCGTGGTTGCCTCTCTTCTTCGATCATTTGATTGGAAGCTTCCTGATGGGATGTCCCCTACAGACATGGACATGTCTCATAAATTTGGCATCACCTTGAAGAAGGAGATTCCCCTTCTTGCTATCCCCATCGTTCCTCTAGAGTGCTAATTTCAGATTGATAATGTGTCTCAAGTGATGTGCGTGCTATAAATTATTACAAGTTGAGGATTGTAATCAAGTACTTTCTTTTCTTTTCTTTTTTTTTTTTTTTTTTTATGTTGCTTTTATGCAGGAGCCTTCAGTTACTAGACTGTAATTTTAAGTTTATTAGAAATGTGACTGCGATTTTATGGTATAATTTGTAATTAAGTAAGAACTCAATCATCTCGTAAGATGCATATTGTGTGGTGAGTTTTTTTTTTATTTTATTTTATTTATTTATTTATTTATTTATTTTGAAGTTTATAAGCACCACCATGAATTGTAATTGGAATAAGGGGCAGGTAAAATCCCCTGCATGAATTAAAGGTCCTTTGTGAAAAAAAAAAACCCACCAAAGGTTTTATATTTTCCTGGCCAATAGGGCTCCGACTCGAGACCTTCAAGAAAGTGGCCAATAGTTTAAAAATCATTGAGTGTTGTCGTTAGGGCTTAGGGTTTAGCATCCAAATCATTGAGTTTACTTTATAACATTGAGTTTAGGGTGCAAAAACTCAAATGATTTTCGACTCAATAACACACCGTTCCAAATATGGCAGGAATTTGAAACCCGAAAGGATCCCAAAATCTGTTGCAAAACGTGCCAGAAATGATTTTACTTCAGCCATAAAACAGGCCCTAAATGTGTATTTATAATATCCTTATAAAACTCTGTCCATTTCATGGCAATCAAAAGCCCAAAAATTGGTCTAGACTCTAGACATGGTTTTATCTCGATTGCTAGATTTTTAAGTAAATTAGAGCTAGTCTAACCCAGTTCTGGCAAAAGATTCTTGAATTTCTTTAACTAACTATTCCTACCAAAACCTCGAGGCGTTAGTAGAGGCAGCGGAAATACTTTTCAATATTAAAGATCAGGGTATATAAGGAGGCTCTAATAATGAGAACAAAAGTGGGGCCTGAATTAGGTACATAATCGGCTGAAAAACTATGCTAAAACAGGTCTTTAATGGGTCTACAAGATAGTTCTGAAAGTAGGACTACCACAAACATTATAATAGACCCCTGGTTGACCCAAATATGGCCTTGAATGGGCCTTGTTGATTATTCCAAGATCGTTCATTTAGTGGGTCTAAAACAGACCCAATTGAGGCCCTTAATCTGATCCAAAATTAGCCCAATTGCTACCAAAATTGAATGTCAAAAAGGGGGGTTAGTTCCTACTGCTGGTAGAGTTAAAAGACGGACTGTGGATGGGAGAGGAATGAATCCAGAAAACTTTAAATGACACATTGACGGCTAGACCTTAATCTGCGGTCTTTCTTAACCATTGCTTGGGGGCGCTACCCACGCCTTGGTTTTCACGTTTCTCTTTCTTTTCTCTTCTGAATGAAAAACCAAAAAGAAATCCTCTATCAGAGAATTCAAGTCCCTCTTTAGGGGTCTGTTTTGTGTCGCTGTTTGGTCCTTGTTCTGGTTGGGCTTGATCTTTGGGTTGGTTGTGTTTGGTTATTTTAGTCTGCTATTTGTTGCTCTGTGTTTCTTCTCTTGTAGACTGTCTTCCTCTATCCAAAAAAAATTCTTTCTCAAGGTCCCTTTTCTCTCACCAGGCATAAAAGAAGACAACCATGTGATGAAGCTCACAAGAGGACAAAGGGCATCCAAAAGCAGAACCATGAAGCAGTGTTACACCCCGGCCACATCCCGTTCACATAAAAGAAGACAGCCATGTGATGAAGCTCACAAATGGACAAAGGGCATCCAAGAGCAGAACATAGAAGTTGGCGATCACCGTGAAGCACAGTTACTTTCCGTCTCGAATTAATTAAGATTAACACTAATTAATTATAATTAGTATCAATTAATAATATTTAATTGAGTTAATTACGATTAATGACCAAATTAAGTTGGATTAGTCTCAAATACTTGAATGGAGCTTAATAGAATGAATTTTGAGGAGATGAAGTTAATTGAATTGGTTTTAAGTTCAAACTAGCAAAGCATGCCTGCGCTATGCCAAGGCCCAAAAATAAAAACACATCCAATTTGTGGCTATTTTATGATATATTAATTAATGAGAAAATAAATCTACAAAAAAACAAATATACCATTTAATATGGTTCGAAGTATGGCCCAGCCCGACATGTATACAAAGTAAATATTACTTTTTATATTATTGAGTATGAAACTTCAAGTCTTATGTAAATTAACATTTGCAAAATTGCATGTGGCCCCGTCTTTAGGAATTAGAATATGAGGTCCACTTAAAATTTTTTTATTGTATGTGGAGACCATCTGTATAAATCACTATCAAGGATCCACTTTTAAAAATCACAAACATTAAGGATTTTCTAACCATAATAGATATATTAAAATTCTAAATCCACCTAAAGAAGACTCATTTTAACTTAGTTGGATAGAGTTATTGAGCAAGGTGGATTTTTTCATCTGAACTCTTTAATTACCTATTCATAATAGATATATATTAAAATTTAAATTCACATAATTAAAGAAGCTTAACAAAAGTGGACTTTGAATTGATAGATAGAGCTTATCTCTTGAAATTGATTTGAGATCCAATTTCTCAAATTGATTTGAGATTAGAGTCCAATTTTGCAATCAATTAGCAAATTGGACTCCAATTTCAAAACCAATTATAATTGGTAGGAATAAGGGCTTTTTCGTAAATACGGATTTTCACGTATTTTACCGAATATGGTAACTCTTGATACCATTGTGTGTATCTCGAAGAGTACGTTAATTTCCATAATAAGCTTGAATGCATTTGATCTCAAATGGATCAAGTGAGTCTTTGTTTGACTCAAAATGGGAATAAGATTGTGAAGGAGGGCTTAAGTACAAAATTTAGTTTATAAAGGGTTTAAGAACCCACTTGAACACTCCATTCGATCATTCCAGCAACAGTGGACTCAGACCTAGACTCTTTTTCTTACTTTTTCATTCCTTCTGCTTGAATTGTTCAAATTAGAGGTTGAGCCAATGAATCTAGAGAAGAGATTCCATTTACTACAAGCTACAAGTGAGTGAGCTGAAAGAGTTACAGAACTTTTAGGTTCTATTAAGTGTTTGAGACTATTGTTTCGCTCAATAACTCATAGAAATTTTGTTTTCAATTGTTTCGTGGAATTAGGGTTTGAAATTGGTGAATTTCATCTCAAATTAGGATTGTAAAGGGGGCTTTCTATGAATTGACTATAAGCAAAGGCAAGTATACTCAATTTTTATGAATTAAGAGGCTGTAGATGATGTATAAACTCTTTGAATTCAGAATTCAAATTTTCGTTTTAGAAATTCTGTAGAACTAGGCTTAGTTCAGTTTGCCAAATGGAAATTCGGTTAACCAAGGATTAATTTTCAGTCAACCGTATAGGTGACCGAAAGGTAGCCGAGTGCTTTTATGTTAGTTTTTTAGAGATTTGCAAACTTCTGGAAAGCTGACCGTGAGGTGGCTGAATTACAATTCGGCTAGCCGAACAGGTAACAGAATTCAGGGAGAATTTTTAAAGCAATTGACGGTTCTGGACAACTAACCGTAGCTAGCTGAATTGTAGTTCAGTTAGCCGACTTGCAAATTTTGATTAACCGACAGGTAACCGAAATTGAGGAAAATACATATTTAAATTCTGATTTCCGTATAAAAGATTAATGAATCATAGGATTTGTTAAAGACTACGAAGTTATGTTTGTACCTCCATAGGTGTTAATTAAGGAGACTCTAATGTACAAACTTAAAAATAATGTGATGTTCATCGAGAATGACATATACATTACATAACCAAGGGTTACACCTAAATGGTTGGATGGAACTAATAAAAAAGTGAATAGAAGTGTGAATTGTCCTACTTCTCTAATCGAGTTGCGTTCATATTGGCATTAATTGTATTCCTTTCAATTGTTAAGAATGGGAGTTACAAAATTGACTTGAAATCCGAAATGGAATAAATGTGGATTTGAGATATATTGATTTGTATTAACTCTTTTGAGTCTGGCACTACATAGCTATCCTATTAAAGCTTGTTCTGGAGCTTAAATGAGTTAAATGATTATTCCTACTGCAGTAGATGGATTTGGGAAGGTTCCATAGCTCCGTGGCTACGCCAGTTGTCCCTGGTCCGGACATTGGTTAGATCCCACAATATTTGTATTTACAAATTGAATGAATACTTCCTTTTGGGAAGAAATGAGATGAAATGAAATGTTATTGTAGTTACCAATTAGTATATGATCTTTATTTGATTCTTATTGTGTATATTAAACTCATTGTACGGATTGTTTAGAATTGTTGTGAATGTGAGAATTGTTCAGTAATAGTCTAATGTCAGGCTTGAGCAAGCATGTATTATCATAGATTTGTGTATACATTGTTGAATCGTTGTTTTCATTAGTATTATTGATGGCATTACAGGCCAAGTTGCCAATGCCGGTCCTACAAAGGCCATAGCGCTAGTGAAGAAGGCTACCCTGGTTCCTCCAAGAGGACTAGTGGAGTGGAATGGCCAGGATATCATTTGATTTTGATATCTAAGTGCGAGAACATGATTGAGATCTTATGAGAACAATTTTTGAGAACTTAAAGTTTGTAATTTTGCATTGTATTTAAATATGCAGATGTCTAATATGAGTATAGAAATGAGAAGGTTATACATGTATAGAGAACTTTACTTTTATGTAAAGGACTTATAAATTTGGTTATGATATCATTTGTATATGTCTTCGGCAATGTGTTTTGACAGATGTAAATTGAATGGTCTCACTTGCGTGAAGTGTATATATCGCTTGTGGATTTCGTTTTAATTTCAGTTAATTTGGAGTTCGCGGGAGTACGTGCTGTTGCAACTCGGAGTTTTTTCAGATATAATCAAATTTAGGGCTCGGGTTATGACAAGAAGTGACAAATAAAACTTATTGTTACTGTAAAGAAAAGAAGTAGCATATGCACCATTAGAAATGGTAAAGGACAACCATATTCCTAACTGCTATACTGTGAAAGCTAAGATAATCAGAGTGGAGCGATAAATTTCTGAAGTTTGCATCAGCATGGTTTTCACGCTCTAGAATCAATGTACCACATTGAAGACCCTAGGTTGGCTGCCGCCATTGCTTGAAGACTTTGGGGAAGTTAACACCCAAGAATGTAAAATCCAAACGATGGAAAACAGCCTAGTGCCATGTGACCACAGTAACATATCTAGCATACTGCATTTAAGCCAATTATCTGCATTCCGTGTTTTGAAAATTTAAGTGTCATTGTGCTCCCCTATAGCTCAAACTAAGAGGATGCTTGTAGAATTTAAATAAAACACTAGTATACCTAGTGAAAATCTAAAACGCTAAAAGTAATTCCTCTCCTATTTGATATATATGATGTAGTAACAGTTCAATATAGCCAGATTTTGCTGCATCATATAGAAGAGTCTGGATCCGCTGTTGCAGCTATTAAGCAGGAACCACGCAATACATGCTGGGATCTCCATCGCAAGGCCCAAATAGAGATAATGCAAACTGTTCAAGATGAATCACATGCCACATTAGTACCCAGTTGCATTTTCAATCATGTGTTTAATCTTAGGGTGGGACATACCCAGTCACATCAAGTTTAAAATACCGCAAGTGCACTGGTGTCTAGATGAGACAGTGGCACGAACGGGTCGAACTCACAGGGAGCTATTAAAGAAACTTTTAAATTAAGAAAACTAATTAACTAACAATTTAAGAAAAGTTTTGAGTTTATACTTAAAAATTAAGCAACTAATATAGATATTCAAAATCTACCAATTAATGAAGATGATTAGAGCATAGGAATCCAATAAGCATCCACCAATTATTTATCAAGTAACCCTAACTTGTTCCAGTTTTTACTTCAAATCAAAGACAAATCAATATTTTTAATTTGGAAAATCTAACTTTTAAAATTCCCTTTTAATTATAAAAATTCAAAACTCAAGACTTCCTTCATCTCATAAAAGAATAAAAATAATTTAAGCACCACCAATCAAAAGTAAACATAAACCATCAAAAGATCTAAATCCTAAGCATGGCCTATCAAACCTAAGTATGAGTAGTAAAAAACTAAGTTTTATTTTAAAAATAAAAATAGAGATTTGTGTAGGGCACGAAGACAAGCCTATTAATCATTAAGCACATAATCATGGAACACAAATTAGAATTACTAAACAAATAAAAAGACAATTACTTACCTTCATCCATAACTCTAATCAAGAAAATTAGCCCGCCATTGCAAAGAATGCTTCTTGATTTATCACTAAAAACTGCATCTTTACAACTTCTTCTTCCAAATTTTCTCCTTCAAAATAAATCCTTGGACATGCCCCAAGGCTACCAAAAATAAAAATAAACTAATGGAAAAGAAGAAAGGAAGAGAAAAAGAAAGGAATAGGAGAAAGGGAGAGCTTTGGACGTATGGAATGTGTTATGGGTCTCCATCATGTATCTTTTTATGCTTTATGCAAACCCCTTTTAGTAAAGAAGTATCATTCTTTTAAGTCTCTTTTTCCTTATTTGTAAGGATTCTTTCTTGTTCTCCAAGCTAACTTCTTTCTTTGAAAAGACTTTTAAATTTGAGAGATCTCCTTGCCTTATTAGGTTTCTTGATGCATACACTTTCCTTGCACAATTCCAAGAATATCTCTAAAAATTGCATGATGATGTAAAGGGAATAAACTTCCCAAATATTGAGATTTCTTGTAATTCCCGCCTAAAACTGTAGCAGACAACTTCCCGAGGTCATATCTCCCTCAATATAGCTCTGATTTAGGCAATCTTGGGCTCCACGGATATCTAATCGAAAAGAGCTTTCCAACGGTGGCTAGATTGCACAGATCCGACACTCGGTTTGAGAGTTATGGCCATTTTAAGTTGCTGCCCCTGAAAAATCCGAGAATAATTGTGCAAAAATGGAAGCTTCTATGTTGGCATGCAATGGGGTGTGTGGGGCCCATGTTGGACTTCCAAGCATGCTTGGACTCTCTCTTTGCTTGCTTATTTGACTTCTCTCTTCTCAAATTTCATCAATGAAGGTCTTATGTTGATTTCTCCTACAAATTGAAAGAGACAATTTTAACATTAATCATATGTAAGAAAATAATTATGAACCATGTATTGGACCCTACATTCCTAGTGATGCACCAAAATGACCAACTTTCCAAAAATAGCACATGGTGCCAAAAATAGCAAGATATGTATTGATGAAACCAAAAGCCTAATATTGGGGTGATAAATGAGATGAGAAAAACTTAATTTCAAAAAGTCATGCAATTTAATGAATTTTGACCAATTTTGACCATTTCTCCAAAAATATCCTCAAATGCATGTAATAATGAAATTAAATGCAATTCTATGCAATTAAACCTAATTAAGTCCACAAATGCTAATGAAATGATGACTTAATGACCTAGTTTTGTGGACTTATCATAAGTCTTATGAAATTTTTATGGAAGGGATGGAATTCATCTTGAATGGTCTAAATTATATATATGTAAGCCCCATGTTGGTGTTTCTGGCATGTAGTACATGTTCCATGCAATAGCTGTAATAAGGGATCTAGAGGGAATGAGAGTCATCTTATTAAAGTGAAATCTTATGATATATTACTAGAGGGGATAAGAGTCATCTTAAACAGTCTAGAGTAGATCTATGTGGCCCCATAATGAAGTTCCTAGCATGTGTTAGATGGTTCCCATGTAATAGCTTTGACAAGGGATCTAGAACGCAAAGAATTTAAAAGATTTTTATGTATTATGCATTATCAATAGGCTCGTAGCTGGACGAAAGATGGTCTCGAATGGGCATTGTTGATTTACTATTATATTTATATATAATAGTAAAATGGGTCATATTATATAGATTTTTTTTTCATTGGTGGGACTCACCAAATTAAAAATTGGTGGGCCGAGGTCCCGAGGATCACTATAAAGGATGTCTTATATGGCTTGTTTTTTTTAAGTGATTTGCTTTATGTCTAATCAATGGCCCGGTGATCGATTGCAGGATCCAAATTCTGCCAGCATGTTGGATAAGACAGGACCACCAATCAAATCCTCCTTTCTAAATCAACCATCTGCTCTGCAATATGATAATGTCTAACCATATCCTCTCCCACAGATGGATTACTACACTCTTCTAGTGTGGGCATCTTACTTGTGGATATTCTTCCAAACACTTGTAATTGCAAAGCTCCCACCATGCCCTATTCCACTCCCTGTAATTGGAAGCCTATTAAAGCTAGGCAACAAACCCAATGAATCACTCACTAGGTCGGTCAAGAATAACGGCCCACTGATGACTTTGGTATGAAAAATGATTTCTTAGACGTTCTGCTCGACCAAACTAAGTAGCAGTGGATTAACCCCGGGATTTTTTAAATGCACCCAACGTATTCAATACTTGCACCCACTCTATACCTATAGGTGCGTTTAAACAATAATTTCCACCTGAGAGAGAGAAACTCTATATACTAGCCTATCCTATTGAACAGGGGTGTCATAGCAGTACCTTTGGCTTCTGTCTGCTATCAGCATATCATCCACCTGTCCGTACCATCTTTTGATTTAACGGGATCATGCTTTTTCAGTTGCAATTGCTGTTTGCTATCAGCATCATCGCCTTACACGTGTCACCTCCCCCGGCCCCACTTGCACATGCTTACATCACACCCCACACGCGACACCAACCCTTTCCATCTCATTGGGTGCTTGGGTGTTTTTAAAAGATGCATGATGGATTTAAAAATTGTGGGTGTGAAAACCACATGGCCCACGCAGCATACGCCGTACCATCAAAACCACACAATTCAAATTACCATACAAGCTCTAGAGAAGAACTCTCTCATTGATAAACTCTAACTCAGCACTATGAGAGGTGAGGTGTAACTTTGGAATAGCCTTTGAACCCTTTAAATAGCCATTGGTTCGTGCTTAAGGTTGCCTAAGATGATTAGGACTAAAACAGGCAGTTTGAGCACAATTAGATAATTAGGTTTCCAAATTCATAACACTGTCTGCGCCAGGTTCGCTCGAGCGATCTCTCGGTTCGCTCGAGCGAACAACCCTCTGTTTCAGAACTGGGCAAGACAGAACACTGTTCGCTAGAGCGGATGCAACGGTCGCTCGAGCGGACCCCTTTCTGGATGATCCGGAAATTCAGCACTCTTTCTCCAGCAGACTTCTTCTAATTCCTTCAGGCTTCCTTCTTCTGAGTCCTTCCAGTCTTCTAACTTCAAAGGCCTTAACAAATAAAACATTACAACTCAAAGACCCAGAGTTTTGTCCAACCCATGAATTTAGCCAACACACAAAATCCTAACAATCTCCCCCTTTGGCAATTCATGGACAAAACTCCCTAGGACAATACAATTTGATCTATCCATAATGAAACCAAAATACATACTAAAAACATAGCTCAGCAATGTAGATCTGCATTGTCTCTGACTCATTTTGATCTTCTCAGCTTGATCTTCTCGAACTCCCCCTTCATCAGTCATTCTCCCCCCTTTTGTCCATAATTTGACAAAGCTAAAAAATACCAGCAGCTTTCTTGTCAATTAGGATCTATAGCTCCCCCTCAATAGCAACTCCCCCTGAATGTATCTTCGTAGCAGAGTCTGGGGTGGGAGCTTGTTCTCCTTTATCAGGGCTTATTACATGTAGCCACCCACACTTGTGTAGTTTGATCTTTCAGCAGAGTGTGAGCAAACTCCTTACCTAAATCAGATTTTCTAACCCAAATTGGAGTTGTATTGGGTGGAGAAAAATTCTTCCGCCTTTGCTTGGTCTTAGGTAGACGGTGCAACTTTTTGCAATGGGGACGAATGTGTCCTTTTAATCCACAATGATGACAAGTGGATGTGCGTGCAGCTCGTGACACATTCTTTTTCTTGAAACTACTCAACACATTATTTGAAAGTGCAGTATGTGGAGTAGCATGTGCAGCACTTGAAATAAAAACTGTTTTACCTTTAGCATTTGAAGTGGATGCACCATGATCATAACCAAGACCGCTTCTGTCAAAAGAAGGCTTCTGACTACATAAGATGTTTGTGAGGATCTTCGAACCAGTGTTCATTACGTTAGATAAAATAGGATATGATACATTGCCTATTTTAAAGGATCTCATTGGGACGACTTATCCTGCTTTGGATCAGCTGAATGCGACATGTACCCTTCACCTTTTCCATTTCTAGTCGTTTGCCAAATGACCAAAATGCCCCTGGCATGTGGAGTCGGGCTTGTCCCGGGCCAAATGACCAAAATGCCCTTGGCATGTGAAGTCGGGCTTGTCCCGGGAAAAGATCTCCGGGACAGGTAGACTTTTTGGTAATTAAAATGGTCCTCTGTACAGAAGTCCCATTTCTAGACGTTTGCCACGCATGTGCGTAGACTAGTGTACATATATTATGTAATTAAAATGGTAATCTGTACAGAAGTCCAAGGAGGATCTCACCTCAATTCATTTCCATTAAATTTATTGGCCAAATTTGACTTTAGGGAAATACAGTAACCAAGATGACAACTAATTTGACCTTTTTTTAATAATTTTAGTGACTTGTTTTGTACTGATCAATGGCCATGTGATTGATTGGAGGGACCCAACTTCAGCTAAGGACATGTTAGCTGAGGTTGGTGCCTCCAATCAAATCCTTTCTTTCTAACCCATCTACTTTTCTCAATAATAGTGGCTTGTGAACCATATAAGTCACTTCGAATCTTTATTTAATTCTAATTTTTTGGTAATAGGTCTAAATTAAAGGACTATTTTTATTATAAAAAAAAAAAGAAATTCTTGATCTTCTGAAGCACTAAATGTTACACCAAATTAAAAAAGTAGTAAGATCATGTAATCAATCTGACAGTAGTAAGATCATCGTACAGCAGGACTCACGGATTCACTTGGCCCACCGCTGTAAATTCATCAACTGCCCCATCCCCATGCAGTGAAAATGGGTCCATATTATATATTATAAATATGTTTCATTCAAAACCCACTCTCCTATTTTTTAACTCTAGTTACTTTAGCGTGTGAACCCAGGACTAATTGAGAGGCCAGTTTAAGACTTTAAGTTACAAGCCCAAACTCAAAAGTGAGTGCATAAAAGTCGGAGTTGAACTTTGGATCAGGGTTTATGTTTAGAGGTTATATGTTTAAAACTGTATTATCACAGCGGGACTAGAGGGAAGTATTTCCGGTTTCCCTTTAAGCCCAAAGGGATTATTCCAGTTTAAAGGGTGAAACCCTTCGATGGCGAAAAAAAAATAAATTTGGAGAGATGAATAGCCTTAAAGAAAATCCCAAAGCCGAATCCACTTATTCTACTCAAGTTAAAATATGTCTAATAAAATGTGAATGTCCAAAGCAGTGGTAAAAAAAAGTCCTTGATGAATGAGCCCATTAATCACGTAAGCGACATCCACTTCCAAACTTTCTTCCTGTCAAGCCCATTAACTCGTAAAACTTGATCTTGCTCTTATGCCAACCCCATTGTCAATCCGAGCTTGAACCTTCGCCATCTGAAGCACAGCTTGACTGGTAACCTAAGTTATAACACTTGTGTAGCTGGGCTTATCCAAGCCTACTTAAGCAAAGCTACACAAAGCTGGCTAGTAAGCTAGCTTAGCACACTGACATTGACAGCCCAAGTTCTTTTTTCTCTCGTTTTTTCTTTGATATTGCCCATACAACGTTCCTTGGACCTGTCATCTATCCCTGAACTATTAGAGTTTTAAGTATATTCCAGTGGAATATTTATGTGATACCCTAGGGTCATATGATATTGCATATATCGGACCATGCGGTATTTCAAAGCTGTGTGATATTCTATGGCTATGTGATGTAGCACTATTATTGTGCGAACATTTCTTCACGAAGGTTTCGTAAAATTATCAAATAGCCCTTTTTTTGTAAAATTCTCTCTTAATTTGATGCTTTGGTAATTTTACGTACATATAAAATAAAATATAGTAAAGCGTCAAAACAAGAGAGAATAAAATATAATTAGATTATGATATTATTTTATTTTTAATTGTTTGGTATGAAGTGTTTTTTTTTTTTTTTTTTTTTTTGACTTATTGTATGGAAAAGTTGACCTTTTTTTTCTTTTATTGGAGAAAATAAATTATTTTTTTAAATTAAAAAAAAAAAAGAAAAAAAATCTTGAATTCAAGTGCTATATATGCGACCCCTTTTCTTAAAAAAACACGGATGCTTTATTTGACTTAGGGATTTCATCTTGAAAGTTGTGGCTTTGTTTAGTGTATACATAGTTTACATTAGTTTTCATTACATTTCATGTCGTTGTTCTTGGGACATTTACTTTCAAATGCTTACTTGTGGTATGAGTAATCTTCATCAAACTTCATTAAATTTCTCTATCTATTTTCGTTTGATTGTATGTGTAGTTTTGATTAGATTTTGATGTGCTCAGGACATATTTTCTGCTGGAAGTGAGACAAGTGCATCCACCGTAGAGTGGGCCATGGTGGAGTTGCTGCGCCATCCAAAAGTAATGGAGAAAACTAGATCAGAGCTCGTTGGAACTATCAAGGAGGGAAGACCTGTTGAAGAATCTGACATCTCTAGACTACCCTACCTTCAAGCGGTCCTGAAAGAAACATTTCGTCTAGACCCACCAGTCCCACCCCTCCTCCCCCACAGAGCTGAATCTGATGTGGAGATTGGTGGGTTTACTATTCCCAAGGATGCTAAAGTTCTTGTCAATGTGTGGGCCACAGGGAGGGACCCTGACACGTGGGTGGACCCTACTTCCTTCATGCCTCTGAGTTTTTTAGGCTCTAACATCGACCCTGACAAAGGTCGGGATTTCGAGCTTCTTCCATTTGGTGCGGGTCGACAGATTTGCCCTGGTTTGCCTCTCGCATATCTGATGCTTGCCTCTCTTCTTCGATCATTTGCTTGGAAGCTTCCCTATGGAATGGCTCCACAAGATATCGACATGTCTCATAAACTTGGCATCACCTTGAGGAAGCAGGTTCCACTCCTGGCTGTCCCTATCCTTCCCCAAGACTAAATATTACAGACAGATCAATCGATAATGTATTTTTACTTGAGTGGGTTGCAGATATTATTGGAAATTGAAGATTGCAATCTTGTATTTTGTTTTAAGTGGCCTTTCTATATGAGCCTTCATTCAACACGTACATGTTGATATTAAATATTTAATTAGAGTTTATTAGTTATTAAATATTAAAAATTGTCACTTGTAAGTTGGTGGGGCTAGGCTTGTCATTTCCATATTAAAGATACAGTAATATCTCTTACATACGAAAAAAATATGACAGATCATTACATTATATAATGCAAGTTGCATGAATATATGATTAGCAATATATATTATTTACACTCTTACAAATATATATGATAAATAGTAGTATATACTTTGTCTTCGAGTTGAGTGTAGAGTTGGTTGTAGGTCCAATGACTCATTAAAATGGGTTCAATGCCCAATGCATTCACCCCTAATAAGAGCAAGTTGGGGTGGGGTTCCTATTTAATTAAACCCAACCCATTGTCAGCCCTACTCAACCACAAAGAGCATCTCCCTCACTTCACTTCAGCTTCTTTGGTGGAGACAACTCTTTATCCTCTTCTAGTGGCCCTGCACCAACAAAAGGCACGTTTCTCACAATTGCCACACCAAAATGGGACTCACCACTGGAATTCTTAAAACAGTTGGCCTAGCTGTGAAAGCCCGGGCCTTTGGATTCGATGGAAGTCGGGGATGCAAAAAGGCGCTTAGTTGTGGAAACAACTTTAGTAGGTGGGGTTCTAATCCCTCTAAATATGTAATTATTTCTAGCTCTCCATACAGTCGACCACAGAACTAGCTAGAATCCCAGCTTCCCAATACCAAAAGGGTGGTTGGATAGAGCCCGATTCATTCACCGTAGCCATCATTCCTCAGTAGTATCACAACTATGATTATGATTTAATAAACCCAACCATGACACAAACCAAACAGCCAGGGGAAAATCACATTACATACACATCTCTATGTGGTGCATGTTGACTAGCTCGGGCATAGAGTGCAACTATCATTTATGGGGCATAGTAGATAATCACACTCAATGGAAGGAGCACGTACAAGAAAGCAAACGTCCTTAACAAAAAAAAAAAAAAAAAAAAAAAAACGATGAAAACATTTATTAAAATTTTAAAATGTTGTTTAATACTCCCTCATCAATTACATAATAAAAAACTGCTTTTTGACTTTGTCCTTATTTTTCTTGGAGTTAGTAATTTATAAAAAAAATTAATTAATAATTATAAGCATAGATCTACCAATCTACGATATTGATAATGAATCTTCTTTCACATAATAAAAAAACTGCTTTTTGATTTTGTCCTTATTTTTCTTGGAGTTAGTAATTTATAAAAGAATTAATTAATAATTATAAGCGTAGATCTACCAATCTACCAATCTACCATATTGATAATTAATCTTCTTTCTTGTTTGTCCACAGTAACAAGAGGCTTGGATGGGAGTATCGAGTAGAAATGTCACATCATAAGTTCCCTTCATCTAGGGATGTCAAATGGGCCGGGCTGTCAACGGCCCGTGGCCCGGCCCAGCCGGCAAGGCACGGCCCATGACACGGGCGAGGTGACGGGGCCTGTTGGCCCGTTTGGCTGGGGCCCGCAGGCCCGCCAAGCACGTGGGCACCGCCTCCAGCCCGCCAGGCCGGCCTATCGGCCCGCCCCGATAGGCCGGCCAGGCCAAGTGCCATTTTTTTCAAAAAGTGTCCATTTTACCCCTTCCAACAGCTATAAAATGGTCATATAAGGGTTATTCTGTGTCATTTTCCATTTTAAAAAGTCTATAAATACCCTAACCCTCACATTCTCATTCCTCACTAATTTACACAACTCTCTCGTTCTTTATACATTCTCTAGCTCTCTCTCAAAGCATTCAACTTTTTCACTTTGGAGGGCTATCTTTCAAGTAATGTCTTTGTCCTTAGAAATTAAAATAAAAAATGATTTGACCTATGTGAACTCATCTTTTGCTTGGCTAATCTGCTCATATCATAAGCCCAATCAAGTTTTTAGTGTAGAAGTCAGCATCATAAAACCTAACTTCAAAACAATAGGAAAATACCTTTTACCAAAAGTTAAATCCTTCTTTTTAAATAGCAAAATAATTTATGAACCACTGGGCCCCTTCAACTGGGATTCTCTACAATGAGGTTTGGAGGCAAAAAATTAAAAGAAGACAACATGTCATAGTAATTGTCAATATTATCAAAGGCAATGAAATGGACAGTGGCTAATAACCTATCTGATTGATCCAAATGACAAATGGAGTAGAGCTTTCTCAGATGACTTATCTTATCTGTAACCCCTAACTTTTGGTAGGGCCAATGGAGCCCACATAAATGCCCCATGGGCCCCTTCTCTATATGTTCATGTAGATTGGTGGTATGGCCCCAGCCTGAAATGGGCCCACATTGGCCAAAATTGGATTGCAATTTCTGGTCCGATGGTTAAAGCACAAAGTGATGATTACATGTATTACAAATAAGCTAGTGCTGGGCCTAATAATTGTAGGTCCATGGTCTGTATGCTTCTTGAAATTAGGCCTGATAACTAAATGGGCTTAGTTTGGACATCCCTCACCTAAGTCCTACAAGGCCTGATTTTTTATTCAGTTCTTCACACCAATGGGACCGTGAGAGTGTACATAAGATGAAATAGGTTAACCCATGGATAGTTCCACTAAATGAGGGCTTAGTTTGGACGTGCCTCACCTAAGTCCTACAAGGCCAGGTTTTTTTATTTAGTTCTTCACACAAATGGGACCGTGAGAGTGTACATCAGATGGAATAGGTTGGCCCATGGATAGTTCCACTAAATGAAAGTGATTAGCAGGCCGTGCTTGTGTTCTTTTTTTGTTTTTTAATATTGAAAAAAAAAGGGAAAATAAAAAAAGCAGGCCCGCCTCGCTGGCCCGGCATGGCCCGGCCTGCTCCAGCCCGGCCCATGGCAGGCCGTGCCGTGCCAGGGTTTTTCCATGGCAGGTGGGGCCGGGCCGCGTTTGACATCCCTACCTTCATCACACTAGTTTTCTCTCTCGTGTACCGTAAAGTTAAAAAATATCACACATATCAACTAACTTTTACTTCACCAACTAACTTTTACTTCACCTTTATTCCTCCACTTACTAAATTAACATAAAAAAAACACGGAAAATGATTTCTAGTGTCAAAACGACAAGTGACAAAGAGGACCTAAGAGCATTACTTGCATGCGAAAGAGTTGGAAATAGAAAAACAAAGGGAATTTATAAATAATAATTTCTAAATTGTTCTTTTGACATATACTGCTTAAAGAAATCCTAAACATCAACCATTGATGACAGTTAACTTGTTAGATAGAAAAAATAATTAAAATGTTATGCCCTATTAATAATAACTAAGAAAGTAACATAATTTCACCACTACCCAATAAACCCGTTGTGAATAGGCATAGCCTCCTCTCTTTCTTTCTTTCCTTTTTTCCATTTTTGGGTAAAAGGCACACCTTCCTCAGTTATTGTAGAAAATTGAGTAGGGCTGGACAAAAAATCCGGTATCACTGCAAAACCGAGCCGAACCGATCGAACCGGGCGGTTCGGATCGATTTATAGTAGATCGGTTCGGTTAACGGTTTGAAAATCATAAAAACCACTTACATCGGTCGATTATCCGTTTGAACCCACAATTAATCGCTTAAACCGAACCGACCGTATGCAGTAACTTAAGTATTGCTTTTTTACTATTTTAGCCTTAGAGTTTCGTTTTTTACTACTTTCATAGTTACATTCCACAACTCCACTCTCACATGAACTCAACTGTCAAAACTGTCTCAGCTGCATCTCCTCTAATCTCTCAAATGCCTTTTGATACTTCATTGCAGATGAAGGGATTACTGTACAAGGTGTTTTCCTTCCATCATAATTCCTATCTCGTTTCAATGAATTTTTTATCAAAAGGCTGCACTCTTGAGAATGCTAAAAAAGCCAGTAGAGCCTAGCCTTTTGATGGTTGGTTTTGGTCTCACATAACCAATGGGTTAAGAAACCTTCGTTTTTGAAAAATATAGTGGGTTCTGATACAGATTCTATTTGTGTGTGACTTTTCTTGACATAAACTATTATTCTATTGTAATTCCAAATGGTATCATGTGGAATAAATGTTTCACTACAAGCTGGTTTTTTTTTTTTTTCGCGCTTGCGTTTAGTCCAAACTCTCTTTGTGTGTGACTTTTCTTGACATGAACTATTATTCTATTGTAATTCCAAATGGTATCATGTAGAATGAATGTTTCACTGCAAGCTGGTTATTGGTTTTTTTTTTTTTTTTCCTGCACTTGCGTTTAATCCAAGCAGGTGATGACGGCTGAGCTCGGTCTCTCTCCGAAGAAGGCGCGAAAAGAGAGACCAAAAATTTGGTTCTCTGATGAAGACTTGGATGGGGTCCAGCTGCCCCACAACGATCCTCTGCTCTTGACACTGAGGTTGAAGAACTTCAAAGTCAAGAGGATCCTAGTGGACCCCGGAAGCTCCTCAGAAATCCTCTACTACGACTGCTTCAAGAAAATTGGTCTTAAAGAGGAAGACATGCAGGAAGCTCGCACCCCGCTGGTGGGCTTCAGCTCCAAGCCAGTATACCCCAAAGGAAAGACCTCCCTCCAAGTCCAAGTAGGGGGTGCCTTCATGACAGCAGACTTCCTGGTGGTGGATGCTCCATCCCCATATAATGCAATAATGGGAAGGACTTGGCTGCACAACATGGAAGCTGTGCCCTCTACCCATCACTAGAAGCTCAAGTTCCCGTTAGAGAACGAGGACGGCAGAGTCGAAGTGATCACAATCCGCGGCGACCAGCAGATGGCCAAACAGTGCTTGATGGCCGTGGTCCCCGGCGAGCCAGAGCCGCAGCAAGTGCATATGGCCGAGCTGGAGGCAGAGGTCGAAGCTGTCGGCCGAGCCTCATAGCAGAAGAGTGTCTAAGACCTCACCGATGTCAGGATCGATCCAAGCGATCCGGAGAGATACTTTCTGCTCGGCAGTCAGCTTGCAGAAGCTGAAAGGTCCGCGTTGCTTGACTTCCTGTTACATAACAGGGAGGTCTTCGCTTAGACCCCCTACGACATGCCCGGCATCGACCCTGAGATCATGTGCCACAAACTGAATGTGGATCCCAAACACAAACCTATAGTCCAAAAGGCTCGCAGGACTGGGGTCCAGCAGGCAGAGGCCGTGACTGAGGAGGTCAACAAGCTGTTGGAGGCTGAAGCAATCAGGGAAGTTCGCTACCCTGAATGGCTGGCCAACACAGTGGTGGTCAAGAAAAAGAACAGGAGCTGGAGGGTCTGTGTGGACTTCACCGACCTCAATAAGGCCTGCCCTAAAAACAGCTTGCCGCTTCCGAAGATCGACCAGTTGATCGACGCCACTGCCGGGCACGACAGGATGAGTTTCCTCGATGCTTGCCTAGGTTACCATCAGATCCTGATGCATGGGCCTGACAAAGAAAAGACTGCGTTCATAACACCTAGACGCATCTACTGTTATAAAGTGATGCCCTTTGGGTTAAAAAACGCCGGTGCCACTTACCAGAGGCTGGTAACGAAGATGTTTCAGGCCCAGCTCGGCAAGACGGTAGAAGTGTACATTGACGATATGGTCATCAAGTCTAAAAGGTCACAGGACCACTTGACCGATCTGAGTCAGACCTTCGCCGTCCTCAAAGAGTTCAAGCTCAAGCTGAACGCGTCCAAGTGCGCGTTTGGCTTCGGCTCCGGCAAATACTTGGGCAGCCTGGTCACCAGACGTGGGATAGAAGCCAATCTCGAGCAGATCTCGGCGATCCAGGCAATCCAAAGTCCGACCACGGCAAAGCAGGTCCAGAGGCTCACGGGGATGGCAACGGCACCAAACCGCTTCATTAGCAGAGCTTCAGACAAGTGCCGTCCCTTCTTCCAGCTTTTAAAGAAAAGCTCGAAGTTCCAATGGAACCCGGAGTGCGACAAAGCCCTTCAGGAACTCAAAGGGTACCTATCTTCACCTCCCCTGCTGTCCACTCTGACACAGGAAGAGACCCTGTACTTATATCTGGCAGTCTCGGATAACGCAGTGAGCTTGGTACTCATCAGAGACGAAGACAGGCAGCAAAAACCTATCTACTACGCGAGCAAGATCTTGCTAGATGCCGAGACGAGATACCTGCCACTGGAGAAGCTCGCACTTGCGCTCATCAGTGCCTCCTGCAAGCTCTCACACTACTTCTAGACCTACTCCATAGTGGTTGTTACAGAACACCCACTCAAGTCTCTTTTTCGAAAAGCAGACTTTTCTGAAAGAGTGTCCAAATGGGCCGTCGAACTGGGGCAATATGATATCTAGTATCAACCCAGAACGGCGATTAATGCCCAGGTGCTGGCAGACTTCATAGTAGATTTCATCTTTCCTGGTTCGGCGTCGAGACAGCTCGATACTGAACTGGGGGGCAAGGAGGTGGAAGAGGCCACCGAGACTGAGACGAAACAGGAACGATCTTCGAAACAGTTCCCCAACTCATCCAGGAAGGTCTTCGTCGACGGATCCTCAACCTCCAAGAGGGCTGGTGCAGGCATATTCCTCCAATCTCCGGAGGGCCTTGTCATCGAGCAAGCCCTGACACTTGACTTCAAGACATCAAACAATGAAGCTGAATATGAAGCGCTGATCGCAGGGCTGGGCAGCACAAAAATCCTAGGGGCACGGCAACTGGTGGTCTTCAGCGATTCTCAGCTAGTGACGAGCAATCTGAATGGAGACTACCAAGCCCGTGACGACAGGATGGCAGCCTTCTTAGCTCACGCAAGGCAACTCTTCTCTCAGTTCGAAAAAGTTGAAGTCAGGCAGATCGGCAGAGACTCCAACTCTCACGCCGACGCTCTTGCCAACTTAGCCTCTACAGTCGAGGCTGGAAGAAAAAGGACGGTCGAAGTGGAAGCACTAGACAAACCGAGCACAGAGCTCCACCCACCTCGGCAGGTCCTATGCGCCGAGCTCGGCCCGAGCTGGATGGACCAGTACATCTCCTACCTCAGGGATGACCAGCTTCCCGAAGACAAGAGCTAGGAGCACAAAATCAGGTTGAAGGCAACTCGGTTTTGGCTGTCTCCAGACGGCAAGCTCTATAAAAAGTCCTACAATGGGCCCTACCTCCAGTGCGTTCACCCTAGCAAGGTCGAAGACTTCCTTTATGAAATCCATGAAGGGATCTGCGGCAGTCACATTGGAGGTCGGTCACTGGCATATCAAGCTATCAGTCAAGGCTACTGGTGGCCATACATGCAGAAGGATGCCCAGGTTTACGCAAGGAAATGCGAGAAGTGCCAGAAATTCTCTCACTCTCTCCATCAGCTAGCACACAACCTAAGCCTCTCTCTAGCCCATGGCCTTACGCCCAATTGGGGCTGGACCTGGTGGGACCGCTCCACCGAGCTCCAGGGAATAAGAGGTGGCTAATAGTAGCCACTGACTATTTCACCAAGTTGATAGAAGCCGAGGCATTGTCTTCCATCACCGAGCTGGATAACAAAAACTTCGTTTGGAGAAACATTGTCACAAGATTTGGAGTGCCTCGAACCTTGATTTCGGATAACGGGACTCAGTTCGACTCCAACTTCTTCAAAAACTTCTGCCAAGAGCTCGGCATCAGAAACTGCTATTCCACTCCGGCCTACCGACAGAGCAATGGTCAGGCCGAAATCTCCAATAAAGTGGTGCTCGATGGGCTCAGAAAGAGACTTGACCGAGCTAAACGGAGATGGGTAGAAGAACTTCCGAGTGTCCTTTGGGCATATAGGACTACCCCGAGGCGCTCCACTTCGGTAACACCTTTCTCTCTGGCCTACGGGATGGAGGATGTGATTCCACTTGAGGTCGGCCTCCCAACTCCCAGATCGGAATTGTTTGATTAGGGCCGAAACGAAGTAAACCTCACTAAAGAGCTCGACTTCGCGGAAGAACGAAGGGATGTAGCAGCCATCCGCCTCGCTTCTAACCAGCAGCAATTGGCCAGAGGATACAACCAGAGAGTTAAAGAGAGGAAGTTCTCAACTGGAGAATTGGTCTTAAAGAAGACACTTCCAGTAGATAAAAATCCTAGTGAAGGAAAGCTTGCACCGAACTGGCATGGGCCATTCAAAGTGATCTCGGCAGCTGGGCAGTCAGTGTACAGACTTGAGGACATGGAGGGTAGAGAGCTACCACGCCCATGGAATTCTACGCACCTCAAGAAGTACTATTTTTAGGCTGTACTCAAATCTTGAAAGTCAATAAAATTGGTTCTTGTGGAAGGATGTGTTTTGTTACTTTTAAATTTCACCGAGTTACGGAACTCGGCATCTGTACTCAGCTCGGTTAAAGAACCAGCCCGCATTGGCGCTATCACAGGACCAGCCACCTTCAGCTCGGTTACAGAATCAGCTACCTTGGCACGGTTACAGGACCAGCCACCTTCAGCTCGGTTAAAGAACCAGCTCGCATTGGCGCAGTCACAGGACTAGCCACCCTTAACTCGATTAAAGAACCAGCTGACTTGGCGCTGTCCTAAGTCCAGCCACCCTCAGTTCTGGTTATAGAACCAAACTCCGTAACTTTTGCTCTGGTTATGGAACCTAGTTCAGGTACTTAGCTCTGGTTATGGAACCAAGCTTGGCTACGGCTATGGAACCTAGCTCTCTAGCTTTGGTCATAGAACCTAGCTCATTTTGTTCTACTGAACCCAGTGACTTGTTACGGTTGCGGAACCTAGCTCGGTCGCTTAGCCCTGGTTATAGAACCTAGCATACTACTGACTTCGGCTAGAGAGCCGAGCTTGGTTATTTGTCTTTATTCCTGTTATTTTATCTTGGTTGCAAAGACCGAATACAAAGAGTAGAACATGAAAGAAAATGAAGTAACATTCATCACACATTGCACAAAGACGGGTACGGAAACTGATTTCATTCATTCCAAAAGGTTGTTTACATGCAAACTGAAAAGAAAGAGAAAAAATACAGAGAAATTCCCCCCAAAAGTGCAGAAAAAGAAAGGAAAAGAGTACATCAAACAATTTCTCAAACAACTTCGGCATCTCCCTCGATGACATTGGCCTCAGCGTCTTCGTTGGTGGACTTGGGGAGGGGGATGGATCCAGCGGGGGCCTCTGGAAGGGGGTTCGGCGTGGGCTGTGAAGGTGGGAACTGGGGCAGATCCCTATGAGCGGGGTGGTTCTCGGGGACCCCTGCCGCCTTCAAGGCACTGGTCCACCCCAGCTCCCAGGCCTTCTTACTCACTTCGAGGACTTGGACCTCATAGATCTCCGAGGCCGCCTCCACTCCATCATCGTAAGAGCGATCAACTTCGGCTCGAAGCCCGGCCTGGACTTCATCTCGCTTCTTCTCGAGCTTGGCCATCTTTTTCTTGTGATCTTCTAGCTCGGCTTTGGCCTTTTCAAGCTCGGTTATGAGGCCCAGGATGGTCACCTCCTGCTCCGCTGCCCTTCGGTTGCTCTGCCCTAATGACGCCTCGAGAGCCACCTTCTGCTGTTCCGCCCTAGCAGCCATAGCAATGCTCTGCTGGGACCTCTCCATCAGCACAAGGCTTCTTTGAAGGGTCTGCGAAAACAAGTGTTAGGAAACAGGTCACCGAGATCAAAAGGTTTAATGAAAGAAAGTAAGTTTTGAAAGAAAACTAACCTTGAGAGCATCGCCCATCTACGCCATTGTCAGCTCCACATCATCCGACTCCCAGTGCCCCACCATGTCCTTCGGTAGGGCACAGGCATGTGCGAGGACGCTGATGACCTAGGGGCAGCCGCCTGCTTGATCCTCCACCGACAACGGCCGGCCAATCTCGAGTAGGAAGCTGGGACTCCAAGGGGCCGGGCCCGGGGGCGGGAGCACTGTGGTCCGATCGGAGCCATCCGTGGCTGGATCAACCCTCGGCCTTTTCCCCGCTCGGACCTCCTCTCGGACGGCCTCGGCAGAGTGCTGCTCGGTTGCCGAGGAGGCGGGAGTGGGGCAGTGTTCTCGGCAGTGTTGACATTGGCCGGACTTGAAGATGTGGCGGCGGCTGAGGTGGGGGTAAGGGACTCCTCCCCAAAGACGATGGAAGCCAGGTTCCTGACGGCGGGACGGTGCTGCGGCATATTGCTCTCTTCTTCCTAGCTCGACGAGTAGAGCTCGATTACCTGCTCGGGCCTGACCGCCTCGAGGTTGGCTTCTGGGTTGACTTCAGTGTTGGCTTCGGGGTCAGCTTGGGAAGGTTCGGTCGCCTCGGGGTTTACTTGAGATGGTCTGGCGCCCGGTGTCCCTTGCTGCTCGGCTTCGGCCAAGGTCAGCACCGTTTCCCCCCTCAGGTTATTGTGCCGCCTCCTGATAAAGGAGCGATACACTAGCTCATACCCTAGGAGGGACCAGGCAGCTCGCCCCCGGTGGCCCCAATAGTTGTGGATGGTTTTCAACCAGGCAATGTTTCGGCACTAGCCGGACCTTTTGGCCTCCTGTTTCCTCTCCCTATGGTCTGCATGTCAAACAAAAAAGATGTCAGTTCGGCAGAGCAGGAAAGCACATCATTAAAGAAGAATGAGAAAAGATGTTTACTCGGTGGGGTTCAGAGACGGCGAGGAATGCGGTTTGCCCTCTCAGCCTCGGTCTCGGCGAGGCCAATTTCCCAGGCTCTCGAGACGTACAAACGATCATCTCCGGCATATTTGCTGGAGTCCTCGAGGTCGTTGATCAGGGGCACCTCTTTCAAACTCACACGGAGGTAATATGTATCTTCTCCTGGGGACGTGCAGAGATCGTAAACATCTTCGATGTCATGGACACCGAGATGATTCCCCAGAATCCGGTTCAATTCGGCCACACCCATGATGACCTTGAAGCCGTTGGGCATCAGCTGGCAAGGGGTGAGGTTCCACTTCCTAAGGCAAGACCTCAGGAGCGGGAATCTCACCCCGCCCTCGATGATTGAGACCAGTGGGAACGGCATCCAGCCGTCCCGGTAGATCTGGCCTTGAATAGCGTCATCGGGACCGTCCGCCCTAATGGGGACGTCCTCCGGTATCCCATACTTTTTCCTAAGTTCGGCCAAGGCCAACGGGGTATCTATCCAGTATCTATAAACCCCCATGATCCCCAGTTTTAGAATGGCCGGAGAATCAGAGACGGAGGCGGAGAAGAAAACAGCGAAGACAACCCCAGACCCCAGGAAGAAAAGACAAGAATGAAAAAAAGGGGGGAAAGGACTTACAATTAACTCAAGGACAAGGAGAGGACGGAGGGAACCTATGGTCTCAGGGCGACAGGGTAGTTCTCCGGTGAAGGCACTTTCACAGGGAAGCTCTCTCTCCAAACAAAAGCAAAAATGGCCTTGTAGCAAAGACGCCCCTCTTTATAAAGGAGGAAAATCTTTTCGAATCCCTAGAGACGCGCGTGCAGGACGCCGCTGTCGGATGTGAATTTTCGACCCCCCCCCCCGCGCCAACCAATGGGGCTTGGGAAGAATCTCCATTCATCTATACATGTGCTGTTTTAATTTTACATCGAAAGTGAGGATTCCGACTACCCTCAAAATCGACGGATCACGATCGCCAGCTACGGTAACGGCCGTAACACCGTCCTTCGACGAAAGCCGAAGAAAAATGGGAGAAGATAAATAGGTGGGTTCTTCCTCTCGTCTAATGTGCTGCCGGCAACACACGACGGTTGTCTTGTCACATTAATTTGGGTCTTTTTGGGTCTCTTTAATACAGGGTCAATTCAGGGTTACGCGTTAAAGTCCAAATAAAGATTAATCCTCACATAGCAAAATCATAGTATATCCAAGTAAAGTAAAACAATTAAGATAAAGAAAATAAAAAGGGGGGAGGTGCCAAATATTTAAGAAGAGGATCGGCCCCGTTCCCGGGTACCCCCTTCAAATCCCTTGGCAAAATAGGGTTTAAAGACTGACTTTGCAAACCAAAACAATGATGCAAATGAGACTTTGACTTGTGATTTCTGTGTTTTTCGTGTGCGATACACGAGTGATAAAGGTGAAAGGCCGATGGGCCGTAATTGACTAAAGGTGGCCGATGGGCCGATATTTGTTTTAGAGTGGCCGATGGGCCGTGATTGTTTTAAAAGTGTGTGCGAAATCATTCATCTCATCTCGTCATTCTCATTTATTCAATTTTTGAAATCAGTTCTTCTTTCCCTTTTATCATTAAGTTCAATTAAATATCTGGCACCTGAGGTGGAGGAAGAAATAAAGGAAAAATCTTTTTGTGTTTATTTTATTGGTTTTATAGTTTTTATGGATTTTTGATATTGGGGCTAGAAGGGCCTAACTAGAGGATTTTACTTGGATTTACATAATTAATGCTTTATTACTGATCATCGGATTAACCCTAAACCTAAGGTCCTAGACCGCCCACATTAGCTCTCCCGGTCCCCTAACGGAACAGGAAAAGTGATGGGGCGAAGCCTAATGCTCTAATCTATCTAATGAGGAAATCCGATTTAATGCTAGCGTGTAAATTGTCTAAGTTTGATAGCTCCTAAGCTAAACGGCTTATTAATTTGATTTAGTTTGGTTCAAGTTGTGGTTTGATTAAGAGTTATTTAGGGATGAGTTAAGAGTGTTTTAAGGTTCTGTTTTAGTATGCCAAAGGTTCTGGAATTTTGAGTTTCAATTTAAATGATCAAAAGGTGTCGAAACCAGTGAAGTGATGGACGGGAGGACTTGGGCGCACCTGTGGTGGCGCCTAGGTCCTCTTGGTGACTTGGGCGCACCTGTAGCGGCGCCCAAGTGGTTGCTCTTTGTGATTCGGTTGTTTGCGCTGGTGTTGGCTAGATTTTGGAATATCGTGGGGTTCTAATCAATGTAGGCTTCTGTTTTGATGTTGTCTTTAACTTTGGGTCAATTAATTTTAATAGTCTTAAGTCCAGGATTCGAAACGAAACCAAGGTTCTCAACTTGGATGTGATAGAGGACTTGGGCGCACCTGTGCATGCGCCTACGTATTCCTGTGCACTTGGGCGCACCAGTAGTGGCGCCCAAGTTGGAATTTGAAATCTTTTGGTCACTTTGCCTCGGTTTGAAGTGCCGGACGAGTCTAAGTTGATCAAGGTTTTGATTTAAAGGTTGTTATTGATTCTGTGATAGTTTTAAGGTAATGATCTAGATCGAAATTGGAAATGGATGGGGATTCGGTGGTCCCAAGGGAGTGGAAATGGACTTGGGCGCACCTGTGGGGGCGCCTAAGTTTAAAAGGTGACTTGGGCGCAACTGTGGTTGCTCCCAAGTGTCCGGTTTTCGTGTTTCTCTTGTTTCTGGGTTAATTTGAGGTTGAGTGTTTATCGTTTGATGTTCTTTGAATTAACTGTGTTGTTATTGTGTTGTGTCAATTGGAATTAAATTAGGTTTCAATTAATTAGATTTCTTAATGATTATGGGAGGCTAAGTGTTAAGAGATTGGTGCCTACGTGGATGTTTTTGTGGTTTAAGTCGGTTTAATCTTTTAGGTTAATTTGGGCTACTGGCTATAGTTGTTTCAAATCGTAAGGGTGTTCTAGTGTGTTGATATGGGTCGAAGTTTGAAATTAATAGGGATTCGGTGATTCCCAAACTAAATGTGACTTGGGCGCACCTATGGCTGCTCCTAAGTGTCTGGGATGACTTGGGCGCACCTGTGGTTGCTCCTAAGTGTCTGAGATGACTTGGGCGCACTTGTATTTGCTCCTAAGTGTTAAGGGTGACTTGGGAGCACTTGTGGTTGCTCCTAAGTATCAAGGGTGACTTGGGCGCACCTGTGGTTGCTCCTAAGTGTCTGGGGTGACTTGGGCGCACCTGTGGTTGCTCATAAGTGTCAAGGGTGACTTGGGCTCACTTGTGGTTGCTCCCAAGTGTCGGTCTAGTAGTTTGTTATCTTCTAGGGTGTCTTTAAGTTAATTTCTTTTAATAAATTAAAGCTTATGGATTAGGTTTGCTAATTGGGATTTTAATTGGGACTTGTTGATTAAAGTTTTATTTAATTAGGGGTTTCACTAGGAGTTGTTAATAAGTTTTAGGGATTTAATTAATTAATTAAATATGTGGATTTTAATTGCGTGATTTAATTAATTGCTTCGAATTAATTGAGTGTTTAGATGAGGGTTGATTAAGTTTATTAATTCACTCAAGCATTAATGGACTAACCTAGGATTACCTAGTTAATGTCTAACTCTATAATTCTACTACTTCTTTTAATTTCCTTTTGTTCTCTTCTCTAATTACTAGAGAGCAAGATGAGAGGAGAAGTGTTTTATGATTTTGTGATTTTTTTGGTGTTTGGTTTTTTATGCAAAAGCAATGCGAGCTATCCTAAAGAACAATCTAGGGTTTTTCTACTTAATTAATGTCTACTTTTTTTATGTATTTTCTATTTCTTTTAATTTTTTTTTTGTTCTCTTCTCTGATTACTAAAGAGCAAGATGAGAAGGGAATAGTTTTATGACTTTATGATTTTTTTGGTATTTTATGCAAACAATGCAACCTAAGTATGATGATTTGAAGATTCGAAGTCTAGAAGTTCGACAATCAATTGAAATCATCACAAATATGGAACATCATGTTAAATTAGACGCAAGATGTAGCAAATACGGGCTGAAGAACAAGCCAAGGACTTGGGCGCACCTACAGGGGCGCCCAAGTGTCTCTGCGGGACTTGGGCGCACACACAGTGGCGCCCAAGTGTTCCCCCTGCGGGTTGTGATGTATTTCGGGCTTCTATCGATATCCCGGTATGATTTCTAGCAATTTGAGACTAAATGCAAGGTACTATTGTAGATTATTAATGTCAAAGCTTCCGGACTTGAAAATAATAATGCAAGCACAAGGATTCGAGGGTGAATCCCTTTGCAGGGACTTGGGCGCACCTACGGTTGCTCCCAAGTACCTTCCTGTACTTTTTCTTCTTTCCAATGGTATGTTTGGTCCCTTTTCGACTCTTTCAATACTCTTAATAAATCCAAATGCCTTGATATCAACTTATATGAGGATTGACTCGGATTCAAGAAGCAAAATGCACATGAATCAAACAAATAGGGACCAAAAGTCTACTTCTGGACTTGGGCGCACCTACGGTTGCTCCCAAGTACCTTCCTGTACTTTTTCTTCTTTTCAGTGATATGTTTGGTCCCTTTTCGATTCTTTCAATATTTTTAACAAGTCCGAATGCTTTGATATCAACTTATACGAAGATGGACTCGGATTTCCGAAGCAAGATGCACGCGAAATGGAAAACGGGATTCAAATCTCCAATCTTGGACTTGGGCGCACCTGTATGGGCGCCCAAGTGCTTTTCTGTGTTTTCTTCCTCTTTTGTTTCTTTTTCAATGCTTTTCGCGCGATTTTGAATACAAAGTCACAAGTCCGAAGGTACTAATACTAACTTATATGAATAGAAATCCGGATTTGAGAGAGAAATTGCAAGCGGGATGAGACTAGGGTCAAAATCCCACTCTTGGGACTTGGGCGCACACACAGTGGCGCCCAAGTACTCTTCTCTTGTTTTTTAACACCTTTCCTTTCAGATTCGGATTTTCCTAATGAAAACGATATGGATGCAAGATCTATTCTAATCACGAGTTCAGAATGATGCAAATAATGCAGATCTACAAACTATGAATGATCCTAAGCATGTTCCTAATGAGGAATGAATACTGAACATTAGATCTACTATAACCTAGTACTATTAATGCAGATCTACAATGTGTGCATGACCCTAAGCATGTTTCTAAACAAAAATGCTGGTGGAATGCAAATAAACAAAAGAAATCCCGAAATACCGGTTCGAATCGTGCTCTTAAGTCCTATGTTGAAGTTCTTGCGCAAGTCCGTGGCTTTGGGAGGCTTTCTCCATTATTGATCTTGGAGAACCAAAGCAATCTCCTTCCTCCTTTCTTCTAGATCTAGAGATCTCCTTTGTGACCTCTCTCTTTCTCTCTCTTTTTTACTCTACTTTTTCTCTCTTTTTGGTAGCCTCCTTTGCAAAAGTAGTATGTGAGGTCTCTTTATAGTGATTTTGACGTGGAGGAAGAGTTAGGGCTACTTCTTGCACGAGTTTCCAAGGGTTTCACGCAAACCAAGGTGAGATTAGGGCTCTCGGGGACTTGGGCGCACATGGAGGTGCGCCCAAGTGGGTCCCAGGACTTGGGCGCCCACATGGTGGCGCCCATGTCTAACTTTGAAGCCTATTGGTTCTAGGATCCGGTTCCGGGTTGTTTTTGGGTCTAAACCGAGTCGAAACTGCGAAGGGTAGAGTCAATCGTACCTAAGTATGCATCAAAGTGCATTTTTAAGGCATCTTGAGACCTGGGCGCACCTGTGTGGGCGCCCAAGTGCAACTCTGGGACATGGGCGCACCTACATGGGCGCCCAGGTATGTGCCTGGTGGGGTTTTCGCAATGTAATCTTCCGACGACCATATCTTTTGATTCGTTCATCGGATTTGGACGTTCTATATATCAATGGAAAGCTCTCGGAACGTAGAATCTTTTGGTCCATACGTCCTAGCGATTAGAGTTCAGGAAATGGTAGGGATCTGTGGGTCAAAGATTCTAATTGTTTAAATCATACTAGTCGCATCGTACTTAGGTAGACTAAGTGTAATCTCTTTGGAATCAACCTAAGTGCGTTCTATGTAGTCTAGAAGGGACTTGGATAGTGTTGTAGCCTATCCTTTGTATGAGTATTGGGTTGGACTCGAAGTCTCAACGCGATTCGGCCCTTTCTCTCACGAATTTCTAAATATTGTCGAACTAAGCATAAAATTTTCAACAAGCATCTTCATCGTCATTAATTAATCTTAATTATGCCATTAACCATTCAATCATGGGTGAAATGGGGGCACCATTATATATGACAGGTGTTTAGGGCTATCATAGGGGGGCCAAATGAGGTGTCTACAGCCGCCTCGGGCACTCCACTCGTCTCCTCGATAAGACTTGGCAGCCAGCCGGGCTGCGACACGTGGCATCGTCGCTCCGCCTCCCATAATGATTTAAGTAGACCATTTACTGCCTCCAGACAGCGGCGCGCCGTGAATGCGCCTCGGAAGGCGAAACGACACCCAACGCTTTCACATAGAGCTACAGGCTCGGCGTCGGAAAACTCCCCAGTTTACTTAGCTCCCGACCCCAAATGGTTACAGAACCCTCGAGGCCAGAAGCTAGGGGGCAATTGTGTGGGGTGTTTTCCCGAGACCGAGGTTACCTCTGACTTAGGTAAAAGTACCAATCAGGGACTGCCTCGATCCCATTCATCTAGCTCGGCAATGCACCAGCTGGCACCGAGATGGAGTCAGTCTCGGTAAGACTATTGACCAGGCTCCTTCGATTTCGGCCTCGTGCGTCTCGGCAGCAGTGCCCGACTTCAGGCCCATCCGACCTCAGCGCCTTCTCCAGTTCGGCCCACTGACCGAGGTGAACACTGAGCGTCCAATCCCCATTATGTGATGGGACGGCTACGTTGCAGAACGTACCGGCAGATAGAGTGGCCGCCGGCTATCGATAAGGGCTTTTTCCTATCAGCTGATCACATCCGCATTTATGTGTGGGATTGAGGAGAGATCCGATGGGATAGTACCCTCACTTACCCCCACCGAGGATCCTAGGTATGGGCTGATGGGACAAGCCCTCTCACCTACCTCTACTCAGGAAACTTCCACTTGTCTATATATACCTGCATGATAAGCTCATAACAGGTACGCTTTTATGCATTGTGCAGTACACTACACTATTGCCTGAACCTTCTTCTTCCTCACTTTACCCTAATTCAGTGACTGCACTAACTCAGGCGTCGGAGTGCCTTCGGCTGACAGCAGCTAGGGGCTCTGACCTTTATTTCTCCTCCCTTTCAGGTCTCAGGCATCCAGTGACACTCTTAACCAGCTAAACAATATCATCACAAGCTCCATTATCATCTAAACCAAGTGCGTTATTTTTAGGCACTTACAATTACAAATTAGAGTTTTTCCTTCTAATAAAAAATTAAGCCAATGGAGAGTTGGGTCCGTTTGAAAAATCTAATCTAATTATATTAAGCTCTAAAATAAAAGCTCTAACTTTTAAGTTTAATTTACAGTTAGTGTGTTTGATAAAATTGTGAGGAAAAGGTTTTGCTTAAGGTATTTGGAGCCCTCCTTGTGGTAATTGGGGCCCACCCTCTAAAATTTTCATTATAAAACTCGACATTTGCGTTATTTTGAAAATTCATCATCACTTGATTTAGAACATTTTATGGTGATCAGGCCTTAGTTTATTTTGGTGGTTGTAACATTACAGGATGCAAAGAATACGGATGAAGACGACATCCTCCCCGATGGTTTTAGAGTGAAGAAAGGAGAAATGCTGAATTTCGTGCCCTATGCCATGGGAAGGATGACATATATATGGGGGAAGGATGCAGAGGTATTCAGACCTGAGAGATGGCTTGAGAATGGAGTTTACAGACCTGAATCACCTTTCAAATTCACTGCCTTTCAGGTTGGTAGATTTCTAAGCTGATAAAACATTGCTTTAACGATATTTGTTTTTGGTTGTTGTTGTTGTTGTTGTAAATACTGGATTTAACAGTGTTGAATGGAACAGTAGAACTATAAAGCTCACAATTTAGGGGTATGCACAGAGGCGTTGGGTTAGACTAGAACTTGTGCAAGCCCAGCCTATAATAAATTAGACCTAAAATTCAAGCCCAGTTCCATCCCATGGGTCTGAACATCAAGCCCGAGTGCAAAGAACTGCATAATATAACCGCCCATTTTAAACACATTGTGTGTGTGGGCGGAGCCATAAGCATAGTTTGACCCATTTAGCAACCAGGCCGGGAATTTAACTCCAAGTTCTGCCCATGGGCCTAGAAATACAGCTAAATCCAGCCCATGAAAGCTAAATCTGGGCTTAGGTTAGGATTGCGCTGGCCTGGCCCATATATTCCTCTACGCTCATTGCGCTCCTAGTCAGTAGTGAGGAATAAGCTTTCATGGGCATATGATGATAATGTTGGTCCACATGATAGTTCAAAAACTTGAGCCAGGATCCTCTTAGGCTTTCACCTAGAAAATTCCTAAGTTACAGGATTAGAACTCTGAATTCCCCAATGGGGCTCACCTATTGATATCCGAGTAAATGCCTCTAGATATATGGCGTATCTTCAAATTTAATCGTTACCCTATATAAATGGAGGCTTTTGTTTGAATGGTTTGGATTAATAGGTGGGTCTTACTGTGGAGTTCCACTCCTTCGACTTAATTGGAACTTCCTTCTCTGGGTTAAAGCACCAGAGGATCCGGCTTCCCAAACACAAGTCGAGCACCACTGGTTTAATGGCCCCAATTATTTAACAGATGTATGTGTACTGATAGAAGCTTTCGGTGGAGTACAGGGCGGGCCTCGAATATGCATGGGGAAGGAGTTTGCTTACAGACAAATGAATATCATGAGTGCTGTTCTCCTTCACTTCTTTAGCTTCAAACTCAAGGATGAGAACAAGGAAGCTAAATACAAAACCAGAATCACTCTTCATATGGATCAAGGCCTCCGTCTTTTCGCATTTCACAGGCTGCAGAATTAATATTTTTATACCTTCTTGGTTTCCAATGTGGTTTCTATTGTAAAAATAGCTAGACTTTAAAACCATTGTGATCGCCGAATGGTTTTGGCAATGGAAAAAATGATGCAAGGAACAAATGCATAAGACCTTTAGTATAATAATTTGAAGTTGCTTGGTAGAGATTTGCTACAACATCAACCATCAAGGAAAGAGGGGATAAACTTGGAAGTATATATATATTTTCTTTGGTGGCAATTTCTTTGCATGGAATTTTTTTCGCTTGAAGATAAATTTGTATTGAGAGAAAGGAGGGAACTGGGCATAAAGCCCCCAAAATACAGGAAAAAAACAAAAAAAGGGAGGCTTATAAAAAACCAACCCAATCTTGGCAAAAAGGCCAAACAAAAAACTGATAGAGAAAAGCTGAACAGAGGAGACCAAAAATGCAAAACACCACAACACTACACAATAGAAAACAGCAAAACATAGCACAACAGGTCACAGCGCAGCACTTCGCACAAGATCATCCACGATGAAAGTTCGCAAATGTACCATATGAAGGCAAGTCAGCTAACAGAATTTCCATACCTTTAATTCGATCCATGAAAATCTGCTTTGCTCTCTCCAAAGAGGGCTCACTGAGTTGTGCTTTGAGTCATTCCGAATGTACCATATTACGAAGAGAGCATGAAGAAAAATAGCTGCTGCACATTTTTTTCCTGAGGCGTCCCCTCCATTTGAGATGGTCTTCCAAATCAGAGAAACAGAGAGGCCAGCTGACTGCTGAATACCAAAAGGCCTGAGCAACCAACACCAGAACTGGTGAGCTAGCTTGCAAGAGACGAACAGATGAAAATCAGATTCCTCTTCACTGAGACAATTGTAGCAGCAAGAATCCATTAACCAGCCCCTTTGTTTAGCCCGGAAATCAGAAACGAATTTATTTCATAACAGGCCAGACCAGGTAGTAACTGTATCTGTTGTACTCAATAAATTCCAAGCCTCTCACTACAACAAATTGGGTTTTCAGCGACGGAAATATTTACGACGTAATCCAAAGTGTCGCAAAAAATAAATTTTTTGCAACATAAAACTAGACGCGTCGCAACAAGTTATGTATTTGCGACGCAAGACTCCATGAATCGCAAATAGATACTTTCAGCAATGAATATAGTGTGTCGCAAATAAATGCGTCACAAAATCATTGGCGCCAAATGGCGGTAAAATTATTCGCAACGCTAGATACACATTTGCGACACAATCATCTGTCGTAAATAAGTGTCTCTATTTGCGACGCAATCCCCGTGTCGCAAATAATATCTTATTGGTGACGCTGATGTCTTTGCGTCGCAAATAATTATTATTAGCGACCTCCATCATATGGTGTCATAAAAAATTTAAGCTAAAAAAATAACTACTTATTTGGGATGCAATTTTGACGTCACAAATAATATTTAGTTGTTACAATATACCTGCTGCGTTGCAAATAATGAGTTTTTTTTGCAACGTAGATTTAAATTCCTTTTAACGGCGGCCAAGTCTGGCCCCCGCTGTAAAGCAATTTCTAAATTCCTTTTAACGGCGGCCTCCGATGCGGCCGTTGGTAAAAGAACCTCGATCGAATGACGCCGATGAATTGCGGGAAAATTTTTTGCTTTTACCGTCGCATATGTAGCGGCGGCCAACAGTTGCCTAATCTTTTAGCGTCCATCATACAGTGGCCGTCGTTAAAAGCTATTTTTTGCGGCGAAAATAAGTGGGTCCCGCTAAAAGTTATGTTACATTTTTATTACCTAATCTCCCGCCTCTCGTTCTCATATCCCTTTCTCGTTCGCTTGCTCTCATATCCATCTCTGGCCCTCATCTCCCTCTAGCTCTCATATCCCCCAACCCTAAACATTTTGTTTCCCCTTCACCCTCTATCGCTCGCCGGTAAGAGTGAGCGAGCAAGCGAGTGCTGTTCTTAGCCTTTTATTATTATCTTATTATTAATAAGCCTTTTTTTTTTAGGGTTTCGTTTTGTTTCGTTTCGTTTCACTGCTGCTTCTGCAGAGCGATCGTGGTGGTGGTGATGGCATCATAGAAGGAGCAATTTAGGGAAAAAAAAAAAACCAACGGAGATGATGAAGGAAAAGAAGAAGAAGAAGAGTGGGGCGACTCAAAGAGGCTGAAGCTGATGCATCGATTTTCTCCTCCTCCTCCTAATATCATTGCGGACGCACTTCTTCCCCTTGCTACTTACGTTGATGACGAAGAAGAAGAGGAAGCTGATGATATCAGGAAAAGAAACGGGAATGGAGTCACTAAGAAACAAAATTAAGAAGAAGAAGAAGATGATAATGGTGTTGACGATGAAGAGGAGGACGACGGATCCCTTGGGCAAGGGTCTAATCATGGGATGCAGCAGCATGGAAAAGTGGAAATCCGAAGGGATTGTCCATATCTGGATACAGTCAATCGTCAGGTGATTCCTCCTCCTTTTTGAGATTTGGGGATTTTGATGATGGCATACTACTAATTGGGACTGCCCATTTCCCCCATCCCCAAAATTCCCTTCATCTTGCTTTACCAACTTCAAAGTCATTTCTCCCATCTTGGACATGGAAATATCTCTTCTTCAATCCTCTCATTAGGAAAAGGAAAAAGCATTCATTCATGTTACCGGAAACTTTAAAACCCTGCCATTCCATATAATAAAAAAAAAATTAATGGTATAAACTCTAAACTAAAAATATTTGATGTTTTGAGTACTGTTCTACTTTTGAGAAGTTTTGCTCTGCTCTGTTTCTCTCTCAAATTTGAATGTATATGCATGTTTGGTGTGTGGGAAGTACTATCAAGGAAGAGGTCGCAACTCTCACGCATATACTCATAGTCTTGAGGCAGACCACCATGTCTACATCAATCTCCGAACAGAAAATGTCGGTTTTGAGAATTTCATGGATTATTGATTCTATTTCCACGTTTATTTCAATTTTTTGTATGATTTTTTTTTTATATTTTTACTTTCATGGAGGTGGATATGCCACTGTTTCCTTTGATCTCTTTGTTTGTGTTCATATTTTTGTGAAATCTTTTGTGATGTGGGTTTTGAAAGTCTCATAGACTCATATGCATCTTTACTTCCTTGTCATTTTATTCACCGGCTTTTGTTTTATTTTTCATAGGTTTATGGGTATTGTTTTATTGCGTTCGCAAATATTTTCCCCGTGGATCTGAAAATTTTTATTTTCCATTTTGATGTTTATTTAGATGGATCCAAAGTTTATGAGGAAATGCCAGGGAGCATATCAAGAAATCAGGTGAGGAACCAGACGAATGCGGGGAATAGATTAGGGAAAAACATGAAAATGTGGACTTTGGTTTTTGGTTTCTTTAGTTAGGGTTTTGTTTTATGGATTTTTATGTTTTGATGTTACATTGATTTTGCGTCTATGGATTCATTCTCTTACTCTCTTTAGAATGATGAATTATCTCTGCTTGGAAATCCTGCAACTTTTCTGAACCATTTGTATTGTCCATCCTAGCTGTTAGTTTTTTACTTACTCATCACACACTCCATTCTGTTCTATAGATCGGAGGTAAAGTCTTATCAACTTTGTTCATATATGAACAATTTTAAGAAAAATACGGAATTTAATTATTTGTAAGATCTGAACGCCTTCAAAAGAAGTGAAGGCCATACATGTTTCATAGTACGGCTTCATGATGTTTGCTCTGTTGTTATATCAACGGCCATTGTAAGAATGAGGTGTTTTTATTCTCTGTTATTTTTTTTCCTTCACAAGAAATGAATGCAAATCATGTCACAAAGGTGAATTTGAAGTTTGGTCTTTTTCTCAATTTTGTCTCACGTTGTAAAGACCAAATCAGCTCCATTGCCAAATGGAGTTTGCTTCAAAATAGTCAGTTGTTCTCCTTGTCACGTTCTTGCTTTGGTGGTGCTCCACGTTTTGGTATTTGTCAATAGAGGTTTCTTGCAAGGAGTAAGATATATCATTTATATCTGAACCCAAGAGTTCTTACATTTGGTTTCCATCATTTTATTTGGACTGATGTGAGAAGTTTGTCAATCAATTTGGATTTTCCTCATTTTGATTCTTTTGACTTCTTTCTTCAATATATGGGGTTCGAAGCCATGTTTTAAATTAATGGTTGCTATTTCTTATAATGGTTTTTATGTGGCAGTATTTTGTTGATGTTGTACTGCTGGGAGTCTTGGTTTCTAGATTCTTTGGATTTTTAGGGTATATATATGTGGCAAGTATGTTTGGAAGAAGATGCATCGGTTATAAATTACTACAAAAAAAAAAAAAAAAAAAAATGCAAGATTGACTGTTACACAAGATTTGAATTCTTTTGACTACTTAAAAAATTCAAACCGCTATTCCGCTACGTAGCGTTTTGGTCACTGGCCCACTACGCCCGCTGCAACCGCAATTTTGATCTTTGCTTGCAAGTAGATAATTGTATTTGCGGTGCTATTGATCCTTTTTCTTATTTAGTAAAGTATTCTTGACTCCCAAACAAATATTAAATTTTATCTCTCTCTTTAGCAATCGGAACTCACTGCTTTTGACCATTTTTTCCCTTTTAATTATTTTGTCTCTGAAAGTTTATTAAAAATATGTTTTCTGTGCTAAAAAAATATATCTTCTCTGCTTAAACTTACTGATCTTCTGAAGATCTGCCAGTTTTCTCCTATGCTATTCAAATACGCATGGGATTGCTTATAACAAATGACTCACCTGTTAATTCATCTCTTCATTTGTCTTCATAGGATATTGTCATGTATGTGAAGTCTCCTGGAGGATCAGTGACGGCTGGTAAAGTATCTTCATGTGTTTTCTTAGAGTTTCCTTTGCTACCATCTGCTGAGGCTGAAAAGTTCAAAAAGTTGGATGATTTGTTTTTTACATATGCTATTGGTTTGCATCTTTCTCATTGGGAATGGAAATATTTGATACAATGAAGCATATTCGTCCTGATGTTTCCACTATTTGTGTTGGACTGGCAGCTAGGTGAGTATATTCTTTGTGGTTGTTGCCCTTGCAGTCACCAAGTATTTGTTTTTACTTGAGACAATAGCACTGCCTGAGGTGCAAAGTTGGCCTCACCCAACCAGAGCCAACTGACCCTGCTTGACTAAAACACGAATTCTGATTGAGCGTTTTAAGGTTCTGGCAGGGCATACACTACAAGAAAATACATTTTTAGCGTCGGACTTATAGCGGCGGCCTCTAAAATTCATCGCTATAGTATACTTATAGCGGCGGCCAAAGCTGACCCCCACTGTAACGCAATTTATGAGATACTTTTACCGGCGGCCATCGCAATATTCGTCGCTAAAAATATTGACCCCAATGGCGCCAAGTTCTCGCGGGAAATTTTTTAACTTTACCGTCGCATATACAGCGGCGGACAATCTTTTCGAGGGTAAAACATATTTGTAACGTCACTCAGGTTTTGACCGCCGCTACATATCACTTGTTGCGGCGGCCATAAGTGCCCCCCGACGGTAAAGGTTGAGATATAAACCATCCCCTTTCTCGCTCATCTTCCCTCACCGTCTCTCACTCTTTAACATCAATCCCTCTCTCGCTCTCTCATTCCCTCACCGGCTCGCTCATCTCCCTGCATGTCTCCCTCGCCTGCGCACTAAGCAGCCCTCAATCTCTCGACCTGCTCCTTCACCTCTCTCATGCCATCCTTCTCAACTGATCCCTCTTCTCTCTCACGCCATCCCTCTTCTCTCACTCATCCATTGCCGGAGGACTGAAATTCCTCTCCAATCAAAAAGCCCCAAATCAAAAGTGTTCAGACCTTCTCCCTCGTACTCTCTCTACTCTCTCTCAGTTTCCGGGCAACATAAAACAAAGGAAGGGAGCAAAGAATACGAGGAAAAGAGGAAGAAACCCAGATCCGCAGTCTTCTTTCCTGTCACAAACCCTATCCTGCGCAAGGCCTCATCTCAATCTCTCTCTCACGCCTCGTCTGGTGGAGAGCCCTTTGAAACTCTCTCTCTCTCTCTCTCTCTCTCTCTCAGGTAATAAAAAAACAAAGAAATGTTCATCTTTGATCTTGCCAGCTGCATTTCTATTGACATTCAGTAGATTTTTATTGCATCCTTGATGCCTTTTAATCTGTTTAATGCTGTACTATCTGGCTTTGTTTTTGCTATTAAGTATTAATTTACAAATATATACATCTCTTTCCCCTTTTGAAACTGGGTGTTGGAACTTGGAAAATCTGGGTTTTGGGTTTGATGGGTGCTTCTCTTTTGGGGCTTTTGCCCATGGGTTTTTAGCTGTTTTTGACTTTTATGCTGCATTATACATGGATGTATTGTTTTTTTCTTTTGGGTGTGGAGGAGCTTTACTTTTCATGGATTGGTGATTCTTGTTTTTAGTTTTGACTAGTTGGTGGCAGTGATTTTGCAGTTTTGTGTGGTTGATTTCATAATAATTTCTGTTCTCTCTTATGTATAATTTTCACCTATATTTTATTACTATCTGTTTGTTCCCAATAATAAAAGGTAGCATTTTCTTGAAATTTCGGGGGTTTATGGGGTGGATTTGGATTGAAGCAAAGCAGTAGCAATGATTTGTTCTTTCTGACACAGTTCCTAGGATCTTAGATTTGTTGATTTTTTGTGTATCTATTATTACATCCTTCTTCTTGTTCTCTACTCCCGTTTCTCTCAAGACACAATTTATCTATGGAAAAGAAGATGTGAAGACTTGGGGTTCCTTTATTTTTGGTTGATTTTTTATGATTTTCCCATTTGAAGTATAGCCAATACCATTTTCTCCGAAGGACCGAACTTTGGAGAGAACAATTGATTTGGGCACATGGGTTTTCTTTATTTTTGAATCTTCTGCTTTTCTCGTTGAAAGAAAGTATAGCAGCTGTGACTTGCTTGCCTTTCCTTTCTGGTGGTTTTTAGTTATCTGTTGAAGAATGGTGGCTATTCTTATGCAGATTAGATTAATGTGAAGTGTTTGGACGGTTGGATTGGGAGATGGAGCGTAGGAGTTGGCTTTGAAGGAGGAAATCTTCTGAGAAAAGTCCTGGTGAGACTGAAAGCTCAGGTTCGATATCTTGGGGAAGATTTTCTGATGATCAGGTCTTAATTCTCTGTGCTTTGGAGATTAATCTCTCATTATATGCTATCCGTATTATGCTTAATTGTTTCATTTACTATTAATTTCATTCTTGAAATGGATGTCTTCTTTAAGCATTTCTGTTTCTGCAAGACCAATTGGTTCAACTTCAATAGAGATGGTTCTGGCTGGTTGAGACTTGACTGATGGAGTTTTAGGTGAATTTGGATAGGGCCCAAATCACTGGTGGAAAAGATAATAGTCTTTATGCAGAGTTGCACTGAAACCACATTGTGCAGGATGCAATTTTTTTCTTCAGTCAAATCAGTTTCTGCTGAGATTCAGATCTGACCTGAAATACAGAAGGATATTTAATTGGCCAAAAAGCATCCCACCGACCCATTTTTCTAGGTATTACTATAGCGTACCTGTGATCCAAGCAAAGTTGCATTTTACAGGGGGAAAGGGGAAAAGGAAAAACCTTTCTCTTTTAGTATTGTGTAAGTTTGCCAAATGTAGTGGACATGTGCTTGTTTTAGTTTCGGTTTGATCTTATTAGTTGCAAGTAATTTGTTGTTGCGACCTTTTTTTTTTTTGGATGTGGATGGCTCATACTTTATTTGAACAAAGTTTCTTCTTGATGGATATTGCAAGGTTACGGTCACTCCTGAAGTGGGTCCAGGAACAAGATTCCTTAAGTTTCTGTGGTCTTTTTTTTTTAAATAAACCATCATAATTAGTCTCACAACATTATCAAGTCATAACTACAATTATTATTATCATTATTATTATTATTATTATTATTATTATTAGAAGAAGAAGAAGAAATTGGTTAGAGTTTATAGTTCTCACTTCTCTCATATAGATAATAGAAAAACAGCACTAAAGGAATATAAAACCCATGCTCAGAAAAAAAAAATTAAATGAAGAATTTTTAAATCATATGTAGTGGTTGGTGTAGGTAAGGGAATTGACTGCTTATACATTTTGAACTAAAATGGATTTCCTGTCGAGCCCAGGCAACAGTAACAGTCACAGTCACATTAGTTTCATTTTCTGGCAAATGGCAAATGCTTGCACACTCAACAATTATATTTAGTGTTTAAGAATAATTATTCTGGTGCATGTCACTTTTGCTACAATTAGGATAAATGTGTAGGTTTAGTATCTGAGTGCTAGTGCAGTTGGAGCCAATAGTGTCCAAGGAATATGACACTGGCACTGGCATTGACACTACAAATTTTTTAGGGTACAGTTTTAGTATATGTCACTGTAGGAATACCTTATTTCATGAAGTTCTATTAGCTTTCTTACTTTTCTACATAAATGTGTGTTTGAAAGGGATCCATATTCAATTTCATAAGTAAAATTTTCATTAATTCAGAAATGTCCTTAGGATGAGAACCAGTGCTTTTTATAAAATTTCCTAATATGAATTATGGAATTCCATGTCATGGATTTGGAGATGTCCTTACCCCTATCCTAGATTCCAGATATTGTAGAGCCATATCCTCAGCCCTATCCATGTCTATATCCATGTCTATTTCTAGGCAGCACAGATAGCTACATTTCTTTCTCAATGTAGCTATATTTCCACAAATTGTTGACTGGAACACTATATTGCTAGGGGTTCAAAATCCACTGAAATCCTTTGGTGGAGAACTTTGTGTTGTCTGACTGTATGGATAGGCTCCACTGATATGCTTAGTAATGGTGTAAGCTTCATGAAGCATAGTATCAGAGTTTCAAGCAATTGGTTGGTTTGGCATTTTCATTTCTGGTGCATCTACAACAACCTACAGACTATCTTTATTCTATTGGCATAGAATAAAGAGCCATGTTTTGTATTGACTGTAGGTAAGCCACACACAGCACATGCAAGTTGATTGTAGGGTATTGTTCTCATATATGTATACAGCTCACAAAAGGTCCACTTTTCTCCCAATTTTATTTTGAAGGGTATCACCATATCAGCGGCTTGGGTACATCAATGATGGGCTCTAAGGCACAGATTCTAATAAAGCAGAGCATACTCATAGTGTAAAACTCAATGAACACCATTTCATGATGGGGGTGCATGTAGTGTGAGAGGCTTGCATTCATCAACAATGGGGCCATTGACACCACTTTAAAAAATAAAAATATCGATGTTATAGTGAAGTTTAAATATGTCCACCATATGTATGTGTTGGCCTTTGGAGAGTGATGGTTTTGTCCTAGTCCTAATCATTGTCATCTATGAAAAGGATAGCATTCTTCACCAAGAGACAAGAACATGGACTTAAAAGCTCCACTAGAATGGACCCCACATCTATTTATATAGACTTTCTTTTTTTCCTAATCATAACCCTGAACATCAATTTCTTCACATTAACAACATTCATATCTCTAATAGCTACCATTAAAAAATCTAATACACATGTATATGTCTTATAGGTTCCTATGAATCATATTTCAAATCTTCCACAAACAAATTGAATCACACTAATATAATGAGTTCCAACCAAAGACTAATGTGTCATTGTCTCAAAGATTGCAGTCAATCAAACTACCATGTTTGAATGAATTCAATGCAATGCATCTGTGATATGATACAAATACAGCTGAGTATTAACATGTCATAACTGAGTGTGCCTTCTAATGGACAAGGTTGTGTGAAGAAAGTAACTCTTATTTGTTAAAATTATGTTTCTGAAGCACATGGAGTGATGGAGATGCTATCGGCTTAATTAACTCCTTTTTGCTGTAATTTGTTATTCAATATTCTATGGAGAGATCTAGGATTTAACTAATTAATTGTTTTGATGTCTATTATTCATTGTTTACCTTCCACCTACACCTATTTATTTATCCTTGATATTGGATTAAGAAGAAAACAATACGTCCAATAGAAGGGGAAAAAAGCCTCGTGCTTTGATACTTAGCAAAGACTTTAAATTGCATAATTATATTTTGAGATCATATAGTATATTGTTCAAAGCCAGTGGTTTATAAATATTGGTACGATTCTTACGGGTAATATTAGCTATATATTTGTATAGTTTGGCGATATTCAATTATTTCTTAAACCTTTGATATATGTTCCAATTCATAATACGAACTATGTATTGTAGACATGTTTCATTTTTCCTGTTTTTTTTTTTTTAGTTTTGATACATGTTCCAATTCATAATATAACGACCACTAATTATTTAATCAGCAGTTCTTTTCAATATACAGGGTAAGGCAATAAGTCATCCTTTAGGCTGTTCTAGTTCTACAGTTGTCACTGCGTGAGGGATTTCAGAAGTGAAGTTCATCTGGGTTGGCTTTGAAAACAGTTTAAATTCATTCTCTTCACTCCTACTCATACCCGAGGTCTCAGTCTTTTGGGTATGCTGCAATTTTTCCAATTACTTTTGTTCTCTGATTGTTGTAGATAGTTATTCTTTTCACTTATTTCTGCCATGTATATACCAAATAGAGCTAGGAGATAGTGATGGAATCTGCAATGCATTGTGGGTTCTCTCTCTTTTTGTGTGTAAAGTGGAATCAAATGGAGCACTTGCACTAATTTGCATCAATTTGCATAACTCCTCATTTGCATCAATTTGCATTACTTTGTTTTACGCTATTATGCTACTAGAATCTTCAAGCAACTATCTTTCTTGGCCCACCTAATGAAATGGCTCTGATCTGGGCAGATCCTTTAGAAACATCTTCATCAGATATAAATATTCGTAAAGGTCTTAGAGAGTTTCAAACAAATTCCTAAAGGTCTTAGAGAGTTTCAAATAATTAAGAATTTAAAGTATATCTGTTTATCAAATTTTCATAAAATATTCTCTTGTGGTGTGAATGTAAAATCATACTCGAAACTCACATCACATGCCTTGTCTGATCATGTCTTTTTGGTCGGTAGGTGACGGCTTGAACCGGATATTACGATGGATAAAAGTTGGATGCATAAGTCAAGATCGAGCCCTGAGTATCTAAATGGTGTTATAGAATTCCTAAATTTTGCGTTTGACCATGCAACGAATGATGACAAGATCCCGTGTCCATGCATTAAATGTTGTAACAAGTACTATAAGAATAGAGAAGATGTGCATGGTGACTTATTATGGAATGGGATAATGCAGAGATACATCGATTGGACGAGCCATGGGGAGGATATATATGGAGGTGAATATATTAGTGTTGAGTCCGAAGAGGGCGATGATATGCATGAAATGTTACAGGATGCATTCGGTAGACCAAATTTAGATGGTGGGGAAGATAATGAATCACCGGAAGAAAGCATTCCGGATGAGCCCAACATGGAAGCACAGAAATTTTATAGACTTTTGAAGGATGCCGAGATTGAACTATACCCGGGTTGCACTAAATTCTCAAAGCTTTCTTTTCTTGTACAGTTATTTCACTTAAAGTGTCTTAACGGATGGAGTAACAAATCATTCGACATGTTACTTGAGTTATTAAAAGAAGCACTTCCTGTTGGTGAAATGTTGCCCAAGAACCACTACGAATCAAAAAAGATACTTCGGGATCTTGGCCTCCACTATATAAAAATAGATGCTTGCCCGAATGACTGTATGCTGTACTGGAAGGAATATGAGAATATGAATGAATGTACTGTATGTGGTGAGTCTAGGTGGAAATTGATGACATGTCACTCTACTAAACAGGCTGTAACTTCGTCTACAAAGGATAAGAAGATAGCTGCAAAGATTCTGCGTTATTTTCCATTGAAACCGAGGCTTCAGAGGTTATTTATGTCTTCAAAAACAGCAGAGTACATGAGATGGCATGATCAGGGCCGCATAAAGGACGGGGTGTTGAGGCATCCTGCAGATTCTGAGGCATGGTCAACTTTAGACGATGAATTCCCGATGTTTGGTTCGGAGCCTCGTAATGTTAGACTTGGGTTAGCGAGCGATGGTTTCAATCCTTTTAATACCATGAGTATTGCTCACAGCACATGGCCGGTCATTCTCATTCCATACAACTTGCCGCCATGGATGTGTATGAAGCAATCATTTTTCATGTTGTCATTGCTTATTCCTGGCCCTAAGTCTCCTGGGAACGACATCGATGTTTACATGCAACCGTTGATAGAGGAGTTGAAGGAATTGTGGACAGATGGAGTTGAGACATATGATGCCTCTTCAAAACAGAATTTCCAGATGCACGCAGCAGTCTTATGGACTATCAGTGATTTTCCCGCATATGCTAACTTATCAGGATGGAGCACTAAAGGGGAAAAAGCATGTCCCTCTTGCAACCAGGACACCTGTTCGGTAAGATTGAAGAATGGACGTAAGTGGTGTTACTTGGGACATCGTCGATTTCTACCACTTGATCATAAGCTCCGACACAATAAGAGATCTTTTAATGGATTTAAGGAATTGAGAAGTGTGCCAAATGCATTAACTGGTGATGATGTACTTGATCAATTGAGTGACTATGAGCAAATCACATTCGGTAAGGCGGATAAGGATAAGATGGGGAGGAAGAGAAAAAGGGATGAGTGCAAATTGCCAAAGAATTGGAAGAAGAAGAGTATTTTCTTCCAATTGCCTTATTGGAAAGATCTTATATTGCGGCACAATCTGGATGTTATGCACATCGAGAAAAATGTGTGTGATAGCGTGCTGGGGACACTGTTGAACATGGAGGAGAAAACAAAGGACACTTTAAAAGCTCGTCTTGACCTAAAGTTAATGGGCATAAGGGAACATCTCCACCCAAAACAAGAAGGAAATCGGTTGATATTACCTTCTGCATGCTACTCAATGTCTTTAAATGAGAAAAGAAAGTTGTGTCAATGCTTAAAGGAGGTGAAGGTTCCGGATAATTATTCGTCGAACATTGCACGATGTGTTCAGGTCAAACAATGCAAGATCTCGGGGCTGAAGAGTCACGATTGTCATGTTCTTATGCAACAACTACTTCCGCTTGCAATACGTGGACTCTTACCCAAGGATGTGTGTTCAGTTTTGATTCAATTGTCTGCTTTCTTTAGGCAGTTGTGTTCGAAAGTTTTGAAGGTCTCAGAGCTGGAGCAACTTCAAACCCAGATTGTTCTAACACTGTGTAAATTGGAAATGATCTTTCCACCGGCATTTTTTGATATTATGGTCCATTTGCCTATTCATCTTGCCGATGAGGCCAAGTTTGCCGGACCAGTGCAATACCGGTGGATGTATCCAATCGAGAGGTCAGTATATATATATATATATATATATATATATAATATCAACTTATCATTTCAAGTTGTATTGGCAATAACATCAACAAATTGTATTCCCATAGGTACTTGCACACGCTGAAGTCATATGTACGTAATAGAAGTCGCCCAGAGGGTTCAATAGCAGAAGGGTACCTTTCAGAAGAATGTTCGACATTTTGCTCTAGATACTTACATGAGGTTGAGACAAGGTTCAACCGACTGGTTCGGAATTATGATGGTGGTGATGCTGAATCACATGAAAAATTTTCCATTTTCGCAGGGACCGGTCGTGCCTTAGGGAAGGCAACCCTGCGCACGCTAAGTACAGATGAGTGGGAGCAGGCTCATCTATATGTGTTGAACAACTGTGATGAAGTCGCCCCATTTGTCCAGTAAGATTGCTAGTTCCAAATCTGATGATACGATATATATAGTAAACTTAACATTTTGATCCCATTTGGATTATGATAAAAATATATATGATGCAGGACACATAAGCAGATGATTAAGGATGCTCACCGTGGTCGTATAAGTGTTAGGGATGTGGACCGCACTCATATTAAGGAATTTGGTAAATGGTTTGAACGCCATGTAAGTGTTGTATATAATATGCATTTTTCCTGTTAAGTGTAGTCATAGTTGTGAATAATGTGATGGGGATGTATTAATTTCCTTGTCCAATCCAAATAGGTTTCACAGATGCAAGTAGACGGTGAGCATGTAAATTCACAACTACAAGTATTAGCTATGCCTCCACTTCGAGCAGTGAGGTGCTTTAAGGGATACATTGTAAATGGCTTTCGCTTTCACACAAAAGATCGCGAGAGACAAAGGAAAACTCAAAATAGTGGAGTTTTCTTAACTGCAGAGACATCGAGCTTTGCAAGCGCAAGGGACTCGAGCCCGATGACCGGCAATGTTGGCTATTATGGCGTCTTAAACGATATTATGGAGTTACAATATATCGGTGGGAATCGGATCGTGTTATTCAAATGTGATTGGTGGGATGTTATGAACCGTGGTGGTAGGGGAATCAAGCAAGATGAGTATGGATTCACCTGTGTGAACTTCACACGGACCTTAAATACCAATGAACCATTTATTCTTGCAAATCAGGCACAACAAGTTTTTTACATCCAAGACACCATCGATCCTAATTGGCATGTCGCAATAAAGATACAACCCCGAGACGTATACGATATGGAGTCGGAAGTGGATCCTTGCCAATAAATTGAGCTCGATTTGCACATTGAATCAACAGATATGGTAGACACAAATGATGGTGTTATCACTTGGAATAGACCTGATATCGAAGGAGTGGTTCTCGATGCAAATATTGTTCTTCCTCATCAAACCCAAGAACATGAAGAAGATGATACCTTTATTGATGACGGCGAAGGAGATGATACCTCTACTGGTGATGGTGATGGAGATGATATCTCCATTGACATTGTTGATGATTAAGATTCCTAGCAGGTATTGAAGTTGAGTTTAGATTCTTAATATCCTCCTAATTATATTTTAATTTGTTTCTTTGCTATCACATTCTTATGGAATTTAGTGTCTTTTGTTGATACCTCTATTGAGCATGTATAATATACATGCAATCCTTTTAAGATTTAAGCAATCCTTTTAAGATGCAAAGTATAAAATAATGTTTTTTGTCACATTATTGCCCATTTATTGTCTACTTATTTAATTCAAATCCATATTCTTGATGAATTATCTTTGATTATTTGATTTAGGTAATTAAATAGACAGCGATGATTCGAAGAAGCAAAAGCAGATCTAGTCAGAGTTCATCCATTCATCCCCCTCCACAGCCTACGGAGGGGACTTCTGAGGCCCAGAGTCAGCCTACCCCTACAGAGGTTGGGGGGATTGGCCAGCCTACCCCTATAGAGAGTGGAGGGATTGGTAGCAGTTCAAGTAAGATTACTTACATTTTATAGATAAAAGTAGACTTCAATTTGGTAGATCAAAGATACCAGATTATATTTTAGTATTGTACATCTTTACATCAACTTTTATACTTTGAAAACAGATTCTAACACTGGGCGAAAAAGGACTCGAGGAAGCAACCGAGGCATTAAATTGTTTAATAGGCGGCCCGATGATAAACTAATTGTGGAATTCAATGCAGAAGGGCAACCTATAGGTGACAATGCATGGCCTTTCGCCACTTTATGCGGAATCATTGTAAGGACACCTGGTAATGCACCATTACAGGTGACAAAATGGGCTGAAGTTCCAGAGGAAGCAAAAGATAAAATGTGGAAGCACATCCAGGTAAATAGTAAGAATATTGTTGCATACTAGTACATCACCTTTCTTTAGTTAATCACTTCACGTGATCCTTATTTAATCTTGAATCTCAGGACCACGCGGTAGTTGATGATGAGAGGAGAAAGTGGGTTCTACAGAGTTTAGGGAAGAAATATAGAGATTATAAAAAGGACCTTAAGGATAAGTATTATTTGTCATGGAATACAGATGAGGAACGACTTCAGCATTTACCCCCTGACGTTTCTCGTGAAGATTGGGCCTGGCTTGTGCGATATTGGGGCAGTCCAGAGGTTCAGGTAGAAAACCATTGTTAAAATGTTTTCGTGAAAGAGTTTTTTTTGCTTGTGCCTTTAAGTTGTTGCAATATTGTTGAAACAATGTAGGTCGTGGCATCGAAAAATAAGGCCAATCGTAGTAAACAAACACTTAAACATACAGGGGGGACAAAGAGTTTTGCTCGATATAGAGATGAGGAGGTATGTGGGATCATTATATTATTTATTATTTTAGAAATTACGTTGACGTTCAACTTTGTAATGAAATTAACTTTGTACATGGATAGACTCGGAGCAGGACTGATGGTAGTATACCTTCTCGGGCGGAGCTCTTCATTCGCACCCATAGTCGGAAGGACGGGACTCCTGTTGATGAGAAATCAGCAGAAATCATTGTACGTACATTGATAATTTTAACAATAAACCTCAATTTGATCATAATGAAACTAATTAAATTTTCCATCCAGTCAAAGTTTAAGGAACTAAGCGCTACACAAGAAGGAGGTTCTTCTAGCTCCATAGGTGATGAGATATATACTCGGGTGATGGGAGAAGAGCGGCACGGTCGTGTCCGTGGATATGGGCTAGGTCCAACACCCACTTCTGTCTTTGGCTCCACGTCGCGCCCATCTCAGGCTGCTTATGATGATGTTGTTGGTAAACTCGGCTCAGTGACTGAAAAACTCCAGCAAATGGAGGAGTGGAAGAAGAACCAAGAAGAAAAGATGAGGTTGATGCAAGCTTTCATGGATGAGATGAGACAACGGTTCTCTGCCTAGGGACAGGATCCTTCCGAAGGGGTAAAAATACTTATTTATTGTTTACTTAATATTACCATGATTTTGCATTATATGATTTGTAAGAAGATAATTTAATTATTATTATTATTTTTTGGTTTGTTTTGCAGGGAGCAGATGGATGATTGGGCAAAAGATGTTTCATTTTTAGATTTTTGATAATGATGTTAAACAGTGTTGAAGTAGGATGGCTATGTTTTAGTTGTTGGTTTGATAAAGGCATCTAATCTTTGTTTAACTTGAATTGACTGTTGCTGTTATTTTCCTGCTTTCTAGAGTTCCTACTCTATAAATTATGTTAAAGGCAACTAATCCTTCTGAGAGGTTGGGATAACTGAACATTCATCAGCAGGTTTGTGGAGTGTGGTCTTTGTTTTTAATAGCAGTTCAACAAACTGCATTGTCTGGTTTCTGGTATTTTTGTGGGTTTTTTGTGCGCTAATTCTTTTCCATTAAAGAAAACAGGGGCAAATGTCAACAGTGTTCCAGGGCATTAACAACCATGAACCAATATATACAAATAGACAAAACTACATTAAATTCTATAAACTGAAACATGTTTCTAGCTACATCAATGACAACTTCAGTATGTTCTTCATTTTGTCATTGCTATCTTCTTGGTCCCTTTGGGGGTGGGCAAGTTGTTTTCCATTAAAGAAAACAGGGGAACATATCAACAGTGTTTCAGGGCATTATCCACCATCAACCAATATATACAAATTCCCAGATATGTCGTCGGCTGCCGCAGTAAAGTAGATAAAGAAAAGCTTACGGCAGGAACAAAAGAAATCTTGATATGACAACACTTACGATTATGCGGGCTCTTCCACGTGAGGTACAAGTCATACCTGATATACAGTATCTTTAGACATGAAAGTAGATTAGATGCCAAAATGTGAGTTTTTTAATTCTTTTGGTCAAAATGCAGGTTGTTTCAAGTGCTATAATAGATAAGTACATTGGTGAAAGTGCAAGATTGATCAAGGAAATGTTTGGATATGCACGTGATCACCAAGTAAGTTATTCAATTATTTGGATCACTTTTCACTCATTTTGATGTCATAGTTAATATTTGAAGATCATATCAGTAAGTTCTTTGAATCGCTGCAGTAAAAAAAAAACCAATTGAATGCTGTTGCCATGTATTAGGTTCATTGGTTTGTTTCAGCTGAAGCACAAATTTGTCCACTTTCTTGGATATTAGGTCCAGGCACATCACTCCCACTCTCTCGATCTCATCCCCTCTCTCGGCCATCATCCAGAACACTCGTTGCCATGCTTGGATATCTAGCTGCTGAGGTAACAACTTTTTTTTTTGTTCAATCCTCTTTTTGTTTGTGGGTTTTACTTTGAATCTGTTATTGGCAAATGGGGTTTTGTTGGATTTTCAACTGATTTCCATTTTCTGCAGTTTCATTTGATTTTGTTCGGGTTTTCTTTTGAATGTTAGTGTAGCTAATGGTTTTTTTGAATGTGATTGCCATTTTTTTGTTTAACCATTACATGTCTCTGTGTTTTTCCTTGGAGGAATCAGTTTTGCATTCAAAAAGTCCGCTGAATGAAGTTGTTTTGCATTCACCTGACGGTTAGTTAGCTTAGTTCATTAGGAATCTTATTCTTCAAATAATTAATTACAATTGAAGAGGATCTAAACAGGGAATATAAAAAATGGCAATATGTAAAAACCAGATTAGATTGAACCGAGGCTATTCATGATATTTGAATACTAGGCTCTCAATAAGGGTATTCACAGTTGTTAACTAGTTCTTCTTTATGTGAATCAAGGATCTATTAGCTCAGTTCATTGAAAGCCTCTGTAAATAATTGTATTTACAGAGGATCTAAACAGGGGAATAAAAGAAGGGGAAATGTATTACAGTTGTTTGTCAAGTGGTTCTTTTCTAACTGAGACTATTTTACCCCAGTCAAGAATATATGTTTATAGTTTAATTAGTGAGGTGATTAGGATATATCAAGCATTCCTTCTATGTCTTCCATGAGGATTTTAGTCAATTAGAATGAGTGAGTTGGGTAGAAAAAACAGTTTTGTGGTGAAATTAGATTAGTGTTTCTTTTCTTTTGACTTATGATGATCAGCTGAGAAGGTGATCTACCTTTTCTTTTTAATACCGTAGTCTTGCTGAGAAGGTAAGATTTGATTATAGTCTTGCTCCAAGGTTAGCAAAGCTGTCAATATACACAGATAATGCCATAGTCCATCTAAGATTAGCAAAGCTGTCAATGGTGAATAGTGCCTAAGTCATCCATCTATCTATAGGAATTAATTCCCTTACTACAACCAGAAAATTGACAAACCACCTTTATGCTCTATCTTGTTAGGTAAGGGGCTCCCTTGTGATTAATTCAACCATATATACACACAATAAGTGGGTCATCTTGGACCTGAGGTCCTACTTGGTTTTAAAATCTTGATCCATCTTATTTACTGCATATTTTTGGTTTCTTCATTTATATGTTACTCTTCAAAGAATCTCATTATCCCTGTCACTACCAGGTTCGACTTGAGCTAGTCCCTAGGGCATATGATATGGACACTGCTTTTCCTTTCAGGAGGACGGATATTATAAGCATGATCCCTGTGTATAAGGTAAGATGCACCATTTTCTCATATAATTAAGGGGATTTATATGGTCTGGTCAAGAAAAAAAACCATCTTTTTGGGGGTTGAATTACAATTTTACAAGCAGCTCTGACCTTTCATTTACAGCCATTCATCAGGTGGACTCCCACCCTGTTTCACCGAAAGGTAATTCAAATAATATGCCATTGATTTTAGGAGACAATGTCCATTGTTTTAAGATCTTGTTTTAAGCTCTTTCTTTTGAAAATTGTTATCATAGGAGCAACACCCAAATCAGTCTTGGAGTTGATGAACGTGAAGTATCTGACACTAGCTCATGTGAAGAGCCACTTGCAGGTATCAAGAAACTATTTTCTTGGTACTGAAATTAAGAGCAAATAGTTATAGTTATCACCTTCTCTGTAGCTATTATCTCATGTGTGTGTAAGAAAAAGAAGTTCCAAAGTATGACACTTTTCTTTAGTTACTGTTCAATAAAACTTATATTCTTCTTGTTTATTAATGTAGGGAAAACTGCTCTCTCTCTCTCTCTCTCTCTCTCTCTCTCTCTCTCTCTCTCACACACACACACACACACACATTCACACAAACTTTCTAGGAGTATTTGCATAAATTATTTTTACTGTATCCTTTAGACCAATTGCTAATATTTAATGGTAGCAATCCACTGTGATGCATTTTGTAGGAAGTTTGGATATATGCATATGGAGTTTCAAATTTTATTTTTAAACTGCCGGAACCCTTCCAAAACATACTTTTATGTTGAGTTAGAGTGTGTTACTCTGGATATGGTATCCTTCTTATTAAAGGATAGTATTTTTAAGAGACTACTAAAAGGATCCATAAACAAGATAAGATGGTCATGTGGGCAGATCTTTGTTCCATTTTTTTTCTTTTTTAGCAAGTATTAAGATGTGTGGGCATTTAAATTTTATCTACAACCTGTTGGATACAAATATATAAAAAAGTGCATTATGAGTGCACACTGTTGAATGAAGTTGTTACTTGTTGAAATGCTTTTGAGATCCAACTCCTGATTGTTTAGGACTAGAGCATGCCATTGAGCAACTGAACTTTGATTTTCATCTTAAACTAAGCATTCTATACAATCAACATTATGAGTGTAATGTTGCATTAATATGTTGTTTGGTTCTTTCGAGCTCAAGATGACATGCTGATGCCATTCAAAAAAAAGAAAAAGAAAAAAAGAGATGAAATGTTCATGATATTTTGGTCATCCATTTGGGTTTGTAACATGGCCGATCACTTTAGTTTGCTGTTTTTGAGTTTGATTTTAAGGAATGTCTTTGTTGAGTTACACTCTTCCATTTCCTAATCTATTTGATCCAGTGTATTCTGCAGTGCATTTTTTGGCCTGGATGGATGGTTAGGTTCATGCACAAGCATTATAGACGCTCTCTAAATTAGTTGCATTTACAATTCTTTTGTCTAGATTGGAATATTTCTTAAGTATTCAGCAGCTGATAAATATTTGTTCTGGACTTCTAGGTGCTCTCTATTTTGTTATGCAGTGAGTTTTAGGATTGGATGTTATTATGTGATATTTGGATCTATATACTTTATATGGTCTGGTTGGTTGTGTTCAGTGTTGTTTGCTGGATTTGTGTCTTTCCCCGTTTGTAGGATTATTTTCAGTTGACTTTTACTTTGTTCCAGGCTCAAGCTGAATTTTATTTTTCTTTGTATTTGGACATTATTTTCTATTTAACCTTGTCATTCTGTTTCCAATAGGGGGGGAAAATATCCGTGTATGCATTTATTTTGGTTGAGAGAAATGTTTGAATTTAAGAAATCCTCCACCAATGGACTATATCACTTCTGCCTAAGTTGCTTACAATGGATGAGAGGTGTTTGTTTTCTGATTTTCAATGGTTTACTTTGGCAGAGGAATAGTTTTGAACAGTTCTGCATAAATTATGTGAATGAGAGACTGCAGCAACATTTTAATCGGCATTTATTCAAGTTGGAACAAGAGGTATGTTGTTTCTTGTACATTATGCAAACCTACAAAGTGTTCAACATATGTAATTATATTAAAGGATTCTTGAACTTCCTAACCTTTCCTCCTTCCATTCAATCAGAAACTAATAACTGAAAGCAGGTGCACCAATTTATAGTTCTAACTGGTGATATATTAATTTCTTAATATTTTTCCTAATACTGATTTTTGTTTTGGATGATGAATGTCAATGCCTCTTTGTTTTTACATTTGGTCTTGTGAGGAAATTATTATATCTGTGAGGAAATTCTTATATCTTCTTTATTAGGATTGGACTCAACTGTTATGTAAAACTACTATATATTCATATTCTAGATTAGTGACACCATCCTCATCTACAGGAATATAATCAAGAGGGCATAGAGTGGAAAAAGGTTGACTTTGAAGACAACCAAGATTGCCTAAATCTTTTCGAGAGTGTATGTAGCTCATTCATTCAATCAATTAGCATATTACTTTGGGAAGATTTGGATTTTCAGTTTTTTTTTTTTTCCCCACTTCAAACTCAAAGCTACCATCATGGCCTTGCTAAGGTATTATATCATGCTGAATTGTACTGTTAAACTCTGTTAACTTCAGAAATTCTGCTACTAATTCAACTGTACTTGTGTTTTTCTTTAACCTATAATCAATCTACTTAGCTCGAATCCGCCAATTGATATTGGTTTATGAGATGTTAGACATGGACACCTAATGGTGCTCCATACACAGATATGACACATCAAGGTGCTTGCTACAGCATGTTCTAACAAAAATATTGTAGATGAGAAATCTATAGTTTTTAAGTAAAAATACTTAGAATTGAGCACATGGAAAAAATTATGTGGAAATCAGAGAAAACTAAGTACTTCTCTCTTGTCATATGCACATCTAATATCATTTTTGTTAGGCTTAATCAGGGCTCAGAGGTCAGAGATACTAAGTTGCTTTAGTATGTGTTTTGAGTCCAATACCAGTATGACATTTCCGATTTGGTGAATCCAAAAGCATGGTGTTCTTGAATTCGGCATAATATTTATTAAATAAAAGTTAATGTGCAACCACTAGCAAAAATAATACACTAGTCTTCCCTAATCAATCAAAGAATCTGTGCAACATGGGGATGTTGCATCAGTATTCCCTTTTAATCTAATATGCTGGTTAGAGGCGGCTGGGAAGTGGATTGATGCCTTGTATTCCCTAATCATGGTTAGAAGAGCTCTGAAAGACCCTGGAAACGTTCTACATAGCTGGGATCCAACACTGGTGAATCTATGTACATGGTTTCATGTCTATTTTTTCCCTTTTGCATCAAAATGTCCAAAAAGTGTGTTTGTTGTGTTTGAAATTGTGCGTGCAGGGGGCTCGACTAGTACAGGAAAAAAAATTAAAAAATGTAACGGACGTGGATCCATTACTAATCGATTATTATGGTGTAGTGTTACTCTTTATGGAAGTTAAAAAATGTTCATACTTATGTATTGCTAGTATATTTGAGAAGGATAAGTGGAATTTTATTATGCCACTCCTCCAACCACGATTTTCTTAAATATTTAAAATGAAAATAATTTCTTTTTTTTTTATCATTTTACTTGATGATTATGTGACAATGAGATGAACATGTATCCATCATGTGGAAATGTAAGCTTTTAGTGAGTTTGATCTTTTATGTCAATGCTAGGTTAAAATGATAATGGCAACAAACCGTTCTGATGTTTTGGACGTGGCGCTGCTTCGACCTGGCCGATTAGATAGGAAGATACAGATCCCATTACCAAATGAACAATCAAGGATGGAGATTTTTAAAATTCATGTTGCTGTAAATTATTGGCAGGTATTTCTGTACTAATTGTAGCCTGCATATTGGAAAAAAAAAATATAACTTTTAGCGGCGGCCACATGACCTCCGCTAAAAGAATCTATTTTAAAAAAACACGTACAGCTTTTACCGGCGGCCACCTGGCCGTCGCTAAAAGTAATTTAAAAGGTAACACACTACTATTAACGGCGGCCATTTTTAATACTACCGGCGGCCAAAAAGAAAAATAAACCCTTCTTTTAACGGCGCTCAATAGGCCGCCGCTAAAAAAAATGATTTTTAGCGTCACCCATTGTTACTTTTACCGGCGGCCAATAGGCGACGCAAATAGTTTCCTTCGTCGTCCCACAAACCCACGAATTTCTTTTACCGGCGGCCAAGGCCGCCTCTACAAAAAACAATAGCGGCGGCCACTGTACCGACGGCTACCGGCGGCCACACTAACCGACGCTAATAGTTTTACCGGCGGCCATAATAACTTTTACCGGCGGCCTACGGCCGCCGCTAAATGCAGTTTTTCTTGTAGTGATAAGCCCCCTACTTGAATTTTAATTGGGCTTGCATGGGTTGGTTTAGGTATATTTTAAAGATATAATGTAAACTAGGGTGCAAGTTGGATCGATTCAGCTCGAGGTTGGCACTTTTAGATTTTGATTCGGGTTTCAGTTGGTCAAAAACCAACCCATCCCACCAGATTTGCTACCTTATGTGCTCATAATTGTATTCAAACATATAACCATGTGTGCATGCGTGTGTGTGCGTGTTTGTGTGCACATATGCATGTGCGTGTGTTGGGCTACATTATGCTCGGAGCTTCCTCTGACAGTTTGCATGAAAGGTAAAGAGCTAAGCCCCTTGTGGGACCCACTTGGAAGAGCTTCACAATAATTAGCGGGTGGAAGAGCTTACTAAGAGGGCCACTGCAGCTGAAAGACAAGCTCAAGAGTTGGCTGAGCAGTTGCCGCGAATATTGGAAGCTCAGATGGAGGCTTAGATGGAGGTTCAAATGGCGGGTCAAAAACAACAAATGGAGGCTCAAATGGATAATATGAGATCATGGCAAAAGAATATGGAGGCTATGATGCAATCTATAATAGAGCAATAGATGGACACTCCTCCATGGTAAAACATTTATTCATTGCTTTTATCCATCATCAGGTGCATGTTCAGTTCAAATAGAAGGCAAATAAAAATGAATAAAATTTCATCTTAAATTCTGAGATATTAGGTGCTTCATTTTCTTAGTTGCAGTTACTATGTTGAATCTCTCTTCACAAATGTCACATACCCGAAAGGCATATACAGTGCAGAAATGTTTAAAATGAGAAATAAGTAGCCGTATCATCAAGTCAATCTAGTTTTTCCCATGCCCCATATGCATCAAGGGCCATGATTTGAATGATATGGATTGATGTACATGTAGTGATTTTGTGCATAGGCTACAATCAACATGAACAAATAAGATTTCAACTTGAGATCTCAGATTTCAGTTTTAACATCTATCTTGTTTTATAGATTTTAACATCTATCTTGTTTTATTTATTACAGATCGAAATGGGAGATGAAGAGAAAATAAGAACAAGCAACATTTTCTTGGATCGGTTTGATGGAGCAGATAAATTTGAGGATACTATATTTTATCGTGGAAATTGTTCGTTGTGTCTCCGTGATACATATTGAAGACCGCCTTTCAGTTATTGTTTCTATGTTATATTGAGACCAACTATTATATAGATTGATGTTTAACAGAATTTTATCAATATCTTCAGTATTAATTTGTGATGAGGACAACTGTTTCATTGCACTCAAATTCAATGAATTAATTTAGTTTATATCTTTACATCGATGGAGTGTTATTTTCATACCTGAATTGCTACTTAGAGATATATGATTGTGATGACCTAAGGATGACTTTGTATTAAAGATTTGTGAATGGATGGATTGTGAATGGATGATGAGATTCTATTTATATTAATTGGGTATCAAAATAGGAAAAATATATATTTTTTGAAAATATTAAAAAATATTTTTTTCTGAAAAATTATTATTTGTGGCGCTTTTATTGTGTTGCAAATAATCAAATGTAACAAGATGAAGATTATTTACGACACCACAGAAGCGTTGCAAAAAAAAATTATTTGCAACTTTATAAGAGCGTCGCCCTTAATGATTTATTAACGACTTTTTTGAATCGTCGCAAATATAAATTATTGGTGACGTAATTTTGCCATTGCAAATAAATCATTATTTGCGACGCTTATAATACGTCGCAATTGATACGTAATTAGCAACGCTTTGAAATCGTCACAAATACTCTCTCCAATTGCCACGCTACAATCTTTAGTGTTGCTAATCTTTCTATGACCCCATTATTTGCGACCCCTTTGTGACGCTTAGTTTTTTGCTTCGCAATTACTTATTGCGACGCTTTTTATGTTATCTGCGATGCTTTTTTCGTGTAGCAAAAAAGCTAAATTGTAGTAGTGTCTCTAAGGTTGAAGTTTCCTCAAGAGTTGCCCGTCCAAGTTAAGAGTATCTGGGGTAGTATTTTCTCCAATGGCAATAGAATCTGTAGAGGTGGCTAGCAAATCCTGTAACTGAATTGGGAGCTAGGTAGGGATCTGTCAGGCCTTATCAACAATGATATATGTACACTAAGTCCAGATCAGAGAATTGAATAGATGGGGACTTGGGAGCAATTGGAAAATGATCTATCCAGTTGTCAAACCAGAGATTAATGGATTTACCAATTGAATACACAGGAAATCATGGTAAAATGGGCTCCAAGAAAAGATTGAGAGAGAGAGAGAGAGAGGAGGTTAGATGGAGAGAAAGGAGAGACACAGTGTTCAATGAGTCGTTTCAAGGTGAGGTGGATTGTTTTTTTTTTTTTTTTTTTTTTTCAAAATTGAGATGTATTAATTAGGTCCCACTTTCATATGCCGTGGATTGATTTAAACTAAAAAAAAATAAAAAATGTATCTCAATTGCACCAACCGTTTTGTAGCTTTCAAGAAAAAGAATGTTACACAGTCAAATCTGAAGCTTTTACTGAAAAGATAAAAGAGGGGACTTTTGTGGTTTTCTCAAAACACAGGGGCCACTTTGTAAAAACATCTTATTAATTCAGCCCCAATGGAATAATAAAAATAAAATAAATAACATTATCTGCTATCAGCAGCAGTGGAGAAGTCAAAATAACTACCTTCATTTAATAAAATAAAAGCATGTGGGTTCTCTGATGTCATAATTGATAATTCACATCCAATCACATGCAAAAAGGCCTATAAGAGGCCTAGGATGGCAGCCTGATTTAAAGTTGGAAAAATGGTAACTTTGACTCGTCTGGTCCAATGCCAGAAAATTGACTCAGACGGAGTCAATATGGAGACATGGAAGAGTCATATTTTTTTTAGAAATATTTTAAAATAAATTTATTATTTAAAAAAAAAATGCATGTGTGATATGTTTACCTACATTCATGATAATCAATTTAAGTTAGTAAATTTATATATGTCAGAAAAGTACGACAATAAGAAAAATTGCATATTACATAATTTATAAATCCAAATATCAAATGTAGAAGATCAAATATAAGTTTCAAATTACATTCAAGTTATCATTATTAATTTATTACCTCATGCATAATTACTTATTAATAAACTTTAATTGTTTAAAATTAGATATGTCTATTAAATGGTTTATAATGCAAACAACTTATTAAAATGAGATGACTCGGCCGAGTTTCTCCTATTTTTGACTGGACCCTTTGTTAAAATGAGATGACTCGGAGCGTCAAAAGTCAACTTAGAGAGTTTTCCAACCAGACCTGATCAATCAAAAGTATCCATGTAGAATGATCATTTTCTTCCTTGTCTCTCAATCTCACTTTTTCGTCTCCCCCGTACTTTTCTCCTCTTTGACCCTTTTTTTTTAATCTCAGTAAACGTATACTTACGACTTGTGAAACTATCTGTGAGAAAATAATTTAAATTCAAATTGAAAACCAACATCAAAATCAAGGTGAGGGGCGTATTTTTTTAAAATAGATCTTTATTAAATCAAGAGATCGACAACAACAAAACCGCAGACCGGGACCTATGGGGAAGAAAGCCTATCTCATACCCAGTGGGGAAAATACTTGTTCCTACAAAGACTTTTGTCAAGGATGAAATATGTATACTTGGTCAAAACATGAGCAGCCTCATTATCTGCCCTAAAAATGGGGACGTGTGATTAAGTGGATAGATGTTACGTATTTTCGGCATGCACACACGTGTAATTGGGTAGATATGCATAGACGTTACGGATGCCATCACTCGTGGTTTATAAAAGCTCCTTTTAGAATGGCCTATTTAGAACCTACTCAAAATTGGTTTATATAAAGATTTAAAAGCTCTTTAGAATGGCCTATAATAGCCTACTCAAAAAGGAATTATGCGGCTAGTGATGGTATCACTTGCCCGTTTCTGAAAACTTTCTAGAATCTCCCTCTTTCATAATCAAATTAAGGGCGTGTGATGGTATCGACTTATTGAGCCCTCAAAATCATAAGACAAAAAATTCGCTAAAAAAAAACCCATAACTTTTTAATTGGGATATTATAGGTTTCCTCCAAGGAGAAAACATAACACAAATACATTAATGCAATTCATTTGTTTGACAAATTTACTAAGAGAGATACGGATAGATATATTTCTTAAAAATTGAGAGTTTGGAAAACATTTCAAGGGGGAGAATATAAAGAGGAAGTTCAGACTTAAACACATAAAAGAGAGGGGAAACGTCAATTAAAACAAACAAGAAACAAATCAAAATGCAAAAGAATACCAGCTAGTAAAAGCTCTTTCCATCATGTAGTTGTTACTAAAATGAAAAAATTAATTCATATTCAAATGTAGTATTTTTATTCATCTTTAAAAAAAATCTTGATTTATTGGGTCTGATTCATATAGTTGCATTTGATTCTGATCAAACCAGAAAGGGAAACGCTTAATCCTTAAACAGATCGCTCTGCGGTTCATAACAATTAAAAACCAGTTATTTCTACCATCAATTTTATCTTTTTATATTTAAATCCACCATAACAAAATTAAAATAACTAATTTAAATTCAAGTAGGCATAAATTCCAACTGAGAACTTAATTAACCGTAACTGTTGAGACCATGTACATAAAAAAAATAACACTACATGAAGAAAATAAAAGGAACACAAATGCATTATCTTTTGCTTTACCAATATTTCCATTCAGTGTATGTCAAATGTGCCTTCACAAAGCATTAAAAAAAAAAAAGAACCTAAACAGTTTCATAAAGCATTCTTCCCAAAGCATTTAATCATATCACAAAATTAATTTCCAAATTCCAAAACCAAATTAAGCTCTACACAATTTCAGAACAAAGTGTAACAATATAATAGAACAATCATTCTTACCAATGCTCCACAAAGTACATATCAAATCAAACACTGCCCAACAAAACTAAATCACAATAATAGTAATCATAATAATTCATATGATTTTATTATGTCACAAACTCATGTTCTAATTCCAAAAAACTAATTAAATCCTAAACAAACTTAAACAAACAATATTTAATAACAAAACAAAGCACACCAAAATAAAAAAAAAAAAAAAATGTAAAACCCCAATACTATACCATCAAAAGAGACATCCAGTGTCTATGATGGTTGTCGTATACCGTTTCCAGCATCAACCTAAGCAAAAGAACAATCGAACCTTCGCCAGAAAGTAACTTCCGAAGCCACATTGGCAAGCTTGATATTGTCTTTAAAGCTGAATTTATACTTCAAAGAACTGCAAAGAGAGAGAGAGAAAAAAAAGATAGAAAAAAATTCAGAATTAGGAGAATGAAATGGATTAGGGATAGGGATTATAGGTGAGGGATTCGGGTGACAAACCCAAAAGTCCATATACTTCAAAGAACTGCAAACAGAGACAGAAAAAAAAAAAAAAAAAAAAAGGATAGAAAAAATTGTATAGTACCCCCAACTTGCAAGTTGCAATTTCCTGCGTCAGCCCCTAGTGGGCATGACATGAGTACCTGTAAAATGGCTCTTTCCCACGGTTTCGCTGAATCTTTGGAGCCACAGCAGCCACGCTCAATTATTGGCATTGCACCCATGAAATCTTATCAAAGAGGATCAAAGAAGTAATTGCTCCACCATCAGCCTATCACCCAGTTCGGATGAGGAGGAGACATTGTCGCAGGGATATCTTATTAAACTTCTTTTAGTTGTGATGATTTTTAGTTTGTACCTGACCAATGGCCCAGTGATTTATTGGGAGGATCCAACTTCAGCAAGAATGAGCAGCCATCCTGAGGTTTGTATTAGATTTTTATTTAAATGACAGGTTTGTCCTTATATCCATTAAATAAAAAATAGAATAATATTATTTATAAATTATCATCACTTTATCGATCTCAAGTCCTAATGGTTTCTCTCAATAACTCTCTCGTGCACATGACACCTAATCATGTATTTCAAAAATTGTATCAATCCAACAGTGGGTCATATCTGGATTTGACCTATTTGCAAATACTAAAATCTAAGGTGCCTATTTACAAATCCTAAGAATCTTAGGGGGTATATATGATGCGATTTTGTTCAATCGTTGGTTAAATGATTCACTTTTTTTTTTTTTTTATCGTTGGAATCATTCTTTGAAGCTTTTCCACTATTCCATTGTTGATATTACACATAATTACTATTATTATTTTTTTGTAGTAGGATCATTGATCTAAGGCGTTTTCACTATTAGATCAATGATCTCCCTTTTCTTTTTCTTTTTTTTTCTGTGTGATTGAAGAACTGAGACTTATTCGTCACCATTGGATTGATCATCTAATGATGTTGCAGAATCTCATTAGTGATCTAATAATTATTATTATTATTTTTATTTATTGTTGATTGAAGCTTTAAGACATTTCCACCATCTAACCAGTGGTTCACATCTTTCAACCTTGGGATAACTGATGTGCGGCATTTCGTTCCCATATTTCACAAGCTACAAACATTTCATAAGCATTTCTAGTTGGAAGAATGTTAACTTAACTCATTTCAAATACTCAATCATTCATTTTTGACATTGGGTCAAAACGTAAGTACTATGTTATAATTCTTTCCTTGATATAAATTTGCAATATAAAAATTATACAAAATAAAATTAGTGAAATCAAGTAATCATCAAGCTGACAACAAATGGTTGCTAGTTGGCTGGTAACCTTGGATGTCACCCAGCTGGGTGTGCCACTCTTTCCACTTTGCAGGCTTTCCTTTTACTTGTGTGGGCTTCCTGTTTCCTAATTGTGTGGGCTCTCCTTTTACAATATGGGCTTTCTTGGTTTCCTCCCCCTTTAGGTTTGTTGTATCAAAAAAAGAGAGTCAATAGTTATCCTGGATATGTCATTCTTCCCACTAGTGTGGCCTATCGTTTTCACTCAGTTGGCTTCCTCTTTTGCACTTGTGTGGGCTCTCAGAACTGGTCTGACTCAGAACTGGCACAAGATCATCATCTAAGGAGGCCCTAATAATGAGAACGAAAGTAGGGCATGAGTTAATAAAATGAAGAACTGAGAGATTTTTGTGAATGAACAATTCCAGTTTCGCCCGGGGCTTAGTTGAGAAAATGAAGACATGGGAGATTAATGTGAAACCAAAGGTGCTAGGAAAAGGGAACAAGTTGGTTTGTAACTCAGATAAGGGAGCTGGCTCCCATGAGAGAATCCGCTAACATACGAAAAGACAGCCCCACACAAACGGAAAGAAGGTCCACATCACATAAGTGGAAAGAGATTACGTACCGAGAAGTCGGAAGTCGAATCTTGAACAGTTAGGTGAGAACCACTGCTTTTTATTTTTTAATTACCACCGTCTCTTTAGGGCATGTTTGTGTAGAGGCAACTTCCATGGAAAGATGAAATTGCTACATCAGCAAATTCTATGGTTTTTGAATTCCTCAGAAATGGTTTTCTGAGAAAATTAGAAATTCATGTTTGGTGCAAAAAGGTTTTCCTCGATGAGTTAGTGCTAATGTTGTTTGGTGCAGCCATGGATTTCTTTAGTAAAAAACACTTTGTAGTGAAAATTATTGGGTGGGTGGGTTGATATGTGCGTGGGGTGGGTGAGGTTGGGAGGGGAGGAGGAAGAAAGAGGGTGGCCGGGTGGAGTGAGGGGGAGAGAGGAAATTGGGGGGTCATTTTTCTATGAAAATGGACTTCCCATACCCCCCCCCCCCAAGGAAGTCTATTTCCATGTCTAGGAAGGAAAAAGTTGACGTGGCGAAAAAGCATTTCTGCCGAAAACTGCCACACCAAACACATGAAAAAGAAGTTTTCCGTCGAAAACTACAACATTTTCCGCAGAAATGGGCTACACAAACATGCCCTTAAGGTGTGGCCGTTCTCCAGAGTTGCAATGAGGATCAGGAGTGCCCATTCCATTAACTGACCTCGTTAAGCCAACCTTGTATGGATTTTCACAACCACTTCTCAACTTCACCTTTCAGCTTTAGCCTTGGATGGGCACTTCTTTTCTTGAGGTGTTCTTTTCTTTGCACGTGAAGGCTGGCCCACTTTCTTGGCGCCTTTCTTAGCAATAAATGTGATTTTTCAGATTATCCCAACCGACACCATCTAGGTCAGTCATAAAACCAATTAGAGTTTTCCACGTCTTCTGGCCCTAATTGTCCATTGGATGCCGAAGACACTCCAAAAGATGAGCCTTGTGGCAAAACTGCCTTTCTTTGTCTTTGTAAGAGATGAGGATCATGTCATCTCCTCCGATAACATGGACATTACAAAAAATGATTTGCCTCGGATTAAAAAACTATTTGCTTCGAATTTTTGTAATGTTAATTTCACGTGAATCTCTTTGAAAAAGTGCAGGGGTCTCCGCGATTTCTAGATTGGTCTACTCAAACAATCAACCCAACAGTGTGCAAAAACTAATATAATGCAGCGGAAATAAATCAACAAGCACACACCACAAGGACACCAAATATTAAGGTGGAAAACCCTAACTGGGTGAAAAACCACCGATCCAAACTGGATCAAATCAAGCACTATGAATCTAGCAATTACAAGAAACTCAGATCTCCTCCGTAGATATCCCCTACCCAAGGACTGAAGTTACCTTGTGTCGCTTCACGCTTCAACGACTTCACACCGTTGATTGCAACAGATCCAAACCAGCACTTGACTCCTCAAATCTTCTCGTAGGAAGATAATCTTCTACAAAGGATGCAGAAGAAGTGACTCTAGAGAATTTGGCAACACAACTTCATAAAAACTCTAGAGAAGAAAATCTCTCAATGATAATCTCTAACTCAGCACTATAAGAGGTGAGGATCACATTTTTTGGAATAGCCCATGAGTCCTTTAAATAGCCCTTGGTTCGTGCTTAAGGTTTCCTAAGATGATTAGGATTAAAACAAGCATTTTGAGCACAATTAGAATATAAAGTTTCCAATTTCATGTCACTGTCCACGCCAAGTTCGCTCGAGTGATCTCCAGGTTCGCTCGAGCGAACTACCCTCTGTTTCAAAACTGGGCACGACAGAACACTGTTCGCTCGAGCCAATGGAATGGTCGCTCGAGCGAACTCCCCTCTGGACTTGATCCGGAAATTCAGCTCTCTTTCTCCAGTAGATTTCTTCTAATTTCTTCAGGCTTTCTTCATCTGAGTCCTTTCAATCTTCTAACTTCAAAGTCCTTTTCTAAATAAAAATTACAACTCAAAAACCCAGAGTTTTGTCCAACCCATGAATTTAGCCAACACTCAAAAACCTAACAATCTCCCCCTTTGGCAATTCATGGACAAAACTCCCTAAGACAATACAATTTGATCTACCCAAAATGAAACCCAAAATACATTGAAAAAAATAAACAGTACAGCAATGTAGATCTGCATTATCTCTGACTCAGTTTGATCTTCTCAGCTTGATCTTCTCGAACTCCCCCCTGATCAGTCATTCTCCCCCTTTTTGTCCATAATTTGACAAAGCTAAAAAATACGAACAACAGCTTTCTTGTCAATTAGGATCTATAGCTCTCCCTCAATAGCAACTCCTCCTGAATGTATCTTTGTAGCAGCGCTGGGGGTGGGAGCTTGTTCGCCTTGATCATGGCTTTTTACATGTAGCCACCCACACTTGTGTAGTTTGATTTTTCAACAGAGTGTGAGTAAACTTCTTAGGCAACTCAGATTTTCTAACCCAAATTAGAGTGGTCTTGGGTGGAGAAAAGTTCTTCCACCATTGCTTGGTCTTAGGTAGACGTTGCAACTTTTTGCAATGGGGACGAATGTGTCCTTTTAATCCACAATGATGACAAGTGGATGTGCGCGCAGCTCGTGAAACATTCTTTTTCTTGATACTACTCAACACATTATTTAAAAGTGTAGTATGTGAGTAGCATGTGCAACACTTGAAACAAAAATTATTTTACCTTTAGCATTTGAAGAGGATGCACCATGATCATAACCAAGATCGCTTCTGTCAAAAGGAGGCTTCTGACTACACAAGATGTTTGTAAGAATCTTCGAACCAGTGTTCATCTTTTTTAGAGAGGCTTGCTTGACTTCTAGCTCAGACAGAGTAATCTTCAGTCTCCCTTGCAGGTCTTGATTTTCAGCTTTCATCATCACACTCTCTTCCTTCATATTCACTATTTCTTTTTCAGCCTTCTCAAGTTTTTGACCATCAGTTGTCAAATTTTCAGCCGTACAATTTTTTTGACTTTCCAAAAGCTGAATCTTTTCAAGCGCTTGCTCTAAATCATCCTTCAAAGCAGAATTTTCTTCATGAGCAGCCTTGTACTTGATAGTGATCTTGTTACCATACTTTGTCATCTTGACACAATCAGCATAGGTAGCATGGTACAACTCTTCCCAATTTTTTTCTTGGTCTGACAGCTCATCTTCATTATCTTCATCAGTATCATTGTCAGACACAAATTTAGCCATGAATGCAACAAATTTTCCATTCACATAGTCAAAAGGATCATCTTTGGGATCTTTTGCATTTTCTTTTTCTTCTTCAGAAGATTCTTCATCCTAAGTAGTGTTTAGAGCCTTTTGCTTTGTAGCCTTTTTCTTGTTGGCACACTCATTAGCATAGTGACCATTGCCTTGGCATTCAAAACACTTTGTCCCTTTTGCAGGATCCTTCTTCTCAAATTTGGAATTCCTTTTCTTAACTCTTTTTGTCTTCATGTATTTGTGAAAACACTTCAAAAACTCAGCCATATCATCTTCAGCTTCAGATTCAGAATCAGACTCAATTTTCTTTATAGGCTTCTTTCTTGATTCTGATATGGCTTTCAAGACAATGCCATTTTCTTTTGATTTGCCTTTATTCAACCTATTGGCTTCAAATGTCTGAAGGTTTCCAACTAGCTCATTCACTTTGAGGGTATCCAGATTCTTATTTTCTTCAATAGCATCAACTTTATAATCGAATCTGGAAGGTAGAGACCTCAAAATTTTCTTGACAATCTTGTGTTCTAATATTTCTTCCCCCAGAATGAACACGGAATTGACAGTTTCATTCAGCTTGGCATAAAATTGATCAAAGGTCTCATCCTCTTCCATCACGATGATTTCAAAATCTTTATTCAGCCTTTGCAATTTGGCTTGCTTCACCGTGTCTGTACCCTCATAGACTGTCTGTAAAACATCCCATGCTTCTTTTGCAGATTTGCAAGTAGAAATTCTTCTAAACTCATCAGCAGAGACTCCATTGTATATGAAATTCACAGCCTTGTTATTACAATTGGATCTATACTTCTCATCCTTAGACCATTCAGCTTTAGGTTTAGGAAGAGTTTTTCAATCAACCACAGATGTTGGTCTAGAAAACCCATCTTCAACAATATCCCAGACATCATCATCAATGGACTTAAGGAAACCAATCATCCTTTGCTTCCAATAGGCATAATTAGAACCATCAAACAAAGGAGGCTTGGAAGTTGATGTCCCTTCTCTATTGAGCACCATTCTAGAAATCTTGTAGGATCAGACACAATAAAATAGTGCAAGCTGCTCTGATACCAATTGAAAAAGTGCAGGGGTCTCCGCGATTTCTAGATTGGTCTACTCAACAATCAACCCAACAGTGTACAAAAACTAATATAATGCAGCGGAAATAACTCAACAAGCACACACCACAAAGACACCAAATATTAAGGTGGAAAACCCTAACCGGGTGAAAAACCACCGATCCGAACTGGATCAAATCAAGCATTATGAATCTAGCAATTACAAGAAACTCAGATCTCCTCCCTAGATATCCTCTACCCAAGGACTAAAGTTACCTTGTGTCGCTTCACGCTTTAACGACTTCACACCGTTGATTGCAACAAATCCAAACCAGCACTTGACTCCTCAAATCTTCTCGCAGGAAGATAATATTTTACAAAGGATGCAGAAGAAGTGACTCTAGAAAACTTGGCAGCACAACTTCATAAAAACTCTAGAGAAGAAAATCTCTCAATGATAATCTCTAACTCAGCACTATGAGAGGTGAGAATCACATTTTTTGGAATAGCCCATGAGTCCTTTAAATAGCCCTTGGTTCGTGCTTAAAGTTTCCTAAGATGATTAGGATTAAAACAAGCAGTTTGAGCACAATTAGAATATAAAGTTTCCAATTTCATGTCACTGTCCACACCAGGTTCGCTCGAGCGATCTCCAGGTTCGCTCGAGCGAACTACCCTCTGTTTCAAAACTGGGCACGACAGAACACTGTTCGCTCGAGCCAATGGAATGGTCGCTCGAGCGAACTCCCCTCTGGACTTGATCCGGAAATTCAACTCTATTTCTCCAGTAGATTTCTTTTAATTCCTTCAGGCTTTCTTCATCTGAGTCTTTTTAATCTTCTAACTTCAAAGCCCTTTTCTAAATAAAAATTACAACTCAAAGACCCAGAGTTTTGTCCAACCCATGAATTTAGCCAACACTCAAAAACCTAACACTCTTCTTCTTGAACAGATCCATTCTGGAATTTTCTCTACTGGTCCTAGCGGAGGAAGCTCTTCATCTCTTCTTCTTAGTTTGATGTAGTGATAGCTAGGAAATTCTAATTTCTCGCCATCTAGTTCATCCCATTCAAGAAATACGGAGTATATGTCTGCTACTACTATTTTGGACTAACCAATGCTCCTCAAAATTTTCAAAGAAGAATGGATAACATCTCTAAACCTCATCATACATACTGTCTTGTGTATATGTTGATGATATAATTGTTTTCAGTAAAACAAAAAAGGAGCATAAACATCATTTAGCCAAGATAGCTAAAGAGATAAGAGATCAAGTGTGACGCCCAGGAGTCCCACATCGACTATAGAGAGGAAAGTGAATGTGGTTATATGTAAAGGTTACCGCATGAGGCCTTTTGATAGGTTGAGGCCCATTAGAAGCAAAACCGTGAGGCTCGTGGGCCAAAGCAAACAATATGATGCATGGGTGTAGGATGGGGCGTTACAAATGGTATCAGAGCCGACTCTCGACTAGTTCGAGTGTGGGTCTCTTGCCGTGGTCTGGTGCAAGTGGGCTGGTTTTTATGTGCGTGAGCCAAAATGGCTAGCATGTTACGTCCTTGTAGAGCTTACACCCTTATCCTGTATGAGGTCTTTTGCTTGGTTGAAGCCCATCAGAAGCAAAACCGTGAGACCCATGGGCCAAAGCGGACAAAATCATACATGTGTGTAGGGTGGGGCGTTACATCACGGAATAATGATCTCTAAAAAGAAAATGGAGTTCGAAGTTGATAGCATCAACGTTTTAGGCATGATAATGAAAGAATATTCAACGTTTTAGGCATGATAATAAACAAAGGAGAAGTAGATCTCCATAATCATGTCTTAGAAAAAATAAATATTTTTCCTGATCATCTTAAAGATAAGTTGCAGGTACAAAGATTTTCGGGTTGTATTAAATTACATAAGAAATTTTACACCAAAAATAGCCCAAATCGCTCAGACCTTACAGAATAAGGTCAAAAAGGACTACAAATGGACCTTCACAGAAGAAGATGCTTCTGTAGTTACACCCTTATCCTGTATGAGGTCTTTTGATGGGTTGAAGTCCATCAGAAGCAAAACCGTGAGACCCATGGGCCAAAGCGGACAAAATCATACATGTGTGTAGGGTGGGGCGTTACATCACGGAATAATGATCTCTAAAAAGAAAATGGAGTTCGAAGTTGATAGCATCAACGTTTTAGGCATGATAATAAACAAAGGAGAAGTAGATCTCCATAATCATGTCTTAGAAAAAATAAATATTTTTCCTGATCATCTTAAAGATAAGTTGCAGGTACAAAGATTTTTAGGTTGTATTAAATTACATAAGAAATTTTATACCAAAAATAGCCCAAATCGCTCAGACCTTACAGAATAAGGTCAAAAAGGACTACAAATGAACCTTCACAGACGAAGATGCTTCTGTAGTCTGAAGAACACAAATCCTATGCAAAAATTTTCCTAAATTAGAACTTCCAGAAGAGGAAAGGGATCCAAACAAGGAAACCCCAAAGAAGGAGACGATGTTTTGAATGTTAGAAAGTGATGCCCCTTATTCACATGGGGCAGGAGCACGAAAAAGCCATCAATCCGACAAAGGACAAGTTCCAAAAAAATCTGTGGTCATGAAAATTTTAAAAAAGCACAAAAAGAGTTATTGTGCTCCTGAAAAAGAGATCCTAATCATAAAACAAGGAATGATGAGTTTTAAAATGAGATTTTTACCAAATAATTAAGCTTATATTGTAAATAATCGATTTTATGAAGAATAATAACAAAATCACCATTTAGTTGTTCATACCTCTTTTTTTGACGAAATTGTCATAGTTGACGATATCGCCAACTGAGTTGACTGATATCGTCAACCTATACTCATGGAAAACACTTCAAGTTGACTGATTTCAAGCCCCAATCTCTGTCTTCTTTCCCTTCCGCTACCCACTCTCATCCTCCTCCCCTTTTGCTATCCCCATTTAGATGTTATTCGCAACATTTTTTCCTGTTTTTTGGCATTCCCATGTTGGGATTTTTCACTTATTTTTGTCTAGGACATGACCATGATACATGAAAAGAGAGAAAGAAAGATATTAAGGACTTGGGATTGCATGTAGGCCATCATTTCTTCTTCTCTCTTATTTATTTGCTTCATTTTATTTTTCATCTTCTTTTGTTCATCTTAGTTGAGCAAGATGGAGAGAAAATGTGAAATGGGGTAAATGGTACTCAACATGTTTGATAAAATGTTTGAGAGAACCTTGAGCCATGGAGAGAGTTTAAATGAAGACATTGATGCCGTAGTGTGAAATGGGCACATATGTGATTCATTTGTTGAGCATTGTATATTCTTGTTGAATTGAATTTGAGTGGGTGTTGGTTTGATGGTGATGAACGTGATGATGAATGAATTGTGAAGATAGTGTATGCAGGCTTGGGTGAGTTTGGATGATGCAAGGTGCAGTGATTGATGGGTCTTATCTAATGAAACAGACCGAGTGGTGAAGATGTGTTGGTTATTCGAATGGGTCAGAGTTGCTATGTTGTGCATGTGACTGATGGGTATTGGCTAGTAGCAACAAATTAAAATTGTCTAAGTAAAAACTAATTAAGAAACTACCACATGATGTTATTGGGTAATTATCCAACTACAAAATAGAAGGTAGAGCTTTAAGAAACTAGTTTTAAAAAATATCTATGAGAAATGGTAGTAGGGAACCCATAAAACGGATGAATGGGAGCAAGAGAGAAGACTATTTCACAAAAAAGAAGAAGAAAATACGTTGATTCTTTTACAGGAAGTTGGCGATATCGCCAACTCAGTTGGCGATATCTTCAACTAGGGCAATTTCGTCAAAAAAAGAGGTACGAATAACTAAATGGTGATTTTGTTATTATTCTTCATAAAATCGATTATTTACAATATAAGTTTAATTATTTGGTAAAAATCTCTTTTAAAATTCATTTATTACCAAAAATCTTTCTTGACCGGTCTGATTCAGATTTTGCAGGACTTCTTAAGTTTAGAGAAATAAAAATAGGTCATCTGTAATGATCAATCCCGGGCGAATAGGTTTCATTGTAAATTACATCAGTAGTACATGGTACTTTCGAAATCAAAATCGGACTTCAATAAAAATTTTCCAGTAGGACCAACATTCAGATGTTGCATTTGGGGGACGCGTGTTGCAGTGGTTTGATTAGACAGTATAATAAATAATAATGCATTAGACATGAGGATGACAAAATAATTCATAGACCCACAAAAACAATCAATCAAACGGACAAAAATATTTCAGCCAACAGTATCTCAGCTGAGGTGGCTTACTTCCAACTAGAGACTGTCTCCTAAATCGACCATGAGCACTTCTATATAAGAATAGTAATCATCTCTAGCCATATGCACTCCCAGAGAATGAATGCTATAGAGATGGAGTTCTCCACTCTCCTAGTCGTGGCATCTTGCTTCTTGTGGGTGTTCTTCCAAGCTCTTCAACTGGCAAGAAAGAAGTCTTCACCAGCAAAGCTCCCACCGGGCCCTGTTCCACTCCCTATAATTGGAAGCCTATTCAAACTAGGCAACAAACCCAATGAGTCACTCGCCGAGTTGGCCAAAACATACGGCCCACTGATGACTCTGAGGCTAGGCCGAGTAACAACAATAGTTGCGTCCTCTTCGACCATGGCCAAAGAGATCCTCCAAACGCACGACCATCTCCTCGCGGGTCGAACTGTTGTGCACACGGTTTGCACCCTCGGCTACAACGACTCCTCCATTCCGTTTTCACAGCCAAACCAGCACTGGCGCAAGATGAGATCCATATGCAACACCCAGATGTTCACCGCCCAGAAGCTTGACTCTTACCAATACCTTCGTCGCCGCAAGGTGCAAGATCTTCTCGACCACATGCGAGAGAAGAGCCAAACAGGTCAGCCCGTAGATATAGGCGAGGCCGCGTTTGTTACCAACTTCAATCTGCTATCAAACACTGCATTCTCCGTCGATATGGTGGGCCTTAGCGCGAAATCAGCGCATGAGTTCAGCAGCCTCGTGTGGGGATACGTGGAGGAGATCGGTGCGACAAACGTGGTGGACTATTTCACATTTCTTAGTCCATTTGACCCACAGGGTACAAGGTCACGTATGACCGGTCATCTCAAGAGACTGTTTTCCGTCTTCGATGAAAAGATCGATGAGCGTCTACACGAAAGACGGTCTGGGTCAGACGACTCTGCAGGCAAGAGAAATGACTTCTTAGACACACTGCTAGACCACATTCACGGCGGAGGATTAACCCGTCACCATGTCAAATCCGTGCTTACGGTATTTTCTTCATCATAGTTTTCCATACACTACATTTCTATTATACCATAATTATACTATCTCATCTCAACCCTGTTTTTTCAATCACCCAGTGGCATGTGGATCACGGAACACATAATAAGTATGAGGGCGAGGTTACAGGAATGGGATCCTCCCTAGGGTTTTGATCCAACTTGACAGTGGGTGGACCAGTCACAGTCAGCCTTGTCATTATGGGCAGTGACCGTGGGATAAACCTTCATAGGATCCGGACTCAGGTTAGGGTTGTTCTTGGGCCAGGTCATGCTGAGCCTGAGTCGCGCTAGGCTGAGGAATTCTAGGCCTGTATCCAGCCCAAGCCCAACAGGGGCTGTAGGCTGCTCGCGTTAATTAGCCAGACTATCTATACTCCTAATTGAGGTCAGTGCAAATGATTGGAAACATCCGATTCACATAACCCCATCCTTCTAAACAGTCAACCAACCCTATCATTTAACCCTTCCTGACCCAAACTGAGTTGTAAGCTTGGCTTGAGCCCAATTTTATTTATGCAGCTATTGAAGGTCCATTACCTAGTTTCCCATTGGTCAAAAGTGAGGCCAAGGTCTATTAATTAGCCTTTTTATTTCTCATGCATTGAACCAATTCGTGCATGATCTAGCCCATTCGTGAATGTTTTAACTATGCCCAACTTCATTTCAAGAACACAGGAGGTATTTATTGTGTTTTATACATGTTCGATTTAATGTTGGACCTATCTTTATTAGAGTGAGACATGATCAGGGCCTACATGCGATGGGGGCATTTATTTCGAACGGTTTAGATGTTTGGGAGCCCCATTGTGGAAGCTTGCCTATTTCCCATGATTCCAAACAAGAAAGGTTGAGGACTCTGGTCATAATCATGAGTATTTATTATTTATTATATTTTCAAGTTAAAAGGTCATCATCCAGTGCAGTCCTACCGAAGCAGGATCCTGGGAGGGTTCGGAATGAAGACCGCCCTAACCTTTGGCAATTTTCTCAAACCTAAGTCGCATGACACCCTTGACTTTTACTACTGCCCCAAAGCATTGACCCTATAATATTTTTAACTTGGTAGGACATATTTACTGCTGGGAGTGAAACAAGTGCATCTACAATAGAATGGGCCATGGCCGAGTTGCTAAACAACCCAAAAGTCATGGCGAAGGCTCGAGCGGAGCTTAAGGAGTCTATCATCAAAGGAAAATCGATTGAAGAATCAGACATCTCTGGACTAACTTATCTTCAAGCTGTTGTAAAGGAAACATTTCGTCTACACCCTCCAGCTCCACTCCTTCTCCCCCACAAAGCTGAAACTGATTTGGAGATTGATGGGTATACCATTCCCAAGGATTCGAAAGTTCTTGTCAATGTGTGGGCCATAGGGAGAGACCCTAATACATGGGTTGACCCTACTTCCTTCAAGCCTGAGAGGTTTTTGGGTTCTAATATGGATTACAAAGGTCGGGATTTCGACCTTATACCATTTGGTTCAGGTCGACGTATTTGTCCTGGTTTACCTCTCAGCTCTCTCATGGTGCATCTGGTGCTTGCCTCTCTTCTTCGATCATTTGATTGGAAGCTTCCTGATGGGATGTCCCCACAAGATATGGACATGTCTCCTAAATTTGGGATCACCTTGAAGAAGGAGATTCCCCTTCTTGCTATCCCCATCGTTCCTCTAGAGTGCTAATTTCAGATTGATAATGTGTCTCAAGTGATGTGGGTGCTATAAATTATTGCGAGTTGAGGATTGTAATCAAGTACTTATATATATATATATATATATAAATATATATGTTGCTATTATGCAGGAGCCTTCCGTTACTAGATTGTAATTTTAAGTTTATTAGAAATGTGACTGCGATTTTATGGTATAATTTGTAATTAAGTAAGAACTTAATCATCCCATAAGATGTATATTGTATGGTGAGGTCTTTTTTTCTTTTTTTTTTATAAGTTTATAAACACCACCATGAATTGTAATTGGAATAAGGGGCAGGTAAAATCCCCTCCATGAATTAAAGGTCCTTTTAAAAAAAAAAAAAAAAACCACTAAAGGTTTTATATTTTTCAGGCCAATAGGGCTCTGACTCAAGACCTTCAAGAAAGTGGCCAATATTTTAAAAATCATTGAGTGTTGTGGTTAGGGCTTACGGTTTAGCGTCCAAATCATTGAGTTTACTTCATAACATTGAGTTTAGGGTGCAAAAAATCAAATGAGTTTCAACTCAATAACACACGGTTCCAAATATGGCAGGAATTTGATACCCGAAAGGATCCAAAAATCTGTTGCAAAACGTGCCAGAAATGATTTTACTTTAGCCCTAAAACAGGCCCTAAATGTGTATTTATAATATCCCTATAAAACACCGTCCATTTCATGGCAATCAAAAGTCCAAAAATTGGTCTAGACTCTAGACACAGTTTTATTTCGGTTTCAAGATTTTTAAGTAAATTTGAGCTAGTCTGACTTATTTCTAGCACAAGATTCTTGAATTTCTTTAGCTAACCATCGCTACCAAAACCTCGAGGCATTAGTAAATGCAGCAGAAATACATTTCAATATTAAATATCAGGATATATAAGGAGGCCCTAATAATGAGAACGAAAGCGGGGGCCTAAATTAGGTACATAATCGAGTGAAAAACTAGGCTAAAACAGGTCTTTAATGGGTCTACAAGATAGTTCTGAAAGTAGGCTTACCACAAACATTATAATAGACCCGTGGTTGACCCAAAGATGGCCTTGAATGGACTTTGTTGATTATCCCAAGATCGTTCATTTAGTGGGTCCAAAACAGACCCAATTGAGGCCCTTAATCTGATCCAAAACGAGCCCAATTGCTACCAAAATTGAATGTAAAACAGGGGGTTAGTTCCTACTGCTAGTAGAGTTAAAAGACGGACTGTGGATGGGAGCCGAATGAGTCCAGAAAACTTTAAATGACACGTTGATGGCTAGACCATAATCTGCGGTCTTTCTTAACCATTGCTTGGGGGCGCTGCCCATGCCTTGGTTTTCACGTTTCTCTTTCTTTTCTCTTCTAAATGAAAAACCAAAAAGAAATCCTCTATCAGAGAATTCAAGTTCCTCTTTAGGGGTCTGTTTTGTGTCACTGCTTTGTCCTTGTTCTGGTTGGGCTTGATCTTTGGGTTGGTTGTGTTCGGTTATTTTAGTCTGCTATTTGTTGCTCTGTGTTTCTTCTGTTGTAGACCGTCTTCCACTATCCCAAAAAAAAAAAAAAAAAAAAAATCCTCTCTCCAGGTCCCTTTCTCTCACTAGACATAAAAGAAGACAACCGTATGATGAAGCTCACAAAAGCACACAACATAGACGTTGGTGCTCACCAAGAAGCATAGTTACGCCCGTCCCAAAATAATTAAAGTTAATGCTAATTAATTATTATTAGTGCCAATTAATAGTATTTAATTGAGTTAATTATGATTAATGACCAAATTAAGTTGGATTAGTCTCAAATACTTGAATGGAGCTTAATGGAATGAATTTTGAGGAGATTAAGTTAATTGAATTGGTTTTAAGTTCAAACTAGCAAAGCATGCCTGCGCTAAGCCGAGGCCCAAAAATAAAAACACGTCTAATTTGTGGCTATTTTGTGAGATATTAATTAATGATAAAATAAATCTAAAAAAACAAATATACCATTTAATACGGTTCGAAGTATGGCCCAACCCGACATTTATACAAAGTAAATATTACTTTTTATATTAATGAGTATAAAACTTCAAGTCTTATGTAAATTAATATTTGCAAAATTGCATGTGGCCCCGTCTTTAGGAATTAGAATATGAGGCCCACTTTAAAAAAGTTTATTGTATGTGGAGCCCATACGTATAAATCACTATCAAGGATCCACTTTTAAAAATCACAAACATTAAGGATTTTCAAACCATAATAGATATATTAAAATTCTAAATCCACCTAAAGAATACTCATTTTAACTTGGTTGAATATAGTTATTGAGCAAGGTGGATTTTTTAATCTGAACTCTTTAATTACCTATTCATAATAGATATATATTAAAATTTAAATTCACATAATTAAAGAAGCTTAACGAAAGTGGACACTAAATTGATTGATAGAGCTTATCTCTTGAAATAGATTTGAGATCCAATTTCTGAAATTGATTTGAGATTAGAGTCCAATTTCACAATCAATTAGCAAATTGGACTCCAATTTGGAAATCAATGCCTATGTCTATAATATATTATACTTTGTAGGAATAAGGGCTTTTTCGCAAATACGGATTTTCGCGAATTTTGTTCGAATACGGTAACTCTTGATACCATTGTGTATTTCGAATAGTACGTTAGTTTCCATAATAAGCTTGATTGCATTTGATCTCAAATGGATCAAGTGAGTCTTCGTTTGACTCAAAATGGGAATAAGATTGTGAAGGAGGGCTTAAGTACAAAATTTGGTTTATAAAGGGTTTAAGAACCCACTTGAACACTCCATTCGATCATTCCAGCAACAGTGGACTCAGACCTAGACTCTTTTTCTTATTTTTCATTCCTTCTTTTTTAATTGTTCAAATTAGAGGTTGAGCCAGTGAATCTAGAGAAGAGATTCCATTTACTCCAAGCTACAAGTAAGTGAGCTGAATGAGTTACAGAACTTTTAGGTTCTATTAAGTGTTTGAGACTATTGTTTAGCTCAATAACTCAAAAAAAAATTTTCAATTGTTTTGTGGAATTAGGGTTTGAAATTGGTGAATTTCATCTCAAATTAGGATTGTAAAGGGGGCTTTCTCTGAATTGACTGTAAGCAAAGGCAAGTATACTCAATTTTTATGAACTAAGATGCTGTAGATGATGTCTGAACTCTTTTGAGTTCAGAATTCAAATTTTCGTTTCAGAAATTTTGTAGAACTAGTGTGATAACGTGGGCCAAATTAGGCCCAGATTCATCTGTCCCATAAAGTATTAGATACCTGGGCCAGATTAGGCCCATATTCGTCTGGCCCATTAGATACTAGCTTGGGTTGGGTTGTCCTCTTTGGTTTCCTTAACCTATTTCCAACCCATTAAAGGCTTTCATTACTGTTGAGTGGTTGGAACGATACCCCTTGAAGGGGGATTTCCTTCATAGAACCTGTGGATTGGCTCCAACAACTGGAATCTGGGGTTATCCCCAGATCTTCTTCACCTTCTCTTATTAGTTCTTCTGATTATTTCCGATGCTTTCATTGGTTAAAGAAGAGGAGAGAACCAGAGTAGAGAGGATTTCCCTGGAAGACCAAACTAAGTAGCAGTGGATTAACCCCTCACCATGTCAAATGCTTGCTTGTGGTACTCTCTTCATTCAACTCTTAATTTCCACTTGCACAATTTTTCATCTATGCGATTATTCAACAATATAAACTTATCTCATTGGGGCTTTATCCATGACGCCAGGCAAGATTTTCATGGCCGAGTGACAACTATCGAGTGCAAGGTTTTCTTCCTACATAACCCAAGGAATTAGGGGCTGGGCTGGGCTGGGCTTTCTATAGTTTGTTTGGAAAAATTATCAAGTCCAATACAAACATAAAATGGGCTAAGATTTTAGTTCTGATTGTTTTTTCTATATGAGGGCCTTGGATTTTGTACAATCCCTGATTGTCCAATAAAATCGACCATGTATGTGCGATTCTTTTATGAGCTCGGGTCCTCATAGTCTTTCATTCACGAGATGCCCAAGTGGAATTTCCCAGTGCGTTTCATTCACCTATCGTAAAATCTAAAAGGTTCAAAATAAATACCCTCTTTTACATGATGTGGCAAAAAGTTTATTCCAACAAAAGTTCATCTCACAGCAAATTAAGCATATCATTGATAATGTATGAAATACAAAAACTTTTGGGTACTTCATTCAAGTGTATGGCAAGACTTAACTCTTTATCATGTCTACACCCACCAGCTCCACTCCTTTACTCCCACAAAAAAAACTGAATCTATTGTGGAGATTGGTGGGTTTACTATTCCCAAGGATGCTAAAGTTCTTGTCAATGTGTGGGCCATTGGGAGGGACCCTGATACATGGGTGGACCCTACTTCATGCCTGAGAGGTTTTTAGGCTCTAACATGGATTACAAAGGTCAGGATTTTGAGCTTATCCCATTTGGTGTGGGTCGACATATTTGTCCTGGTTTGCCTCTCGCCTCTCGTATGGTGCATCTGATGCTTAGTTCACTTCTTCGATCATTTGCTTGGAAGCTTCCCAATGGGATGACCCCCACAAGATGTAATATCGCAGACCCCGAGGATGTAATTAGCCTAATTAAAATGTAATATTTCGGACCTCGAGGATTTAATTAGCCTTAGGCTAATTACATCCTCGAGGTCCAGAATATTGCACAAGATATAAACATGTCTCATAAGTTCAGTTCGTACTTGAGGAAAGAGCTAGGTTCCTCTTTTTGCTATCTCTATCATTTCCCATGACTAACTGTGGATGAAAGGTGTTTCTAAAGTGATTTGGGTTTTAGAAAATTATAGTTAGGTACGGAGTCTAATCACATCTTTTACTTTTAAGTTATTTGTTAAGTATGGGCCTCTAATGGGAGGTTATTGTGAATATCTCAGTTAATTAGGGATGAGATTGTGAGTTTATTAGATTTTTTTTTTTTTTGTTAAAAGTGATTTTATTAGAAGTTGAATCATAGTTATCAATATCGTTTTTGTTTCGGCCGAAATGGCAGAAATTTTTCGTTTCGGTCAAGTGGCTGAAACGAAATTCCATTCAAAACTTTTCGGTCTGAATTTCGATCGATTTCGGCCGAAATTCGGGATTTCCGGCCGAAGTGTTATTTTTCGGCCGAAATGGAATTTTATATAATTAATCTTTTTTAACTTTTTTTACACATATATTTTTTGTATATCTTATATTTTCACAAAATATAATTCCAAAAAAATTACTATAGTGGATTAAGTCTATATTTATTACTTGTTCTATTTTTTTTAATTATATATGTATATATATTTTGTTATTTTTTCCCCGAAATGTAATTCCGAAAAGTTTCGCCGAAATCCCGAATCGACCGAAACTTTTCATTTTGTAGGCCAGAGCGAAATGAAGTCAGAAACGATAGTAACAACTATGAGTTGAATACAATATTGGGACCAACTACTGTTGAAATGATTTGTCTCTGTCGTGGAAAAAGATTCCATCCATTAAATAGATGATGCAGCACCGTTTTTCACCTGAAGGACAATTATTTGAATCCTTTGTACTATTGGGTTCGTGATAGATAAATGATCAAAGGTTAGATAAAAACTCACATCTATCGACTCTTCCTGTTGATCATCTAGGCTCTTCTCATGTACCTCTTTTATTTCGTCTAGACCAATTTCTTAGGATATCCATTTTTAGATTGATAATCTACTTGACTATTGTTGTTGTATGAATGATCTAAGCTCATATATCTATTGTTGTTTAGATGATCCAGAATGTTTCTACTGTATTGTTTACACCTTTTTGGTCAAATGATAAATATTGATTTTCCTTGTTTGCATCAATGGCTCATTTCTTTTCTTCTCTTGGACGGATTATCTGAAAACTTTCCAGTATTGGGTCTATCATCCACATATTTTTTATACTGTTTACTTGATGATGTGATGTTGTTCCACCCTTAACTAATTTTTTGCCGTTCGACTCATTGTTTGATTCCTTTTCACAGTTGGATGGACGATCACATCTCATTTACCGTTCAACAATGACCCCCAACTTAGTCAGCATTAGTTTGAATATCAGTATCTTTTTTTGTAGTTGGATTAATAATCTATTGCATGCTTTTTCATAATAAAATTAATTATCTCAATTTCTTTTTATGTATGATTGATGATTTGAGACTTAGGCACTATTAGATCAGTCTTCTTCACCATTGTTTCCATTGGATCGATGATCTAATGATGTTGTTCCATTTGATCAATGATCTAATGAATCATTACAATTGAATCCCTCCAATATTTTGTGGAACATGATGTCATCTAGCCAAAAAACCTCCAATGCCCAGAGTGCATCGACAGTTTGGAGAGCCAATTGCTGATTCTCTTGCTCAGTGCATACTTTCATCATTTACCGCCTAATCTTCTTCGTTTGCATTTGTAGGATATGAAGACAGTTGGTGTCAAGATTATCTATTGCATATCCACCCCAAAATTTCTGAAACCCACCTAACATTTAAATAAGGCCCCTCTGAATTTTCAAAAAGCCCCTAAAGTTTTGGAAAGTCACATGCAATTTTCACTTATTTAATACCCACCACCCCACCGAAGAAATTTTGAAAGAGAATTTTATCGCAATCTCATGCGAGAGTGGAGCATCATTCTAACATTTGAGCCCACTATGGAGTTCCACTTCAGCCTCAGCCTCAACCTCGTTTCCAATCCTTGTTTTTGGCTGTCCTCCTAAAGGTTTTAATGATTGTGACATGATCCATTTCATTTTTACTTAAGATCAGGCATACTGATAAGTAGGGCTGCACAAAAAATCTGATATCACCGCAAAACCAAACCGAAACGAACCGAACCGGGCGGTTTGGATCGGTTTATAGTAGATCGATTCGGTTAACGGTTTGAAAATCATAAAAACCGCTTACATTGGTTGATTATCGGTATGATTTCACGGTTAACCGCTTAAACCGAACCGACCGCATGCAGTAACTTAATATTTCTTTTTTTACTATTTTAGCCTTTGGGTTTCGTTTTTGACTACTTTCAAAGTTATATTCAACAACTCCATTCTTACATGAACTCAACCGTCAACACTGCCTCAGTGCATTTCCTCTAATCTCTCAAATGATAGTTCATTATAGATGGAAGGATTACCGTACGAGTTGTTTTCTTCTATCATAATTCCTACCTCATTTTAATGAAGTTTTTATCAGAAGACTGCAATCTTGAGAATGCTAGAAAAGCCAGTAGAGCATAACCTTTTGATAGTTGGTTTTGGTCTCACCTAACCAATGTATGAAGAAACCTTCATTTCTGAAAAATACAATGGGTTCTGATACAGATTCCGTTTGTGTGTAACTTTTCTTGACATGAACTATTATTCTATTGTAATTCCAAATGGTTTCATGTGGAATGAATGTTTCACTACAAGCTGCTTTTTTTTTTTTTTTTTTTTTATGCGCTTGCGTTTAGTACAAACTCTCATTTTGGAGTAGGATTATTTTTTATATGGGTTTAGTCCAGTCTGAAATGTTTGATTTTTATGTTTACACTAAACATTGAAATAAATGCAAAGGACAGGGTATCATCATTTTGAAATTTTCAATGTCTGATTTTCAAAAAATAAAAAACAAAAAACAACGGTTTAACCGACTGAACCGAACCGAACCGAACAATGGTTTAAGCCCTCTCCATCGGTCGGATCGGATTGGTTAATTAAAAAACCGACAGGTTCGATTTGGTTGTTGGTTTTAGTGTTAAACATATCCGAACCACATATATATAGTACTAGTGATAAGCTATGCTGCCAAGATACAAGACACGGCACGGCATCAGTATGTTACTAATACGGATTTAACGTAAAAAGAGTGAACTGTACGTTAGATAAAATAGGATCTGAATATCTGATACATTGCCTATTTTACTGGATCTCATTGGGACGACTTATCCTGCTTTGATCAGCTGAATGCGACACGTACCCTTAACCTTTTCCATTTCTAGTCGTTTGCCACGCATGTGCAGAGACTAGCTAGTGTACATATATTATGTAATTAAAATGGTCCTCTGTACAGAAGTCCCCATTTCTAGACGTTTGCCACGCATGCAGTGAAAATGGGTCCATATTATAAATATGTTTCATTCAAATCCCACTCTCCTATTTTTTTACTCTGATGGGGGGTTTACTATTCCCAAGGATGCTAAAGTTCTTGTCAATGTGTGGGCCATAGGGAGGGACCCTGACACGTGGGTGGACCCTACTTCCTTCATGCCTGAGAGGTTTTTAGGCTCTAACATGGATTACATAGGTCAGGATTTCGAGCTTCTTCCATTTGGTGCGGGTCGACGGATTTGCCCTGGTTTGCCTCTCGCATATCGGATGGTGCATCTGATGCTTGCCTCTCTTCTTCGATCATTTGCTTGGAAGCTTCCCGATGGAATGGCTCCACAAGATATCGACATGTCTCATAAATTTGGCATCACCTTGAGAAAGCAAGTTCCACTCCTGGCTGTCCCTATTCTTCCCCAAGACTAAATATTACTGACAGATCAATCGATAATGTATTTTAACTTGAGTGGGTTGCAGATATTATTGGAAATTGAAGATTGCAATCTTGTATTTTGTTTTAAGTGGCCTTTCTATATGAGCCTTCATTCAACTCGTACAAGTTGATATTAAATATTTAATTAGAGTTTATTAGTTATTAAATATTAAAAATTATCACTTATAAGTTGGTGGGGCTAGGCTTGTCATTTCCATATTAAAGATACAGTAATATCTCTTACATATGAAAAAAATATGACAGATCATTACATTATATAATGCAAGTTGCATGAATATATAATTAGCAATATATATTAGGGTAACGGTCCTGTAAGGACCGTCCTCACCCATTTGTGTGAGGACTCATCGAGGGCGTCCATTCCTCCTTCAGATCCAACGAATAAGATGACTCGTATATATCATTATGAGAGGGAAACGAAAATTTCCCAAATGCAGACGAGCCCGCTCTGTTCTCTCTCGAAGCAGCTCTGTTCTCTGTTCTCTCTCTTCTCTCTCTCCCAGCGCCCGACTGAAAGCCATCATCTCTCGCGATAAGGGATTCCTCTCTGTTCTCTCTCGCACCTCTCTGTTCTCTCTTCTCTCTCGCACCTCTCTCTCTCCCAGCGCCCGATCGAAACCCATCCTCTCTCGCGATCGCAGAACTCCCTCTCGGCATCCCATTTCTGTCGAATCGAAGAGCGACGAACGAACTCCCTCTCGGCATCTCATTTCTGTCTAATCGAAGAGCGACGACCCGCACGGCATCACATTTGCACATCGGTAGCATCTAATCGAAGAGCCATCGGTAAATCCCCAAATCGGAGTTCAACCTCCCAAATCGGTAGAAGAAAGTAGATTGCAGCTTCAGGTATGATGAGATCTTGGCTACTTTTCCTTTTCCTTTTTTTTTTTTCTTTCTTTTTGTTTTTTTGTGGGGGGCGGGGATGATGAGATCTGTTTTGGGGTTTTTTTTTTGTTGGCATGTGCTTCTTGATTTTGGATTGATAGTTGCTTCTGATTATGTTATACTTGTTGTGCTATTGTTTTGTAGTCTGGATTTTTCGTTTTATGCTTGGTTTGGATGTTTGGTGCATTTTCTGTGGTGTGAAATATGCATTGAAATAGGTTTGCAGGTTTCCATCAGATTTTATTCTTACTTGGGGTGGTGCTGCTTTTTTTGGGATATGCATTAGTCTGTCTGCAAATTATGTTTAGGGTGCATCTACCCTTCTAACAGAAATGTTGTCATTGTAAGACATTTGTTTTGATGGTATGCCGTTTTTCAAATGCTGCAGCTGTCTGATGATGAAGCTTCTCTGTTTTGAGTAGTTTTAGTTGCCTGAAGTTTTGTTTCTTTGACATTATTCTTTCTACCATGAACTTGCATGTGTGAGTCATGCTACCTATAAAATGACCCTAGTCTGCATATATAATTTTTACATGAATCTCATCGGCAGTGCTCTTGGAAACTTCAGAGTCTGAGTGGTCACTGTATGAGGGGAATGCACAACATTTTTCCTCTGATGCTGGGGATAATTTCACTAGCATTCTGTACATATGGGATCATTTGAACTATGCTTTTACTTTCACTGTGACCAGGTGTCGCTGCAAAAGAACTCCATAAATATCTAGCTGTTGGCCTTCCATCATCATGGAATGTTCGGATTTATAATCTTCCCACTTTTTTTTTTTTTTTTGCTTGCACTTGAAAGATGGTTGAAAATGGGTCCTCCTGCATGGCTTTCTCAACTCTATACAAATAAAGTGAAGATTCAAGGTCCTGCTCCCCCCCCCCCCCCCCCCCCCCCCCCCACAACGTCCCCTTTTTTTTTTATAAATTTAAAATTTTGGGTAAAACCCAAATGAAATCCATTAATGACTTGGATGATGAAGATTACTGCCGTGGAGAGTTGTTTATTCATATCTGAACTGTAGTGAAAACAATACCTGTGGATGATTCTTGCTCAAGGAAAAATAAGAAAGATAAAAGTTTGAACTGGCAAACTTAGTTTATCCTCTTGTGTTTTTTGTTTCTTGATTTTGAAAGATCCTTAGAAACTATCTATTCTGTTCCCATATAAAGTGAAGATTCACTACTAAAAGAAAAAATGGTGAAGATTGTCGAGGTTTGGGCCCAATTTTAGAACCATGCTTTTGAACGCCATGAGGCTCCATTGGCATGTGTAGAGATGGTAAGGAATTCCTTGAGGCACCTGTTGTAGACACAAGGGCGCTCCAGATGGACCAAGTGGCTCTGTGTGTTCATTGAGGAAGGGTTGATGTTAATGGGTTGCTTCAAATTATGGAAATTTGAAGGTGTTTGGTATTCCTGTTTGAGATACATCACTTGAAGGTGTTTGGTTGTTTAGTCATGGCTTTCAGTTTTTTTGGTTTGAGATTTTTTTTTCTGGAGGTACTGTTTTCTTTCGTTTGAAACGGTTGAGATTTACCTTGTATTGAGGAAATGGAGAGTGATTCACTCAGATGAATAAGAACATTAAAATAAAGCCTTTGGTGAGTATGGATGCACCATAAATAGCAATTGATATGGACAGCAGAGTTTATAGTTACCCTGCTCATTCAGACCACAATAATAGGAAATCATATCAGATTGGATACTGTTCTTTGTGAATGTTCTGCTCCAAATTAATATTATTGGTTGGGACTCATACTTGATTTTAGTACTAAAATGGAAAATGATATCAAATTGTTTCCTCTTTTCCATTCTGCCTAAAATGCATGCAATAGTGCTTGCACCAAGTGTAGATGTTTGTACCTTTTGAGTCTATAAAAGCTTAACACCTTCTTGTAGATGTTTGTATTGATTTCCTTCATATAATACATTTTTTTTCTATGTCTACCTGACCTTTTTTTCTTTTCTTCAGAATGTCATCTTCTAATACAATCCGATCTGAGTGTACTCCAAAATGTCGATGTGGAGCAGGAGACATGAAATTATATACTTCTCGTACGCAGTTGAATCCAAATAGAAAATTTTGGAAATGCCCGAATTGGAATGTAAGGGTGTTTAGGCTACCTCATAGATCAATCAATATACATTGTCAAGGTTTCAAATCCAGCATTAACAATTTTTTTTGTGCATAAATCTTTATGCAGAATGAAAATGGCTGTGGTGCGTTCCTTTGGAAAGATGAAGTAGCAAATTGGCAGCAACCTGAAGTCAATTCATCAACTTTTGAACGAGAAAACTGGAGAGAAGAAAAGACCAATTTGATAGCGGTCGTTGAAAAGTTTGAGAGTTCATTGTGTGTTTTTATTGAAGTAGAGAAAATTCGAAATGAGTATCTACGGAAAATTTATCATACTATTATAGTCACATGTTGTATAATAATCTTAGTTTTTCTGTTCAACCAGGCATGAATTCACAGTTGATGTATTTTTGAAATCTGGCTATTATTTCCAAGTTCTCTATGACCCAGATTGATTGCATGCCGGAGTTCAACCCATGTTCAGATTATAGCTGTAAAATTTACACCTTTAATCGATTATAGCTGTAAATTTTTATCAATGTGATCAAGTTTTACTCCAGTAAAGAATGGCCGATTGTTTGATGATCATAAGCAAAAAAAAAAAAAAAAAAAAGAACTTGTTTGTATTTTATAGTCCCTATCAAGTTTGATGATTTGATGATAGTGAAGGAATAGCAGTTGATTATGATTTGTTGGCCTTGATGATTTGATGATAGTGAAGGAATATCAGTTGATTATGATTTGTTGGGATTTACAAGGTGAGCACCCACTGACCAACCTCCATTCAGGTTTGTGGCTTTTGTTGAAGTCATAAACTAATCACCCCAAGTTTGGAAACCTCGAAACTCAGATGACTCGTCACTCATTCAAGGTGCAAAATAGTGAACCAAAGGTTAAAACTTGCACTCTCAATGACTCGTCCAACTCAACTTATGGGAAAAAGGATGAAAGAGAAATCGATTGCCACTTTATCAAGGTAAAGAGGGAAGCTGATGGCAGATGTTTTTACAAAGACTTTTCCCTGGAATTGTTTGAAGTAAGATCTGCCTAAGATCTCTGCCACCTTGAACTTACCCTGAACTGCCATAGTGCCAATGTGCCATGCCCTGATTAAGTACCTACTACAAAGTGGCTTAGCATCCTCCTTGACATCTTGGTCTCTTTATAGCCTTCAATCCAAGCCCCTCTGTTCCACGCATACAATCAGCCCTTGTAGTTCAATGGTTCCACGCCCAAAACTCTCATGGCTTTTCTGAGTGTTCCCCTGCCATTTGTTGTTTCTGGGACACCTTTATCTATGTCATTTGCACCTCCCTTCAACAATATGTTTGTGCCAAGACCCCTTTTAGGTGTTGTTTTTTTCCTTCTTAACCACATCTCATTATAATGCCCATGACGACAATCCTATGATTTTCAGAGGGTAGATACCTGAGCAGATAATATTAGTACTTGTAGTGAGATTTTCCCTTTTTGATCTTCTCACATTCATTAATTTTCAATGACTCTTTCCCGAACCATTTGACATGTCATACCAGATACAATTCACTTTTTTAACCATGCAGTCATGACAACAATACCACAAAGATACAACAATGCATTTAATTTACCAAAGCCAAAATGATAGACATTGACATGGTCCTTTATACCTGTAACCTGATGCACCCCCTAAAAAATATGATGATTTTTACTGCAGAAACATCATGAGCCAGTCTCTTGGAAGCAGTAGTAGAGGAAGATTGAGATTGATTTGAATGTGGTGGCTATTTCCATTCATAACTCAAATGTAAGTAAAAAACCATAAAAGAAAAACACATAGGAGATAGTTACTGGCAAATTGAGTGCAGGGCAACTGTTTTGAGGATCCAAACGAGGGCTGGGTTTGTGCTGCCTTAGTGACCATGAAGTTGAATCCTTTAGATGAGAATAAGTGAACAACCACGAAAATGCAAAATGCTCTGGGCATCAAATGATCTAATCTCAAACTGATATAATGAACCTGTAACAAATTTGACATAATCAAATTGAACCTGTAACACAATCAAATTGATCTCAAACTGGGCATCAAATTCATAATTAAATTTAACATTCAACATACATCATTCAACAAGACATACATCAAATCTAAATATAAATTTGACAAAGGCAACTTGGCCTCATTCAACATCAAATATAAACCAAATGTCATGGAAAAGGGTTGACATCGGAACCGGACCCATCCGAAGAGCTTCCTTCAACATGTGTATCAGATGGTGCTTCTGGCATTCTTGGAATGTCCACATGTAGATCAACAATCCCCCTGAAGGAAAAACACATGGTATGCGATTAGTGATGTAAAATCAGAATAATAAAACTGAACAAAAATTGAGGCAAATCACTACCTATTCAAGAGAGCTGGGCAATTCCGTTTATCATGTGAAACACCACGCTGATTGCATCCACGACAAAGTCGTTCTTTCTTTTGAGCTTTCTCCTTTGATGACTTTAGTCTCTTTGGACGGCCCTTTGTTGTAGCATGAGGTGGTTCAATCAATTGCACTGCTTCACTAACTGCGTCACTAACCATTTTGTTTTTTCCATTGGATGTATGTTCTCCTCCAAGTTCAAGTTGATTCATTTGGCGACACATTTTATGAAGATCAGTCAAAACACTTCTTGCATATTCGTATGTGTTTGAACACATACTTGCCTCATTAGAAACCATGTTGCCCCAATAAGACAAATCACCATGCCGGACAATCAACGAGTTACCACCAGTAGTATTCCCCACCATCACACATTTGCTATACTCCGTACCATCTCTCGCGTGACGAGTCCATCTCTTTAATATAAAGTGCTCAGGCAAGGTGAAAATCAGCTCGTGTTTCAACGCGGCAATGATATGACTGCAAGGAATTCCTCGAAACTCAAATAGTTGGCAAGAGCAGTTTGCACATTTAGAATCTTTCTTGAAGATGACCCTTTCAGAAGTTTTGCATTTATTTTTCATGGAAAAAACATCATAGATGCTCTCTGCCGCATCTTCCTTTACAATTTTTGGAATGGATGATACCATCGCCATGAATTGTACCTGAAACTCATGGAAAATTTTTCTCGAATATATTCCGGCCATTTGTTCTTCCATCTCCAAATCAGTAAGCAGCTTTGGCCTCATTTGCAAGTTTTCGTGCTCCGCTTTTAACTCTCGATACCTCTGACGGGTGATGGCACGTTCAAAGCGCATCATAAAGTCATGCAAACCACACTTATGTGTTTCAAACTGCTTAAGGAAGGCATTGAAACTTTCACTTCTTTGTGATGATGACATTCCCGCAAAAAACATGCCTTTTAAAAAGATTGGTACCCACATCTCACGAAGCATGTACATGTCTTCTAGCCAACTATTTTCTTTCAATTTATATTCATTTCGAATGCTAGCCCATTCCTTCTCAAAATGATCCTTTGAGATAGCATTGTAAACAACTTTATTTATTGCATCCATAAGCCCGTCAGCATGAATTGCAATTCCACCTAACTTGCTGGGCAACTTTTGCATAATGTGCCAGAGACAAAATCGATGAATTGTGGAAGGCATAACGGTTTTAATTGCTTTCCTCATCGCTGGATCTTGGTCTGTTACAATCGCTTGTGGTGGACCCGCAGGCATAGCTTCCAACCAGCGTTTAAATAGCCACACAAATGAATCAAAACTCTCACTTGATAAAAAACCACTTCCAAAGATCACCGTTTGATCATGGTGATTTACTCCCATAAATGCACCGAAGATAAGATCATATTTATTGGTTTGATATGTTGTGTCAAAAGTAACAACATCACCAAAAACAATGTATGAAAGCCGACATAGGTGATCTGCCCAAAATACATACTTGATTTGATTGTTCTCATCTGCCTCTATAGAATAATTAAAACCAGGATTCATTTCTTTCATGTATTCAAAATACTCATACAACATCTTACCATCTCGCCCCTTCTTTGCTTTCTGCTTATCTCGATGGTAATTTCTCATGTCCTGCTCATTGAAACCAACTGCTCCTGAACCACCAGCTTGTGTGCTTAAGAGTCCCATTTGATTTGCAGGACGAATGTTATTTTCTTCAAATGTATCTATTAAGTTTTGTTGAGCCGGAGTGATCTTACGGTGTGAACGAAACATATGAGTTTTACGCGGAGTAGATAAGACATGAGTATGTTCTACAACCAATTTGTTAACAACCCAGTGACCGATTGTGATTTTTTTCACAATCATCTCCGCTCCACAATTTTCTCTCGTATATGGAACACGCTTCTGTGCCACATAACCTCGTTCTATTCTTTGACCTTGTTTGGCGCACATAAACTGCTTCCAACATACTTCACCCCTCTTCTTTTTATCTGAACCACGCCTAACACCAAAACCGGCAGCCCTCGCATAAGTATTATAAAATTCGTAAGCTTCTTCCAAGTCATGAAAATACATTCCGACCTTTGGGGTTTTATCATCGTCTACATCAGGTATGAATATTTTACTCATGGAAGATGCAGCTGATTCCATCTTCTCATCCATAGCCAAATGTGAACAGCAAACCAAGAATATACATGAAGAAAAAAAAATTCAGGGATAAAATAATTGCACATCATATATTCTCAACACAAAAATAAATAGATAAAATAAATTAAACTAACTCCCAAAATATTTCATTTGAGAGATACCTGAGTGTTTCTATAGTGGTTAGGTGACCCACCACCATGGTCGGAGCTGGAGAACTCTTCTACCTCATTATCGGCGGGTAAGGTCTGGGAGAACAGAGCCGGGTGGAAAGAGATAAGGTCATCCATGTATAGCAAAATTGTGACCTTCCTGGAGTTGTTCCCGCAAAAATTTTTTACTGCATCAAGTTTGAAAGAAGTATCTGATCATTAGAGAACAATTCATAGGTTCATACCACCTGCCCAGCACTTGACAGTATTCTATTGCACAAGAATCAGATGATGAGTTATTATAGTTTGCTTTGAAGCATTTCATCTGGAAGAATCAGATGATGGGTTTCAAACATAGCAACAAAGTTGTTATGTTTTTTCCTTTAACATACAAACATAGCAACAGAGTTGTTGTTAAGATCCATTGGCAATGTGGGTTGTTCCCTGTCCTTGATAATATCACCACAATTGAATAAAGGTACAACACCAACATTTTATATGGACAAGTTCAAAAAAACTAGTGTATTTTAATGAATACGAATCATTCAGCCAATAATTCTATACAAAAAATAATTCTATACAAAAAATTTCCATTCAGCCTATAATTGAGATGTCTGCTACACTAGAGAGGAATCTTTTCTTCCTTTTTGTAATTCAGAAGTATCATTAAGAGAATATATGGGAACAGAATAGATAGTTTCTAAGGATCTTTCAAAATCAAGAAACAAAAAACACAAGAGGATAAACTAAGTTTGCCAGTTCAAACTTTTATCTTTCTTATTTTTCCTTGAGCAAGAATCATCCACAGGTATTGTTTTCACTACAGTTCAGATATGAATAAACAACTCTCCACGGCAGTAATCTTCATCATCCAAGTCATTAATGGATTTCATTTGGGTTTTACCCAAAATTTTAAATTTATAAAAAAAAAAGGGGACGTTGTGGGGGGGGGGGGGGGGGGGGGGGGGGGAGCAGGACCTTGAATCTTCACTTTATTTGTATAGAGTTGAGAAAGCCATGCAGGAGGACCCATTTTCAACCATCTTTCAAGTGCAAGCAAAAAAAAAAAAAAAAGTGGGAAGATTATAAATCCGAACATTCCATGATGATGGAAGGCCAACAGCTAGATATTTATGGAGTTCTTTTGCAGCGACACCTGGTCACAGTGAAAGTAAAAGCATAGTTCAAATGATCCCATATGTACAGAATGCTAGTGAAATTATCCCCAGCATCAGAGGAAAAATGTTGTGCATTCCCCTCATACAGTGACCACTCAGACTCTGAAGTTTCCAAGAGCACTGCCGATGAGATTCATGTAAAAATTATATATGCAGACTAGGGTCATTTTATAGGTAGCATGACTCACACATGCAAGTTCATGGTAGAAAGAATAATGTCAAAGAAACAAAACTTCAGGCAACTAAAACTACTCAAAACAGAGAAGCTTCATCATCAGACAGCTGCAGCATTTGAAAAACGGCATACCATCAAAACAAATGTCTTACAATGACAACATTTCTGTTAGAAGGGTAGATGCACCCTAAACATAATTTGCAGACAGACTAATGCATATCCCAAAAAAAGCAGCACCACCCCAAGTAAGAATAAAATCTGATGGAAACCTGCAAACCTATTTCAATGCATATTTCACACCACAGAAAATGCACCAAACATCCAAACCAAGCATAAAACGAAAAATCCAGACTACAAAACAATAGCACAACAAGTATAACATAATCAGAAGCAACTATCAATCCAAAATCAAGAAGCACATGCCAACAAAAAAAAAACCCCAAAACAGATCTCATCATCCCCGCCCCCCACAAAAAAACAAAAAGAAAGAAAAAAAAAAAAGGAAAAGGAAAAGTAGCCAAGATCTCATCATACCTGAAGCTGCAATCTACTTTCTTCTACCGATTTGGGAGGTTGAACTCCGATTTGGGGATTTACCGATGGCTCTTCGATTAGATGCTACCGATGTGCAAATGTGATGCCGTGCGGGTCGTCGCTCTTCGATTAGACAGAAATGAGATGCCGAGAGGGAGTTCGTTCGTCGCTCTTCGATTCGACAGAAATGGGATGCCGAGAGGGAGTTCTGCGATCGCGAGAGAGGATGGGTTTCGATCGGGCGCTGGGAGAGAGAGAGGTGCGAGAGAGAAGAGAGAACAGAGAGGTGCGAGAGAGAACAGAGAGGAATCCCTTATCGCGAGAGATGATGGCTTTCAGTCGGGCGCTGGGAGAGAGAGAAGAGAGAGAACAGAGAACAGAGCTGCTTCGAGAGAGAACAGAGCGGGCTCGTCTGCATTTGGGAAATTTTCGTTTCCCTCTCATAATGATATATACGAGTCATCTTATTCGTTGGATCTGAAGGAGGAATGGACGCCCTCGATGAGTCCTCACACAAATGGGTGAGGACGGTCCTTACAGGACCGTTACCCTATATATTATTAACACTCTTACAAATATATATGATAAATAGTAGTACATACTTTGTCTTCGAGTTGAGTGTAGAGTTGGTTGTAGGTCCAATGACTCATTAAAATGGGTTCAATGCCCAATGCATCCGCCCCTAATAGGAGCAAGTTGGGGTGGGGTTCCTATTTAATTAAATCCAACCCATTGTCAGCCCTACCCTACCACAAAGAGCATCTCCCTCACTTCACTTCAGCTTCTTTGGTGGAGACAACTCTTTACCCTCTTCCAGTGGCCCTGCACCAACGAAAGGCACATTTCTCACAATTGCCACACCAAAATGGGACTCACCACTGGAATTCTTAAAACAGTTGGCCTCGCTGTGAAAGCCCGGGCCTTTGGAATCGGTGGAAGTCGGGGATGCGAAAAGGCTGTTAGTTGTGGAAACAACTTTAGTAGGTGGGGTTCTAATCCCTCTAAATATGTAATTATTTCTTGCTCTCCGTACAGTCTCCCACAGAACTAGCTAGAATCTCAGCTTCCCAATACCAAAAGGGTGGTTGGATAGAGCCTGATTCATTCACCGTAGCCATCATTCCTCCGTTGACCTAGTTGGAAGGTTCACATTTTTACAACCACACAGCCAAAGGTTAAGGTATTGAGTAATGTCATTTGATTTTGTCCTGCGGACTGTGTCGTGACACAAACATGACGACGGGCAATCACCTCAGTCGACCCTAAAAGGGCCTAAAAAAATTAAAAATAAGCGAATCCCCAATAAGCCAAAAAAAAAAACAGCGCTCTTGTGCTATGTGGTCCATTCGTATCATGCCCATCGTATGCCCCTCTGAATAAAAATCATGGGTCTTCTACTGCCTTTTATTTGAGAGAAATCTAATATTTTCATGGGCCCCACTCCTCTTTAATGGTTTGATTCCAATGCCTGCCAGCGAAAATTTCACGAATACCACCACCTTACGAGCAGCATTTACTCTTCCAGAAAGGTATGCCCGCATTATGAAACATGAAGCATAAATATGAGGGACAATATTCCCTAGCGCTCTTGTACTCTGTGGTCCATTTGTATCGATGTCGTTATGATGGCGGGGCCTAGTGAAATACAAGGTGATCCCGCCTTCGGTGGTGGTCCAGATACGTGCTGTTGCAAGAGCTCTAAGGTGCGTGACCAAAGAGAAGAATTTCCTAAATGGAAATGTGGGAATCCAGAGCTATATTAACCTACTTAAAGGGAATATTCAATAGTTGCCAATGGCCGGCAATGGGAGAGAATGTTGCCACAATCTCAAAAATGTTTAGAAGTAACTTTTCACGTCTCATCTTTACATTTCAGAATTAAACTGGAAGAGGAAATGAGCAGTATTCCAATTTTGGCAAGCATAAACAGATAAAATAGTAACTTTCCTTTTTCAAACCGGTTGTACAAACACATGAAGCAGAATAAAAAAAAGAGAAGCAAATAGTTATTGAAAGCAACAAAAATGTGATCCAAACCAAGGAATCAAAAGATTATTATAACAACCGACTGGAATGTGGAGAAATTCTTTATGGTGCTTTAAAGATCAGATTGGATGAGGGTTATCGATGATTGATTTAGCTCCAGTGTTCCACTTGTAAAACAATTTAGGGTTCGCGATTTCTAAATTGGTCTACTAAAAAAAAAAACAATTCAAAAGTATGCAGAAATAAACTATATACAGCGGAAATAAAATCAACAACCACACACTTTAAGGACACCAAATTTAAGGTGGAAAACCCTAATCGGGTAAAAAACCACCGATCCGAACTGGATCAAATCAAACACTATGAATCTCGCAATTACAAGAAACTCAGATCTCTTCCCTAAATATCTCCTACCCAAGGACTAAAGTTACTTTGTGTCGCTTCATGCTTCAACGACTTCACACTGTTAATTGCAACAGTTTCAATCCAGCCCTTGACTTTCAAGGCTTCTCACAAGAAGATAATCTTCTACAAAGGATGCAGAAGAACTAACTATAAAGAACTTGGCAGCACAATTTCATAAAAATCTCTAGAGAAGAATTCTCTCAATAATAATCTCTAACTCAGAACTTTGAGAGGTGAGGTATATGTCTTGAATAGCCCTTGAGTCCTTTAAATAGCCATTAGTTCGTGCTTAAGGCTGCCTAACTTGATTAGGATAAAAAACAAGCATTTTGACCACAATTAGAAACGCAGTTTCTAATTACATAGGACTCTTTGCGCCTTGTTCGCTCGAGCGGATGAGGTTCTGTTTCAGCGATGGGCATTTTGACTCTTTTCGCTCGAGCGGATGAAATGGTTGCCCAAACGGACCCATTCTGTTGGTCCGAAAATTCAACACAAAATCTTCAACAGGCTTCTTCTAATTCTTTCAGACATTTTTCTTCTGATCCTTTCCAATCTTCTATCTTTAGAGACTTTTTCTAAATAAAAAATTACAACTCAAAAGACCCAAAGTGTTGTCCAACTCATGAATTTAGTCAATACATAAAAACCTAACAATCTCCCCCTTTGGCAATTCATGGACAAAACCCCCTAAGACAATACAATATGATCTACCCAAAATGAAATCCAAAATACATTGAAAATAAAAATTTGCAATCCGCAAATGTAGATCTGTATTTTCTCTGACTCAGCCTGATCTTCTTGTTCTCCTCCTTGATTTGTCACCTTTCTCCCCCCTTTTGTCCATAATTTGACAAAGCTAAAGATAAGAACATACAACTTTCTTATCAATTAAGATCAATAGCTCCCCCTCAAGCAATTCCCCCTGAATGTAACTTCGTAGCAGTGCTGGGGGTGGGAGCTTGATCTCATTGATCATGGTTTTTTATTCGTAGCTACTCATACTTGTGTAGTTTGATCTTTCAGCAGAGTGTGAGTAATCTCCTTAGGCAAATCAGACATTCTTACCTAAATTAGAGTCGTTTTGGGTGGAGAAAAGTTCTTTCGCCATTGCTTGCTCTTAGGTAGACTTTGTAACTTCTTGCAATAGGGACGAATGTGTTCCTTTAATCGACAATAATGACAAGTGGATGTGCGTGTAGCGCGTGATACATTTTTTTCTTGAAACTACTCAACACATTATTTGAAAGTGCAGTATGTGGAGTAGCATGTGTAACACTTGAAACAAAAATTGTTTTACATTTAGCATTTGAAGTGGATGCACCATAATTATAACCAAGACTACTTTTGTTAAAAGGAAGCTTCTGACCACACAAGGTGTTTGTAAGAATCTTCGAACCGGTGTTCATCTTGTTTAAAGAAGCTTGCTTGACTTCTAGCTCAAACAGAGTAATCTTCAGTCTTCCTTACATGTTTTGATTTTCAGCTTTCAATAATATTACTATCTCTTCCTTCATATTTACTATTTCTTTTTCAGCCTTCTTAAGTTTTTGACCATCAGTAGTCAAATTTCCAGCCAAACAGTTTTTCTGGCTTTTCAAGAGATGAATCTCTTTAAGCGCTTGCTCTAATTCAATTTTCAGTGCAGAGTTTTCTTCTTGAGCAGCCTTGTACTTGATAATGATCTTGTTCCCATACTTGGTCATCTTGACACAATCAGCATAAGTAGCAAGGTACATCTATTCCCAATCTTTCTCTTGGTCAGACGGCTCATCTTCATTATCTTCATCAGTATCATTGTCAGACACGGACACTGCAGGTACAAAGATTTTTGGGTTGTATTAAATTACATAAGAAATTTTATAGCAAAAATAGTCCAAATCGCCTAGACCTTACAGAATAAGGTCAAAAAGGATGTGCAGAATTTTGGTTGCTCTCTTGGTCGTGCTTTGTCTTGTTGCTGTTGTTCTGGCTGTGCTTTGTAGAGGGTTGTGGGAGTGTAGGTTGGTGCAGAGCTGTGCTTTAGTGAGCTTGGTGGTTTTCTTTTTTCTATAAGCTCCCCTATAGTTTTCTTTCTCCCTTTGGTTTGCTATTCTACTCCCCTGCTGCAACTGTTTGGAGCTTCCCTTGTTTAGCTTGGTTGCCTTCTCTGCATTGCCTTGCTGCTGTCATTCTGGGGTGGTGCCTCTTTTTTGCAGCAGCTGTCCTGTCTTGGCGATGAGTTTTTCTCCTTTCTCTCTTTTGTTCAGTTTCTTGCTTTCCTGTTTTGATTCCAGTTGTTTTTGTTCTTGCTGGGTTTAGCCCCTACTATTTTTAAGGTGGCCTTTTTGTTTTGTTCATTTTTTTTTTTTTTACCTGGGGGCTTTGTCCTTCCTTTTTCCTTTCAATACAACTTACAAATTAGCAAAAAAAAATATATATATATATATATATATATATATATAAAAGTTCAAAAAGGACGACAAATGGACCTTCACGGAAGAAGATGCTTCTGCAGTCCCAAGAATACAAATCCTATGCAAAAATTTTCCTAAATAAGAACTTCCAAAAGAGAAAATGGTTCCAAACAGGGAAACCCCAAAAGAAGGAGACGATGTGATGTTAGAAAGTGATGCCCTTTATTCACATTGGGCAGGAGTACCCAAGACTAGAGCCATCTACAATGATCAATCCCGGGCGAATAGATTTCATTGTAAATTACATCAGTAGTACATGGTACTTTCAAAATCGAAATCGGACTTCAATAAATTTTTTCCAGTGGGACCAACATTCAGATGTTGCATTTGGGGGACGCGTGTTGCGATGTTTGATTAGACAGCATAATAAATAATAATGCATTAGTCACGAGGATGACAAAATAATTCATAGACCCACAAAAACAATCAATCAATCAATGAAACCGACAAAAATATTTTAGCCAATAGTATCTCAGCTGAGGTGGCTTACATCCAACTAGAGACTGTCTTCTAAATCAACCATGATCACTTCTATATAATAATAGTAATCATCTCTAGCCATATGCACTCCCAGAGAATGAATGCTATAGAGATGGAGTACTCCACTTTCCTAGTGGTGGCATCTTGCTTCTTGTGGGTGTTCTTCCAAGCTCTTCAACTGGCAAGAAAGAAGTCTTCACCAGCAAAGCTCCCACCGGGCCCTGTTCCACTCCCTATAATTGGAAGCCTATTCAAACTAGGCAACAAACCCAATGAGTCACTCGCCGAGTTGGCCAAAACATACGGCCCACTGATGACTCTGAGGCTAGGCCGAGTAACAACAATAGTTGCGTCTTCTTCGACCATGGCCAAAGAGATCCTCCAAAAGCACGACCATCTCCTCGCGGGTCGAACTGTCGTGCACACAGTTTGCACCCTCGGCTACAACGACTCCTCCATTGCGTTTTCACAGCCAAACCAGCACTGGCGGAAGATGAGATCCATATGCAACACCCAGATGTTCACCCCCCAGAAGCTTGACTCTTACCAATACCTTCGTCGCCGCAAGGTGCAAGATCTTCTCGACCACATGCGAGAGAAGAGCCAAACAGGTCAGCCCGTAGATATAGGCGAGGCCGCGTTTGCTACCACCCTCAATCTGCTATCAAACACTGCATTCTCCGTCGATATGGTGGGCCTGAGCTCGAAATCAGCACATGAGTTCAGCAGCCTCGTGTGGGGATTCATGGAGGAGATCGGTGCGACAAACGTGGTGGACTATTTCACATTTCTTAGCCCATTTGACCCACAAGGTAGAAGATTTCGTATGACCGGTCATCTGAAGAGATTGTTTTCCGCCTTCGATGAAAAGATCGATGAGCGTCTACACGAAAGACGGTCTGGGTCAGACGACTCTGCAGGCAAGAGAAATGATTTCTTAGACACATTGCTAGACCACATTCACAGCGGAGGATTAACCCGTCACCATGTCAAATCCGTGCTTGCGGTATTTTCTTCATCATAGTTTTCTATACACTACATTTCCATTATACCATAATTATACTTTCTCATCTCAACCATGTTTTTTCAATCACCCAGTGGCTTGTGGATCACAGAACACATAACAAGTATGAGGGGAATGGGATCCTCTTGCGAGTTTTGATTCACACTGATCGACCGTGAGTGGACCAATCACGGTCCGCCTTTTCAAGATGGGCAGTGACCGTGGGATAAACCATCATAGGATCCGGACTCAGGCTAGGGTTGTTCTTGGCCCAGGTCATGCTGAGCCTGAGTCGCGCTAGGCTGAGGAATTCTAGGCCTGTATCCAGCCCAAGCCCGACAAGGGCTGTAGGCTGCTTGCGTTAGCCAGACCTGCCTCAAACAAGTTAATTAGGCCCAAGCAGCCCACCCCATTGAGGCAATTAGATTTGGCTTTCTCTTACTTTTTTGGGAAAATTAGTCACTAATTACAAGCACTGCTTATTAGAGCCAGGCTCGGTTTCCGGCTTTCATCACTTGATTCATGCCTGACCCATATATTATTAGTTGACCCCAAGTTTTAGATCCAAGACAGGACAAAGCAGAAAACCCCAACGCCCAAAGTTGGCCAAAGTAGGCTTGGCCCGAGTGTGAACTAGGTGGCCCCAGCCTATCTGTACTCCTAATTGAGGTCACTGCAAATGATTGGAACCATCCGATGCATATAACCCACATCCTTCTAAACACTCAACCAACCCTATCATTTAACCCTTCCTGACCCAAACTGAGTTGTAAGCTTGGCTTGAGCCCAATTATAATATATTAAGTTTGTGTGGGGTGTTTTCCTAATCCCGAGGTTATCCCTGACTTAGGTAAAAGTACCAATCAGGAACTGCCTCGATCTCGTTCACCCAGCTCGGCAATGTGCCAGCTGGCGCCAAGATAGAGCTGGTCTCGGTAAGGGTACCGACCATGCTCCTTTTGGGCTCGGCCTCGTGCGTCTCAGTAGCAATACCCGACCTCGAGTAGGCCCGGCCTCAGTGCCTTCTCCAGTTCGGCCTACTTGACCGAGGTGGGCGCTGAGCGTCTAATCCCAATTATGTGATGAGACAGCTACGTTGCAGAATCTGTCAGCAGGTAGGGTGGCTGCCGGATTCCGGCAAGGGGTTGTCCCTACCTATCAATCACGTCCGCATTAATGAGAATGATTGGGCAAGATCTGATGGGACAAGGTCTCTCACCTACCCCCACTCAGGAACCTTCCACACTCGTCTATATATATCTGCATGGTAAGCCCACGAAAGGTACGCATTATGCACAGTGCAATACACTACTCTCTTGCATGAACCTTCTTCCCCCTCACTTCACCCTCAGTTCAGTGACTGCACTAACTCAGGCGTCGGAGTGCCTTTGGCTGATAGTAGCCCGGGGTCCTGACTTTTGTCTCTCTTTCAGGTTCAGGACTTCCAACGACATTCTAACCAGCTAAACAACATCATAAAGTGCTCCATTACCATTTAAACCAAGTTCGTAATTTTTAGGCTCTTACAAAGCTAGAAGGTTTTGGATCTAATTTTGACTGTCAGTTATAATTTTGACTGATAGTTAACCCTCTTTATTAAAATATTTTACATTATCTTTATATAACTACCCACTCATGTCCTTATCTCAGCAAACCACCCACAACTCTCCACTACTTCCTATTTTAAGTCTCTTACTCCACCTCATCTCTTTTACTCCATTGTTGTCCAATTTTTTTTATTTTCGTTTATCTAATTCATTTAATGGATGAATGAGGTACTCCAAATAACTTTTTTTAATGCCAGAATTTTTAATTTATAATGCGACGTGCTAAGCACGGGTGGTTGTGCTAGTTTTATTTAAGCAGCTATTGAAGGTCCATTACCTAGTTTCTCATTGGTCAAAAGTGAGGCCAAGGTCTATTAATTAGCCTTTTTATTTCTTATGCATTGAACCAATTCGTGCACGATCTAGCCCATTTGTGAATGTTTTAAGCATGCCCAACTTCATTTCAAGAACACATGAGGTATTTATTTTGTTTTATACATGTTCAATTTAATGTTGGAACTATCTTTATTAGAGTGGGACATGATCAAGGCCTACATACGATAGGGGCATTTATTTCGAGCGGTTTAGATGTTTGAGAGCCCCACTATGGAACCTCGCCTATTTCCCATGATTCCAAACAAGAAAGGATGAGGACTCTGGTCATAGTCATGAGTATTTATTATTTATTATATTTTCAATTTTAAAGGTCATTACTTAGTGCTGTCCCACCGAAGCAGGGTCCTGGAAGGATCCGGAATGAAGACGGACCTAACCTTTAGCAACTTTCTCAAAGCTAAGTTGCATGACACCTTGACTTTTACTGCTGCACCAATGCATTGACCCTATAATATTTCTAACTTGGCAGGACATATTTACTGCTGGGAGTGAAACAAGTGCATCTACAATAGAATGGGCCATGGCCGAGTTGCTAAACAACCCAAAAGTCATGGCGAAGGCTCGAGCGGAGCTTAATGAGTCTATCATCAAAGGAAAATCGATTGAAGAATCAGACATCTCTGGACTTCCTTATCTTCAAGCTGTTGTAAAGGAAACATTTCGTCTACACCCTCCAGCTCCACTTCTTCTCCCCCACAAAGCTGAAACTGATTTGGAGATTGGTGCGTATACTATTCCCAAGGATTCTAAAGTTCTTGTCAATGTATGGGCCATAGGGAGAGACCCTAATAAATGGGTTGACCCTACTTCCTTCAAGCCTGAGAGGTTTTTGGGTTCTAATATGGATTACAAAGGTCGGGATTTCGACCTTATCCCATTTGGTTCAGGTCGACGTATTTGTCCAGGTTTACCTCTCGGCTCTCGCATGGTGCATCTGGTGCTTGCCTCTCTTCTTCGATCATTTGATTGGAAGCTTCCTGATGGGATGTCCCCACAAGACATGGACATGTCTCATAAATTTGGCATCACCTTGAAGAAGGAGATTCCCCTTCTTGCTATCCCCATCGTTCCTCTAGAGTGCTAATATCAGATTGATAATGTGTCTCAAGTGATGTGGGTTATAAATTATTGAAAGTTGAGGATTTTCATCAAGTACTTTTTTTTTTATGCTGCTTTTATGCAAGAGCCTACAGTTACTAGACTGTAATTTTAAGTTTATTAGAAATGTGACTGCGATTTTATGGTATAATTTGTAATTAAGTAAGAACTCAATCATCTCGTAAGATGTATATTGTATGGTGAGTTTTTTTTTTTTTTTTTTTTTTTTTTTTTTTTTTTTTTTGAAGTTTATAAACACCACCATGAATTGTAATTGGAATAAGGGGCAGGTAAAATCCCCCGCATGAATTAAAGGTCCTTTGTGAAAAAAAAAAAAAAAAAAACCCACCAAAGGTTTTATATTTTTCTGGCCAATAGGGCTCCGACTCAAGACCTTCAAGAAAGTGGCCAATATTTTAAAAATCATAGAGTGTTGTGGTTAGGGCTTCGGGTTTTGCGTCCAAATCATTGAGTTTACTTTATAACATTGAGTTTAGAGTGCAAAAACTCAAATGAGTTTCGACTCAATAACACATCTTCCAAATATGGTAGGAATTTGATACCCGAAAGGATCCCAAAATCTGTTGCAAAACGTGCCAGAAATGATTTTACTTCAGCCCTAAAACAGGCCCTAAATGTGTATTTATAATATCCCTATAAAACTCTGTCCATTTCATGGGAATCAAAAGCCCAAAAATTGGTCTAGACCCTAGACACGGTTTTATCTCGGTTTCAAGATTTTTAAGTAAATTGGAGCTAGTCTAACCCAGTTCTGGCACAAGATTCTTGAATTTCTTTAACTAACTATTGCTACCAAAACCTCGACGCGTTAGTAGAGGCAGCAGAAATACTTTTCAATATTAAAGATCAGGGTATATAAGGAGGCTCTAATAATGAGAACGAAAGTGGGGCCTGAATTAGGTGCATAATCGGCTGAAAAACTATGCTAAAACAGGTCTTTAATGGGTCTACAAGATAGTTCTGAAAGTAGGCCTACCACAAATGTTATAATAGACCCCTGGTTGACCCAAATATGGCCTTGAATGGGCCTTGTTGATTATCCCAAGATCGTTCATTTAGTGGGTCCAAAACAGACCCAATTGAGGCCCTTAATCTGATCCAAAACTAGCCCAATTGCTACCAAAATTGAATGTCAAACAGGGGGTTAGTTCCTACTGCTGGTAGAGTTAAAAGACGGACTGTGGATGGGAGACGAATGAGTCCAGAAAACTTTAAATGACACATTGACGGCTAGACCTTAATCTGCGGTCTTTCTTAACCATTGCTTGGGGGCGCTACCCACGCCTTGGTTTTCACGTTTCTCTTTCTTTTCTCTTTTGAATGAAAAACCAAAAAGAAATCCTCTATCAGAGAATTCAAGTTCCTCTTTAGGGGTCTGTTTTGTGTCGCTGTTTGGTCCTTGTTCTGGTTGGGCTTGATCTTTGGGTTGGTTGTGTTTGGTTATTTTAGTCTCCTATTTGTTGCTCTGTGTTTCTTCTGTTGTAGAATGTCTTCCTCTATCCAAAAAAAAATTCTCACTCAAGGTCTCTTTTCTCTCACCAGACATAAAAGAAGACAGCCATGTGATGAAGCTCACAAGAGGACAAAGGGCATCCAAAAACAGAACATAGATGTTGGTGATCACCATGAAGCAGTGTTACACCTCGGCCACATCTCGTTCACATAAAAGAAGACAGCCATGTGATGAAGCTCACAAAAGGACAAATGGCATCCAAAAGTAGAACATAGACGTTGGTGATCACCATGAAGCACAGTTACTCTCCATCTCGAATTAATTAAGATTAACACTAATTAATTATAATTAGTATCAATTAATAATGTTTAATTGAGTTAATTATGATTAATGACCAAATTAAATTGTATTAGTCTCAAATACTTGAATGGAGCTTAATAGAATGAATTTTGAGGAGATTAAGTTAATTGAATTGGTTTTAAGTTCAAACTAGCAACGCATGCATGCGCTATGCCGAGGCCCAAAAATAAAAACACGTCCAATTTGTGGCTATTTTATGAGATATAAATTAATGAGAAAATAAATCTAAAAAAAACATATATATCATTTAATAAGGTTCGAAGTATGGCCCAACCCAACATTTATACAAAGTAACTATTACTTTTTATATTAATGAGTATGAAACTTCAAGTCTTATATAAATTAACATTTGCAAAATTGCATGTGGCCCCGTCTTTAGGAATTAGAATATGAGGTCCACTTTAAAAAAAGTTTATTATATGTGGAGCCCATATGTATAAATCACTATCAAGGATCCACTTTTAAAAATCACAAACATTAAGGATTTTCTGACCATAATAGATATATTAAAATTCTAAATCCACCTAAAGAAGACTCATTTTAACTTAGTTGGATAGAGTTATTGAGCAAGGTAGATTTTTTCATCTAAACTCTTTAATTACCTATTCATAATAGATATATATTAAAATTTAAATTCATATAATTAAAGAAGCTTAACAAAAGTAGACTCTGAATTGATTGATAGAGCTTATCTCTTGAAATTGATTTGAGATCCAATTTCTCAAATTGATTTGAGATAGGAGTCCAATTTTACAATCAATTAGCAAATCGGACTCCAATTTCAAAATCAATGCCTATGTCTATAATATATTATAATTGGTAGGAATAAGGGCTTTTTCGTAAATACGGATTTTCGCGTATTTTGTCAAATACGGTAACTCTTTTTTGCATATTTAAGAACCCACTTGAACACTCCATTCGATCATTCCAGCAACAGTGGACTTAGACCTAGACTCTTTTTCTTACTTTTTCATTCCTTCTGCTTGAATTGTTCAAATTAGAGGTTGAGCCAGTGAATCTAGAGAAGAGATTCCATTTACTACAAGCTACAAGTAAGTGAGTTGAAAGAGTTACAGAAATTTTAGGTTCTATTAAGTGTTTGAGACTATTGTTTAGCTTAATAACTCATAGAAATTTTGTTTTCAATTGTTTCGTGGAATTAGGGTTTGAAATTGGTGAATTTCATCTCAAATTAGGATTGTAAAGGGGGCTTTCTATGAATTGACTATAAGCAAAGGCAAGTATACTCAATTGTTATGAATTAAGAGGCTGTAGATGATGTATAAACTCTTTGAGTTCAGAATTCAAATTTTCGTTTCAAAAATTCTGTAGAACTAGGCTTAGTTCAGTTTGCCAAATGGAAATTCGGTTAACCAAGGATTAATTTTCAGTCAACCGAATAGGTGACTGAAAGGTAGCTGAGTGCTTTTATGTTAGTTTTTCAGAGATTTGCAAACTTCTGGAAAGCTGACTGTGAGGTGGTTGAATGGTGTCGGCTAGCCGAATTGTAAGATTCTGCCAGCCGAACAGGTGACGGAATTCAGGGAGAATTTTTAAGCAATTGAAGGTTCTGGATAGCTAACCGTAGGTAGCCGAATTGTAGTTCGGTTAGCCGACTTGCAGATTTCGGTTAACCGACAGGTAACCGAAATTAAGGAAAATACATATTTAAATTCTGATTTCTGTATAAAAGATTAATGAATCATAGGATTTGTTAAAGACTACAAAGTTATGTTTGTACCTCCATAGGTGTTAATTAAGGAGACTCTAATGTACAAATTTAAAAATAATGTGATGTTCATCGAGAATAACATATACATTACATAACCAAGGGTCACACCTAAATGGTTGGGTCAAACTAATAAAAAAGTGAATAGAAGTGTGAATTGTCCTACTTCTCTAATCGAGTTGCGTTCATATTGGCATTAATAGTATTCCTTTCAATTGTTAAAAATGGGATTTACAGAATTGAGTTGAAATCCAAAATGGATTAAATGTGGATTTGAGATATATTGATTTTTATTAACTCTTTGAGTCTGGCACTACATAGCTATCCTATTAAAGCTTGTTCTGGAGCTTAAATGGGTTAAATGATTATTCCTACTGCAGTAGATGGATTTGGGGAGGTTCCGTAGCTCCGTGACTACGCCAGTTGTCCCTGGCCCGGACACTGGTTAAATCCCACAATATTTGTATTTATAAATTGAATGAATATTTCCTTTTGGGAAGAAATGAGATGAAATGAAATGTTATTATAGTTACCAATTAGTGCATCATCTTTATTTGATTCTTATTGTGTATATTAAACTCATTGTACGGATTGTTTAGAATTGCTGTGAACCTGAGAATTGTTCAGTGATAGCCTAATGTCAGACTTAAGCAAGCATGTATTATCAAAAATGTGTGTATACATTGCTGAATCGTCATTTTCATTAGTATTATTGATGGCATTACAAGCCAATTGCCAATGCCGGTCCTACAAAGGCCGTAGCGCTAGTGAAGAAGGCCACTCTGGTTCCTCCAAGAGGACTAGTGGAGTGGAATGGCCAGGATATCATTTGATTTTGATATCTAAGTGCGAGAACATGATTGAGATCTTACGAGAACAATTTTTGAGGACTTAAAGTTTGTCATCTTGCATTGTACTTAAATATGTAGATGGCTAATATGAGTATACAAATGAGAAGGTTATACATGTATAGATTACTTTACTTTTATGTAAAGGACTTATAAATTTGGTTATGATATCATTTGTATATGTCTTCCGCAATGTGTTTTGACAGATGTAAATTGAATGGTCTCACTTGCGTGAAGTGTATATATCGCTTGTGGATTTCGTTTTAATTTCAATTAATTTGGAGTTTGCGGGAGTACGTGCTCTTGCGACTCGGAGTTTTCTCGGATATAATCGAATCTAGGGCTCAGGTCGTGACAAGCAGTGACAAATAAAACTTATTGTTATTGTAAAAAAAAGAAGTAGCATATGCACCATCAGAAATGGTAAAGGACTACCATATTCCTAACTGCTATACTGTGAAAGCTAAGATCATCAAAGTGGAGCGATAAATTTCTGAAGTTTACATCAGCATGGTTTTCACGCTCTAGAATCAATGTACCACATTAAAGTCCCTAGGTTGGTTGCCGCCATTGCTTGAAGACTTTGGGGAAGTTAACACCCAAGGCATGTAAAATCCAAATGATGAAAAACAGCCTAGTGCCATGTGACCACAGTTACATATCTAGCATACTGCATTTAAGCCAATTATCTGCATTCCATGTTTTGAAAATTTAAGTGTCATTGTGCTCCCCTATAGCTCAAACTAAGAGGATGCCTGTAGAATTTAAATAAAACACTAGTATACCTAGTGAAAATCTAAAACGCTAAAAGTAATTACTCTCCCTATTTGATATATATGATGTAGTAACAGTTCAATATAGCCGAATTTTGCTGCATCATATAGAAGATTCTGGATCCCCTGTTGCAGCTATTAAGCAGGAACCACGCAACACACGCCGGGATCTCCATCGCAAGGCCCAAATAGAGATAATGCAAACTGTTTAAGATGAGTCACATGCCACATTAGTACCCAGTCACATTTTCAATCATGTGTTTAATCTTAGGGTGGGACCTACTCTTACTAAAATGAAGTCTTATGAAATTTAATGGAAGGGATGTGATTCATCTTGAACAATCTAAATTATATCTATGTAAGCCCCACGTTGGAGTTTCTGGCATATAGTACATGTTCCATGCAATAGCTGTAGGGATCTAGAGGGGATAAGAGTCATCTTATTAAAGTGAAATCTTATGATATATTACTAGAGGGGATAAGAGTCATCTTGAAGGGTCTAGAATAGATCTACGTGGCCCCACGATGAAGTTCCTAGCATGTGTTATATGGTTCCCATGTAATACTTTTGACAAGGGATCTAGAACGCAAAGAATTTAAAAGATTTTTATGTATTATGCACTAGCAATAGGCTCGTAGCTGGACGAAAGATGGCCTTGAATAGGCCTCGTTGATTTACTATTATATTTATATATAATAGTAAAATGGGTCTTAATATATAGATTTTTTTTAATTGGTGGGACTCACCAAATTAAAACTTGGTGGGCCGAGGATCACTATAAAGGATGTCTTATATGGCTTCTTTTTTTAAGTGATTTACTTTATGTCTAATCAATGGCCCGGTGATTGGTTGCGGGATCCAAATTCAGCCAGCATGTTGGATAAGACAGGACCACCAATCAAATCCTCCTTTCTAAATCAACCATCTGCTCTGCAATATGATAATGTCTAACGATATCCTCTCCCACAGAAAGATGCAGAGATGGATTACTGCACTCTTCTAGTGTGGGCATCTTACTTGTGGATATTCTTCCAAAAGTAGTGCTCCATGGACCGAATGAGGTCCCGAAATTGGGACCGAATCACATTTAATTTTTGAGGGAGCGGCAGAGAGAAAAGTCATGACTCTACAGTCGGTCCCAAATTCGGAACCTCATTCGGTCCATGTAGTCTTTTTCTTCTTCCAAACACTTGTAATTGCAAAGCTCCCACCAGGCCCTATTCCACTCCCTGTAATTGGAAGCCTATTCAAGCTAGGCAACAAACCCAAAGAATCACTCACTAGGTTGGCCAAGAATAACGGCCCACTGATGACTATGGTATGAAAAATGATTTCTTAGTCGTGCTGCTCGACCAAACTAAGTAGCAGTGGATTAACCCCTCACCATGTAAAATGCATGCTTGTGGTACTCTCTCCATTCAACTCTTAATTTCCACTTGCACAATTTTTCATCTATGCGATTATTCAACAATATAAACTTATCTCATTGGGGCTATATCCATGACGCCGGGCAAGATTCTCATGGCCGAGTGACAATTATCGAGTGCAAGGTTTTCTTCATACATAACCCAAGGAATTAGGGGCTGGGCTGGGCTTTCTATAGTTTGTTTGGAAAAATTATCAAGTCCAATGCAAACATAAAATGGGCTAAGATTTTAGTTCTGATTCTTTTTGGTATATATGAGGGCCTTGGATTTTGTACAGTCCCTGATTGTCCAATAAAATCGACCATGTATGTGCGATTCTTTTATGAGCTCGGGTCCTCATAGTCTTTCATTCACGAGATGCCCAAGTGGAATTTCACAGTGCGTTTCATTCACCTATCGTAAAATCTAAAAGGTTCACAATAAATACCCTCTTTTACATGCTGTAGTGAAAATTTTATTCCAACAGAAGTTCATCTCACAGCAAATTAAGCATATCATTGATAATGTATGAAATACAATAACTTTTTGGTACTTCAGTCAAGTGTATGGCAAGCCTTAACTCTTTATCATGTCTGCACCCACCAGCTCCACTCCTTTAACTCCCATGAAAAGCTGAATCTAATGTGGAGATTGGTGGGTTTACTATTCCCAAGGATGCTAAAGTTCTTGTTAATGTGTGGGCCATATGGTAATGTGTGGGTCATAGGGAGGGACCCTGATACATGGGTGGACCCTACGTCCTTCATGCCTGAGAGGTTTTCAAGCTTTAACATAGATTACAAAGGTCGGGATTTTGAGCTTATCCCATTTGGTGTGGGTCGACGGATTTGTCCTGGTTTGCGTCTCGCCTCTCGTATGGTGCATCCGATACTTGGTTCACTTCTTCGATCATTTGCTTGGAAGCTTCCCAATGGGATGACTCCCACAAGATGTAATATCCCGGACCTCGAGGATGTAATTAATCTAATTAAAATTTAATAACCCGGACCTCAAGGATATAATTAGCCTAATGTACATCCTCGAGGTCCGGGATATTACACAATATATAGACATGCCTCATAAGTTTGGTTCGTACTTGAGGAAAGATCTAGGTTCCTCTTTTTGCTATCTCTATCATTTCCCATGACTAACTGTGGACGAAAGGTGTTTCTAAAGTGATTTGGGTTTTAGAAAATTATAGTTAGGTACGGAGTCTAATCACGTGTTTGACTTTTAAGGTTTAAGTATGGGCCTCTAATGGGAGTTTATTGTGAATATCTCAGTTAATTAGGGATGAGATCGTGATTTTATTAGAAATCTTTTTTCTTTCTTTTTTTTGTTAAAAGTGATTTTATTAGAAGTTGAATACAATACTGGGACCAACTACTGTTGAAATGATTCGACTTTGTCGTGGAAAAAGATTTCATCCATTAAATAGATGATGCAGCACCGTTTTTCACCTGAAGGACAATTATTTGAATCCTTTATACTATTGGGTTCATGATAGATAAATGATCAAAGGTTAGATAAAAACTCACATCGATCGACTCTTCCTGTTGATCATCTAGCTAGGCTCTTCTCATGTACCTCTTTTATTTTGTTTAGACCATTTTCTTAGGATATCCATTTTTAGATTGATAATATACTTGACTATTGTTGTTGTATGAATGATCTAAGGCTCATATATCTATTGTTGTTTATATGATCCACAATGTTTCTACTGTATTGTTTACACCTTTTTGGTCATATGATAAATGATTTTCCTTGTTTGCATCAATGGCTCATTTTCTTTTCTTCTCTTGGACGAATTATCTGAAAACTTCCCAATATTTGGTCTATCATCCACGTATTTTTTATACTGTCTACTTGATGATGTGATGTTCTTCCACCCTTAACTAATTTTTTGCCGTTCGACTCATTGTTTGATTCTTTTTCACAGTTGGATGGACAATCACATCTCATTTACCGTTCAACAATGACCCCAGACTTAGTCAGCATTAGTTTGAATATCAGTATCTTTTTTTGTAGTTAGATTAATAATCTATTGCATGCTTTTTCATAATAAAATTAATTATCTCCAATTTTTTTTATGTATGATTGATGATTTGAGACTTATACACTATTAGATCAATCTTCTTCACCATTGTTTCCATTGGATCGATGATCTAATGATGTTGTTCCATTTGATCAATGATCTAATTAATCATTACAATTGAATCCCTCCAATATTTTGTGGAACATGATGTCATCTAGCCAAAAAACCTCCCAATGCCCAGAGGGCATCGACAATTTGGAGAGCCAATTGCTGATTCTCTTGCTCAGTGCATACTTTTGCATTTGTAGGATATGAAGACAGTTGGTGTCAAGATTATCTGTTGCATATCCACCCCAAAATTCCCGAAACCCACCTAACATTTAAATAAGGCCCCTCTGAATTTTCAAAAAGCCCCTTCAGTTTTGGAAAGTCACATGCAATTTTTACTTACTAATACCCACCACCCCACCAAAGAGATTTTGAGAGAGAATTTTATCACAATCTCATGCGAGAGTGGAGCATCATTCTAACACTTGAGCCCACTATGGAGTTCTACTTCAGCCTCAGCCTCAGCCTCGGTTCCAATCCTTGTTTTTGGTTGTCCTCCTAAGGTTGTAATGATTGTGACATGATTCATTTTATTTTTACTTAAGATCGGACATAGTGATAAGCTATGATGCCAAGATACAAGACACAGCACGGCATCAGTATGGTGGAGACATATGTCACTAATACGGATTTAACATATAAAGAGTGAACTGTATTTAGATAAAATAGGATCTGATACATTGCCTAGTTTGAAACTTCTCATTGGGACGATTTATCTTGCTTTGGATCAGCTGAATGCGACATGTGCCCTTCACCTTTTCCATTTCTAGTCGTTTGCCACGCATGTGCAGAGACTAGTGTACATATATTATGTAATTAAAATGGTCCTCTGTACAGAAGTCCAATTTCTAGACGTTTGCCACGCATGTGCGGAGACTTGTGTACATATATTATGTAATTAAAATGGTCCTCTGTACACAAGTCCAAGGAGGATCTCACCTTCATTTCCATTAAATTTATTGGCCAAATTTGACTTAAGGGGAATACAGTAACTAAGATGGCAACTTGACCTTTTTTTAAAATAATTTTAGTGACTTGTTTTGTACTGATCAATGGCCCTGTGATTGATTGGGGGGACCCAACTTCAGCTAAGGACATGTTAGCTGAGGTTGGTGCCTCCAATCAAATCCTTTCTTTCTAACCCATCTACTTTTCTCAATAATAGTGGCTTGTGAACCATATAAGTCACTTCGAATCTTTATTTAATTCTAATTTTTTGGTAATAGGTCTAAATTAAAGGACTATTTTTATTAAAAAAAGAAATTCTTGATCTTCTGAAGCACTAAATGTTACACCAAATTAAAAAAAGTAGTAAGATCATGTAATCAATCTGACAGTAAATGTAGATGAAAATTTTACTAGCTGAAAATTAAAAAAAAATGAATTGATTTTCTTATTTTCTTTAATAGAAATGATCTTGGTTTCCAACGTGAGAGGTAAAAATACAGAGTTTCTTTTTCATGTGGAAATGAAAACTTCCAAAGAGTAGAATCCTCTCACGGCACAAATATGTACCATAAATTTAAGGGTTAGGAATGCATGATTCATTTCTCTTGGGGAAATGAAAAATCTAAGGAGAGTAGAATCCTCTCACTGCATAAACGTAACTCAAGTTCAATGCATACCTTAGTGGTCCTTGGAAAGAACATAAAGACTTTGTATTACAATTAAATCAATTGTCTGCATTCCTTGTATGGGGAATCTATGGAGAACAGAATCTTCTTGCTACCTTGATGGACGCAAAAGTCATGTTTCTTTACTTGAACTCAAAAAATTTATATCCAGAGAATTTATAAATTCTACCATTATGAATTCTTGAATCTTCATTTGTACTTTAACATCCAAAGATTCGAGCAAAAGGCAAAGAAGTTGAAATTCCACAAACTCCAAAGGTCATTTGAGTTTTTTTAGGTGGCTAGAATTTTGGGAGTTTGGTAAAAAAAAATATTACATTCTCAAATGCCATGGGACAGGCTATCACATCATGTTTATAAATTCCCAACATACCAAATTACTTTCACAATTCCTAATAAAAAAAAAAAAAAAAAAATAGGCCGCCCAAATGTAACTTGAGTTCAAAGTAAACATTAGTGGTCATTTTAAAGAATGCAAAAACTTTTCATCACAATTAATCAATTATTTGCATTCCATGTATGATGTCCAAAATGTCCTTTTTGACTTGATATAACAACAAAGAAAAGGTGTTCCCCATCCCTATAAGGCTGAGGCTTGACGGACGCGTGCAGTCTTCAAATAGAACTCTACCACTTCCATAAAAATCTAATCCACTCAAAACAAGTTTTTTCTTGGCAAATCTAAAACCATTCCAAAAGTCAATAAAAACGGTTTAAAATTGTTTCTAATTACTATTTTTGGTGTACTGACCTATTGGATCTATTTAATGAAAAACTGATTAAATATGTTTTTGGTTACTTTGGATTATTTGAGAATTCTTTTTTATCAATCTCTCGTTGGATCAACTTTAAGACGTTTTTCAAACAAATATTGATGTCTAATACAATCAAGAACTTTTATTTTATTTTTTTCATTTTTTCTTGACAAGATTATCCATATGACCTTTGTTATCCACACAAGTTGAGAATGGCTGTTTCGGAGTGGTAAATGACTAAATGTGCGGGCTCCTTTTCACACATCTTATGCATTATCCATTGTACAGACAATTAATTGTTGAGAAGAATTGTCACATCTCAGTCCAAGAATGGAGCATCATTTTTAGCAAGTCAACTCACCATGGTCCGACCCTTGGGACCGACTTGTAGGTTTTCGTTGGCCACTTGGCCTCCAAGCTAATGAGGACAAATTTATTGCTGCCCATGGTCTGACCCACAAGTCCAGTTGGTCCAGAGACTACCGTCGGCATGGGCGAGGGGGGGTCGTCCATATCCTTTTGTCGCAGCTATTATACATTTGCCCCATCAGCCTATGACCAAGTTCGGCTCCTGATGAGGAGGATACGTGGGGCATCTTATTTTACTACTTTTAGTTGTGATGATTTTTATTTTGTACCTGAGTACGAATGGCCCAGTGATTGATTGAGAGGATCCAACTTCAGCAAGCAACTTGTTATAGCTGAGGTGGCTACCTCCAATCAAGTATTCCCTTCTAAATCACCCAATCTGCTCTTCTACATAATGATCTACAACCATATCCTCTCTTAGACAAAGCTACAGAGATGGATTTCTCAACTCTTCTAGTATGTGCATCTTGCTTGTGGGTACTCTTCCAAGCTCTTCAAATGGCGAGAAAGAAGTCTTCAACTGCAAAGCTTCCACCGGGCCCTGTTCCATTCCCTGTGGTTGGAAGTCTATTCAAAATCGGCGACAAACCCAATGAGTCACTTGCCGAGTTGGCCAAGACATACGGCCCATTGATGACTCTGAGGCTAGGCCAAGTAACAACTATTGTTGCGTCCTCTTCGACCATGGCCAAAGAGATCCTCCAAAAGCAGGACCACCTACTTGCGGGTCGAACCGTTGTCGACTGTGTTCGCACCCTCGACTACAACGACTCGGCCATGGCATTTTCGCAGCCGAACCAGCACTGGCGCAGGCTACGAGCCGTATGCAACACCCAGATATTCACCCCCCAGAGGCTCGACTCTTACCAAGGCCTGCGTCGTCTCAAGGTGCAAGAGCTCCTCGCCCACATGCGAGAGAAAAGCCAAATGGGTCAGCCCGTGGAGATCGTTGAGGCCGTGTTTGTTACGACCCTCAATCTGATATCAAACACCGTCTTCTCCGTCGATTTGGTGGGCCTCAATACGGAATCTGCACAAAGATTCAATCGTCTTATATGGGGAATCATGGAAGAGGCCGGCAGGCCGAATCTCACAGACTTCTTCCCCATTCTTAGGCCAATAGACCCGCAAGGCGCAAGGCGTCGTATGACTGCTTATTTCAGGCAATTGCTAGCCCTCTTCGATGAGATGATCGATGATCGTCTTTCTTCATCAGGCTCTCCCAAGAAAAATGATTTTCTAGACGCCCTGCTTGAGCAAACTCAGGCCGGTGGCTTAACCCGTCACCATGTCAAATGCTTACTTGTGGTATGTTCTTCTACTTTCACACTACAACAAACGCCCAAGTCACATAGAAATTGCTTGATTGTATTTTGTTGTAGTGTGATATTGAAAGTTGTGGCTTTGTTTAGTGTATACATAGTTTACACTAGATTTCATTACAATTCATGTTGTTGTTCTTGGGACATTTACATTCAAATGCTTACTTGTGGTATGAGTAATCTTCATCAAACTTCATTAAATTTCTCTATCTATTTTCGTTTGATTGTATGTGTAGTTTTGATTAGATTTTGATGTGCTTAGGACATATTTTCTGCTGGGAGTGAGACAAGTGCATCCACCGTAGAGTGGGCCATGGTAGAGTTGCTGCGCCATCCAAAAGTAATGGAGAAAGCTAGATCAGAGCTCGTTGGAACTATCAAGGAGGGAAGACCTGTTGAAGAATCTGACATCTCTAGACTACCCTACCTTCAAGCGGTCTTGAAAGAAACATTTCGTCTACACCCACCAGCCCCACTCCTCCTCCCCCACAGAGCTGAATCTGATGTGGAGATTGGTGGGTTTACTATTCCCAAGGATGCTAAAGTTCTTGTCAATGTGTGGGCCATAGGGAGGGACCCTGACACGTGGGTGGACCCTACTTCCTTCATGCCTGAGAGGTTTTTAGGCTCTAACATGGATTACAAAGGTCGGGATTTCGAGCTTCTTCCATTTGGTGCGGGTCGACGGATTTGTCCCGGTTTGCCTCTCGCATATCGGATGGTGCATCTGATGCTTGCCTCTCTTCTTCGATCATTTGCTTGGAAGCTTCCTGATGGAATGGCTCCACAAGATGTCGACATGTCTCATAAATTTGGCATCACCTTGAGAAAGCAGGTTCCACTCCTGGCTGTCCCTATCCTTCCGCAAGACTAAATATTACAGACAGATCAATAGATAATGTATTTTAACTTGAGTGAGTTGCAGATATTATTGGAAATTGAGGATTGCAATCTTGTATTTTGTTTTAAGTGGCCTTTCTATATGAGCCTTCATTCAACTAGGGCGGCATAAAAAATCCAATATCACCGCAAAACTGAAGCGAACCGACCGAACCGGGCGGTTTGGATCGGTTTATAATAGATCGGTTCGGTTAACGGCTTGAAAATCATAAAAACCGCTTACATCGGTCGATTATCGCTTTGAGCCCACGGTTAACCGCTTAAACCGAACCGACCATATACAGTAACTTAATATTGTTTTTTTACTATTTTAGCCTTAGAGTTTCGTTTTTTATTACTTTTAAAGTTACATTCCACAATTCCATTTTTACATGAATTCAACCATCAATATTGCCTCGATGCATCTCCTCGAATCTCTCAAATGCCTTTTGATACTTTATTGCAGAGGGAGGGATTATCGTACAGGGTGTTTTTCTTCTATCATAATTCCTACCTCGTTTCAATGAAGTTTTTATCATAAGGCTGCACTTTTGAGAATGCTAGAAAAGCAAGTAAAGTCTAGCCTTTTGATGGTTGGTTTTGGTCTCACCTATCAATGTGTTAAGAAACCTTCATTTCTGAAAAATACAGTAGGTTCTGATACAAATTCCGTTTGTGTGTGACTTTTCTTGACATGAACTATTATTTTATTGTAATTCCAAATGGTATGATGTGTAATGAATGTTTCACTGCAAGCCAGTTAATGTTTTTTTTTTTTTTTTAGTCCAAACTCTCTTTTTGGAGTAGAATTATTTTTCATATGCATTTAGTCTAGTCTGGAATATTGGATCTTTATGTTTTCACTAAATATTGAAATAAATGCAAAGGATGGAGTATTATCATTTTGAAATTTTCAATATCTGTTTTTGAAAAAAAATAAAATAAAAAACAACGGTTTAACCGGCCCGAACCGTTTGGTTCGGTTTGGTTTGGTTTAAGCCCTCTCTATTGGTCGGATCGGATTGGTTAATTAAAAAACCTACACGTTCGGTTTGGTTGTTGGTTTTAGTGTTAAATCGATCCGAACCGCTCATATGCAGACCTACATTCAACACGTACATGTTGATATTAAATATTTAATTAGAGTTTATTAGTTATTAAATATTAAAAATTGTCACTTATAAGTTAGTGGGGCTAGGCTTGTCATTTCCATATTAAGGATACAATAATATCTCTTACATATGAAAAAAATATGACATATCATTACATTATATAATGCAATTTGCATGAATATATAATTAGCAATATATATTACTAACATTCTTACAAATATATATCATAAATAGTAGTATATACTTTGTCTTCGAGTTGAGTCTAGAGTTGGTTGTAGGTCCAATGACTCATTAAAATGGGTTCTGTGTGGGGGGTTTTCATGATACCGAGATTACTCCTATTTTTAGGTAAAAGTACCAACTAGGTTTAACTTGACCTTGGCTTCATCCAGCTCGGCAGCTGTGCCAGCTGGCACCGAGCCCGAGCTGGCCTCGGAAAGGGTACTGACCACGCTTCTCTGAGCTCGGCATTGCACATCTCGGCAGCAGTACCCGAACTCACACGCCCCGACCTCGGTGACTTCTCCAGTTCGGTCCCATTGGCCGAGTTGAATGCTGTCAGGAACTAATTATGTAATAGGACAGCTACGTTGCAGAGCGAACTGTCAGTTAGGGTGGCCACCGAATATCGATATGGGATTATCCATATCCAACGATCACGTCCGCATTTATGTGTGGGATTGAAGAACGATTTGATGGGACAGTACCCTCACCTACCCCCACTGAGGATGCGAGGTGTGGGCTGATGAGACAGTGCTCTCACCTACCTCCACTAAGGGAACTTCTGATGAGACACTCTTCTATATATATGTATGGGTAAGACCCATGGAGACGTACGCATTACTCAACACACATCCCCTGAGCTTACTTGCTGATGAACTCTCTACCCACTCTTCATTTGTTCAGCGACAGCACTAAATTAGGCATCAGAGTGCCTTCGGCTGACTGCAGCCAAGGGCTCTGACCTTTATTCTTTATCTCCCTTTCAGGTCTAAGGCTTTTAATTCATTCAGAACAATATAGCAACAGCATCACGAGTCTAATACTCGCCTAATCAAGTCCTTATTATTTAGGCACTTACAGGTTCCATGCCCAATGCATCCGCCCCTAATAAGAGCAAGTTGGGGGTGGGGTTCCTATTTAATTAAACCCAACCCATTGTCATCCCTACTCTACCGCAACGAGCATCTCCCTCACTTCAGCTTCTTTGGTGGAGACAATTCTTTATCCTCTTTTTGTCGCCCCTGCACCAACAAAAGGCACATTTCTCACAATTGCCACACCAAAATGGGACTCTCACCACTGGAATTCTTAAAACAGTGGCCTAGCTGTGAAAGCCCGGGCCTTTGGATTCGATGGAAGTCGGGGATGCAAAAAGGCTCTTAGTTGTGGAAACAACTTTAGTAGGTGGGTTTCTAATCCCTCTAAATATGTAATTATTTCCAACTCTCCATATATACAGTCGACCACAGAACTAGCTAGAATCCCAGCTTCCCAATACCAAAAGGGTGGTTGGATAGAGCCTGATTCATTCACCGTAGCCATCATTCCTCAGCAGTATCACAACTATGATTATGATTTAATAAACCCAACCATGACACAAACCAAACAGCCAGGGGAAAATCACATTACATACACATCTGCATGTGGTGCATGTTGACTAGCTCGGGCATAGAGTGCAACTATAATATATGGGGCATAGTAGATAATCACACTCAGTGGAAGGAGCACGTACAAGAAAGCAAACGTCCTCACCAAGAAATTAAATAAAATTAAATAAGAAAAATGATGAAAACATTTATTAAAATTTAAAATTGTTGTTTAATACTCCCTCATCAATTACATAATAAAAAACTGCCTTTTGATTTTGTACTTATTTTTCTTGGAGTTAGTAACTTATAAAAAAAAATTAATTAATTATTATTGTAAGGGGTGAACACCCCCCACAGGGAGATAGGCGGGGCCCAGAGCCCCGGGCCTATTGTATACACTTCAGGCGTCAGGGAGTAGCCCCTAGCCCTATTCATGCATTTGTCCCCAGCTGCTGTCAGCCAGGGGGCCTCCCCAGGACTCGAACCCGGAACCTCTTGTATAAGAGAATTCCGGGGAGGCTCCTGGTACCACTTTCTGAAGTGTATACAATAGGCCCGGGGCTCTGGGCCCCGCCTATCTCCCTGTGGGGGGTGTTCACCCCTTACAAAAAGGCCGGACATTCTGTAGGGCTGTGCTATCACAGCCCCCGTGGGGAGCGCCCACGGTACCGTTCCCAGGGGAGCGCCCCGGGGTGTCAGAAGCCTATTGTTTATTTGTCCCTGTATGGATTTCAACAGGGGGCCTCCCTAGGACTCGAACCCGCAACCTCTCGGTGGGGTGAGGCTCCTGGTACCACTTGGGCTAAAGGGGTGAACACCCCCCACAGGGAGATAGGCGGGGCCCAGAGCCCCGGGCCTATTGTATACACTTCAGGCGTCAGGGAGTAGCCCCTAGCCCTATTCATGCATTTGTCCCCAGCTGCTGTCAGCCAGCTCAAGTGGTACCAGGAGCCTCCCCGGAATTCTCTTATACAAGAGGTTCCGGGTTCGAGTCCTGGGGAGGCCCCCTGGCTGACAGCAGCTGGGGACAAATGCATGAATAGGGCTAGGGGCTACTCCCTGACGCCTGAAGTGTATACAATAGGTCCGGGGCTCTGGGCCCCGCCTATCTCCCTGTGGGGGGTGTTCACCCCTTACAAAAAGGCCGGACATTCTGTAGGGCTGTGCTATCACAGCCCCCGTGGGGAGCGCCCACGGTACCGTTCCCAGGGGAGCGCCCCGGGGTGTCAGAAGCCTATTCCACGGTACCGTTCCCAGGGGAGCGCCCCGGGGTGTCAGAAGCCTATTGTTTATTTGTCCCTGTATGGATTTCAACAGGGGGCCTCCCCGGGGATTCGAACCCGCAACCTTTCGGTTGGAGTGAACCCCGGGTACCACTCGGCTAGTAGCTCAAGTGGTACCAGGCTCTCCGTTTGAATCCTCTTAAGGGAGTGATCACGGGTTCGAGTCCTGGGGAGGCCCCCTGGTTCCGGCCAGGGACAAATGCATGATTAGGGCTATGGGCTACTCCCTGATCGCCTGAAGTGTATACAATAGGCCCGGGGCTCTGGGCCCCGCCTATCTCCCTGTGGGGGGTGTTCACCCCTTACAATTATAAGCATAGATCTACCAATCTACCATATTGATAATTAAATCTTCTTTCTTGTTTGCCCACAGTAACAAGAGGCTTGGATAGGAGTATCGAGTAGAAATGTCACATCATAAGTTCCCTTCATCACACTAGTTTTCTATCAACTAACTTTTACTTCACGGTTATTCCTCCACTTACTAAATTAACATAAACAAAAACACGGAAAATGATTTCTAGTGTCAAAACGACAAGTGACAAAGAGGACCTAAGAGCATTACTTGCATACGAAAGAGTTGGAAATAGTAAAAAAGGGAATTTACAAATAATAATTTCTAAATTGTTCTTTTGACCTACTTAAAGAAATCCTAAACATCGACCATTGATGACAGTTAACTTGTTAGATAGAAAAAATAATTAAAATGTTCTACCCTATTAATAATAACTGAGAAAGTAACATAATTTCACCACTACCCAATAAACCAGTTGTGAATAGGCATAACCTCATCTCTTTCTTTCTTTCCTTTTTTTCCATTTTTGGGGTAAAAGGCACACCTTCCTCAATTATTGTAGAAAATTGAGTGGGGCTGTACAAAAAATCTGATATCATCGCAAAACCGAATAGAACCGATCGATTCGGACGGTTCGGATCGGTTTATAGCAGATCGGTTCGGTTAACGGTTTGAAAATCATAAAAATCACTTACATCGGTCAGTTATCCGTTTAAGCCCACAATTAATCGCTTCAACCCAACCGATCGTATGCAGTAACTTAAGAATTGCTTTTTTACTACTTTAGCCTTAGAGTTTCGTTTTTTATTACTTTCATAGTTACATTCCACAACTCCATTCTCACATGAATTCAACCGTCAACACTGCCTCAGCTGCATCTCCTCTAAGCTCTCAAATGTTTTTTGATACTTCATTGCAGATGGAGGGATACTGTACAAGGTGTTTTCTTTCCATCATAATTCCTACCTCGTTTCAATGAAGTTTTTATCAAAAGGCTGCACTCTTGAGAATGATAGAAAAGCAAGTAGAGCCTGGACTTTTGATGGTTAGTTTTGGTCTCACCTAACCAATGTGTTAAGAAACCTTCATTTCTGAAAAATACAATGGGTTCTGATACAGATTCCGTTTGAGTGTGACTTTTCTTGACATGAATTATTATTCTATTGTAATTCTAAATGGTATCATTTGGAATGAATGTTTCACTGCAAGCTGGATATTGGTTTTTTTTTTTTTTTTTTTTTTTTTTTTTTTTTTTTTTTGCGCGCTTGCATTTAGTCCAAACTCTCTGTGTGTAACTTTTCTTGAGATGAACTATTATTCTATTGTAATTCCAAATAGTATCATGTAGAATGAATGTTTCACTGCAAGCTGGTTATTGGGGTTTTTTTTTTTTTTTTTTTTTTTGCGCTTGCGTTTAGTTCGAACTCTCTTTTTGGAGTAGAAATATTTTTTATATGCGTTTAGTCTAGTCTGGAATGTTGGATTTTTATGTTTGCACTAAATATTGGAATAAATGCAAAGGACAAGGTATCTTAATTTTGAATTTTTTAATGTCTAATTTTCAAAAAAATAAAATAAAAAACAATGGTTTAACCGACCGAACTAAATTGAACCGTTTGGTTCGGTTTAAGAGCTCTCCATCGGTCGGATCGGATCAGTTAATTAGAAAATCGACAGGTTCAGTTTGATTGTTGGTTTTAGTGTTAAACCGATACGAACCGCCCATATGCAACCCTAAAATTGAGTACAATTTTGGAATCGTCAGAAAGGTAACTAACAACCATTTGGGCTTCTTTATGCAGCGAAAATGATTTCACAGTTTACGGATTTTTATTTTCACTAGAGAAGAAATCCTACATTCCTTCATCTCCTATAGAAAATAGAATCCTCTATATCGATGAAAATTACTTTATCCTTTTTTTTCTCACCAATGAATAGTGGGCTACACAGAAAATCAAAAGAGTACAATTTTCCTCTCTATCGTAGAATTCTCCCATTGCACAAAGGCAACCTAAAATCTTGATGATAATCTTTTTTTCCATCCAATGATGATCGCCAATCTGTCAGATAGCAACGTCATTAGTAATGTTTCCAGAACCCAAATAAGCGTGTGCATGTATGGGGTGGGGTAGGTTTTGAAACACTTCGGGTTGTGTTTGGGCCGGTGGTGAACCGAAGTCAGGCCTCACTATGAACAAGGCCCAAAAACAGGGCCTTGAACCTTTTTTTTTTCTTTTGGGTTGAATCACTCAGGCTTTCGGGTAAATGGGGTTGATCGCCATCCTTAGTTTACACTTTTTTCTGTTAGAAAACAAAGTCCCAAGTCCAATTATATATAACACTTACACCCATTAGAGCTAGGTGTCGACCGAAGTGGATCGAGAACCCATTGTTTTTTGGGCCCAAAACAAACACCTATGCCCAAAATTTTCAGGTTGGGTTCTTTTAGATAAATGGATTAACTTCCATCGCTACTATAGCTGTGTAAATGGGTTGGGCTCGGACAATATCCACGTTGGGTCCAGATCCAATTCTGACTCTAAGGTCCGAAAGAGACTTATCCATACGAACTAAGGCTTAGGTTGAAACATGCATAGATGACAGACCCTGCTGAATTAACCTGGATAAAAAATGGTTAAACCTGGGTCCAAACCACGGAGCCACTTATTAGGACCAAAGTAAGAATCATGTCCACAATGTTCAAACTGAACACATCGTCCTCCCAGGCATGTTTTCAGTAAGTGGAGTGTGTGGAATCCCCTTCCCAGGCATGTTTTCGGTAAGTGGAGTGTGTGGAACTCTACACAGGGCCACCTGTTGATAATCGGGACTATTCAAAATGACTTGTGTTGGAAAAATGGCTAGAGCATTATTACTTTTGTCAAAGTTGAGCCAAAATCTAAGTGGGACCCACTAATCCTTTTTGGTGGGAATACATGCGAATGTACTCTACTCCATGAGTAGAGTAATTCCATGTATTGGGTTGCTCTAATCCATTAAGGAGTGAATGAGAATTGCCTCCTAAACACCACTATTTGAACATGTTAAACATGGAAACAAAGGAAGTAGTGAACTTGCATTCCACATTGCTTGGGAGCAAAACATTCATCGGGTATAAATATACTTACTTTAGTAGTATAAAATAAGCCCCAAGGGGCACCCCACTTTTGTGGGGGAGGGAGGACTTAGATCAAGGTTGGGTCACCACCACCCGCCCCGCGCCGAACCGGGCCGGGCTTGGGCTTGGGCCTTGGCTCAGCCCACTACCCATTTAATTTTTTGGAGAAATTTTATTTAATAAAATTCCCTTTTGCAAATGGGATGTGTCCCTAAGTGATGTGTGTCCTTTCGCATCTAAAAGAGTGTGTCCAAAGAAGGAAGATGCATCTGTTCACTGAACAGTCACTGTTCTAAACAGATGCAACCCCCATTGAAGAGACTTGTTCAAGCTATTTAAGTGCATCTCGTACATGCTTTTTGGCATCAATTTTCACTGCTGTTGCATTGCATTCGAGTCATCATTGTGAAGAGAGAGTACTGCTGATATACCTTTGGTTCGCCGGACACTCAGTTTATAGTGCTGCAACTGTGTGGGACTGATCATTGTATCCTGGGAGACAGACGCTGTAGAGCTCGTAAGCACCATTGCGGGGGCGATTTTTGTCTTAAGGAAATAGTGCTGCGCACTAACCTTGATCACCAAGCTTCTGTGAATTACTGGACTTCAAGACTTCTGCAACAACACCCTGTTTCTGTCTTCAAACAGTGAGTGACTTCTTATTGTATTTACTAGTTGTTAAATTCACTGTGTTCAGACCTGTCTCCTAAACACTGAACTATTACTGACTGTACTCGGCACTAACAACTTGTACCGCCCTAAAATTGAGCACGTGATTGATAAATGCATGAGTAAAAATGAATAAGATTATGTTAATCATGTTATCAGCCATGTGCTAAATTTAAGATGGAACCCACTCACGTTAAAATGAAATTCATGAATATGCAACTAGAGGGAATGACAGTCATTTTGAAGTGTCTAGATTATCAGTTGGTAGGACCCAAGATGGAGTTCCCCATAACCCACTCAAGTGAAGCCCACTCAAGTGAAGCATGATGGAGAGACCCACTGGGGATCCAGATTGCCTCCTCCTCCTCTTCTTCTTCTTCTACTTTCTCTAATGATCCGTTGACCTAGTTGGAAGGTTCACATTTTTACAACCACACAGCCAAAGGTTAAGGTATTGAGTAATGTCATTTGATTTTGTCCTGCGGACGGTGTCGTGACACAAACATGACGACGGGCAATCACCTCAGTCGAGCCTAAAAGGGCCTAAAATAAAATAAAAATAAGCGAATCCCCAATAAGCAAAAAAAATAATAATAATAATAAAATATAAAAAAAATAAAAATTAAACAGCGCTCTTGTGCTATGTGGTCCATTCGTATCATGCCAATCGTTTGCTCCTCCTAATAAAAATCTTGGGTCCGCTACTGCCTTTAATTTGAGAGAAATCTAATCTTTTCATGGGCCCCACTCCTCTTTAATGGTTTGATTCCAACGTCTGCCAGTGAATATTTCATGAGCCATGCCAGGACAGTATTCCCTAACGCTCTTGTGCTCTGTGGTCCATTTGTATCAATGTCATTATGATGGTGGGGCCTAATGAAATACAGGGTGGTCCTGCCTTTGGTGGTGGTCCAGATACGTGCTCTTGCAAGAGCCCTAAGGTGCGTGACCAAGAGAAGAATTTCCTAAATGGAAATGTGGGAATCCAGAGCCATAATAACCTACTAGGGCACATTCAATAGTTGCCAATGGCCAGCAATGGGAGAGAATGTTGCCACAATCTCAAAAATGCAGAATAAAAAAAAAGAGAAAAAAATAGTTATTGAAAGCAACAAAAATGTGATCCAAACCAAGGAATCAAAAGATTATTATAACAACCGACCGGAATGTGGAGATATTCTTTATGGTGCTTTAAAGATCAGATTGGATGAGGGTTGTCGATGATTGATTTAGTTCCAGTGTTCCACTTGCAAATATCATAAATGCAACATCAACTTCAACCATAGTATCAGGCAGAAGTTCCAACTGCGTCCATCCATTAAAAATATTGTACCCAGTGAGCTACCATTCCTTCCAAAGCCAATTGATGATGAAAGAGGCACAACTCTATTTTATATGGCATTCGACATCATTCCTGCGGGCCTGATTTTAGAGCGGTTGTAGGGAGCGGCATTGTGGCACGCCTCTGCGCAACAGCTTACAATATGCCTAAGAACTAGGAGCACTAGAGCTCCAAATAACCAAAAAGAGAATTTGTCTGATCCTCAAAGATCAATTCACCTAAAGTGAAAAGATAATCCAGTAACAGAACATGGTATTGAGCACAACTAGTCTTTGGGGTTGCTGTCTTTAGTAGCATCTGGGTCCAAAATTTAGAGATAGCACATGTGGTTGAAAACCTAAGATCGTACCTCTGTATCCAAGATTGATAACATCCCTTGCTCTGTATCCCAGGCAAACCTTTTACACTCTTCAGAATACCAAGCAGTCGCAATGGCTGTTACCATGGAAATATGACATCTATATCAATCCAAATGTAACAGTCACGGTTTCCGAACATGCAGTTTATCCCAATTTTCACAGTCTGCCCATGGGAAGCACAAGGAGTGTTGGACCATAAGATCCTTCATAAAACTGTTCCATCTTCTGCTGAGCAGATTCCTCCATACGTCTTCTACTTCCCTACAAAAAATTTTATATGTTATATAGTCTTCAATAACATGGTGCATCCAACTTCTGTTAAAGTAAAATTTAACCACCAACAGTACACGAGGGGTGGGACCGTGTGAGGCATTTGATTGGATTGGACTAGATATTTAATAATTAGGCCTTATTGAGGAGCCTCGTTGATTTCTCAGGAGCCCAATCCTCTTTCGGCCCGATTTCGTGAAAATAGGTGATTGCATGTGAAATTCTTTTGTCTATAAGGTTAATTGTTTGCGCACATTTACAAATGTAAATTATTCACATATGTAACCATTGTACAAACATGTCATATTTATTATACAGATTTATGCATGTGGTGCATCAAGGGCATCAAAAACCCTGTGAAAATGAATCTAACCCCCTTGTTGCAGAAGGCATGGGTAGAGGTGAAAACATATTGATTTTTTCTCAAATGAGGCCCATCAAAGATTTTTTTTTTTTTTTTCATTCCAATGATACCCATACTTGTAATCCAAACCATTCCATTTATTTATTGGATTAATTAACTCAAGATCTTGAGGGTAATTATCTTATGTCCTCCTAGATTTTGAGTAGTTTTTTAAAGAGTCCCAACTCGCAACCTATAGATCTGATTTTCTAGAATTTTGTGGGCGCCTAATTCATGACCCGAGCCATTCAATTTTCTTGTATTAGTGTAGGCATTATGATGCAAAGTTTCATACCTTAATTCTTCATGGATTTTGATGTATTTGTGAAAAAGTCCAAAAATCAAAACACATCTAGAACCCTTGGTCTCTCTCTCTCTCTCTCTCTCTCTCTCTCTCTCTCTCCCTCCTTTGCCCCTTTGTTAAATAAAAGGTCAGTACTCACACACGCACTCACCCAAGCACCATCACATGAAAATTAATGGTGATTTTAATAGACATAGCAATGTGCGTATTTCGCATATGTATCATTTGAATAGGCAGCCTATGTAAAAGACCCATGGGCCCATTTGTTTGCCTGGAATTGCACACATGAAATTCTAAGTCAAATGAGCTCCAACAAAAGAATACTAAAAGGGACTCCAAGGATTTGAATTGCTAACTGGATTGCTGGATAATCACTTCCATCTCCCTGTTAGTTTTTTATGGTCACTTCTCCATATTCACCTTTTATAATTTAGACCACTACAGAAAATCCAAGTATTATAATGCCTCCGAATTGGAGCCCAGCCCTTCACCCGGTTACTGTGCATTGAAAGAAAGGGTCCATGCTTGTCTACAGGTCCCAATATTTTCGTTGAGCTCCCCATCAACGACTTGTTCAGTTCAGCCACAGATCGTGAACCAATCCTACTGTCTCATGCATCCCACTTCATCCACGCAACCAAACGAATGTCGACGAACCGGCCTCAGGCCACTCCAAGCAAAATACCCCCTTCATCTCCCTGTCTCCACCGACGCCGGCCAACTATACCTTCATAACTTAGAACCTTAGAACACCCCCAATCAGCCAATGAGAAGACCCCAGATCCGCATCTTCAATTCCTACTAAAATCCCTCCACTTTTATTCCATTCTTCCAACTATATATACCTATACCTCCAATGCAATACTACATCAACCCCACATAACTCAAAAACACTCCACTCTCTTCTACTATTCTTTTAGCGCATGGAGAGAAAACCAAGGTGTGGAGTGTTCCCAAACATGGGTTTCTTCCTCCTTGTCTCCTCCATTTTCCTCTTCCATTCGTTCCCCACAATGGCCCGTCAGATTTACAGCACAATAGAAAGCGAGGGTGATAATAACCAGCTTCAAACTTACATCGTCCATGTCAAACAGCCCGAGACCACGGTTTTCGCCACCTCCATCGATCGGGAGGCTTGGTATCGCTCCTTCTTGCCTGCTGGCATTGCGAGCTTGAACGAGCCGCGGATGGTTTACACTTACAACAATGTCATCAGTGGCTTCTCTGCGAGATTAACTGCAAAGGAAATCGAGGCCATGAAAGCCATGGAAGGGTTTGTCACTGCGCGTCCTGACCGGCTGCTTCGCCTCCAAACGACTCACTCCCCTCGCTTCCTGGGGCTCAACCCTGAGATGGGTTTCTGGAGAGATTCGAATTTCGGCAAAGGAGTAATTGTGGGAGTGCTAGATTCAGGTGTTTCGCCCAGCCACCCCTCCTTCAGCGGCGAGGGGATGCCTCCACCTCCTAGTAAATGGAAGGGACGTTGCGAGTTCAATGCATCGAGCTGCAACAACAAGCTCATTGGCGCAAGATCTTTCGACCTCGGCGCTACTGCTATAAAGGGATCATCATCACCAACAGCAGTAACCCCTCCTATTGATGAAGATGGCCATGGGACGCACACAGCCAGTACAGCCACTGGAAGGTTTGTGGAGAATGTTAGCTTGCTCGGGAACGCCAATGGCACTGCAGTCGGGATGGCGCCATTGGCTCACCTTGCAATCTACAAGGTCTGCTTCGGAGAAGGAGAAAGCTGCGCCGATAGCGATATACTAGCCGGTCTAGATGCTGCCGTAGAAGACGGTGTCGACGTTCTTTCTATCTCTATTGGAGAGTCCAGCACAAAACTCTTCGAAGACACCATTGCAATTGCCTCATTTGGGGCGATGCAGAAGGGAATTTTCATCAGCTGTGCTGCTGCGAATTCGGGGCCTTTCAACAGCACGCTCTCGAACGAGGCTCCATGGATACTCACCGTGGGTGCAAGCACTATAGATAGAAGCATCAGAACAACAGTTCGATTGGGAGATGGAGAAGAATTCGATGGGGAATCTATATTTCAACCTAAAGACTTCAAACCCACCTTGCTTCCTTTAGTGTATCTCAATGGGAAGCCAGAGACCGCAACCTGCACGGCAGGCTCCTTGAATGGCACGGACCTAAGAGGGAAGATAGTGCTTTGCGACCGAGGAGGAGCGACTGGAAGAGTGGACAAGGGATCGGTCGTGCAGAGCGCTGGCGGCGCCGCAATGATCTTACTCAACAGAGAGGAAGATGGATTTAGTACTATAGCAGACCCTCATGTTCTTCCTGCATCGCATGTCAGCTTCGTCGCTGGATTGAAGATAAAATCTTATCTAAACTCCTCTGCCTCTCCCACTGCCACCATTGTCTTCAAAGGGACCTTCCTTGGCACCAAACCTTCTCCAATGATGGCATCCTTCTCATCGAGAGGCCCCTCTATCTCAAGCCCCGGCATCCTGAAGCCGGACATCATTGGCCCCGGTGTCAGCATCATCGCCGCATGGCCATTCCCCATTGGGCCCTCCTCCGGTGGCGCAGACTTCAACAGTATCTCCGGGACCTCCATGTCAACCCCACACCTGAGTGGCATAGCCGCATTGATTAAGAGCGCGCGCCCCAATTGGTCACCTGCTGCAATCAAGTCCGCCATGATGACAACTGCCGACTGGAAGGGAGTCGTTGATGAGACGCTCCACCCGGCCAACTTTTTTGCGATGGGTGCCGGCCATGTGAACCCTTCCATGGCTAGCCACCCGGGGCTGGTTTATGACATTGGACCGGAGGATTACATTGCATATCTATGTGGATTGGGCTACAATGATGCCCAACTTGACACCATCACTAGAAGTTCCACCAAGTGCTCTAGTTACAAGAAGAGTGCACCAGGAGAACTGAACTACCCGTCGTTTTCTGTGAGTTTGGGGCCTTCTCAGACATTCACGAGAACTGTAACGAATGTTGGAGAGGCGTACTCATCTTACAAGGTGCAGATTTTCAACCCTCAAGGAGTGAAAGTCAATGTCAGTCCAGATACTCTCTACTTCAAGCAGGTCAACCAGAAGCTGACTTATTCAGTGACTTTCAGCCGTAGTGGGCCCGGTGCTGGGTCATCGCCTTTTTCTGAAGGATCTCTCATCTGGGTTTCTTCCAAATACTCTGTTAGGAGCCCTATTTCTGTCACCTTCCTTTGAAGAGACCATGCAACAGAGTTGACTTGATTATTGTCCTTGTTCTTATAATATTATGAATCCGTGTAAGGTGTAATGCATGCATTACTGCAAAAATCACTACTTCAAATATGTTTAATTGAATCCTCTTGATAGAGTAGGAATTAGCAAATATAAATCAACCAGATCCTGTGGCAATTGATTTAAGGACCCAAAAGCTCTAATAGTTTAAATTTCAATAAAACAGTGATTTATCAGCTCGATCTTGGGCTCACATTTAGGCAAGTATGTGATCAACTAGTGTTTGAAAGGGGCTCAATTAACCTTAAGTGGGTCCATGCATTATTTTCTTATGCAACTAGTTTGTTTGGTCTTGTGCCCGTGGAGTATACGATGAAAGGTAATTTCCTTACAGTCTCCCACTTGGTCGATAGGAAGATCCTTTAGTGTTTTCATTTTAGGAATCATAAGGCGCGCATTATATGCTAAACACTTCTTTAGTCTGTTATCATAAGTGTCTTGGCTAATTCGGTTGTCAATGGGAGTCATGGCGTGCACACATTATTTTGCAACATGCTTATTTCCATGTACTACAGCATTTACAACCTTCATAACTAGACTGTAATAGGAGATTTACGTAATGGTCTCATAATGTCTTTGTTTAAAGACTGGTTCTATTTATCATTCATCCAAACATAAATATGTACACAATGGAAAAATAGAAATAGCAGATGTAGAGTTGCATTAAGAGCTCAATAAATGTCAAATATAAATACAGAAATAAAAGGCAGAAAATGATAATTAAGAACTATCTTCAAGACCCATGCTTTCAGTATGTCCTTAAAAGGTTTTTGGAGGTAGTCCTTTCGTGAATATGTCTGCAACCATGAAATCTGTATGTATTAACTCAATGACAAATTTCTGTAATCAAACATCTTGCTTCAGTGATAGATATTTAAGGTCCATGTGTTTGGATCCCTTAGATATCTGTCATGCTTGGAGAAGAAGGTTGCAACTTCATAGTCACAGTAAAGGATTAATGGCATAGAGATGAAACTTAAAGCTCCAAATTAAGAGACAAAGTTACGCAACCATGTGCCCTGAATTGCAGCCTCGTAACATGCTACATACTCAGCCATCATGGTGGATGAGTAAAGCAACTCGGATTTCTGGCATTTCCATGATATTGCACCTCCACATAAGAGATACACATAGCCAAGAGTGCAAAGTCTGGTGTCAGGACATCCAGCAAAATCTGAATCTACATAACCAGTCACCTGTAGGTGACTTGATTTTCTGTATGTGAGCATATAATTCCTTGTTCCCTTGAGGTATCTCAGTACTTTCTTTGTAGCTTTCCAATGAGCGATTCCTGGGTTACTCTGAAATCTACCCAGCATGCCAACAACATGACTAATGTCGGGTCTTGTACAGACCTGTGCATACATCAAACTCCCTACAAGAGAAGCATAAGGATATTTTTCCATTTCTTTAAATTCCAATTTGTTATGTGGACACTACGAAAGATCAAGCTTGTCTCCTTTATACAGTGGAACAAGACTAGAGGAACATATCATCATGCCAAATCTCTCTAGAACTTTGTTAATGTATGCTTTCTAAGACAATCCCAAAATACCAAGTGACCTGTCACGGAATATTTCTATTCCTATCGCATAGGAAGCCTCAACCATATCTTTCATTTCAAATTTCTTAGAGAGATAATCCTTTGTTTGAATTTTGAACAATCACACAAGAAGAACACAGAAATTTACGTGATAGAGGGCTTAGCTCACAACAAACTCGTATCAGAGCGTTACGCGTGATCGAAGGAGATCCGACGAATCGGATTTCAAAGGGTTGATCGGAGAAGAAGAAGGGCTAGTTCTGATTGTCCATGGGCCAGCGATTCTCTTTCTGTCCGAAGAAGAAGGCTGCCGTCGTTCTCTCTGTCTGCACACTGGAATCAAAACAAATTGAAGAGGTGCAGATTAACTTGTGGTTAACTTGTCGGCCACACGGGTTGCTTCTATGTGTCGCTAATCACTGCAGCGTGTCACCGGAGTTGATCGGAGGGTCTGATCAAAGAAGGGTCTGAATCGCTGCAGCGTGCCGCTGCTCTGATACCTGTCTATTGTGAGCTAGGCCCTAGATCAGAACACACTTTGACTTCACCGTATACTTTATCTCACCTTTATCGTGATGTGACATTTGTCTTAGTTTACTTTACTTTACTTTATCATACATTTAAACATGCACGTACATCGTGATAGATTTAGTGAAGTTCTTTACTATACTCTACCACTTTGTAAACCTCATTTTGAAAGTTTTTTATATTGTATAAAGTCTTCTACAGGGGAGAGCCGTAGGAAAAAATATTGATTTTTTTTAAAGAAAATGATCTTTTTTTCATATTATTTTGGGTTACCAAACGCATAATTTATTTTTTTTTAGAAAATGAAAGATTATATTCTATAAAATATTACTTTTTCTTTAAGCTACGGATGGTAATGGGGCTGGGCGGGATTGCGTTTAGGAAGGCCCAAATTTAACTTGATTGGCATTTGCACTATTCCAAAACTACAATGACCCATGGCAAGTTTTATGAATGTCATACCAAACCCACCCCATGACGGTCACGGTTTGGTGAGTGGTTGATTTTATATTTTTGAAAAATATGAAAAAAACTTGGGGAGTTGTCGATTTTATATTTTTGAAAAATATGAAAAAGTTGGGTGAGTGGTTGATTTTATATTTTTTGAAAAATTTGAAAAACTAATGTGTCAAAATAATATTTGAACCCATTACATACATATAGAGAAATGTCACACCTTAGTCCTTACTTGTGTTGGGTGGGTGGGGGTTCCTGTGGGCTGAATTGACCCGGGTGGGGAGGCGCGCGGTTGGGGGTTTTCCAGTGGGCTGAATTGACCAAAGGTGGGTCCACACACTCGTTCCTTATGAATGTAGTTGGCGGTTGGTGGTTTTCCAGTGGGCTGAATTGACCAAAGGTGGGTCCACACACTCGTTCCTTATGAATGTAGTTTGCTGGTGGTCTTTAACCTATCTGGTCCAGAGATAGCAATGGCTTGGGCCAGAATGGAACGGGTTTGGTAACAGGTCTATCATGTAAATACTTTTACATGGTGAATTGTAGCACAAATTGGTGCCAGGTACTCTAGAGTGAACGAAATTATCCATTAACCTCAAGGAGTTGGCTGAGTGGTTAGGACCACGGTTCCTCCATCTTCCGAAGCTAGAGGTCTTGGTCTTGGTCTGAATTGACCCGGGGGGGGGGGGGGGGTGGTTGGTGATTTTCCAGTGGGTTGAATTGACCAAAGGTGGGTCCACACACTCGTTCCTTATGAATGTAGTTTGCTGGTGGTCTTTAACCTATCTGGTCCAGAGATAGCAATGGCTTGGGCCAGAATGGAACGGGTTTGGTAACAGGTCTATCATGTAAATACTTTTACATGGTGAATTGTAGCACAAATTGGTGCCAGGTACTCTAGAGTGAACGAAATTATCCATTAACCTCAAGGAGTTGGCTGAGTGGTTAGGACCACGGTTCCTCCATCTTCCGAAGCTAGAGGTCTTGGTCTTGGTCTGAATTGACCCGGGGGGGGGGGGGGCGGGGGGGTTGGTGATTTTCCAGTGGGTTGAATTGACCAAAGGTGGGTCCACACACTCGTTCCTTATGAATGTAGTTTGCTGGTGGTCTTTAACCTATCTGGTCCAGAGATAGCAATGGCTTGGGCTAGAATGGAACGGGTTTGGTAACAGGTCTATCATGTAAATACTTTTACATGGTGAATTGTAGCACAAATTGGTGCCAGGTACTCTAGAGTGAACGAAATTATCCATTAACCTCAAGGAGTTGGCTGAGTGGTCAGGACCACAGTTCCTCCCTATTCCAAAGCTAGAGGTCTTGGTCTTGGTATCGACCCCCGTTCCCCCTCTTCAAGAACCGAAGGTTGAGTCCACTTGTGCTACCACCTAGGGGCCACAAGGGTTTTTACCCGCCTTCTCTTTGGGCCTAGAGGGAATAGTCTAGCCCAAAAGATTGGGAACCCTTCATTAGAGAGAGAGAGAAAAAAAAAACCCAAAATGATCCATCCGAATTTTTTGTCCTACAGGTCCCAATTCATCCACGCAACCAAACGAATGTCGACGAACTGGCCTCGGCCCCTCCAAGGAGAACCCCCAAAACATACACAGCCACACAATTCACCAATCAGCAAATGAAAAGAGACCAGATTCGCATCTTCAATTCCGGCAAAAATCCCTCCACTTCCATTTCATCATTCCAAGCATATATACCTACACCTGAACTTCCCCACATTACTGGCAGCTCTTATGATGCAATAGGAATTGGCAAATAATCAACCTAATCAGATAGCAATTGATTTAAGAGCCCAAAAGTTCTAATCGTGTAAATTTTAACGCAACAGTGATTTACCAACTTGATCGGATCATGAACTGATTAGCAGTGTTCCAGGGAGCTGATTTGACCATGGATGGGTCCACATACTATTTCAATATGCAAGCTGTTTGTTCACGGTTCTTAACTTAAATAGGATGTGGTGTCGGGATGACAATGGGTCAGGTTAAAACAGGCGACCGATAAGGATTTTTTGACTTGGACATTAGTCAGATTCGGGGCTGGTTCGGGCTTTAGTTGTGTTTGACCCATTCTGCTTTGTTATACAATTTATATATTAATGTTTTGTATTTGGAGGATATTCCTGTGCATCTGTCCCTCGCCATATGGCAAGGACAAACTTAATGGGGCCCACCTAAGGACCCACTGATCATGGAACTTGTGCAGGATGGAAAGAGACATCTTGGATGAGCCCATATATCAAATTTGAGATCAATCCCAAGCCTCTAACTCCTTCTGTGGCCCACAAATTTAATAATTTTATATTAAAGAAAAAAATTTAACCCTCGATCTAACGGTCCAATCCATTTGGACAGGTGAAAATTCAATGGGTCAAGTGTACTCATGTGTGGATTATTCGGACGTATGTGTGGATGGCTCGGATGTATTATAAAGACAACTTTACTATGCTGTCACTCACCATAACATGGCAAGGGGATGGATGCAAATGATTATTTCTCCTTATACTTTTATGCAATGTTGTAGGAGAACCAAGGAAATTTATTTCTTGTTATAAAAATAAAGATTCGACCGAAAGAAATCAAACCTGACATATACCTGTCAATGGCTCGAGTTTGGTACAACAAAAAAATAAGTCCTTCATGGTTAGGCCTAGTTAGGGTGAGATATATTTTAGTTGCATCGCCCAAACGCAGCCCATCCCTAATGTGGTCCACCTATGTGATGGTCTACTAAATCAATGACAAAGATTACTGTAAGCCTTTACATATTTCACTGAGAAAATTATTGGAAAAGAAAAGAAGTTATACAGATTTGCCTTGCGGAAAGGAAAAAAAAAAAAATTTTGTTCACTGGTATGAGAGAGAGAGAGAGAGAGAGAAGTAATGAGAAGAAGAGGATGCATTTGACCACCTAGAACTTCTTGACACACCAAACAGCACAACTTTGCCTTTCAGAAGTCAGAAAAGTAGTTTAGTTTACAAATCCGTGAACCTGTCCTGTGACCACGATTCAACCAAGAAGTCTGGAGCGTGGACAGGGTGAAACCCGTCTGATTCCTTTGAGTGGGGCACTCTCTTGTCGGCCGCAGTCAGTGACCATACAATTGAGGATATAGTGGTTGTATGGCATTGCATTGTATTGGGAATTTGCCTAGAGAATTTACTCCCTCTTGTACTTCAGTACTTGCAACTGAATCTGCTTTATTGAGGAAATTCAATTTTTACCAAAAGTGCTTCTTTACTTGTTCTTGGCAATGTTCTCGTTTCTTCTTCTTCTTTTAAAAGCAATGCTCTTCATACATGCTTAAAAGATATTTGTAATTTGGGGGTTGCTCTCATGGCCGGCCGCTCGTGCGTGTGGGGCCCACCTACACAACCCCACCTTGGGTTGGGAATGGGAGATTGAAAGAACTCCTCTCACCTATTTGTGTACGATGATGGAGCTTTGGATGATCATCCTAACTCTACGGCAGCTAAAGTTTCATGGTTAACGAACTCACAGTTGATCTAACTGTTTAGTCTATTTGAATGGCTACCAAACCCTAGGGCATTGACTATCAAGGGTGGCCCTATTCTGCGGCCAACCTGAATGGAACATAAGGGAGCCCCACACACATAAGCACATGTCTAACTCTCATTCGCGTGCCCTGAGGAGTGGCACCCCTTTGTACTTTTGTACGAAGCAAGTCGTGTGGCATTCAAGGCATTTTTCGTTAAAAAGAAAACACAGCTCTACTTGGATGCATGAGGAAGAAATAAGAAAAAGTTAAATTTTTATCTCACTAAATGACAAAAGGGCTGCATTTTTTTTTACTTGACCCCTCTTCTTTTTTTTTTTATCTCTTAATTTGACCATTTACCTCATTTCACTTTTACGAGTGAAGTTACGATAGATCGGATCTTTTACGTGTAGTAAGCATGTGCAAGATCAAACTAAGGGCCTAGTCAAAGCACTGCGTAAAAAACAGGAGGAAAAAATTGGATGTTAATATTGTATTTTAGTAAAAGCCACAAGTGTTGCCGTCAATATTGCCATCATATTTTTAATGTCATTCTATAATAACAACAGTAAAAACCATAAAAAAAAAAAATTTAAATAATGGCAGGGAAAACCGTCGTTGTATAGTCAAAGAAAAACAACGGCTTTTTCTGTCTTTGTATGGGAAGTTTTAAAATTAACAAAAAATCAAGTTATGTCGTTTACGGAAAATTTTACAACCGTTTTTAAGGTTATAAATAAATGATTCAAAATATAGAATTTTAAAAAAATTCACAAGATACTAATCACTAAAATTCATCCACATCCATTCAAAAAAATAATTTACAAATCCATTCGCATCCATTAAAAAAAATATTTCACATTCATTTAACCACCAATCCATTTAAACACCCATTTAACACTAATTTAAACATCAATCCATGTAAACATCCAAAGAAAACATCCACCATGTAAACGTAGAAAAAAGAAAAGCATCCACCTAAAACTACCAACAAGGAAAAGTCTTATCCTTCGGGCAATCACTGAAATCCTCAGGCTTGAGATCTCTTAACTTGCTTAGCCCGTCTTGCAATTTGATGTCTCTATCTAAAATCTCATATAAAATTACTGTAAACCCCGATGGTTAGCTCAGTTGGCCTAGGACCACACTTTGCACCTAAAGGTTGAGAGTTCGAAACTGCACTATCACACTGGGGCCACATCGGATTTACCCGGCTTCCTCTAGACCCGTAAGGATTATTTTGGCCCAATGGGCTGGGACAACCTCCGATATATTGTATATAAAACGACTCTATTGCACCCTTCATCATTCGGCAACTCCACATAAGTCTCCCATATTTAACACACTAGGTCTTCTTGGTTAATCGTATCAATCTCTACAAACTAGAATCCATGTGTAGTTGTAGTTGTGGTTGCTGGATTCAACTGTGACTCTTGACATGTGGGTGGCGGCCTCACCTACATACATTATTAGAAACACATGATAATAATATTTCATCCAGTCCAATAATTCAAATAAGAGTAGGGCTCTCCTCAGCTAAAGTTTGTCTTATCCTAACATAGAATAGTGCTGGTCCCACAAATCAAAGTGTATCTATTTTTTTTTATGATGGAACTAGAAAATTCAATTCTGATTGGATTTATCTTGATTTTAGAGACGATCATCATGCAAAAAACAATGATAATCGACTTTGATTTATGGGACCAGCACTGTTTCAGCTTAGAATAAGCTGAGATTCAGCTTAAGAGAGCCGGCCTCTTCAAATAATTTTAAAAATCTACTATGCTCCATACCAAAGAATAACTCCGGTATCCCTGTATTAGTAGGCCTTTCAAGACCACTACCAGACCTCATAGTTTTTACTTTAATAAAGGTTATTACTTACCACATTGATGGGTCTCTGTTCACTGCTAAAACAATGCACATTTGCCCGACACCCCTACCTGGGACCAAGGATGGCCCGCGTATACGAAGCCCATTACGTACTGTAGCCTTAAAATTGAGTTTTCCTGCAACCTAACTGTTGTTCATTGTGGCAAAGAAAAAAAAATAGCAGGCTGAGTATAACTCAGATTATATGTAAATGAGTAATGCATACTTGGTTTGTGGGGATCCAACTGGGCCACGAAGAATGAAATTCCAAGGAAGTGTAAATTCAAGGCAATGGTAAAAAAATGACATTGAGAAATTGGGATTCCATAAAATTACCGTCACACAAAGAAAGCCCCATCCTCCAAAGAATAACCCAGACTGGAAAGGATATTCCAATTTGCGGGTATGTCTCTTCTGTAATTAGTAGATTCTTTTGAATAGGCCAGGGAACATCCCTTCAACTGTGGCCAATTGGTGTAGCTTGTTCTCTCATTCTAGGGATGAAGAGGTGGTATCTATTGACATGCAACCAGTTACTATGTTCACCACCATTTACCATAAGCAAAAGCTGATAGTGATAGGGAAGAACGTAACAATGTATATCAAAGAGTACAATAGATTTTACTGTAGATGGGTCATTGACAAAAATTAAAATTTTGAGAGTAATTGAACGATCTAATCTTTAATACCACCGATCAATGCATGGTCCAAAAGCAGCACACATGGCTGTTAATCCAGCTCTCTTTGCAACAGGCAAGCGTCATGTGAGGCCCGCGACGACGAAGTGCCCTTGGCATTTCTGTTCACTGATAGGAACCTTGAGATCAAGGATTTACTTTTCAATCTAACGCGTACGTGGGTGGAGTGCTTGTCACCACCACCACCACAGAAGTTGCTTCTAACCAAGGATATTCCTTAGAGGAGAAATGAAATGCTGCCGTCAGTATGATTGTGACCTACTTTATAAAAATGATGTTTGCGAGGGAGGTTAATTTATGTATGGTCCAAGTTTACGGTGGATGCAGACGATTTTATATGAAAGTTTATTATATGTGGCAAGAAGTCTATTAAAATATGACTTTATCGCAAATAGTTCACGAAAAAATTTATGCAGCCAGAGTTCCCCCAATGCATTCTCATACCTGATATGTCCAATTTACCATTTCTTTAAATCATATCTCATAATTGGTGGGATATCCCGTTAATAATAGTCAACTACTACTTAATGGGCCACGATTAATGGAATCTCATTAATGAGATTTTCAAATAAATTCTAAAAACGCACAAATAAATTTCAAAATAACGCAAATAAATTTCAAAAAATGCAAATAAATCTCAAAAAACACAATAAATTTAAAAAAAAAGCAATAAATTTCAAAAGAAAACAAATAAATTTAAAAAATACAAATAAATTTCAAAAAATATAAATAAATCTCAAAAGATGAAAATCAATTTCAAAAGATCCAAATAAATCTCAAAAAATAAAAATAAATTTCAAAAGACTCAAATAAATTTCAAAAGACGTAAATAAAATTAAAAAAAGCAAATAAACTTAAAAAAACGCAAATACATTTGCCAAAACTAAGATAACTCAATTTTCCAAATTAGCAAACAATGTGGCAAAAAACTCAAGTCTTTTTGTCAAAAACTCAGTTAAATTTATTTCAAAAAAATACAAATAAATTTCAAAAGATACAAATAAAATTCAAAAACACAAATAAATCTAAGAAAATACAAATAAATTTGCCAAAAACACAGAAAGATTCGTTCAAAAACTCAGTTAAATTTTTTTAAAATGAAAATAAATTTGTCAGAAACTAACCTATATTTTTCAAAAAATTCAAATAAATTTGCCAAAAACTCAGATAGATTTGTTTGTAATTCAGATAGATTTGTTCCAAAACTCAGATAAATAGCTTAAAACTAGGATAAATATGCCCCGAACTCAGATAAATTTGTCCCGAACTCAGATAAATTTGTCCCGGACTAAAATAAATTTGTTTTAGAAATCAGATAAATAGCCAAAAACTCAGATAGATTTGTCCAGAACTCAGATAAATTTTTTCCAAAAGTCAAATAAATAGTTAAAAACTCAGATAGATTTTGTCCAAAACTCAAATAAATTTGACAAAAAAATACAAAACTCAGATAAATTTAACTTTGACTGGAATGGGGATGGACTTCTGGAACGAGTCAGGTCGAACCTGACCTCGAACCAACCCGGAACTGCTACAGAGCCCAGGCCCACTGTCTTCTTTTTCTTTGTTCTGGAATCAGAAACACTAAACCCATCTTCCGTTCGCCTTCTTTCTCGATTCCGGCAATGGCATGGCGCAGCGTCCGGTGGCGATCCCCTTTCTCCGGCGACTCGCATGAACGACAGTGGCGCAAGAAATCCGGCGATGACACAGAAGATCGTCTTCTTCTTCGTTTCATGTTTTGCAAGTCTGCAACAGAACCTAGGCAAGATTGCGAGAGTCTTCTTCTTCTTCTCCGGCAACAGCATGTGGGCTAAGGAAGCGTTTGGCGATGCTACTTCTCTAAAAAAGCCCAATCTCGTTCTCCGAGAAAAAATGGAGATCGATCTCAACAATTGAGATCCAATCCGTCAATGTCCATGTCCGGTTTGAAGAAGAGAGGGAGAATGGAAGACTTAAAATTTTAAATTTTAAAAATTTATGCCTAATCAGTTGAAAGGGCAAATCAGTCATGAAAATGTATGAGGTGGCGTGTTTAGGGACCTCTCTCCATTAGTTGACGTGTCTAGGGACCTCTCACCGAAATATGTCCAAGCTGCATGGACTACAGGCCTTAGAGGAAAAGTTGATGAACCAGAGGCCTTACAAGTCCTATATGAAATACCTTTTGCTAATTATCTCTATTTTTAATCCCGAGAGGTAGCACAGTTGTCTAGGACCATATTCAAAAATCGTAGGTTGTGGTTTTTTTTTTTGAAATGGTAAGAAAACTTTATTAAAAAGAGAAAACAAGTACAAAGCTGATGAGTAGAAGAGAGAAAACTTAAAGATAAGGTTGTGGTTTCAAACTTGCGCTTTCTTCTTGTGGCCACTTGCCCAGGCGAAAACCTAATTTAATGGGTGGTAGGGGAGGCAGGAACTTCACATTTCCGGAGCAATAATCGGTTCTCGGAGAAGCCAGTCACCCTAATAAAAAAAAAAGTTTTTGTGTATTTAACACTTTATCAATTCAATAGTGGTAATATATTTAGAATAATTGAAATTTGGGGCTGTCCAGTGGGTGGGAAATAAGCAATTTGGATCAAATAAAAGTGACCCCTCACACTAAATTAGGTGTTATACATATCTCAAAGCAGAGAGTTGGGTACCTTTTAAAAAAAAAAAACAAAACAAAACAAAAAGATAACTCTATTAAATCAAAGGAGACAGAGAAAGACAAACTACTTGTGCAAAGCCATGCTTGACAACTCATTTGAGAAATTTTCAAATCACTCACAATTAACATCATTCGCAACATCAAAACTTTTATCCAGGCAATGATCTGTCTCATTAAACGTCTTAACAATAAAAGAAAACTCCACTCTAAATCTTATTAGTATCTAAAATAACTGAATTAAGATACCATCCCTGTTCATCCTTGATGGCATTAATGATTTAGAAAGAAAATCACTTTTAGGTACGACAGAGGTGAAGTGTAGCATCCACATAAAACTAGGAGAGTCGAATAAATGCTGCTTTTAAATAGTTTAGGAGTTTGAACACTTTAATTTATAAGGAAAGTAATGGCCCGAGTCAATAGGCAAATCTAGCTGAGTACTGAGTCAAACACGGCCGGACTCATTTCCCTTGTGACTTTTAATGATTTTTAGTTGACAAACTCAGGCAAATTAGCTTGATATTTTAACTTTTAAGCCAAGCTCTGAACAAATATATTATCAGGTCAGGTGATGTGAGATTGTACAGTGATGTGTAGATATAATTAGGGGTATGAATGGGCTGGCCATTAGTTTGTCTCAACCAAACCTGTTTCTAACCTGGTTCCAAGATTAGGCACAGATCAACATATCATGCCCAAGCACTATTGTGGTCACCGACAGCATGTCAAGGTTTTGGATATGGAGCTTGTATTGGGCCACCGACAATAGTTTTAGCTGGCAAACAGTCAATTACTAGTATTCTAATGTAGGTTTTAAATATCATATTCAACTCCTCCTTGTGGTCATCTATTCTAAATGTTATGTGCACATGTGATATCTGCTTTACTTATCCTTTAAACACGTGTAATCTAGGTTAATGACCTGATAATTAGGCCCCCTTCCATCCGATGGGCCAGCCCGACCCATTACAAGCCCTAAATATGAACAGGGATTAGTTGAAATGTTAAGGGTTTGGATCCATGAAGCCTTGGACCTGACCCATTTGGTTGGATCCAGTCAGGCCTCTTGTAGGACTGACCCATTTGCAACCCTTATTAATGGTTCAGAGAGTTGGGTCCATCATAGGGCTGTCAAAATACCACACGATCTGTTAACATGACACGAACCCACATGATATTAATGGATTTGGGTCGTTAATTGGTCAAACCCATTAACACGTTAAGTTAACGGGTCATGTACGAATTAAACCATTAATCCGTTAACAACCCGCTTAACCCGTTAAAATTATTTTAGAATCTAAGCGTAGGTAGAATTAATTTATATTCATAAATAAGAAATTAAAATTTGTTATTTTATAGTGGGATTTTAGGTGGGATCCACTCAAGATCCTCACTTACAGTTTCGTGTGGCTTATATATTTTTTCTCATTATATGTTTTTGTATGGATTTTCTTTTAATTTTCAAAATAATTTAATTACTTAACGGGTTAAAGAGTTGGGTCGTGTAACCCGTTAAATTAATGTGCCATGTTTGGTTTGGATTTTTTTGACCTGTTAAGTTAACGGATCACGTACTGATTGAGGTAATTTTAAAATGAATTCATTAACCCGTGACCCGAATTCGTTATCCTGCCGCTACAGCCCTATTCCATCATTCAGGTACAGAATTCTATGGGTTGCCCTTCCTGATGATCTAGATCAATTTAATGAGCTGAATCTATCCTAGTCATATTCTCTATTGCAAATCAGACAGACACGTCCTTGATCTTCTTAGAAAGTCAAAATGAGCCAAAAGAAAAAAAAAACGCAGAATGTGTGAGGCAGATTCTCCTCTCACGATCCACTGTCCCACCTAGGGATGTCAAACAGGCCGGGCTGGCCGCTCCAGCCTATGCCCCCCTACTAGCGGGCCGGGCCAGCATGACCCGCCCAGCTAGCGGGCCGGCCCGGCCCGGTCCGCCAGGGAAAAACCCTGGCCCAGCACGGCCCGCCACGGGCGTGGCTGGAGCGGGCCAGGCCGTGCCGGGCTGGAGCAGGCCTGCACTGTTTTTTTTCCTATTTTTTTTTCAGTATTAAAAAAAAAAAAAGAATAGAACACGCTTCCATGTTCCATCTATTTCACGTGGGACACATGCACGAATCTCCAAGTCTGTAACTGTTTCATGCTACTGGTCGTTCGATCTATAATCCTCCACATAGACCATCAAAAGTGAGGGGAAAAAAAACGGAAGCTTCCTTCTCGAAGGAGGTAATTTGCAATACTGACTTGTGAGCATCACCTTTTGCAGAATCCAAACCGTATAAATAGTGGATAAGTTTACTTCTATTGAAGCATCCAAACTCCCATGTCTTAACTACTTAGGAGCCTGCAGATGGTTGATGAGAGTAAGATAAACCATTGGTTCATATTTAACTGGGAAATGTCCATTTATCTTTAATATATGAAAATTGAATATCCAACTAATACCCTAATAATTCAAATGGAATTTAAATCAATGAAAAATGAAAATTGTATATCCAACTAATACCCTAATAATTCAAATGTAGAAAATTTACGGTCTCATCTATATCTCCACCTTATATCTTTTACTGCTTAGTTACCATTTTAATATTCATTTACGCGAGCCTTTTATATCATGAGTTCTTGTTACTTGGTTTCATACAAACAAATGACCATTAAAAATAAATGATTTTGACTATTTATTTTTATATAATAGCTAGTTCATAAGAAAGAAGCATGTATATAACATGAAGGGAGCCTACTCATTACAAAAGAAGCTAAGATATGAAACCAATAAGAAATTGGGAGCCAACCAATTGAGCTACCCCTTGTTCTCAACATTAAGAACATGTTTGTAGATGGACTTTTGCTCTTTGTAAATCTCACTTTTCTATTAGACTGAAATTTTCATTTTTTCCTATTCTATAATAAGCAGTTGAAATCCTCACTACCAAAGAAAATGACTCCATTTTCTTCTCCCTGTAATGAAAGATATTGTATCAAACATTGAAAGAAATGGTGAAAAAAAAGGGTCAAATTTCATCCTTTGTATATATATATTTTTTGTTAAATAAAACTTTAATTAAAAGAAAAGGAATAGAAGGGTTAAGGTATTTATAGACTTTGTAAAATTGAAAAAGGACACAAAATACCTCTTATATGACCATTTTATGGCTGTTGGGAGGTTAAAATGAAGAATTTTGTAAAAGAAAAATTCATTTTTGGGCGGGCCAGCGGGCCGTGCCTAACGGGCCAGGCGGGGCGGGCTGGCGGGCCGATCCCAACGGGCCTGACGGGCCGATCCCAACGGGCCTGGTGGGCTGCAGCCCACGTTCCTGGCGGGCCTAGCGGGCCTGGGCCAAACGGGCCAGTGTGCCCAGCCACCTAGACCCAGCCCAGCCCATGTGCGGGCTGTGCCTTTGCGGGCAGGGCCGTTGACCGTGCCGGGCCGGGCCGCGGGCTGTTGGCCGGCCCGCCCCATTTGACATCCCTAAGTCCCACCCACGTTTTATGGAGAGAAAGGGCAAGGGGAGGAGTGATTTGTGGGGAAATGGAAAGAAAAGTGCTCCTCGTGAGCACCGGAATTTGCACTCTAAACTTGTCCATTTTGTGACTTTGTCCAACGATTCATGTAGTGGGCCCTACAACTAATGGCTGTAATTGTGTTGACATGGGCTTTCTCTTCTTTCTTTTCCCTCTGCAAAAATGGAGTGAGAAGTGGGTGTCGTGTGTACTAAAAGCAACATTGAAAAGGAAGGGGAAAAAAGAATTCCAAGAATTTCAATTTCAATTGGCAACAAATTTCTAATTTGATTGATTTGTAAATCCATGTCACTGATGTTGTAGCCTTTCAGCCTCATGGCAAACCATGTATTTGAAATTTTCTTACATATCCAACATGTATGAAGAGAAAGATACTTGGATGAGATATTTTTTTACTCCTTTTAATCAAAGCTATGTGTGAGTGATTTGGACGCCTCACCAATCACCATCACAATTTTTAAGATAGTTGATTCAGAGTTGTAAAGCATCCAAAACTAATGGGATGAGGTTTCAATAATGATTGTGATCCTCTTTTATTATGAAATTCTAAATCACATTTCAAAATGACCAAGAGTAGGAGACAAAATCAATGCTGCTGGAATCAAACTCATGAAGACTGAGAGTGTCCAGTGAATCTCCATTGCCAAATACAATATTAAATTATAATCACAGGGAATGTTTGTTGCTTCATATAATCAAGTTCCTAGGATTATATTCCCATAAGCAAATTAAAAGTTTAACATTCAAAAACTACCATCAAATCATCTATATCCTTCAAATCAACAAGTTATAAAATAAACAACCAGCACCCAACTATAAAGTTAGAGTCAAGCTCATTTTTCTAAATCCTTATGTATTTAATTCCCATACATATAGTAGTTAATAATCAAAACTGACACATGGACAGGGTAGGTTAAACCCATAAACCAACTTACATCGAGATCTTCATCTTAATCTTAATTAGTATACCATTGACCTCATGCTTTATTAAGATTTAAGACGCACGATGCGGTGCTCCCTTCGTTTTAAAAGGAGCAGGATTTCGTGTGTCCCGAAGTTGATGCTAAAGTAAAGCGCTCCCAAAACTCATAAAAATCGCCGCACCCAAACACAAACCACACATCCTTGTCCTAAGATCATCATTTTTTTTTTCCTACCTCTCTCACTCCCAAAACTATCCATGGGGTTCGAATCCAACGGCTCTGCTTCGTCCGATAAGCCTCTGAAGTTCCTGATCTACGGCCGAACGGGCTGGATTGGAGGCCTGCTCGGCGGCATCTGCGAGTCGCAGGGCATCGACTTCACCTACGGCTCCGGCCGCCTCGAGAACCGCTTGCAGCTGGAGGCCGACCTGGACTCCGTAAGGCCGACCCACGTCTTCAATGCCGCCGGCGTCACCGGCCGGCCCAACGTCGACTGGTGCGAGTCGCACAAGGTCGAGACTATTCGCACCAACGTCGTCGGAACCCTAACGCTCGCGGATCTGTGCAGGGAGAAAGGTTTGGTCTTGATCAACTACGCGACTGGGTGCATATTCGAGTATGATGACAAGCATCTGTTGGGATCTGGGATCGGATTCAAGGAGGAAGATACCCCGAATTTCATTGGATCTTTCTACTCCAAGACCAAGGCTATGGTCAGTATTTCTATTTCCTGATTTGGGCGTTTGGGTGTGTTTTTTATTAGATGATTTGATTTGGGTCTGTGAGATCTCGGTGGTTTCTTGCTTGCTTGCAGTGTTTGGATGCCGGTGTTTGAAATGGAGATTTGAGTCATTTGATTAGACTGCTGTGATGCGATCTGTGTAATACATGTGTGTGAGAGTCTCCAGACCGTTGATCTGACCGGATCTCATTTCTCTGGGCGATGGATGGTTCAATGAAGGGTCTCTCAGTTTAGGAGATCGGAAAAATCTAATCTTGGACCTTTTTTTTTTTTTTTTTTTTTTGTAGTGATTTATAGATTCTCTTTTTGAATTTGGAAGTTGTCATTGCAATTGGACATCTAGATCTTGGAACCATCATATCAACAGTTTGGGATCTCCATATGTAGTACTAGTTTGTTGCATTAGGATTTAGGAACCTACACTTTGTGATTTGTGAGTGATAGATCTGGTGAGCCCACTGCATCTAGGCATGTATTAGAATCTTGATGTGCACATTGCAGTATTGATCATATGGTTTGCTGATTTATATCACGGATCTGGTGGGCCCCGCTGTGGAAGAAAATTCATCCAGAATTTGAGATCCTAGCTATTGTATCAATGGCCTAAGTAGATGACTAAGAAGAGGATTCAGGCAGCGGCCCCAAAGTAAGGCGAAATGTTGGATGGGTGGGATCTAATCTGAGAGTTTTCTTTATGGGACCTTCAGATCTATGGATCTAAATTACTGTACAATCACAGCTTCTATGCAATTCAGTTACTGTAGAGAATTATGTGCATGGTTAGATTATCGCATTGACACCTGAAATGTGATCTTGTGACGTTTTCTTAAACCATGCTATGAATGTTGGATGTATCTGTTATTTTTTTACTCTTTATGTACTTTTATTGACTGTAATTGCCTTGTCAAAAGTGAAGGAGTCAAATCACACAGAGGGACTTCTAAGTGGGTTTCATTTTCCATATAAAACTGCCAAAGGCTGTAACAATTTGGTCGGTTTTAAAGTTGGTACGAGTGGGGTCCACAGTTCATTAATCCAAACTCCTATGATGTCCTATCCCCACCTTGGATAGCCCATGCACTGAATATCCTTTGTTGTCGGTTCCACTCTGTTCTGGCCATTACCCCCACTTTAATTTGATCAAATGAAGTTTTTACTGGATAAAGCTGTTAAACTTTGTGGTCCTTGAAGGGTTACTATTGTTTGGTATATTTAGCCTATCCCTTGTCCACTTCCTAATCTATCCACTTCCCAGGTGCTTATAGACTGCAAATATATACAGGCACACACACTGAGAGAGAGAGAGAGAGAGAGAGAGAGAGAGAGAGAGTCTCCTCAGATTCATGGTCATGGCATGTTTAGAATTGTAGAGTAGGACTCTGACGGTTGACCCATCGATGAGATTAAGGATCTGATGATGATGCAGATGATCATTTTGCTGTAGCAATTCTAACTGTGTGGCTGTCTTTGGATGGCTGCTTGTGGACCTTGTTGATGAGTGCAACATAGAACTACTTGTGAGATGAGTAGCTTGATGAACATTTTTCCTTGCCTGAATCGACCATTACATTTTAAATAAAAGGCATTTACGAGGTATATCCATGTTACTAGTGGAAACCCTTATTTTGTATTGCTTTTGAAGTAGAAGGAATAATGATAGGCAATTTTCTCGTGCATGCACACATATACATACATTGTTTTGCTCACTGTAATTAGGTTCTGCCCTCCCTCCCTCCCTCTCTCTGCCCACATGCGTGCGTGGGGAATGGACCACAGAAGACAGGTTGCTGTTATGACTATTGAGTCCTTGCAGCAGCTGACAGCCTCATCTTCCTTGATGAAAGGACGACTGAAGAGCTTTTGGGTTTGGGAGAGGATCTTGTCAGAAGCTTTTCTTTAATACATCAAACATATTCATGCAATAGGGAGATAGAAGGTATTTAATGTTCTTTGGCCATAGCTTTGTCTTCTGTCCTCTTATCTCTGATTCTAGGTCACATCTAGAAATGATCGCATTATATGGTAATGGGTGCTTGGGTTGGGTTCCATTGTTAATGTTTTTACATCTAGAAATGATCACATTCTATGTAGTTTTACTCCTTGTCGGTGGTTGCCATTGTTGATGTTTTTGTGTCATTGTCCATATTTAAATCCTAGCAGGTAAAATGCATACAAAGTAGCTACTGCAATGTACTTTTCTATTTGCTGATGATGTTTGGTGCATCCCCATGTACATAGGTGGAAGAGCTGCTCAAGAACTATGAGAACGTCTGCACCCTACGTGTGAGGATGCCCATCTCATCTGATCTATCGAACCCCCGCAACTTCATCACCAAAATTACCCGGTATGATAAAGTGGTTGACATTCCCAATTCCATGACGATATTGGACGAGCTTCTACCAATCTCCATTGAGATGGCAAAAAGGAATCTTACTGGAATATGGAACTTCACCAATCCTGGTGTGGTTAGCCATAATGAGATTTTGGAGATGTACCGGGACTACATAGACCCAAGCTTCTCATGGAAGAATTTTACTCTGGAGGAGCAGGCAAAGGTGATTGTTGCTCCAAGGAGCAACAATGAACTTGATGCCAGGAAACTGAAGGGAGAGTTCCCCGAGCTCCTGTCAATTAAAGAGTCACTCATTAAGTATGTTTTCAAGCCGAATCAGAAGGCCTCAATGTCTTGAGATTTCGGATTCTTGTTTCTATTTATTGATTGGCTTATGGAGTGGTGGATAGGCCATCATGACCAATTGATCTGAGCTCTCTTCTCAAGTGAGTTCCTCTTTCTTGTCATGCTTGGTAATCCCAATTTGGTATTTGATTTCTTTACGTATGAATAAAATAGTTTGAAGGTGGTGGGTATAATTGCCCTTTTTGTAGCTGAGGGTTTTATACCCTGTTGATGTACTATGTATATCATCATCAGAAAAACTTTTGCTTTTCCATGGCCATGAAATTGTTTATTGATCTGATGAGCAACTTCCTTTAGTTCTACTCTGAGAGAGGCTTGAAATATGCTTATGGAGTTTTATATCAGCAAGAAAATCATTTTTAAGTATGTGGAATAGAAAAACTATATGTATTTATTTTTGTTGTGCTTAATTGATGATGGTACTTTATGGACACATAAGCCGAACAAAAGAGAGAGTAGGGTCTCTTAATAAAAAGGTTAAAAAAAAAAATTACAAAACTGGATTCTTTTTCTTGATTGGTATAAACTATGTTTGTTGCACACCAAATTGTTTACAATTGTTTAATTGAAACGTGAATGATTATCTCCGAACAAAGTTGGTTGGGTTCCTCTTATAGAGAAAGCAAAGAAAACAATTTAATGGTCAAAAACCTCAATAGGCCATTTCTTAACTTTTAGACCGGAGGACCAGGAAACTATGCTCAAATATAGAGTAGTAATAAATAAATATAACATACTGTAAAAATAAAAACTATTTTTATACTGTTGCAATTGTCTCAAGATGTTTTCAGTTTTGGAAAAATTTTTGAAAATAGTGTGATGATGTTAGAGGTAAATATTGGGTCTGGTCCACCAGTTTCCACTGACTGGTCTGGTGTCCCAAAATTGTCGGTCTGGAATCTGGATCCTAATCTATTTATCCGTCGGTAGCCTCAGAAAACAAGGTCATAGGGAAATTTGGGCTGCTCACACTGGACGTTCTATATAATAACCCATTCCATGATCCAACTTGCGAGTACATTTCACGAAGGAACTTAATTAATACCAAAGACTCTTTCTTTTATACCCCTGAGGTTTTTATGATTTGTAAATAAACCTGTGATACATCAATTCTCTTTCATTTTAATACCTTTCATGTCCCCATAATCTTTTGTCTTAGGTATGTTTTTTTTAGTTAAATGACACTTTTGCCCATCTCATTGTCCCTTGGTGTTTTTTTTTTTTTTTTTTTAAAGCTTGAAAAATTGACTTTAATAGCAAAGAGTAGTCCTATGTAAATTCATTTTTATTAATACAGGACCCATTTCAATGAATTCAAATGGATCATAATGAAAATCAACACTTATACTTACAATTGGATATAACCTTTGCACAACCTGCCATTGGACTGATGAAAATTTTAAAATATATTATTAGGCTTCATGTGTATAAGAGAGTCGATGAGAGAGAGACCATTCAGATCTGGGATACAATAATTGGATCTTTGTAAAGAGAGACCATTCAGATCTGGTATACAATAATTGGATCTTTGTAAAGAATGACATAGTCATTCTTGTTTAAAGGATCATCAACAGGTCAAGCCCAGGTTGAGATTTCCAGTCCAAAAGCAATGGTCCTTAGCTTTTTACCTCAAATGTCAACCAACCCTACCTGACCTGGCCCCTTTCAATTTCTCCAGCCAAAGGAAACTTCCGCAAAATGATCCTAGTCCAACCCCACCACCACCCCAAAAAAAAAAAAAACTCTTCATACTGAAGAAAATGGCGCATTATTCTCCGGAGCAAACAGAGTTCTAACATTTTCCAGAGCATACAGAGTTCCAAATACTATTTAGATTGAATTTTTAGAAAAAAGCCAACTACTGCATGATTGTCACCATAAGCATCCACAAAGTAGCCTATCACATTCTACCAAAAAAAAAAAAAAAAAGTAGCCTATCACTAAAAACCTCGAGGTAACTCAGTTGGCCTAGGACCACAGGTTGCACCTGAAGGTTGAGGGTTCAAAATTGCACTACCACTGGGCCACAGGAGATTTAACCAGCTCCCCCGGGCCAGTTGAGATTATTCCGCCCAAAGGGCTGGGACACCCTCCAGTATTAAAAAAAAAAAAAAAAAAAGTTATCCTATTACAGGTTAGTTATCACACATGGGTGTTACCATCTACTAAATGGAACCCAGCAATCCGATAAGAAAAGGAAGTGTTACTATGAACGATCCCATTTCCTGTGCAATTTATCACCCAGGGATAACAACCCACTTTATTTTAGATGGGGCATTTGTGAAATGTAACTGCATTGCCAACACACTCATGGTTGAGTGGTGTTGGCACCTCTTTCACACACATGCCTAGAATCGATCCCTGGGTTCTCAAGTTAAAGTATCACTCGTAGACCAGTAGGCTAACATGGCAAAAAATAAAAAGGGTAACTGCGCTGCACCTCACCCTACTTTTACCTGCTAACATCGCATTGTACAGCAGCTTATGCGATAATGCAGATCAATGAGTGAAAGGGATGTAGCACAACGAAATAAGAGAGAACACAAGCACTAATAAAGAAAAATTAGGCCATCAACAAGACCATAGACTTCCAGAAATCATTACTACATTAAACGAATACAACACCTCGCATTAAGTAAACAATTGCTGCTAATCAAAAGGGTGTTCTGGCGGACAGGCACATGCATATGCTTCTAAATGTGTTACATAAAAGCAAAGCCATTCATCACCCCCTAAATATCCAATCACTCTTTACAAAGGCATAGTCAGTGGCCATTGAGCAGTGAACCATTCTCATGGCTGACCGCAGTGCTGCACTTATCGGTATCTCCAACCTTTTGGGCATAATATCGCCTGTACAGAGAGTCAACCTTAGTAAGATAGAATGTACCTCGAGCTAGTAAGCTCTTGTCTGAGCAGGTTACAAGATCCTTGGCCCCATAACGATGCTCCATCAGCTTCATTGTTTCAACAAATTTCTCAGGGGAAAACTGCGCAAGGAAACACAGATGTGACCATACGTTAGAAGGCCAAAAGAAAAGAAAAGGAGCATGATAAAAATGAAAAGAAAACAAGGCAACGTTCTAGTTGATATGTATATATTATATACAAACATATTCTATTGGTACCATGACTGGAACCCACAACCTCAAGGTTGGGATAGTGAGCACCTACAACTGTGCCATGGAAAACATTCTAGTTTATAAAGTGCATGACATAAAAATAGCTGCTTCTAGATTGACATGGACAGATGTCCACTCCAAAAAAAATAGCTCAGGACAGATGTACCAAATCCAGTCACAATAAATGAGAAAGGTGGCCTCATTTTTCCTATTTCAATATCCCAAGTTTCCATACCCTCAATCCTGAACATGCACTTCCAGATGGATATGCAACCTCCCGTCTAGTAGATATTACAGAAAAATGGTCTAGAAGCTACATTACCTTGATTTGGTATCTTAGAAATTTTAAATTTGTTTATTCTTTTTTCATGTACTTCATTCGACTATTTAGTATCATGTCATCCATGCAGTTCTTATACCTTAATAGCATGGGGCCTGTGTATGCACAAACCCATGCATTTTCTTGATTTGTATCAATGCAACCATATAGGCAAGTATGCATACATTGTATATTGCTTAATTTGTAATTGCCTCGTGATTTTCCCAATTCAAAAAACTGCTTACAGTAACATTCATGGAATAGCTAAATAACACATTCACAATAGAGCATACAGTCTGTAATATTCCAATGAACAACCATTAGAAAAAAAAAAAACCAATGAACTAAATTTCACTTAAGTAAAGCATTTTATAAAAGAAAAATCTAAGTAATGAGACGTACAACATGTCTAGAATCCAGCTTTTCAGAAACACTCAGCACACAAGCAATGTTTGATAAGCTGAAGGGATGTTGACCATCCCGGAGTCTGAATGAGAACATTGTGGAAGATAGACCACTGCCATATGAGAACATAACTACCCGTTTACCTCTCTGTAAACAAAATAACATTATGCAAATAACATTAGTGAGAGTCAAGCATACTATAAATTCAAAGCAGAAGATGAATATCTGAAAGATTACCAGAGCGCTAGGCTTGCCATCGAGAATGGATACAAATGCAGCATAAAGAGATGCAGTGTACATGTTGCCAACTTGTTTTGGTAACAAAGTTGATGGTTGTACTTTTGTATCGTAAAGGCCTTTTGCAACCAGCTGAGATACCTATAATACCATATCCACGTCAGCAGACAATTATTCCCAATGAGAATGCATGTGAGAGAGAGCTTGATTAAAATACAAAATGCAATTGAATCCAAAATTTTAGGACGCTGGACTGACCTTCTCAAGATCACGATTCTGATAACTTTCATCGCCAGACAAAGATGAAAATGGCTCTAATTTTTCCATTGCATCCTTCCCAACAGAGCTTATAAACAGAAGGAGAAACATAATTAGTTAGAACCACAAGAAAAACCAAATGTTGAAAGAATTGGCAAAAAGAAATATTCTGACAGGGCATATAATTAGCACTATCACAGGGCAAAGCACTTGGTGTGCCAATAGCATGGAGAACATATTCATATTGATGTATTGAATATCAGGCTGACAGGCTGTAAAATTGGAAGACAACTAAAATCGCAAATAGTGAATTGCAAAACAATTAGATTTCTAAAGTTCTTGTAGCAATTGTAGCCAAGGATCAAAATATCAGTTGTATTAGCAATGTTCAATCCAATAAACAGAAAACACCACCACTCACTTCAGTATCAGCCCAACCGCTGACTTCAGTATCAGCCCATATTGGCCGATAAAGGCTCGATATGGCCCATTATGGACCAATATGGGCATGAAACGTTGGGGGGCAACAAGCAACAATGCAGAGCCTTTGTTACTAAGATCCAAACGGAGGGTAAAACCAAGGACTAAGAAGCGGGCTTGGGACCCAACTCTGTTTGGGCAGAGTCCAAGTTGAGTCACCCAACTCAACCAAGTCACATGGGATTCAATCTAGTCGTGTCAAGTCCAATTTAGGGCTCACAAAAAACCAAAAACCGAAATTCCTAAAGCCCTAAAAACCCCGACATCCAGAACCCAATTGAATCTCTCACAATTAATCAAAAGGAAAAGAAAAAACTGATTCCGAAGGGACCACTGCCATAAGACCCTCACTGAATCCTCGGCACAGAGGAAGAGAAAGGTCCAACCACTCCTTTCCACATGGTTAGAGGCTAATACTTCTCTTATGTGGTTGTTGGATGAGTGTTGGTATAGGAGATTAGGAGGAGAAAAGAGGAAGGGAAAGGGAAGAAGAGACTTTGTGAAAAGTCCCATCAAGTCGGGTCTGAGTTACTATAGATCTGACATGTTAAGGGCCGAGTGCAAGTCTACTTTTAATCCTTGGGTAATACTGGATAAGTGATCCAAGACAATGGTGATACTTCAATCCATACCCTCACAATAAAATAAAATAAAATAACAATGCATCAACAATCCTCAGAATCAGGCTTATACAGTAATTATGTCTATTCAGACCTTATGCACTAATATCTCCGATCTCTATTAATGATTTATGATTATACGTTTATACCCTGTACCCTGTGGAAAATTGCTTATATTAATAGTGATGAGATTTTCATGAAAATGTTTGATCATTAGCATTTTATCAATTTTTAACTTAATATAACTGACAAACATGAATATATTTGAACAAATAGATCAATTGTGTAACTTTATAATCATACAGCGACACAGAACCTATATGACAATGCGGGGTCCGATATGCCCACCTATCTTTGTTATTAGGAGATTAAAACATTAAAGTATAGTTCAACAATCTCAGTTTTTTTAATACTTTTTTCATATTTTTAATTTCATTTTCATTACGCACCAATAACTAATACGTAACGCCACAACTGATGCATATTGCTTTGGCCGCTGGCCAATGCTCCCACTGCAACCAATATTCTAATAATTGATTATTGCCTTTTTTATATTGGTAACATGACTTGGACCCACAACCTCAAAGTTGCAATAGTGAGCACCTTCCACTATACCATGGGCTCTTATCCATAACCAATGTAGCCTTGAATTGCAATAGCTCCATCCCTGCTAATAGTATACTAACTTTCTTCTTCATACTTTCTTGTCTTTCTTTCTTTCTTTCTTTCTTGCCCAACCATCTCTTAGGACCTGAGCTACAGATTTTGTAAGGGCAGGTCTCAATTTATCCATCCCCATAAATCCAACAGTGGGGCACACCTTAAAAATCCAAACCTCTCAAAATCACTATTGTGTTTTATCATCAAAGAAAATTTACTCCAATCACACTCATGCCAATTTTTAGATTGATCAATGAGTATGTTCGATTGGAGAGATATTTTTTATAATATTATATAACATGGTGTGGCGGTTAGCAAAGATGGATTTCAAAGGAGGGCCATGCTGATAGATTTATAGTGATAAGCGCAGGAAGTCTCTAATATCAGATAGCTTTGAGGTTTATGTGATTATTAGAGATTAGATCCATTGGATGTTTGTGGCTATCAGATTTAAGGCCTCGAAATGGACGGTCAGATCAATCAAAACGTCCATCTCAAGGCCTTAAATCCAAAAGCTGCCAACATTTAATGGGCTTGATCCCTTCAGATGGGCCATCACAGTTGGGATATAATTAATTAATTTACTAGGAGTGATGGTCGGTAATCGTTTCCAATTAAAGAAGAAAAAATATAGAAAAAGCTTATACATTTTGTTTAAGAAATTACACTAAGCATCTCATGACTGATAAATGAACATAGGTTTCCAAGATATCTAAGAAATTTATCCACATTTTTACACACACAAGAAAGTAATAGATGGGAGAAGGCTTCACTGTTGATTACTACACAAGTTACACTAGGGGTAAACCCACATAAACTAAAATATTGGAACAAACAAAAACCTGGCATTCCTCAGAAAGTCATTGAAGTACAGCCGAGCAAAGCTTTTCTGAACAAGCTACAAAAACCAGTTCAACAAAGAAATTAACATAAATAAAAGTAGTTCCTTAATACAATTAACAATTGTTACTAATAATGAACAAATAAAACTTGATAAAATCAGCCAGCAGACTCGAGACTCAAGAATCAGCAAGCTCTAAAAAACTCATCAACTCAACCAAGTTTTCCAAAAGAAAAAGGTCAAAATACAACTCTATGACAGACATTTTTAAAAACTGGTGGTGGTTAATTCAGGAAAATAAAGAGATGAAATTACAGAAAAAATGATACCTTATTGTATGGAGAATGGAATGCAAAATAATCTGCATCAGAAATGGAAAACTGTTTTCCCTCCAATTTCTCGAACCTATGGAGAAAAGATAATGGAGTTTAGATACAATGGTGAGATAAAAATTGGAAGTAAAGAATGAGAATTCTAGCAAATTCAGTGCCAACTTACTTGCTACAAAACCGTCTGTAACAAGAATCAAGTGCCATGAGATAGCAAGTTTGTGAAAGCTTGCCATCAACAACCTATGCACAGGAATTTAAGATTAGGCATAAGAAGAGAGATCTTTCATAGCCAAACAAGCACCACCATTGATAATCTGAATGTTGGTGAGTAACACAAGTGAGAAAATTTCACCAATCTTTATTGTAAAGTTACTCACAAGTACCATTTCAGTGAAACGGGATAAATTCTCAAAAGTTGAGAACAGCGACCAATCAAGTGGATTAGAAGTAGGCATATTTGTTAGAGCAATAGGTTTTTATAAGAGTACTGGTGGATGTCTGAGGAAGGCAAGAGGGGCATTGTCTGAGGAAGTACGTTTCTTTTTTCTTTCTTTCTTTCTTTCTTTTTTTTTTCCTTGTTTCTTTTTTCAATGACAACATGACTTGAATCCACAACCTCATAATTGCATCAATGAGCACCTTCGAACTGAGCTACGGGCCATTCCAACCTTGCAGTTCTGATCTTCATGATGACTCGAGCTAAACAGGTCACAGAACTTTTGAAAAATGCTTAGAAATCTAATAAATTAAAACTGATGGTCTCTCTAGGGTGCTAGAGATGTAGATAACACCTTAAAAAATGATATAGTTGTGGAAAATTGGAGTAGTTGGGTGCCCCCAGAGGTCTGTACTGGAGATGGTGGAAAGTTGACCACGAAGTTCAATGCAAGATGAAGATTCTTTGGTCATTTGCTATACTGATAAAGAAAATAACATGAAAAAAAAAAAACCATTTGTTATGTTTTTGGGCCACTAGGAAAAATGATATTCAATAATTTTTTTAATTAAATTACAAGAGAAAGTTATGGAAGGGATTGATATGAACATCTCATCGAGCGCTCACAACCTTAAAAAATATATAAAAGAACACATAAAAAAAAAAAAAAAAGAGGAACCTAAATAGATTAAATGTGTGGAGATTTTAAGAAATTGGAGGAATATATGGTACTAGTGCTGGGGTTTATTATTAGTCATTGGGTGGCTATTTCCAGTAGTCCTTTCATTGCACCTTCTTCCTTTCTTTTGTGTAGTTGTGCTTTTGATTCTTTGGCTTGTTTCCTATCTTTGTTGAAAAATCATAATTTGTCAGAAAAAATAATTAATAAATTGTGGCGGACCTGGAAATCAAGTTGAAGAAAACAAGTAAAACCAAAATGGAGAAGTACAAAAAATAATTACTAGACAACCTACCAAATAATTTGAGGAGAGGGTGTCAACATCCTTGATGAAGAACTCCCTATGGAAACCATAAAATATCTACTCTTAATGAAGCATTCACTTAAAATTTGTGGATGCATCCTTTAGTAGAAACTGCACAAAGTTTTACCATAGCATTTTTAATTTTCATTTTATTTTTTTATTTTTTTTTTTATAAATGGTTTTCAATGACAGCTTCAACAAGATACAAGATCTTCCAACCTCCATGAGATCCCATCAGCTCATGCCTCTAATAATCTCTCTTTGTACAATCTCAATAAAGGACTTTCAAGAAGACCACATATAGTTTGTATATCTAAAGTATAGTACAGCGTAGAATGGAAAGGAAATAGATGAAAGGACGAACAGATGGAGACAACATACAAGTATCTGAAGAATTAACTAAAATGCTTATGCATATATTGCCATCATTTTAGATAAAAAAAAACAGAGACAAGCTTAGAATGGCACTGATTTCCTTTAAACACATTTGATTCAATCATTAAACTTCAATACATTCAAATATTTAATATAAAATAGCACTATAGGACCCATATATGAAATCTGGTGTCCGCTCGTACCCTTATATTGGGTCACAATTGGAAAAAGAAACATAACACTAGCATTTTTCCAAAATTCCTAATTTTTGGAGACATATATATATATATATATATATAGATATAACGTAGTACAAAGATCAAATTAAAATTCACATCATGCCAGATGTGAACCAGTATACCACAGCACCGTATCGCTTTTCCAGGCCAACTACGGTGCCCTTTGTGACAGATTTTAAATCATGAAGGGCAAGCACAAGTTGATGGCTAGAACCATGGCATATTTTATGTTCGTGAAGTGTAAGGCTCAGAAGGAGCATGCATGGCCAAGGACAACTTCAGATTAAGGAAAGAATCATATTAAATTTCATTCTGAAAGGATTATTCAACATTTCAATAGCTTTTTCAACTATATAGTACCGTACCAACATCTTCAAGATAAATTATAAAGTTGGAGGGCATAAGTTCTTGAAAATTGATAGCCATTTATTGTAGTTGCCCAGTGCGGACCATAACGGGTTCCATATGAAAGGACTCATTGAGCATTTCTATAGCTTTTGAAAACATAGTGAAGGCTACATAATCTACAAAACAGTTTATACAATTAGATTGCAGGCATGATTTCCACTTATTATACGTACAATGTGTGTCCTTTGGCAACTGTCTTAATGTTCAGCTTTGAACCGTCATTGCCATCAGCTAAATGAACCAGTCCATGGACTAATAAAGACAAACTACACTGAGAGACCTCTTCAGATTCAAAATACATTGAAATCCATTTTAAAAAAAATTTAAAAATAGAATGAAAAAGTACAAACAAACCTAGGAAGTAAAGCCACTAAAGACAACAGGTTATTGGCATAAGCACGCATCTAGAGGCATCACTAGCAAAATATGATAATGTAAGGTTTTGGGTGTTGGCAATTTTCATGGGCTCGAACAAAACTTGGTTCATTCAAATGTAATTTTCATTTTCTAGATTGGACTGCAAATTCCTCTTCTCGAAGAACAAAACAAAGTTGCAAGGCTCATCTCCAGAAACCAAGTCCAAGCCAAGACTTCAGAAAGCCAAGAGATTGAACTCTCTGAAGGAGAGTTCAAATGTTTGAATGGAAGGATCCCCAAGCCATTTTCCAGAAGAGGCCAGAGTTCGAACTCTCAGCATGAGAGTTTGAACGTTGATGGGATGCGAAGTCAGAGCCATTTTCCAGCAAGCTCAAGACTTCGAACTCTCATGCTAAGAGTTCGAACATTGCCTGCTAGAATTCTGAAGTTCGCTACAAGAGACTCAAGAGTTCGAACTCTTCATTTAGGAGTTCGAACTTTCACCCCAGTCCTGCAAAACCCTATCTTTTCACTATGTATAGGACTGTTATTTCAAAGCAAAGACATCTCTCGGAAGCTCAAGAAGAGGCTGCTGCACTTTTGGAAGAGAGATCATCTCTAGAGATTTCTTCATTCCGATCCAAGATTTCCATCTCTAGAGATCACATCTGCAATCTGTATTTCATTCCAGTCTCAGAGTTGCTTTGAGACGAAGATGGAGAGTCAAGCATGGGTGAAGATGAACAGCGGGTGGCTAGCAAGAGGTTATTGCAGTCCTTAGGTTGTGAGTCAATTGGGAAAGGGTTGTAAGTTCTCTTGTAATCTTCGTATTGATAGTGTTTGATCTCTTCACTAGACTGAGTTCCAAGACCCGTGGTTTTTTCCCTTGTTTGGGTTTTTCCACGTATATCGTTGTCTCTCTTGTGGTGATTGTTTTTCTTGCTTTTCTATGGTTGAATGTGTTGGTTGAATGTCATATTGATTGATCTGATTTAGGACCTTAAACCCTACATTGGGGTTTTCAAACCTTCAGATAACAATAATAATCATAAAGAAGGTTGAAAGAATGTCAGAAAATTGTTTAGTGATAATGAACATGAAATTTCAATGTGCATGGCAACAACCTGTTTCATCAATTTTCAGTTTATAAAAAGAAGAAACTATATTTAATAAGCTCATGTGGAAAATGTAAAACAGGAAGGAGAAAACACATTTGCCTGTACGGTGTAGAGAAGAATGAGCACCAAAACCATGATAAGTAAAAGTAGAACGCTTGGAAATATGAAATAAATAGACAGATTGCATTTTGATTCAACCATAGCTCAACTTTATCAACTAAATAGATAGAGAGCATTTTGACAAAACCATAACTCAAAAGGGGTCATTTCTGGAGATAATTATTCGAGACGAGACAAAATGTGAAATATGAGGTATGGGCAAAAGATTAAAGAAACAAACCGGGTATTCACTCGCAAGAATGGGCTTATAAAAGTCATAGACATGAGCCATGTGAGTCCCTCTAAGCTTGCTTTCAAATGCTATAGGAGCATTTGGTCCAATCAACATTGCAATGGCAGCTGCACCACCAGTCGGACGGGCTGGTCCTTCTGCATAGACCTTAAAAACAAAAGAAGCAATTGATGAACAAAATGTGCCTTTATTTCAGGGAAAAACTATTGATGATAGCTCTTTATGCAGAGGTTGTTTGACCCAAGAACTATTTTTTTATCGGTAAAACATATATTTATTTCACCCATGCATTAACATAATCACTAGTTAGAGTATATGAGCAAGATGGTCTTCAATGAACTAGTGCCCATCCAAAGTTAAAATATAATGTGTGAAGAATGATACCGCACTGTCAGTGCAGACAACAAGACCATAGCGTCCATCCCAAGAGCTACTCTCTACCCAATTCACACAGTTGAATAATGCTGCAGTTCCACCGTAGCATGCATTTGTTGAGTCAACTCCTTCAATGTCAGTATTCCCATGCTCCTGCATGTTATTCATGAGAGTAAGCTTACTAGAAACAAAAAGTCAAATAAAACAAAAATAATGAAATCAGCGAACAAGTAAAAAACAAAAGAATCATAAGGAAAAATATTGAACAAAATGATTGTCAATGAGTATCATGATTGAACCCAAAAAAGGCCATCATTTCACAAGGACATGTGACAAAAGAAGATGTTGACACCTTTTGTAATTTACATGGGAATTAACTTTATGGGTCCTATTGATGGCATAAACGTGAAATGTGCATCAATTTTACTAGGACAAAAATGTAGGACCAAATGAAGAAGAAGAAACCTGAAAGATTTGCATCAGCCAAGTCTTTATGGATTTGCTCTTGTCGATGACAGTCTCGCTTCCTACTTCAAGGCGACCAATAAGTCTTGGATCAACCCCATATTTCTTGAGAAGGGAAGTAACAACTGTCAAGCTGAACCAAACTTTGCGTCAAAAATAAAAAATAAAAAATAAGGAAAACTTCAACAGAATAAATAGGAATACAGGTAGCTCCCCAAACTAAACAGGTTAACACAAACATCAAAATTGGAATTTTTCATATTGACTTTTGGACTTTCGAGAACAAGGTTCAAAATACCAGTAACAATAGCTGCATTACTAGCCAAAACTGTAGCAACCATACCCATTGATACATGTAGAGTACTGAATATTGATCCATACTGGAGTAGATTTTGTAATAAAAGAAACTGACAGAATATTAAAAAAAAAACTAAATATTGGAAATAGTAGATTTTTTTTATGTTGTAGATTTTCAAACTGTATTTACTTGTGCATCAGGCCCCATAATACATACCTAACTCTCTGTCTATCCTGACTTGTTGAGCATGACACAGATGACACAAGGTTGATAAAAACTGGTGCCACAGACGAGCTTTAACTTTTAAAAAAGAATTAAATTTCAGCTGTGATAATGTTAACAAGTCTAGATATTTTGTAAGAGTCCTGAAGTAGAAAAGAAACATAAGTCATGTTGTAAAAAAGCTGAATGCATAAAATATGAAAAAGTAAAAAAAAACTGATTATACAAAACAAGGGGAGAATAAAAATAAAAAAAAAAGGTCCACAGAGTGCACCTGCAATATGACTCCATGCCTCTATCACACAAGTCATGACACATGAGGGGTCACAACAAGAAAATATAAAAGAAGCATATTGTGTATGTATAAGGTAATAGTGTAAAAAATAAAAGAAACTGGAGTCGCATTTTTTTAAAAATTTTAAAAAATTAAAAATTAAAATATGAAAAAATAAATTTAGCTCAATACAAATGACATATATATATATGAATTTTAAAAAATATATATAATATATAAAAGAATTTTAAAAAAATACATAATATTCATATACCATCTGACTACTTGTGTAAGTGTAGATCTATGTCATTCAAACTTCAAATCCACATGTTAATGAAAATTCCAAGGAAAATGAGGAACTTTAGAAGTAATTAAAAAAAAAAAAAAAAATTAGAGAGCCACAAAAAAGGCTAAGTCAAGCAAGAACATGCAAATCACCCCAGCATATTCAAAATTTGGTCCTCACTTCAGTTTTAATTTGAATGGAGTAAAATCTAACAAAAATTTCAAAGAAACTTAAATTTTTGAATCTTACAAGATTTTTCCCCTCACTTATCATATATTTTTTTAATCGGTAATGAGTGTCAGTAACATTTCCCCTTGCCACATTGACTCCATGCCACTTCATCAAAAGAAGGGAGATACTGTAGAGGAAGAGTGTCAATAATAGGGCCACATATCAAGAATCTAGAATAACTTCCAATTGTGAGAGAAACACAAAAACTGTAGAGGAAGACTGTGAATAATAGGGCCACATACTAAGAATCTAGAATAACTTCCAATTGTGAGTTCACGGATCACTTTGTGCTTCTTTCACCTAAATATAAGGATTGACTTAGGAAAAATTATCTGCAAGTTTACTCGCAGAAAATTTAAAAGGGAGTAAATTATTGAGAAAAATGGATTTGGAAAACAGTACCATCATGTATCGGTCATTTTGGTGAATTTAGAACTCTTATTCAAGAATAAAACAGTTTACCACTCAGGTAGTTAAGGATAACTCAGACAGGCCTTGAGTTCACAACTTCTACAGAATGGTTAAATTAATGGAAAGTTGAGGAAGAGATGAGTGTTCTAAACCTCATCGAAATAACATCTTCCAACTCTGTACAGAAAGCCATGCAATCCTGCCCAAGCCCAATAGTGTATTTGCCTTTACTTGCACCATCATGAGCTTCCAGGGCTTCCTATTGTTGCAGAGGAAAAGGAAAATATAAATAACTTAATAGAAAGGCAACCCAATTCCTGTTGTTTAAACAGCCAAATGCATATGTATAACTAGGAAAAAGAGATTTACAGCAATGCAAAATCATTTATGAGGCAAACCTTACTGTCAGGTAGATTGACAGATCAATTTGATTCATCAATATGAAACATAATGATTTGTAGATCAGCAAACACACCAATGCGTAAATGACAATGACAACATGCATAATCAAATGAAGAAATGCCCACTATTAAAAATTCACCAAGTATGTTCACACACAACTAGAACTTATTTCCATAGTAAAGAGACGGAAGAATTTTAAACAAAGCATCACTAGCACAACCACCAAGAAATTCTTAGAACCACATTGCAAGTCAACTATGCAATCATGCCACAAATTACATCAGGGACACAAGTGAAACAACATCAGTGGTATGGATACTGTAGATGAGGTGTTCTTTTTTTTTTTTTTCTTTTTTTTTTTTTAATGCAACTGACCAAATACAGAGTATGCATTATTCCTGTTATTCATGCAACTGACAAAATTCAAGCACGGTAATTGAAAAGCGCACCATACCAATAATCAAGGTCCCAACCCTTCAGCAAACAGGTCCACATCCTGAACCTCCAGAAACTATACATTTCCTAATTCAACTTACGCTATGCAGGAAAAGTACTCCTTCCTGGTGCTCTAGTTCTTTACCAAATTCGGGACAGAAGCCTTCAACTTTAATTAGCAGCTTACAAATAGATGGGTGCAAAACATATAAAATTATCTAAAAAAGTGGAAGATATGGAGAAGATACATTTGATTCTCAAACCTCTAATTCTTCAAAGGCCCCCTTGCCAATAAAAATTAAAAAAAAAAAAAAAAACTTTAGGTGCCCCTTTCCACAGATTTACAGTTGGGCCATCACTTCCAACTCTCTGAATCATTGGAACACAAGCCACATGCATGTAATTGTTGGCTCTAGGAAGGGTGCTTTCCCTTAAGTATAGGATGCTATATATATCCTCTAATAGTAAAGCCAGGGGCTTTCAATTCTCTGCAGTTATTCATTTAATTCTAGAAGACAAAGATGAAAAATCTTTTCCATCAACACAAACAACAATAATTCTACAATCCAGGAATGATCAAGTTCTGTAAGGCATACACATTACAAAAACCATTATTATGAACTTGGGATATAGACAATCATCCCTAAATCAATGGTTCATTCATTCTTTCCTGATTGCTTATCTACATGAGAAAGCTGCATCGAACATTCATTTCAGCAAGAGGCAAAGAACATTTATTGGCAGTAGCATCTGATAAACATCTAGATTATGCAAAACCCAGTCCACATATAAAACAGAACTATAAAATGTCAAACAATCACCGAAGTTTCATAATCAAACATCCAGTTCCGATACTAATCTCATCCAAACGCGCCCTACCTACAAAACCAAAACGAAATCTCCCAAAACAAAACAGAAAAAAAATCAAACAAAACCTCAACACCACCAGCACACCAACTCCAAACCCTACATTCACATAACCAACCCAACACAAAAACAGAAGAAACTCATGAAACATAAAGATCGATCTCTCTGTTTTCAAACCACCACTAACAAAAGCACGAAATCCATGAAATGCACGCGTGAATTCCTCAAGAACAAAAAAAAAAAGAAACAGATCAATGCAGAAATCGAAGAAGAGCAGTTGCCTGATCGACGCATGTGCGAGGAAAGTAGATATCCATGGCGAGAATCCCGACATCCTTCTGCAGCGACCCCATTTCTACTTAGCCTTTTGACTCAAAGAACCCAAGATCTGATTTTTATTCTCTCTCTCTCTCTCTCTCTCTCTCTGCTGCTGCTGCTGAGAAGAAGGAGAGAGAGCAAGAGGGATCGAAAGAGAGAATTCGCAAAAGCAGTAGCAGACGCACACGTATACAGTCAGAGGATGGAGAGGAGGGAAGGCAAGAAATGCAGCGGAGAGCTCAGTAAGAGAATGGGACGAAATATTTATATAGAGAGAGTTGTGAAATGTGGACACGGTTATTCACGTTTTTTACATTCACTGCCATTTGCCCTTTTTGCTGTTTGTAGTTACTTTTACAGAGGTTAATGAGGACACGTGGCATTTGGATAGTGGGATTAATTGCATTTTTACAGCTAGGTTAAGAGAGAATCCAATGAAAATTTAGGGATTTCAAACTATTTACTGTTTTATTTGTACTATTTTTTACAGTTCAGGTTCGATCACGAAAGACAGGTGTGTGGATTATTTACTTTGAAAACAACCACCTTAACATGGGGCACATCGATGGATCGGCTAAAAATAAAGAGGACGCACGAGCCTATTTGATATCACCGTGAGAATGTTTCATTCTGAAAATGAAAATAAAAAAGACTTATTTGGGACTTACGCTAAGAGATAGAGGGATGAGGGAGATATAGGGAATTTTCTAGATGTTTAAAAAGGAAGAGAAAGAAAATGTATTCTTATATTTTCCATTTAATAGAAACGTAGAAATGTTTTTAAGAAATGATAAACGAGTATTTTCTCGACCCAAAAAGGCTCCAACTAAAAAAGTAAGACCCCCGTTTACTTATACTTGAAGCTCTAATTGTAATCAAATACGAAATGCAATTAGAGGTTTATCAAACACTCTAAAAGATAAATAAGCCCTAAAACATTTAGAATTTTCAAATGCCCATGTTTCAATGTCTAATGCCTACTGCCAGTGCCAATTCAGGGAGAGAAAGCATCTATGAAAGAATTGGATTAATCATGAGTGGGCCCCATGTGGATGTGATTTCATCCTAGGGATGTGTCATGGTCCTTGCAGTCTCCAGACCTGCCTTTGCCAAATACATAGCACCAAATCTTCAAGAGATCTTCAAGAGGGTACTTAAATCAAATGATAAACCAAATAGGCATCATTGGGCGAATTTCACTTTTTTGAGAGTAAAGGTGCTTCAATGTGCTATTGTACTTACCAAATTTAGAAGATGTGAATGCATTTAATTCCCAGTTACCTTGATTCAAGCCAGCCATGCGTTTAGCATGCTCAATCATTATCTCTCTAATCAGAGAACAGCTGCTGCAACTTGTAAGAGCAGTGTTAACAAGGTTAAATCTGCTGCCACTATTTGCATGATTGCCTTTGCCAATATGTATTTTTTTTTTTACCAGAGTGCATAAAAGGTACAAAATATGTACTACAGGGACAAATGGAGTGCCTGTTCAACCATTAAAAATATAGGCCCCATTATAGAGGCCTTTACTGGAAGATTTCACACATTGAATTTGGATATCTGTTCATTTATTTACCAAAATCCAGTAGTTGTTGAGGACTCGCTTCATTTTTAATTTAACACATCAGGGATGAAAAGCTTCTGGTTTTATATATCTATGGCATTTCTTTATCAGAATTTTAAGAAATCATGTACAGGGGAATTTCAAATTCTCCAAAAGCCATCTCCTTTGGTGGAATTTTTGAAATTCTAACAAAAAGTATAAAGAGTGAAAGAATTCCTGAAATTCCTGAATTTTCAACTCCTTCGTGAAAATTTTAGATAATCAAGTACAAAGTAGGGTTAAGGAAATCCAAGTATCTTAGAAGCAGGCCATAATCTCTTGTGCCATGTGCGTTGGGCATGTGCGTGATGAAACTAAAAGGGGCCCACACTTATTCATCATGTCTGTGTACTGATTGCTTTTATCTTACGTGGCCACTTCACATCTGTCATCTGTCAAAAGTGCCACCTTGGTTTCAACTTTTGGTTTCAAAAATGGGCTCTACAGCCTGACAAAACATGAAAGCCAGAATCCATGTTGGACAAAAGGTCGAAACAATACACGACCGACAAGTTCATCGATGGGCCTTTTTCGTTTAGTCCTCAGACAAGAACAGTAAAAAAGGATGATAAAAAAGTGACTGATCTGGAAAGTTTGGAGAGGAGACTCAAGACTAGTTCATCTAAATGTTGATTACCAAAAACCTCCTTTCTTTTCTATTTTGACAGGAGAATTCATCTCCAATCCATCAAAGTCATTTTTATCCCTCATTACCCACCTCCATGAGACATTAATTTAGGACTATCGTAATTTCTACAAGACTAAATTCTACTTTGGCCTATTTTTGAGAAAAAAGTAACAGCCAAGTGGTCGGGACTTGGGAGTCTAGTTGGCATCCAATTAATCACTGTATCTTTGGATCCTCTCTATCTCGCATGTACAAGTGGCGAACTGTTCTTTCGACGGTTTGTGTCGGTGAGGGTTGGACCCCAACCACAAATTTTTTTTTAAAAAATGGGGGGCTGCGCAGGCCCCAACCACAAATTAAAAAATAAGTAAGGAGTTTTAGAAGTCAAAGAAATTTGGGCACATTATTTGAATGATGGCATGCCATCATCAATATATGAGGTCCCATACTGATGACAGAGAATTCTTTTAAAGCCCCCAACTAGAAAATCAATATAGGAAGTTATTATATAGACCATATCAGTCAAATTATCCTTCTGCTTTGATTGGGAAATACTAAGCATCTAAGATTCGAAATTAAGATCAGTGTCATCATCTCTAGTGACCCCATGGGCATCGTCTCACGTGCCATTAAAAATAATACAATTTCATGGACTTGGCAAATGGCAAGTATAGTCACATGGGAAATTCTATATGCGCTCCTTATTTTGCTGAGCCACCCACCTTTTTGAAAAAAAAAAAAAAAATTATTGTTGATAAAGGAATGTGGGTGTGCCCAGCAAAATAGGTGGGTGCATATGGAATTTCCCTAGTCACATTGACATGCCCCACAGCCTGACACTCTTCAAGTGAGCGGTTGGTTCCTTGGTGGCTTATGGGGCTTGGGTCCCATGATTTAAAACTAAAAATTTTCTTTTAGGGTTCCCATCTTGTAACTTGATTATGTATATTTAGAAGTCTCTGTGGTATTGAAATTTAGACCTGGTACCTTGCTTTTAAAAGTAACTAAAGAAAGATCCGTGGGTCAAAAATCAAAATCTATAAATGAAATGGCAAAATATCCATTCACGAAAAAAAAATAGTCTTTTAACTCGATGGTTGGGTGGCAATTCTTAATCCGAACAACGAACTCAACCTAGATCGAGTTTGCCCCCTGTAATTCAGAGTTCAGGGCTCACCCTTTTTATTATTGAGTTTGTTCTTATTGACATTTTTGACTTGATTAATAAGTGGGTTGATTCCATTTTATCTTTCGACCTGCCAATGCCTAATTTGAGTACTTGCATTGATGTCCTATCCTAATCAAAAGCCGGTCTTTTTATGAAAGATTCAAGTTGACCAAGGATAACCACACTTAAATTGTTCAAATGGTTCGGAAGTCAAATAATAAGTTGGATGTCCCCGCTTCAAATCGTTTGGAGCCTTACCTAATACACAGTGATGCTGAATGGTGTTGTGTATCTAGTTCCACGTCATAAAAAAAAAAGGAGTTGACCAAGGACGTAAATGAGTCGGGTTCATGGTGGATTCGGACCAAAAGTTGATTTAATTGATATGTTTGAACTGATTTAGGGATGTAGATGGGTTTTAGTTAGATTGTGAATTCACTTATCTCATGCTTCCAGATGAGTGAGACGCTAAAGATAATCTAGATTCCAATTAATGCGCGACACTCTCTAAATTGTTCTTTATATATAATAAAGTAATAGGGAGGGAGAATGTAGAGAGTTCAACCTAAGCAACACAAGAATCAAATTCTCCTTTCAAAAAATATACACAAGAAGCATAGAGTGATTTAAAGTGCCATGTCACCTTTCTAATCTTCCTCTCCTAAGATCTCTCATTTAAAGTGTTACCTCCCCTAAAATCTCACCTCATGGTTGAAGTTTGAAACGAGGAAACCCAAGAATATTAGAATTCACCCGGAGTCACACCTTCAACGTCCCATTACCCATACTCAATTTTTGATGGGCTCATGAAGTTTCGAAGGAGATGATTAAGCTCTAAATCAAACGGTGCTACCAACTGATCAATTAGGAATATTTTGTGTATATCCTAATAAAAATATGACTACAATTGATGTGGGGTCAATATCAATATCAAACAGCCAAACTAGAACCTTTAGATTCGACAAAACAACTATCAAATTCACTCCAACAACCTGGATATAATCGTTCCAACATTCTTGGACAACAGGGGAGGCCTGCAGGCATTTCTTGTCAATAAAGTTTTTTTAAGTCATGCATGCATCTATGGGAGGACTTAAGACAATTCTCCTTGGAATTTACTTCTTAGAATCTTGAAGGGGAATATTCATATATATAAAACTTCTTAGAATTTACTTAAAACTTACTCCTTTTTTTTTTTGGTATAAATGATAAGGAAGACCGTGAGTCGGTGGGCCACACAGGTCATCACAGGGCAGGTCATCATCACATGTCAAGTATACATGGCAGTTTGAGAAGATTGACCAAAAGACAAGGTATCACAGCAGTCCAATCAGACTCAAAATAATAGAGAAAACAATCATCAAATATATGAAATGGGTATGAAATTCACATCATGATTGATTGGACAACTAAAAGATTGATTGGGCGTAAATGGAGCTGGTATTGCTCTGATACTAAGAGAAGAAAACTAAGAAAATGGATAATCAAAGGTGTGGGGCCCCATTCCTTGTGGACCCTCGTTTTGAGTTGAATATTATAAATTATAGTATATGTTATCTAATTATGCTAATTTATAGGAATTAGTAATGAGTATTTTCTTAAGTTATTAGTCCTTTTTCTAGGATTTAGTCTCTTTTGTGTTTTAGAAATTCTATAGGGTGTCAATTGTGATTATAGGAGTTTGTTAGTTAGTTAAAGGCCTTAGCTAGTAATTAAAACTAATAGGATGGGCTTCCACTTAAGGAATAATCTAATTTTCTTAAAAATGACCCAAATACCCATGTACATCTTCATTTTCTAGTAGACTAGGGAGGACACTTTGGTAATTAGGCACCTGACACAAACTATAAAACTAACCCTCCCCTCCAAACGAATCCCATGTTCTCTCTCATTTCCCTCTCTTTTCTCTCTTCTCTCTCATTTTCCCTCCCTTTCTCTCTCTTGAAACCCTAGATCTAGACTCCTGGCAAAAAGAAAAAGGAGAATATCTACAAGTTCCAGCTATCATCTTCCCTAGGAACCTTTTCTATCTTATAGATTTCTTTACTCCCTACAAGGAAAGGTATTTCTCTTCTTCTAATTCAATTTTCCTAGAAATCTCTTTCTCTCTCTTGATTTCTTTCCTTATTGCAATTCTCTTGTGGTTTTGGGATTTGGTGTTAGAGATCTCTTCAGATCTGCCGTTTTGGGATTGATTGAGTGATTGGAAGACCTTAGTAGCTTATCTTCTAATTGGAGCTTGAATTTCTCTTTTACTTATCATTTTCCTTTGCAATTGGATTAGAGGTAAGTGCAATATACCTATTTAGCATAGAATGCATGTTTTCCTACTGTCGATTTTGTAATTTCAATTCAATTGATGATTGATTGCTTAGATCTACATTTTGAGTTTGTTTTCATTGTTTTTGGTCATTGATGAATGAGATTCTCTCATTTGGAAGGTCAATGGCCCAATTGAAGATGGTTTGATGGTGATTGAAGTGTTTTGATGTTTGTATATGCTTCTATGATGGATGGACGAGATTGGATGAGATTTGGATGGAAATTGGATGGAAGGAATGAAAATCCAGAAATTTGGAATTGTTGTAGAATTGTGTGTACTCGGTCGACTGGACTGTAGTCGAGTCGACTAAGGACACTATAATTTCATAAAAACAAGTCCCATCTAATGTTTCTGGGAAATTTACAGAGCCAGTGTATGCGGTTGACCCCACCTTGTGCTCGGTCGACTAGATACACTGCGGACCCTTGACTACACCAATGAGCCCGGTTGACCCGACCTTGTTCCTGGTCGACTGGATACATTGAGAATACCAGGGCTTAAGATTTGGCCTGGGTACTGCTTGACTCAGGTATGCCTGTGTATCCGGTTGATCGGCTGGCCACCCGGTTGACTGGATACATTGGAAATCCCAAAATCCAAGTCAAGTTTCAGCCCTGATCCCTATGTAGCAGGTCGACATGCCACACTGCAGGCAGCAAGTTCTGGGCTCAGCCTCTATTTCGTGTTTGATCTGTTGTGGGTAGGGCTGTCAATCCGGCCCTTTCACAAGGGGGCTCAGCCCGGCCCGGCTCGCAAAAGCCCTCAAAGCGAGGCCTTCTTTTTTGTCCTAAAGCCCAAGGGTAGGGTAGGGCCCGATTTTGAAAAGCCCGCAATATTGAGGGCCGAGCTAGGGCTTGACTTTTCCAACCCGAGGGGCTCGGCTCGGCCCGCAGTTTATTAAGTATTAATATAAAATATATATAATACATGATATATTTATAATATATCTAAGCAACTTGGGCCTTTTGAGAATTTGTAAGACCCAGGCCCAACTAAGCCTTTCCTTTTCTCTATTTACAGCAATCAGAAATTATTTAAATGCCTAGCCCACAATGCCATAAACAGTCACTTATTTGGGCATTTTAGACTTTTATTAAAAAGTCGTACTTACCCTACATGGGGTAAACTGCAGTGGTTATATTGAGAGGAAATGTGGTCTTTTGATCCTAAAAACATGTCTTTCTATAAGATCTCTTTCTTCATCGTTGGGTAAACCTCACAAAACCAAAGTTCAAAGCAACCTCTTCTCATTTTCAATCTCTCCCGCTCTGATCTTGAAGTTGCTATTAATCTTGCTATCAAAAGTCACTGCGCTCAGCATTTTGCTCAAAAAGATCAAGTATTTGGGATCATTTTGAACAATTGAAAGTTCTAAAAAAAACAAAAAGATGGAACTCAAAAAGAATGTCGTGTTGTTGAGTGTATGTATTGTAAGAAACAACTAAATAATGATAAAAAAGATGGAATAACTCACATAACTAGACACTTTAATAAATCATGTACCAAGAGACCTAGACTTAATACAAACCAACAATTATTGTGTAAGGCTTTTGCCACAGCCAATGATGCCTCAGTTATTCATAAATTTGACCAAAAACAATGTAGATGGGAAGCCGGTGGTTATGTAAGAAAATTTTATTTTCTTTAAAAAAAATTTCCTCCTTTTGGCTTACCTCGGCCCGGCCCAGGCCCGACCCTTTGACATCCCTAGTTGTGGGGCGTATTGATCATCCAAATGGACTTCTATTAACGTGCCAAGCATGAGTCAATGATGTAACTCAACCTTGACTCATGGGGGCTACTAAAGTATGGTCTAGTGTATTGATTGGACTTCGATTCGATTCTTAAACATTGTCGAAGATGGCTGTAACTTCTGAAGCACCAAAATACACTTCATTGGCATCTGAAACTTCATTTAGGAATCAAATTGATTGGACATGGACCTGGATGTGAAAGGGGGCCATTACTTAGTTTGAACCTTTGCTATTTCCCTTAATTTGCTTGGTTTTGGAGACTTATTATACTTGGTTCTTTACTATCACTCTTGCATTCTTTCTATTGTTAATATCTGTTAATTAAATGGAAATTGGATGACCTAAACCTAGTATTAACCTAGTGGCGACCTGATATTGTAAATTGGTGATTAATGACCTATGTCTGTGACTAAGCGGGCCATCATATGGCCTAAGAATGGATAGATGTGATACCTTAGATTGAAGAGGTTGGATATTGTGGACTTGTGACCCATTTACGAATGGGATTGGACTGAACTTGGATATTATACTTGGACTGTTTTGGGACTAAGGCCATGACATTGGTGGGCCTTAGGATGGATTCGATGATGGACTTGGACTTGGATTGTATTTATGGATTAGACATATACCTTAGACCTCTTATGGACTTGATAAGACCTTACTCGCGCAATGCGAGCCCAAACAGACACAGACTTTACTTGTTTCCTTGAGTCGGCATTAAGATTCACTCAGTTGTTATAAGCTTAGCATTTGGACTGATCATCATTGGTAAGAGCTATATTGGTTATGGTTTAGAGCTATCATGCATGATGAGGTATGACTAGACGGATGGTGTGATACCGGTTCCGGTCTACTGAGTATGAGGGTGTTGATATTGATGTTGTTATTATTGGTGGGGCCATCATCCTTTGCATTGTTACTTTACTTTCCCCGCCGCGACTGTTTATAGTATGGGAGGGCTGCGGCATAATATCCTGCGGTGTCCAACTTGTGTGAATATGCTGCGTTGATGTATGGTTAGAATAGATACTTTACCTTTAGTATGATTCTATTTGTTATATCTTGCTCGATTGCCTAACATTTATACCGTTGTTAATCTTATCATGATATGATTGTCTCTATTCCCTTTGATGCATACATCCTATGTTATTTGTATACTTTGCCTTGCTAGATCCTTAGATCTGACTCATTATTGGTGCTTAGGTATTGACCCCGATCTTGAGGACGATGCGACCGTTGAGGCGCCTGCAGCTGGAGACTACGGATGGGGATCGGCCGACTTGGAGGATAGAGTGCCTGCATAGGGGGTTTGAGTGCACTTATTTTGGGGATTTAGAGATTTTGTTGTGAGTAGAAAGATAGACTGATATATACATTTTATTCATATTTTGAGATTTAGGCTGGAATTCAGCCCTGCTATATTACATATGAAAATTATATTTATATAATTTTAAAAATAAAAAAATGATATATTTGTTTGTTTTAGATTTATGTCTTTTCTCATTTTGTATCTCTAAAGATTGCCTTAAACTAAATATAGCTTTATTTTTGGGCTCGGGCTATGCATGGCCATGCGTTACTAGTTAAATAAAAAACTATAGACAGTACACATTCATGAAGAGGAGAGGGATAGCGAAGTCCAATCTATTAGATTTGGGAAGACACCCTTAAACTCAATTTATTTGCACAGTACAAATCATTCTCATAATATCAATTTGAAAAACAAACCCTTCTATGCCTTTTACCCAAATAAAAAAACCTTCTATGCTAGCCATCATAAGGGTCGGTGAATTGTCTGGGACCTAAAGTCACAAATATTATAAAAAATGGATACATTGACAAAGGCATATTAATCGATGATAGCAAAATGGGGGTCTTTTAAAGAACGAAATAATGTTGATAGCAATGTTATATAAGTATTTTGGTAATTGGCACGACTTCTTTGGCGGTAATGTTTCCTATCATTAAAGAGAGATTTTAGGAATTAAGATTTGAATTCAAAAAGATAATTTACATAATTGAATTTGTTTAAGGGAAATATCATAAGTTTGAGAGCAAAATTTTAGGAGATTCAAACTTATCAAATGGATAACTTTCTAGTTTAGCAGTTTGGAGATGGCCCATGCATGTCGAAGTGTTGTATTTTTTTTTTTTTTTTATTTTTTTTGAAAGGAGAGTTTCCTACCTACCTACATGGCAAAACGAATCATATTGCTTTAATATATATGACTAGCAACAAACACCCCGTGCTTAGCCCTGGCCCAAAACTGAGAATATATTTAAAATTAAAGTAAGAAAAAAGATATTATTTAATTGAAATAAAGAGTATCATATAGAATTATATTTTATTATTATTTTCAATTTTCTTATTCGTGGAAAAAAAAGAATAAAAAAATAACTGATAAAGTTTTTGGCACTAAACATTAATGATTATCGATGACATTTGGAATTTAATATATATATATAACTCCAACTCCTTCCTAAATTCAGTCCGAAGGAGTACATTTCTTTTATTATAAAATCTAGCGATGTCTCAAAGAAGAAATTAGCATTATCAATAATATGCATTCGCAAATGCATATTATTTTCTTTTTGGGCCTATTATTTTCTATGGATCAATAGCATGTGATAGGCCACTTCAAGTATACTTCAAGCTTTTTGTGAAGTGAAATCTCTGTATGGGGCTTAGGGTTATAAGTTTTTTATGTGATTAATGGCATATGGTGGGCCACTTCAATTAGGCTTCATGCCTTTGTGAAGTAGCAATCTCACATGTGAGGCATGCAGTGCCAGCCGTGTAGCCAATTAGAAACTAAAATGCGTGGAAACTAACAACAATTGCATACTAATAATTATGTGGGGCCCACCTTATAGATTTCAATCACATATATGGTTCATATGCTCCTAGTGAATGTAGGCGTGGGCCCTGATCTGAGCTTATTTTGTCAAGTAATAAATAGCTAACAACAATTGCATACCAATAATTATGTAGGGCTCACCTTGTGGATCTCAATCAAGTGTATGGTCCATATGCTCCTAGTGAATGCAGGCATGCATCGGGGTGGTCCCTGATCTGAGCTCATTTTGTCAAGTAATAAATAGGAATAGACTCAAGGGTTAAAATCATAATGATAAGAGGATTGGTTAGACAGATTTTAGGAAGGATTAAGATTAAAGAGTGATTTGAGGATTAAGATAAGAAGATAGAATGGAAAAGTTAGGAAAAGAGAGTTTTTAGGGGAAGTTAGAAGGATTTTAGAAATGTAAGTTTAGGAAACCATAATCTTAATTTAAATTGAGAGATTTAGGGAGGAGATTTGGGAGGTGTAGTGGCCCACATTAAACCCAAAGTTTTTGTGTGATTTTTCTAAGTATTTTTCTTAAAGCAAAATTCACCTATTGATGACGTGGCACCCCTCACTGCCCTCCTCCCCCTTTGCTTTAATATATATAATTGTAAAAGCTAACAAAGTGAGGAAGAAATAATTTTGGATGTGGTCCTACCTAAAAAGAAGAAGACATTATATTTAGGGGTGAGGTACATGAGATGATGAGAAGATCTCCTTATAAATAAGGGCCAATAAAAAACCATCCTGGTCAAATCATGATGGCCCTTGATTTAATAGTCTTAAAATTTAGTAGTCTTTTAACCATAAATTTCTTTAAAATTATATCCAACGGTGCATAAAGGTTTGATGATAGTGAAATTGGGCCTAGTGCTGGATGAGAGTGAAAAATGGCAGGTACTAACCAAAGGTGGGCCCAAGTAGGCCTCACGAAGTGGGACTGCAGAAAAACACTTCTCCTTTCTCTCCTCTATTTGCATAACCACACCTCTCACACTTTCATCAAAACAAGTGGGCTCCCTAAATTTCAATATCTTAATACTAACATTAATTTTCGGTTGTTTTAATATCAAGTATGAGTAGATCTTAGATAGGATCCTATAAATAAGGATCAAACTCTCTTATTCTTCACTGGATTAGTAGAATGATATTCATGTGTTGGGAATAGTAATCAAAACTACATTGTGGAACCCACTGAAGTCACCTATATGCCAAATGGTTTGATTTGAATGTTTCAATGTTGATTCTGTGTGTGGCCCCAATTTAACTTTGATTTAAATTAAGACTAGCGTAGGAATATTGTTCTCGATCATTTCTCCCCATACTTGATGTTTGTTTAAAATTTTAATTCTTTTATGGGTAATTTTGGTTATTTGCTAGCATTTGCAGATTGTGTCCAATATATCCTAATTTTTTATGTATTCTAGTACAATCCATTGTTTATTTAGAAGGCTACTTATGAAATATTATTACCCATTAAAAATAATTTATGAAATGGTATGATCATTTAAATAATCTTATAACCAATTATTCACTAAAAAAACTCACTTATTTATGTGCATATTATTTTAACTTGGTGTTTTAGTATTTTATTTGTGTATCTTATAAATTGGTTAGTTTTTAGAAAGAAAAGAAAAGAATATTGAAAGAACATGCAAATTAGAAAAAAAGACTTGACCATATTAGGTAAAACCATCAATGCCTTTATTTAGAAGATCATTTTATTGAGAATAAAATTATATCATTGAGGTTATCTATTCTACTATGATTTTCTAGAATTACATTCATGGAAGGCCATGAGGACCATGACCCAGTAAGCATTCCAGAGGAAGTTTCTACATCTTTTTTTTTTTTTTTTACAAAATAATGAGAATTGATTAATATACAACATTACAAAAAAATCCTCCATTATGCACCTATTGCATTTATGCCATGCATATAGATCCAATGGCACAATGATCCTATGATGATAACTAACTGGATGTTATCATCATCTATAGTTGCAACAGATATTTGACCTTTACAGCATCATGTACACAAGACAACATAACCACTAGCTTTCTCTTCACCACGTACTGCAATTCTGCTGAGCCTTAGATGATTGTTTTAAGTTCTTGTAATCCTCATCTAAATCTATAAATCACACGAGTTGATGAAACTCAAGAACATTGCTACCAATCTTTCGAGCTTCACAAAGAGAGAGCTTAGCTCTTGAGCCTGCACTCTCCTGATTCTTTTCTCGCTCGGTCTCATCTGCATGCTACTGTAGCATGATAGTGAAGATCAGTTACAATGTGCTATATCGTTTCCCAATTCAATAACACAAATGGGCAGAACAAACACATTGGCAATGGATGACCATGCCATATAGAGATAAAACCATCTACATGTATAATAAGTTGGGAAGTTTTATTTTCTAACAACACTTAGGCCTTGGTATTATTTGTACCAAACATAGTAAAAAGGTAGAAAATGGAAATACTATTGCCGATGGATTCCTTTTATCAACAAAGATTATGGTTCAGTCCTTAATGTACGTTGGTGCCTTTTTCTCCGGCCATGGCTCAATTCGGATATGTAATAGAACATTCCTCTTGGAGGACAAGACATTAGATGTTGGGCACAAGAGTCAGCTTGGACGTCTTCCATTGAGGCTTATATTAGGAAAAAAAAATTCCTCCCACGCACACAAAGGCCTCACCTGAGGAAACTTCCAATTTCCCACAAGCTACAGTTCTTTGCTTGGAGATGTCCTCACTATAGGCCACCAGAGATGAAAAAGATACTTTCATTCATTTACATTTACAATACAATATACAGGGCTTTATATAGGGACTCATCAATCCCATTCCTACAATTATGCCTATAATTTAAGCTATACAATCATGCCTGTAATTAAGCTATTCCATGTACAACAAGAATAATCTAAGAAAGGAAAGAGTATCACAAACAAATCTCAACACTCCCCCTCAAGTTGGTGCATATATGTCACACATGCCCAACTTGCCCAAAAAATTCGAGTACACTCGACTTGACACTGCTTGTGCATATATGTCACACATGCCCAACTTGCCCAAAAAATTCGAGTACACTCGACTTGACACTGCTTTGGTGAGGATATCGGCCAACTGATCTTCTGATTTGATCTTTGGCAACTCCACAATTTTCTCATCCAACTTCTCCTTAATGAAGAATCTATCTACCTCCACATGCTTTGTACGATCATGTTAAACTGGATTATGAGCAATATCACATGCGGCTTTATTGTCACAATAAAGTCGAATTGGTTGCTGAAGAGGATAACCCAAATCCCTCAAGAGATTTCTTATCCATAATGTTTCACATATTCCAAGTGCCATACCTCTGAATTCAGCCTCTGCGCTCGAACGTGCAACAACATTTTGTTTTTTGCTTCTCCATGTAACAAGATTGCCACCAACAAATGTGAAATATCCTGAAGTAGATCGTCTGTCATCTACTGCTCCAGCCCAATCAGCATCAGTATATGCATCCACACTTCGACAATTTTCATTTTTAGTGAATAAAATTCCTTTTCCAGGAGCAGACTTCAGATACCTCATTATGCGCATCACTGCATTCATATGTTTCTCTCCAGGATTATGCATATATTGGCTGACAATACTCAATGCATAGGCAAGGTTTGGCCTTGTGTGGGCTAAGTACATCAATCTTCCTACGAGTCTCTGATATCTCCTTTTATCAACAGGCACCTGATTAGCCTCAATGCATAACTTCACTCCTTCTTCTACTGGTGTGTCAGCTGGTTGACATGCTGACATACCAGTTTCCTGCAACAAGTCTAAGGCATATTTCCTTTGAGACAAGAAAATTCCTTTATTGGATCGAGACACTTCAATCCCAAGGAAATATCTCAAGTGCCCAAGATCTTTCATTTCGAACTCTTTGGATAAGTAACTTTGGAAAGCCTTTCTTTCTTCATGATCATTTCCAGTAACTACCATATCGTCAACATACACAATAAGGGCAGTGATCTTACCCTTCCTCCCTTTTAAGAATAAAGTGTGGTCTGAATTACTCTGACGGTAGCCAAAGGCTCTCATAGATTTTGTGAACCGTCCGAACCATGCTCTCGGAGACTGTTTCAACCCATATAGAGATTTCTTTAATTTGCACACCTTTCGATAATGCACTTCTGGAATCACACATCCTGGTGGCAAATCCATGTAGACTTCTTCAGACAACTCGCCATGTAGAAAGGCGCTCTTCACATCAAATTGTTGCAATGGCCAATCCATGTTTGCAACTAGAGACAACAAGACTCGAACTGTGTTGATTTTAGCTACAGGTGCAAACGTGTCTGTATAATCAATCCCATAGGTTTGGGTATACCCTTTTGCCACAAGTCTCGCTTTAAGGCGTTCAATCATACCATCTGCTTTGTGCTTCACAGTATAAACCCATCGACATCCAACTGGTTTCTTCCCTGGTGGACGATCAATAAGCTCCCAAGTTTCATTTTTCTGTAAGGATTTCATCTCTTCATTCATAGCGGCTTTCCACCTTGGGTCAGCTAAGGCTTCCTGCACAATGTTAGGAATAGATACAGCAGGCGATGATTTACAAATGACTTATTTGATTCTGACAAGCGATGATTAGACACATAATGACTCATGGGGTATTTGACCTTACTAGAAATTTCAGGTTCATATGTGGATTTAGGGATACCTCTGGTTTGACGCGGTGGTAACTGTTTTCGAAATGGTTCAGACACTAGGTCAGGAGCATCCTCAGCAAGCGATTGGTTTGGTGTATCAGTTTCCTGTGGTGCAATGGATTCGGATAGAGGTGGAACCACACCTCCATCTTCATCTTCTGGGTGTTCATCAACACTTTGGTCCAAAGTTATACCACTCAAATCCAATTCATCCGCATCCTTGTTACCTGGTTCAGAGACTTCTTTCCCATTACCAGGTTCATTTTGAATACCAGTACCAGGTTCAGAGAGTTCCCCTCTTGTAGAGAACAGAAAATCATAGTCTAGAGCTTGAACTTCTTCTTCCCGGTACTCCCCTTGAAGTTCAGGCTCAGAGGAAAAATACAGTGTGTCTTCATGAAATACCACATCCAATGTAACAAACATTCGTTTGGTAGGAGGATGATAGCATCGGTATCCCTTCTGATAAGCAGCATACCCGAGAAAGACACATCGCAGCGCTCGAGGAGTCAACTTGTTACGCTGGTGCTTATGAAGATGTACGAATGCTACACAACCAAAGACATGAGGAGGCAAATTTGGGACAACTGGAGCAACAACTGCTTCAGCAAGAGCCTCAGACGGTGTCTGAAAAACAATGGTACTGGAAGGAATTCGGTTGATCAAATATGCTGCAGAGGTGAGTGCGTACCCCCAATATGAAACTGGCATATGGGCTTCTATCAATGAAGCACGGACAACCTCCAACAAGTGTCGATTTTTTCGTTCTGCCACCCCATTCTGTTGGGGTGTATCAGTACAGGTGGTTTGATGTACAATTCCATTAGCTTTTAAATACTGTTGCAATTCAAGACTCAGATATTCGCCGCCATTATCACTCCGAAGAACCTGAACCTTTGAATTGTACTGACTACAAACCATTTTATGAAAATTTTGAAATAATAAGTTTACTTCACTTTTGAACTTCATCAAGCATACCCAAGTCATCCTGGTACAATCATCAATAAAAGTAACAAACCAACGCGATCCATCCATGGTAGTAACTTTAGAAGGGCCCCAAACATCAGAATGTATGATCATAAAGGGAACTGGACTTTTATTCAAAACTAATGGAAAAGAAGCACGATGGCTCTTTGTAAGTTCACAAACTTCACATTTGAAATTGGAAACATCAACTTCTGCAAATAAACTAGGAAATAATTTTTTTAAGTAACCAAATGAAGCATGCCCCAGACGTCGGTGCCATAACCATATGTCAGGTTTCTTCTTTTCCTCTTCAGAACTTCCTAACTTTAAAGCATGACGCAACGTGTCTGAACTCTTTGACACCAAGTCCAAGTAATATAGCTTTCCTCGCCTAACACCACAACCAATCGTTTGCATTGTCCGGATGTCCTTAAACACACAAAATTCAGGCCAAAAAATGACAACACAAAATAAGGTAGTGGTTATTTGAGAGACCGACAAAAGATTATAATTTAGGGATGGAACAACTAAGACAGAATCTAAATTCAAAGTGTCAGTGAGGGATAAGGGTCCTTCCCCAACAATTGGAATGGAGGTACCATTGGCAGTGGAAACAAATTTCTGTGAGGAAGGTTTAAGAGGCAAGACTTGTCTGGAGTCAAATGTCATATGATCTGTAGCACCGGAATCAATTATCCATGCACTATTAGAAACAGGTGCAAAAATATTTAAATACTTACCACCATTACTTGCCGCTGTTGTTAGTGCCGAGACCTGTCCAGCAATGTCATCTGCTGTCTTTGTTTCAACAACCGCAGCAGCGGAAGTCGTCTTGGAATTTCGTTTCCGTGGATCACGACTATGGTTCCACCATTCTGGATAGCCCACAAGTTCGTAGCACCGATCTTTGGTATGACCAGATTGACCACAGTGAGTGCATTTGTAAGAAGATTTGTCGACACCACTAGTGGATTTAGGATGGCTGGGCTTTGTTCGGTCCTGCTGGTGTTGAGGAGACCAATTCTGATTAGATCGATTTCGAGTCACCATGGCAGAAGCTTCAGAATTTCCAGGTTCAACACTCATTGTTTCCCGCCGAAAAGATTCTCGGCGGACTAGTGCAAAACATTCTTCTAGCTCTGGAATAGGATCCTTTCTCAAAATTTCACCACGAATTTGTTCAAATTCACCATCTAATCCAGTGAGAAAAATATGCACCCTTTGTCGTTGAACTGTTTTTTGATAGGATGCAACATCTTTCTCACTCTCCATGATCACCTTATCATGGTGATCCAATTCACAGAAAATTTCAGTTAACTCTCCATAATACACAAAGAGTGCTCTGCCATTCTGTTTGGCAGAGAAAGCCCTTTGGTTCAAGGAAAAAACCTGCAATTCGTCCGCTCCATCATAAAAAGCTTTAGAAAGAGCTTTCCAAATATCTCGAGCAATGGGAAGGCGAATATATCGCTTCATAATTTCTGGGGACATAGAGATCAACAGCCATCTTTTGACTTTTTGATTGTCGGCATACCACTTCTCATATCCGTCATCCTTCTCTGTCGGCGGCTGTGAATTGCCACGAATGAAAGAGAGTTTCTCCTTCTCAGCAATATGCATCTCCAAGATTTGAGACCACAAATCATAGTTGGTCTCAGTGAGTACAATCCCTGCATTGAACGATGAACTTTCAGATTGAATGATAATGGGAGCGGATTTGGTGCCAGAAGTTTCAGATTCTAACATGGTTATGGTTTCAGATTCTGGAGATGAGTGATGCGATTCAAGAAGATGATTCAAGGGAGGACGGCTACAAGAACCCTAGCTAGGAAGGATAGGGTTTAAGAAAAAAAGATCAACGAGTCAAAAACGCTCTGATACCAAGATGAAAAAGATACTTTCATTCATTTACATTTACAATACAATATACAGGGCTTTATATAGGGACTCATCAATCCCATTCCTACAATTATGCCTATAATTTAAGCTATACAATCATGCCTGTAATTAAGCTATTCCATGTACAACAAGAATAATCTAAGAAAGGAAAGAGTATCACAAACAAATCTCAACAACCAGGTGCAGCCAAGCTGAGTAGGAATAATGATATTTCTCCTCAATGCAGTATGTGTAGACAAAAGGATGAAACGATAGTGTCACATTTTCTGCTAATTCAGTTTGATTATCAAGCAGTTATGGGATGATTTTCCATCTAAAATCCATAAACCCATCTAATTTCATTTTCCCTCTCTCTATGGTTTTGGTTTCACAAATCGACAATCATGGTTCATATGAAGGATGCAGAATGCATATTTATGCATGCAGGCATCGACAATCTTTATGGTTAATTCATAATTCCGTTTGATATATATGAATGGAATGTGACTCGGCTCAATACTGATTCTGCCAGGTTCATTATTGGACAAGTTGATTGGTGTGGTCTCCTTGTCCGGAGATTTTTGTCAAGCTTAATTTTGATAGCTCCTACAATCCGTTGACCAATTTTTGTCATTCTTTCTTGAAACAATACCATTTTTTTTCCTATTTTTCAAATATTTTCGTAAATTATTTCTCTTAGAAAAAGAGGCCTGAAACAGTCTAAAATAATATTAGTCAAGAATCGATGAATCAGTCTTGGTCAAATGTAATGTGCTGTGTTTTTAAATCACAACACATTTTAAGTTGAATTGCATGCAAAGGTCTAGGTAGTTTTTTTTTGGCTGCAAGGTAAGATTTTGTATTGAAAGGGAAAGAAAGAAATGGGCACATAGCCCCCCAGAAGGAAGAGCAAAAACTGTATAAGCTCGACGAGAACGCCAAAAAATGAGAAAGTTATAACACCATAAAGATCAAAAGGTTGTTGAAGAGAGATCCCAAAAAAGAGAAAGAGAGCATCATTAGACAGCCTCTCAACGTTACTTGGCAAGGCTCGGATTGAGTCGGAAAGGTGTCCAGTCAATTGTCGCTTAGTTCGCTCTATAGAAACCACTCTACCATTGAAAAAGACTTCATTCTTGTAAAACCAAATTAGGGAGATAAGGTGGAAGAAAACAAGCACAACCCATTGTCTCTCGGTTGTGTTCCTTCCAGTTGACAAGATTGACCAAAAGCGAGAATGAGAATGAGGAGAAGGAAGAGATTCACCTATAAATGATAAAATCCAACTCCAAAGGAAGAGGGAGAATGGACAGAGGAAGAAGAGATGGAGTTTTGATTCTTCATTGTCACAACATAAAGCGCATTTAGAAGAGATGATAACACAAGCTAATCTGGCCAAATTCTGAGTTGGAGTTTGTCTGTCGAACAACCTCCAAATTAGGCAGGAAAGACAGGGTTCACAAGGTTGTTCCATACCCAATTGTTCCAATTTACAACCGATGTTCTAAATCTAACCACATGCTAGGCGTCTTTGAGAGAAATGTTTGCACCACTAGCATTTCTAGTCCACTTGATAGAATTTGCAACTTAAGGTGAAAGAATGTTGATGATGGAAGCCAACTGCATATGTTGTCTAATTTGTAGAGGAAGATGAGGTGGGATAACCCACCACCCATCATCTATCAGCAAAGAGACGGTATCAGTGGGAGGAAAAGAAAGTTGTGGAAACTTCGTAGCCAAAGGATAATGTGTCACGTCCCCCAAAATAAGACCTAGGGAAAAACGTGAAAAATTAAAATCAAATTTAAATTCCTGTGTTTAATACAACACAAGCTTTCAAAAGTGGACCCACATAAAATTTCAACCTGTGATGAGTCAAAATAAATTTCATTAAATGCAACAGAAGCTTTATTCAATTGGTATTGAAGGTTCATAAATGAAACCCAACATAAAAATTAGATAAATATTAATAATTAAAGTTGCATGATGAATTAAATAATTTCTAAAAGGGGTCTCAATATTAAAAGAAAGTTCATTTAAAGAGAAATTCTAAGATGACGTGATCTCTTGCACAGGCTCAGATGGCTCCGAAGCCATCTCCGGCATCCCACTCGGGTTCATCAGTTGATTCAAACGTTTGAAACGTTTGACCCTCCTCCGTCTCCTCGGTAAAGTAGGGTTCGGTACCTATGCACCAAATATTACAAAGTAAATAGCAAGTACATAATCACAATTTGAAATTTAATACAACAACGAGAAGAATAAAGACAAGTGTGATAATATAGAAGTAATGACGAGGAAGAACGTATAACATAATTCAAATAAAGCAAAATGAGCAATATAATTCACATGAAGACAAGTGTCCCCGTTTTGGGTGGTCAGCCCTAAATAAATTGGGAAAGCCCGTCCATAACGTCGGTGGTCATAAACCGATCAAATAAAAAAATCAGGATAACTTGTTCACATTCATAGCTGATTATAAGTGATCAGGTCACATCGGTGATCAACCGTCCATATATCGATCTGCGCGCAGTCGTCCATAAATGACCCACATAAACATATAAGCATAATAGACCCGAATAATAAAGCTCCGACACAAGAATCCTAAGTCAAAGTAAAGTGCTGGCCATTCCACATTCCATATCATAATCGAATGGTCATACAAAATTGGCCAAGCCACTTTATAGTCCACAACACACAATGAGGTATGCAACTAACGGAATACACATCATAAACCAACATATATGCATGCGAAGGTTAAGACATAGGTACGAATCAATCCTAAGGTCAAACATAAGATCTCGTACCCATCAACCACAGGAATCTCTAATAAATAAAAGATCAACGCATCCCTTCTCCATCAATGGTGCATAGACCCAATTAAGGGTTTTCCAATAGAGATGGGTTGAGCTCGAATCCATTAGGATTTACCCAAGGTCATACGAAGTACTAACCCCACTTTAGTAAGATACCGTTTGCCCGGACGGTATTTACTCGGTTTAATGATTCGATTAATAAAGTCCAAAATTATAATCTTAACATATTTAAAACCAAAGATAACAATTAATATTAATTTACAATTTTAGAAAACTCAAAGACTCCGTCCAAAATGTTTTCCAAATGCAATTCGTTATAAAATAAGCAAAGGGTTTTAATTTGGATTCCTTAAAAACCATATAGCTTCTATTTCTAATTTCAAAAGCTAATGGAGACAAAGTATAAAAATTCATAACTTAGGTGTTGTCATAACAGAACTCTCTCATGTTTCTCCACGTCATCATTAAGTAGAAAAAAAAAACAAATTCATAACTTAAGGTGTTGGCATAACAGTTGTAACAGGAGGACTCATCCCTTTCTTCTTTTTTTTTTTTTTTCTTTTTTTTAAAAACTAAAGTCCAAGTACTGTTCTAACTAAAATCTGTAGCTTACCTCATCCCTCCCCCACATGTCAACATCACTCTCTCTCTCCTTATCCCCTCACATCACTACTTTTGCTCTCCCTATTTTATTTCAATACTCATTCAAGTCAAAACCGTCCAGGCCCCAGCATTGTTTCTTCTTTTTTTTTAAATTTCAATACCATCCAAGTCAAAACCGTCCTGCTCTGCTCCCCATTTCATTAGAGAACCCAGTCTCGGGGTGAGGAGGTTTCACGCCTGGTGTAATTAGTCTCTTGGGCAGTGAGCCCCACTGATAAAAAATCCTGATCGTCCCGGTAAGAAAATGTCGCCCAACCCTATATGGTTTGATGACCGGATCAGATTTGCGATCAGGTCCACTAGTGGGTCCCACCATCAATACAAAGAAACAACTTTCATGGTTTTTGTATCATGGCTCTACTACAGATTCCGTCCTAGGGGGCTTGGTGGACTGTGGCATCAACAGTGATGACTAAAATAAGAAAAACAAGTCAATCATCCCAAATCTCCGATCTCATCACAAAAACGATTAACATCATAAAAAGGGCATATGCACAACAATGGAATCAACGACAAACACATGTATTAAATTTACATATTATGGTTAAGTACTTGCCTTTTACTGGGGTTGAAGAAAAATGCACAGATCCTAACCAATACCCAAACCGAGATTCCCACAGCGCTCGAGAGTGACCCTATCACCGATCTGACAAAGAATATGGGAAAGACATGCTCAGATGAACAGATCTATGGTACTCCTGTCCAGATCTACTATTGGAAAGAAAAAGAAGATAAAACCCAAAAATATAGATCTACTCCTAATTATTTGCGGAGAGGGTTATCTAAGATAAGAAAGTTGAGTGAAGGATGATGGTGTCCTCTAATCTTGATTTTGATGGTTGGATTCTAAAGCTGCAATGGCTTGGGAAGTTGAAAAAGGAAGAAGACAAAGATTAACCGGGAGAAGTTGCAGACGAAAGTGGAAAGATAAGAATGTGCAGTTCTTTAAGACATGAATTAGGTTAAAAAGGAAATTTCTTATAGGCTTAAGTCATTGGGTCAAACTACGGGTCAGGTCATCTACCCGCTAAACCAACTTGCCGATCCACACATCTAATCTAATGTGTGCCCCACTTAATCCTACTTACTTAAATAACTAAAATACATTTAATTAAATAATAATAATATTTTAATAATAAATATAAATAATGGTGGGCCGGATATTACATAATCATCAAGCCAACAATCAAACCATAGGTCAATTGACTTCCCATCCCCCACTATATATCCACTTGCTGCTTTGACGAAGAGAACCGGAAATAGCTCTGATTTTCCTCCAAATGCATGAACCTACAAAAGGATTGTTTTGGCTCCGTAGGGATTTATTCTTGAGGTATCTTGCTTTGAACCAGATTGCCCAAATGGAGGAGGTTGTCATTTCACTCCACCCTAGTTTCAACACGCATGCATCATTGACGTCACAAACACATCAATGCCCAAGCTGCCCTCAGATTTAGGGAGGCAAACGGTTTCCCAACGAACCTGGTTATGTTTAGTTTTTAAGGGCCCGTTTGGATGTTTACAGAATAAAATATTTACAGATTTAAATATTGCAAGAATAAGATAATATAGAATAGAATAATGTAATATTATAATATTACAATATTTTTGTTGTTTGGCTATTTTTGAATAATTTCAAAGATTTTAAATTGAGTTGTTTGGAATGTGCTATGATTAAATTATATTTCATTATTAGAATAATTTTTTATTAAATATTTTAACTTCTATATAATTTACCAAATCTAGATAAAAAAAGTAGTGTGGTAAAGTAAAGTTCAACTGCAATATTTTTACCTTTAGTTACTTTTCTTTTATCACATAAAACCATGGTAAAGTATAGTAAAATCAAGTCAATACAAAAAACAACTACTTTACAACTCTCTCTCTCACTTTGCTTTACCACATACTTCATCTCACCTTCCTTTGCCTCACATTTACTATGATATGATATCAATCTTTAGTTTACTTTACCATACCTATAAATATCACTTTTTATTTACTATATAAAACTATGATAAAATGTGATAAAGTAAAGTCAAATAGAAAGAAACAACTTTACCATTCCTTCCTACTTTACTTTATAAAATATTTTATCCCACTTTTACTTTACCCCAACTTTATACCGTGCCGTGACATTTACTTTTAGTTTACTTTACTATAATGTAAACAAACACATCATGATGGATTTGGTGAACTAAAGTCTTTACTTTACTCTACTACTTTTTAATTGTCATTTTGAAAGATTCTTATCTTGTAGAATATTTTCTACAAGGGGGAGCTGTAGGAGAAAATATTGAGGTTTTTGAAAGAAAAGAATATTTTCTTTAAATGTTTCTTAGATTACCAAACGCACAAGATTTTCTTCTTTAGAAAATGGAAGATTATATTCTATAAAATATTATTTTCTTGTGTTTTATTGTGAATCCAAACAGGCCCTAAGAACCCAACAAACCAAAGAAAATTCCTTAAGATTCTTTCTATATGTAAGGAAACCTTTTTAGGAAATGGAGTACAGAGAGAGATGTAAAGAGGCTGCAATAAAAAGGGAAGAATCCACAGGGGCTTCTATTGATGAGAACTGAGCCCCTAGCTAGAGGTTGTAATTAGTTCTTTAATTAGGCTGATCCATTCTTTGGAGAACTTGAAAAACTCAAGTGCTTAAAAAAGGAAGGACCATTGGGCTTGTTAAATGCCTTGGTGATGCCAAGTTGCAAACATATGGCGCTACCTTTTTATCTTTGTGTTGAGCTTTTGAAATAGCTCATGAGCCAAGGCTGAGTGAGGACGAATTGATCTTCTTTTAACAAAAGCCGCCTGGTTATGAGAGATGAGGGAAGGGATGACGATAGAAAGCCTTAAAGCAAGAATTTTGGCAATAATAGCCATATCACATAAGCATACATTGTAGACTAAGCAAGAAAACCATGATGATTATATGAAGAAGAAAAAGGTGGTGTGAATTTCTTGTTCCCTTACCATCATGCATGAAAGTCATCCGGCAATGGAGAAATGCTAAGCTGAAGAAGTCAGAGGGCAACTCTCCCTTGGCAGGCCATGAGATGAGAGTTCAAGTAAAAAAGACATAGTACTTCTCCTCCATCTCTAGCTGCCGAAGCAGAGATACCCTTCAACTGGTTCACTTACAGAAACCGGTCTCAGGGTTCTGATGTGCTGCTGTTCGGTGGGAACTTTTTTTATAGGCGTGAGTCGTTGGGTGACGTCGGATAGAGTGTGGCATATGCTGAGGGTTACTTATGGTTTATACCATGGATATGCTTCTTAGCTGCTTTTTATCTAGTCAACTTCACCTTTGCTTCCCATTAGCCCATGCCCATGTCGTTAAAGAAAGCTCATTCTCTCTTTTGATGCCCCGGGGTTCCACGTCGATTATAAAAAAGAAAATAACTGAAATTATATATAAAATTTGCACCCTTACATATGGTGGGTTGAGATCTACCGGAAACAACACCGTGCAGCTTGTGGGCCAGAGCGGATCTTAGTCACTATCCTTTTCATAATCGATGTGGGCCAAGTTAGGGTGTGAACCTAGTAGGGCCCACCTTATGATCCATTTGTATAGGCCACACACTTCCCCACTAGACCATTGGATCAAAAGTCAAGAAACTTCTTTTTTTATATATAGTCATTTAGTTTTTATATAAAGCCATTAGACTTGTCACTAATCATTTCTAAGGTAGTCTCACTTGGGTCTTCTAGATTCCCCCAACTAATCATTTCTAGGGTGGTCTTACTAAGAACGATTACTTACTCGAGTGGTAAGGAATGTAAGTTCTCACTTGATTGTTCAGGGTTCGAATCTTGGGTACGCCGCCTTTTCCTGCATGTGTGAGTTTCCCTTTTCACTTGTATAGCCTTTCTTCCCGCATGCACAAAAAAAAAAAAAAAAAGTAAGCCCGTGTATATGGTACTCTCACTTGGGTCTCAGCCCCCTTGAGTGGGTTGCCAAAAAAGAAAACAAAAGTAAGCCCCAAAGCTCAAAAAAAAAAAAAAAAAAAAAAAAAAAAGTAAGCCCCGAAGCTGGTGTGCACATATCAATCTCCATTTATTAATTTATATGTCTTATAAATAATCTATCTTGCAGTAGACCTAACTTTTATTGGGTGGAAGTTTATTTGGTTGCTTTAACTTAGAATCTAGACGGCTCTTTACTTGAGTGGTAAGGAGCGTCAGTTCTTACCTTGCTGCCTGGGGATTCGAACTTGGGTACGTCACATCTTTTTATTTGTACGGGCTCATTTTCCATTTGTGTGAAATTTATTCCCGCTTGTGAGCACCTCCTTTCCACTTGAATGAGCTACTTTCCTATGTGTACCCGGACTCTTTTTTGGATTTCACCTTTTTGGCCAGGTTAAATAAAAAATAAAAAATGTGGCGTGAATGTTTGCCAGAGAGAAAGAGAGAGTATCGGTTTATAATCAAGTCGTTTCACCGAATAACTTTTTGTCACTTGACCCTACATCTCACAGTTGTTCCAGCTAAGGCCATTTGAATAAGTGTCAAGGCGACAAATAGTTCGGACATGGATTATGGTGACACTCATAGCACCCTCATTAAATGATAATAGTTTATACGGGGGATTATTTCTTTGCAAACATTTAAAGAATTCTTATATAAAAAATATATTAATTCTGAAAATGTTGTCATCCACGTGGAATTTCAAAATCCCCATAGCCAAAAAATCATTTACAAACGCAAATGAGGTTGGAATTCATAGAATTCAAAAAGATATTTATGACTTCTAAAAATCCGAGCAAAGAAACATGAAGTTTCTAAATGTCAAAGGAATTAATGTACTATCAATGTTAAAAATTTCCAACATCATAAATTCTCGTCAGAATTTTTGTTAAAGAAACAGGCCCTAGATCTTAATAGCCGGGTATGCATCTTGCAAGCTTGTGAACTCCAGTCAAATTAGGATCCCAGCTATTTGAAAGAGTTTAGATGCCTGCGAAGGGATCCGGTTGTCTATATGGAAAAAAAGGGAACCCCACTTAAGAGGGCATTTTGATATATATATATATATATATATATATAGGTGGGGCCCTCACATTTGAGTTGGGGGTCCTTGCATTTAAGTTAATGAGAGTGGATATGGAAGTGAGGGCCCCCACCCATCTCTCACCAACTTAGTGAGAGTGTCTCTCATAGGAGCACTTTCCTATATATATATATATATATAAACTTGCTAGAGATTAAGGCAACTTCATTAAGTGGAGCAACTTGATTAAATGTGTAGAAATTCCTTTGTGAGTAATAGTGGATCTAGGCTCAGATGAATCTGCGAAGTTACAGGGTGAGGGAAGGAAAAAAAAACACAATAAATACATAAAATTACACCTACTCAATACACTGCAGCCAATGAAACAATTGAGTCAGGAAAAAATAGACTATAAAATAGACAAATCAGGGCTTTAAATAGAGTCTAGTGAGGTAAAATCAGATGCTAATGAGCTAGATTTTGAAGGAATAAGGCAACAATGATGATAATGATGATGGATCCAACAATGTTAATGGCTTTCTATTACTGCCTCCTGTATTTTGACATTGGTAGGCTGGTATATTTCATTATTTCCCCAACGGAGAAGTTTTGGAATTGTGCATCTAATCCTAAAGCTCGTCTGATTGAGGATAGGAATCAATGAGCCATTGGTTCATCCTTGTCCATAGTATAATTCCACATGTCAAAGGACTATATTAGTATTCTCTAAGCTCGGTTTATGGCCATTTTAAGCAGCCTTAGGGCCACTAATAGGATATTAAGAAATTCAGGGGGCATCTTCATCTGTACCCCATAGTTTATCTCTTCCATTATTAATATAGTTGCTTGTTACTGGTGAAAAAAAAAAAAAATGAAAATAGGGGTGGTGTTACTCCCATGAGAAGCACCAAAATTTGGGCTTTGCTCACCTTGGTAGAAGATAACCCAGCTCGCTAATGTAGTAAAAAAGCTGCAACTCCATCATCGCAGGCAACAGCGGGCCTAGGATTTTCATTTGGGTGGTGCGGGCAATACTCAAGCTAAGAAAGAAAATAACAAAATAAAAATTTTAAAGCATTATTTAAGGATTTTCCCGAACCTCCACCCATGTGATTGCACTTAGGTCCGCCACTGATCGCAGGGGGCCATCAGATCAATGGCCTGAATACCAAAATGAGATCGCTATCTCCATCATACTCATCAGTCTAACAAGAAAAATCAAATAATCGAAAGTAATACTTCCAAACCATTTAAACGATCAGTTCCAATACTAAATCACCTCTTCAATATCTTCCTTTGTAGTATCATGCACAAAGGAGCCTGACTGCCAAACACACTCTCTGGGAAAGAAAGGACCTGTTCATCGTATGAATATGGAGTAATTTTCAGCTACAAGCTCAGCCCCTGAATATCAATAGTAGGATGGGTTAGACATTCTTTTGTGGGGGTCCCGGGCACAATGCACATACGAGTCCGAATCCTCTTGGCTTTAGGAATGAGATGAAAATTGGGGAAGATCTGCAGTAAAATCTGAGCTGTTCAAAATGAACAGCTTCCTCTCCTATGACACTTGCCAAATTTCACTCTCGTAGGAGCGATACTCACTATCAGATTGATCACATGAAAAATCAAGGGTTTTTATCATATTTTATCCTTGTATTCTATACATGATGAATCTAATAATACGCTTAACCCATTAGAGTGAAATTTGGAAAGATCCTAAACTTAATAGAGTTCTTAATTTTAACAAGTAGACCTTGCTGAAGGAAGATTTGCTATGAGATTATGGACTCGTAGATAGGGGGCTTACTAGTTTCAGCAATGGACAAAAAATACCAGGTCAATGATTTCTAAGAACTACTTCAGCATAGTGACCGCCCAAGTGGTTGGATGCACAGATGATAGGGTCAACAGAGATCTTCCAGGGTCTTTTTTTTTTGGTAAAAGATCTTCAGGGGTCATAAAAGAATCTAAAAATCTCTCCTTCAAGGGTCATAAAAGAACCTAAAAATCTCCATGGTGATCAACAATTATGTAAAAATATCTAGATACAAGTAGAAATTTGTGAAGCATTCTAATGTAGTATGGATAAGTGTAGCATTAGGGATGGGGTAGAGTAGAAATTTCTAAAGATATACAGAAGGTTCTCATCCGTTTTATAGAAAGTACTATAGGTGCTCTTATTTCTGTGTTCTGCCAACATTAGAAATCGAATGCTGCTGAGTTCTGGGCCTGAATCAAACCAATTCCCCAACTCCTATGGGCAGCGAGTGAAGGAAAAACACCCGCCTTTAGAATTTGGATCTGACAGCCTCCAAAGCAGTGGAACCAATTTGTTCCCTGTAGCAATATAAGAAATGAAAGGACTAGACAGGAGATAGAGACGTGCAGCCTGAAATTCTGTTATCCTCTTTTCAGTTTATCTAGCTCCTTTTCCGCCTCTTTAAGCTGTGTGCTTAATATGGATATCCTCTGCTCCACCTCCTCAACTGTACCCTTGGTGAAAGGGGGCTTGTATAGTGACAAAAGCTTGTCAGAAAATGATTTCAATGCTTCAACGCCACAAACCTACCAAGATCAATTCCAATTAATTCAATATGCAAGCATTTCATAAGAATAAGTTACTTCAAAAATCTGGAAACAACTACACATTAACGAAACATGTGATTCGTATTTCCTGAAGTAAAAAAAGAAAAAAAAAAAAAAAAAAAACAATTTAGTGCTTTGGTGATGTATCAGGCACATTCACATCAAGATAAGGTCCAATACGTACCCTGGCCAAAAAAATGAAATTAGCCCACTTGTAAAGGGCACCGATATTATGAAACAATATTTTGAATTTAGCTGCCAGTGGACTCTCATTTTGGGCAAGATAATCAACATTATCATTGCACACCTAGGGAATGCTTTAAAGGTGACAAGACTGCCACATTCTCAAAATGGTTGTGTGGAAGAGTGCAAAAACTTCATAAGGATTTCTCAACCCTAACCTCTTGTGGAAGCAATGGCAACTTGGTGATGTGGAAGTCATCATATAACATATAGAACTGATCAATATACTTTTGCTGCATCCGCATTCGTGCTTTCAACAACTTGGATTCAACAACTACACAAATATAAGAGAGTGCAAGGTTAGATTATACGCATGAGGGTGGAGAATTTATATATTCTAGAACATGAAAGGAGTTTCATATGAGGGTGCATCCCCTAGCATAGACTAAAAAAATGTAATGCACCTTCTTCATCAAAAAGCACTTGGTTAATGATGATATTGTGAGTGTCCATCTCGAACTTTGTAAGTTCTTGCACCAACCTCTCCGTTTCATACAGAGAAAGGAACTCCGGAATGCAGACACAGACAAAAGTCGTCAAGTCCTGCTCCCAAAAATGACAGCTAATGTTACTGATTCTAGAGAAGAATGGATATTGATCTGTACACAAGAGAAAACTAACATGCTCATCTTGTATCATGCAATGTGAAAATCATGACTAAACACCCACATAATGCATTTATATGTATCTGAATATGTTCTCTTTATCTGTTAATACATTATTACATTATCATCAGCACATGCATGCAAAACAATATGTCCGTGATCGTTTATAGTATTTGAGGACCTTGATAGTATTTTGTCACAAGATAATTGAACTATGAGTGAACTATAAGCAAGCTTTAAGATAGATTAATCCGAGTATAATTGGTAATTGTTCCCAACAAGGCTATGGGGTTTTGCTCCCTATAATGTAAAAATCTGAGAAAATGCAGGAATTATGTTGCCGAGAGTTTTTTTTTTTTTTTTTTTTTTTTTAAAGGAGCAACCATTTTGGGATTTGACAAAATCATGGATATTGTTATGGAAACCATGATAGATAATGGCTTGGTTACACCCCAAATATTTTATGCTAATTACTATGACACTATAGGAGAGAATAATGGAGTAAAGACTTAGAGAAAATACCAAGATATCTAAAAACAATTTGATCTGATGTTAGGGAGGTCAACTATAGAAGTTATCTTCACACATAAACAATTAATGAAAAATACTGAGATACAAGGAAAAATCTTCATATGGTCTTCATCAAATCTAAAGAAAGACAAAAGGTATCTAGAGACTTGATTTTGTGGGTTTTAGATAAAAGGAGTATCCTAAGAGGTTTTAGTGACATCATTAAAGACATGTATGAGCGAGTAGTAACGAGTGTGAGAACTACCATGGAGAGACATGTGAGTTTACAGTGATCATAGGTTGCGGCAAAATTTAGTTGTAAACCCTTGTCTCTTTGCATTGATTATGGACAAATTAACTGTTCATGTTCAAGAGGAGGTACTTTGGTGTATGTTGTTGGTAAATGATATAGTATTGGTGGACAAATCGAGATATGATGTGAATATGAAACTTTAGAAATGACGAGAGACTTTAGAATCCAAGAGCTTTAAAATAAGCCATATAAAAGACGGAATATCCAAATTGCAACTTTAGTGGGAGCATGCCAAGAAATGTAACTATTGTGAGAAACTGAGAATTGAGGCTTCTAAGATACCACAAAGAGTGTCCTTCCAATATCTTTGGCTCTATATTTAGTAAGGATGGAGAGATTGAGGAGGATGTCAAACATAGAAAAAGAGCTAGATTGTTGGGGTGGAGACTTGCTTTTAGAGTACTTTTTGATTACTAGATATCAGTAAAGATTGAAGAAAAAGTATTACAAGATAGCAATTACACCAACTACGACCTATGGAGCGGAATGTTGACCAATTAGGAACAACACATGCAAAAAAATGACTAAATGAGTATGGTAGAGATGAGAAATGTTGAGATAGATGTATATTAAAGCTAGGAAAGATAGAGTCAGCAATAAGAGCATTTTGGAGCATTAAAGGATAGCTTCAATAAATGATGAATAAAGAGAGACTCTTTTGAGATGGTTTGGACATCTCCAATGCATGCCAATGGCGCTAATGAGGAAAAGTTTCTTCATGTAGGTTGATAGCCCCTCAAAGAAAAAGGGTAGGCCAAAGAGGACATAAATGGAAATTGCAAAGATAGATCGAAAGAAGTACAACCTATCCGAGGAATTGACCCAGGCTAGACTGGATTGGCGAATCAAGATTCATATAGCTGACCCCAACATAACTGGTATAAGGCTTTGGTGATTACGATGATGATGACTAAATCATTTCAAATTATATAAAAAAATAATTTGAAAACAAATGAAATATTTCTATGACTTTTTGTGTTTAAAATATTAAATCTATGGCCGCAATGACATGTCTTGAGATAAGGGAGTAAAGCGAGTTTAACACCTGGACACAAATCCATGCCCCAGCAGCATACCTTAGGAATCATGCTATGGTAGGTAGATGGGGAATTGGTTTTATCTCTGAAAATGGGCCTGATGGCAATACCTATTATGTTTTTTGATAGAGAGGCAATTCTCATCATAATCATCAATCATCATCACTAAGGGCTTGTTTGTTTGCATTGAAATACATATGAATTGATTCACAGGATTCAAACCATTAGTAGTTAAATATGAAGATTAAAGGTTAATTTTCAAAAATAAGCATCACTATTCAAAAAAAAAATTAAATTAAGCGTCAAATAATGTTTCCTTTTAGGGAAATAGAATCAAAAGAAAATGGGAAATGAATAAACACCTGGACACAAATCCATGCCCAAGTAGCATACCTTTAGGAATCATGCTATAGTAGGTAGTTGGGGAATTGGTTAGATCTCTGAAAGTGGGCCTGATGGCACTACCTTTTTTTTTTTTTGATAGAGACACTCCTCGTCATCACTAAAGGGCTTGTTTGTTTGCATTAAAATACATAGGAATTGAATTCAAAGGTTTCCTACCATTGGTAGTTAAATATGAAGACTAAAGGTTAATTTTCAAAAATGAGCGTCAAATAATGTTTCCTTTTAGGGACATAGAATCAAAAGAAGATAGGAAATGAACTACTAAGGTGATGGCTGGTTTATTTATTTCCCATTTTGTTTTGATTCTATTTCCCTTAAGAGGTAAGGTTATTCGATGCTTACTTTTAAAAGTTCACATTTGATCTTCATTTTTAACCACTTATGGTATGAAATCTATGTATTCAAGTCCTAGGCATTATAATGCAAACAAACAGGCCCTAAGAGCAATTCTTAATATGCATTTTCTTTATTTATGGGCTCACTTATTTCATTCTGAATAAGGGTCAGTTTTGAGGCCTAAATGCAGAGGAAACATCACATAAATGGTGATGTTGGTGTCTCCAAGCATCTAGGCTCAATAATCTTTTATTCCAAAATGAATTGGAGTACTAATGGCAAGAATACAGATAGGATAAAGGAGTGATGAAATTAGGGTATTTTTGTAATTAACTTTTTTTTTTTTTTTTTATTAAAATCGATGGCTAGGATAGAATTATAGAAGACATGGATGGTTAAATATAGACTAAGGTTTCCTTGAGTTTGGAGTAATTATATAGGTATTGCAAATGCCCTTTCTTTTTGGTAATATAAATGTGGTGTTTTAGTCGTGAATTCTTCTCTCTCAATATCAAGATATTCTCTAATCTCCTCTATTTATTTTCTGTACTTCCACCACAACACTTTTCTTCTCTCCACTACCTTCAAATTAATAAACAAGAGATTGGGGAGTGCCATCTATAGGCCATAACACCTCAATAAAAGTCAATTACATACATCAGATTGGTGGGATCTCTTATTCTGAGTTGCATTAAATCATCATTATAAGATATTCATTAGCTAATGGCTTATAGATGCCCCCAGACCTAAATTCAAATACCGTAAACATGCATGTGCGCATACAAACAAAATGAACAGAACAAAATAAAATAAAATAAGCCCCTCCATTCTCCAAATGAAAAGGATAAATGAAAAAGGAAAATAAAATTGAAATCCCCCACCCAAGAACACATACACACTAATTTAAGTTGGAGAAAACTTAATGAGGATTGAGTAGCTCAGTGCAAACTAGGCATGCATGCATTGTAGGGGTATTGAGGACGGATGAAGGAGAGGTATTGCTTTACTTTTTTGGTTCCAATTGGGTTGAAGAAATTCAATGAGGTGGAGGATTAGTGATTCTGAAGGCATTGAATAATTTTAAAGAGCAGTAATAGAACTTCACAATCAAGGGAGACTCAAGAGATTTGGTGATATGGTACGAGAAAGTGTGGAAAAACAAGAAGATTAGCCTATTTGTTAAAGAAATGATAGTTAAATTCAATAATGATATGGGCCAATGGCCATTGCTCATCTTTACAGAAGTGCATCAATATGAAATGGCAGGTGGATTGGCTAAACAAGGAATTGATAAAGCATCAATGGTTACAGGATAAGGTTTTTTGCCCCCCAATTCTCACATGTCGTGGGAGAAGGGATTTTTGGACCATATTTTAACTTTCCTTTGTGGCCAGGGATTGTAATTATGGGGCCCAGGATAGACTAAAATGACGAAACATGTTTAATGTAACTGAACCCAACATAGTTGGGACAGGGCTTTGATGATAATGATGATGAGGATGATTTAGTTTTAGTGTACGTCTCTTATACTGCATAGTTCTTTCTATTCAGCTGTACATTTTATCCTTAATGAAATTAACACACCATTGCTGATAAAAATAAGTATACATGAAACATGCACAGTACAATCACCAGAAAGAATTTAGAAGGTGTGAATCCTACCGGATCCTTGAATTGCCTATTCACTTGTTCAATCACATCTTTCATGCCTTCAAGCTTTCCTAAGATTGCATCCTCGCCGAACTCATCATCAACACCAAACATGTGAGTCACCTGTCATGAGAAGTTATCAGTGCTGTGTGCAGGATAACGGTTTCCTTTTTGGTAGATTGTCCCCAAAAATTAGACCAATTCAATATACCCTGGTCATTAATCACACTAACAGACTTCCAAGCACATCAGACATGTAATCAAAGTCTATCTACCAACAAAACAGCTAAGAGAAATCACACAAACTGATACTATGCATCTACAGCTAGTTCACTGATGGCACAGTAGTGACTAATGATCTTATATTGACAACTGATTTTAGGGGTCTCAACCTTCTAGAGCAAAGAAGATTTTCTTCTGATTTTGAGAATTCTACTAGTGGATGAAATGCATAAAGCCAGAAAGGCAAAAAAACATGGAGAACAGTGCATATAGAAAATCTTTAAGCCATGAGAGGAAAGAAAAAGGAAGATTGCTCATTATAGGCGTCGGGGATTTAATCAGGTTTGGTTCAGTATTGGTCCCATGGTGGACCAAGAGCCAGAACTGGACCTGGACCTGGACCTGATTTAGTTTATATACCTGCTGGACCCAAACCTGGTTTAACAATTTAAATGCACTAAAATATTATTATTATATAATGAGTGACCTGTAGATACTTCATCTCAAACCAAATACCTCAAATTTACAACAAGCTCTTGTGAGGCTTTTCTTCTTGAATAATATCAATAATATGTTATTTAAAATATGTATTTTGTATAATATAAAATATCTTTCACGTCACTCCAGGTGCACAGGTTTTTAGTTAGGGACCCAACCGAACCTGGACCCTGATACGACTCGACTCAACCGGGTCCAAATGGAGGTGTCCATACTCCATATCCTGATTTTTCAGGTTGGGTCTTTTGGGTAACTGGGTAATTGGAGGTCCACTGACATCCCAAGTAATAAATAATTAAAAAATATACCTGATTAAATAGGCCACCAAATCTATTTTTCAAGGCCATCACTTTAGCAAGCCCCTTCTCCAATGTTGCAGGGAATTGTAAAAGTCGCAATGTATGGCCAGTTGGAGCCGTATCAAACACTATAACCGAATAGTCCATTGTCTGCACTAATCTGTGGTAAGAGAAATGCTAGTGTCAACAAGAAAAAAAAAGATTCATGAATAATATTTGCACGTATCAACTAAGAGATCAGCATCGTATCATTCAACAAGAACACAAGCAGAGTAATTTTTGGATGCTCAAAGTTTAATTTAGTGAGGAAAACCATAAGGACCCAGAAAAAAAAGTATTATATGAATAAAATAGTAAAGGTCTGCAAATAGAGAACAATCAAACTGAAGACCAAATATAAAACAGCATCGCATATCTCAATCTTTTTTTTTTTTTTCCCGGAATTGTATCACACATCCCTATCTTGTGCTTGGACAGTCATTGAATCTCATATGCTAATACAAAGATCGAGAGAAGAACTGCCCTGAAATCCCGTGGTTGAAAAACCATATAAAAACCCCAAGTAGCAATTCCCAAGAAATGAAAACTCTGCACTTCTCAAAGATTGTACGCAAGTGTCATACAGCAACCAAAAAAAAAGCCCCTTCTTCCTCCTCACACAACCCTTTTCTTTTCTTTCTTTTCTTTCTTTTTTTTTGTACACAGTACACACATAGAGTATACCAGAGTCCCTAACCAACAAAGCTACGGCCAAAGATTAATCCTTGATTGTTTCTATAGATAGGGAGATGCCTCACTACTGAGCTATCAGAGGATTGACACACAGCAATCCCCCTCAAAGATTCCAAGATGAGATGCTGCCTATAAGACACTAGGACAACTTTCTCCAAGAAAAACAAAAGGCTATAGAGTTTAGAGGAATTGTATATAAACTACTGTCATGAAAAAAGAAAAGAAAAGAAGAGAGAGAGAGAGATCTATGGCTAGTGTATTACAATAACATGGTGTATGATTAACACCATTCAATTGGTGGTCCCATGGTCGATAAGCGAAAATTGTAAACAACACAGTTAGGTCATAGGTGACCTTAATAGTCCACTTAAAGGATAAAACAGGGTGGCCTATAGTGAAGATTTTTCAATTTACAGGCCCCATGGGTTGTAAGACATTAAAGACCACAGTGATAAACAGTGAGATTAGAAGACTTTATTTCATAAAGTGTGGGACAATGCTCAGTTTTTCTTAACCAACCATAATTAGGCCACCGGTTGGATGGCTAGAACAATACAAGCAGTGCAATTACTCTGCCATGGACAAATTCCTTGGATCTCAAACTAGCTTGTCGTAAAGAAATATCACTCCCAAATCATTACCATTATCCTAGAATTGTCCCATCGATTTGTCAGCTTAATGTGTTCTACTCAAGTAAAGAAAAATTACAAAAGTTATGTAGTTTCAGATTTCTGGCAAAGTCGAACATTGATAATATTTCCAGATCAGAGTGGACTCACATGCACAATATGGACAGCAAGTGATTGATAACTCAGAATCCAATGCTGTGTTTCAACACTTAAAAAATAAAATAAAAAAGACATAAATAAGAAATCAAGCTTCCAACCAATGAACATAATTTGTCTATAACTTTAGAACCCCTCACCACACCTAATTAATCAGGGATCAAAATTGAGAATATTATTTGGAAAAATTGAAAGAAATGCCAAAAAATGAGTCTGAAACAAGTTATTGGTGAGCATAAGAAATATCTGTCTAAGATCCTTCAAGTTAAAAAAATTGACTAAACAATCGAAAAAGTATTTGGGCTGCATCTGAGACAAGAATGAAGCAAAAAGAAAACTCACTTAAGCATCTCGGCGAAGCTCATGGCCTCATCAATTCCGGGGATTGCATTTGCAAGGTCAGAAAGAAAGCCGTCCATCCCATCTGCGTTCGGCAAGTCATCATTCTCTACAGTTGGGTCCACTTCCTAAAGGCAAAAGCCAGAGAGTGACAACAGAAAGATCATCATTATAAGAGGAAAGGAGTATGAAGTAGGAACAAGAAATAAATGCTGATTTCACAATGCTCTCCATAATTCTGCTAGTGAAATTTGTTTCCAACCACTCAATTACTATCTTAGAGTGACTACAACCAATTTCTAAAAGAACTCCAACAAATCCTCAACCAGCATGCAAAATAACTCACCAAGAAAAAAGTGAGAAAACTTGGCTGTACAACAAGTGGCTACAGTTGAGAGTATACTGGAAAAACAAACAGTCCTCTATTTCATTACATGTTTTAGGCCATATGAAAATCAGAGACCACATCACCTAGAAATCAAGTGTATGATAAGGTAGGCTTTTCAGAAGAGAGCTTTTGGATCAAATGGTTCAAAAATTAGTAGAACAAATCAACAAGAAAAATAGAAGTTGTCGAACAAAGAATACAAATAACTAAAACAACAATGGAACAAAATAGAGGGCTTAAAGAAGACACTGCAAGGATCACTGTAAATTAGGCAAAGTGCAGGCATGTAAGCTGTATTGTTGTACGATTGTCTAGTAGCTTTTTAATTAAAGAGACACTTTTATCAGATAGTGCTGTAGATTATGCTCCTGCATAATAGCTTAACTGTGATGTACTCCTATCCATAGTCTTCCAGGACACATTTCTGCACATTATATTTTATTATTCTCTTCTAGATTAGATTAGATTAGATTAGATTAACTTTAATCTATGAAGAAGTGATTGTAATCTAGAATCCTAATCTAAAGTGTAAGCTGCACATGAAATTTACATTACAAATGAAAGAGGCAATCATCTAGTGGAGCAAGGAACTTCCAACCAGAGATGTAATTACAGGTGCATTACTGTATGAAACTGAAGGTTAAGGAGCATAGAAGCAACCATGTCTTTGTTGCACAGAATGACAGGAGTAACAAGAAATGATAGGATACATAATACGAACTTTAGATGAAATCTAGGAGTGGCTCAAATAGAAGGATACAAAATTCAGGGAATGTTGTTGAGATGGATGGTTCAGGCAAAGTGTACAAAAAAAAGGGAAAGAAAAGAAAAGAAGGGGGGACACCAATGGAAACTTGGGTGGGTCTTGGAATGTACTTAAAGGTCCCAAGTAAGAACTTCTTAAGATGCCACCTCTAGTAAACTTTGTTCCCAATAGTTTGTCATGATTTTCCAAATTTTTCTTAAGATTCATTATAAATACAATAGCCTATAGTGAGGTGAGGGACAGTTTCTAAATCGCCCCAGTGCCTAGAGAACCCAACAGAATGGTGACAATCTGATTACCCAAACAGGAACATATATTGGTTGTTTCTAGATTTTCTTGCCAAATTTGTGATTTTGATGAACTGGGGCAGTACAAATTCTCTGAACCTTGTATTTTAAGTTATCTAACACTTCATTTGTGCTTTGGATTTCAGAAAATTTCGGTGTCTTATGCTTTCACAGGGTGCATTTGGATATTCTCAAATGGAAAGTGGTTATAAGGCTACCATCATAATTCATCAAAATGTAAAAACCATCACAAAATCAACAAAAAGCCCAAACCCAGGAACAGTGCCTAGACCAAATTTATACCAGAAAAAAAGTGCTGCATAGAATAGAGAAAATCTGCATCCAGGACCCATGCAGGGAAAACAAAAGACCCAATTCCCAAGCATAATTGTCAAAATCAAACGAAAAACAACAAACAAGGAAAAACCCAAACAAGAAAAAAACAGAAGAAAGTAACCCAAATTCAAGTATGAGGCATGGGCATCAGATTTGAAGAACGGGGGGTTACCATGGCGTAGAGATTGGTGAAACCGTTGACAAGAGTAGGAGCTTTGGTGAAGCGTTGCTGGAATGCATCGCTGAGGTTATGAGCTGGGTCGGTGGAGATGATGAGAACTGAGGATCGAACCCTCGAGAGGAGGATCGAAAGAACCGAACTGCAAGTAGTCTTCCCAACACCTCCTTTCCCTCCCACAAAAACCCATTTCAGGGTCTCCTGATCCAAGATGTTCTTCACCGTCCCCTCTGGAAGTCCATCATCAGATGCCATCTCTCTCTGACTCTCTCTCTCTCTCCCTCTCCTTCTGCTCCTTATTCTTGATGCAATAAGAAAACTAGAGTTTCTAATCTCCTACTAATGTTACAGCTTTACAACAACAGTAACTAAGTTCATCTCTCAATTGTTCTTCTGACCCAAGAACAGGTGAGATGTAATAGATAAAATTGGTAATTAGCATGACCCTTTGAACACTGGCCCAATTGAAAGATTGGTAATTAGTATGGGGTTTTTTTGAGGTTTGGCTAATGATCCAAAATGATATTTTAACTTGAGGACCCAGCGATCAATCCGTGGCTTGTGTGTGATGCTAAGGTGTTGGCACCGTGTTCTACCATGTGTGTTGGTAATTAGTATGTCCTATTGCTCTAATTACCCAAAGATTTCTAGGCATGTTTATGAAACTAAAGTGCCAATAACATTCAATCACGAGTGTTGATGATCTTATTAGAGAATCCTGATCGTCTGTTGCAGCTATTACAGGAGAACCCACTTGGGTTGTATGGTAATAATAGCCATCACCAATCTATAAGTACATCATATTGAATCCAACGAGGTTTCTATAATCATCATCATCATCATCATCATCATCATAGTTTAATCCTTTCTACTTTTGGTAACGTATCAAGGGCTCACTATTCCTAGAGAAGGGCTATACTTAGATAAGGATTTGTCATGTATGGTAACAGGGAAGAAATGTGCAGATTTGAAGATTTTAGACTTGTCTCAATGAACCGACATTTTCCACCTCCATTGAGATGACATTTTCCACCTCCATTGAGAATTCTCAAAAATGAAGATTTCGCGTGGCTCAAATTGAGAAATTGTAATTGTTAAATGTCGGTTTCTACGATTTTACTGAAAGTTAAAAATAAAAAAATAAAAAAATCCTGGAAATTTGGTTGCCAAAAGTGACTAATCTTGGAATATTATGCCTTGTGGCCCAACCATTCTATTGATATGTTGAACTCTGACAAGGACTCTGTGTTGGTGACCTAATTTGTCGAGCTGATGCAAGTGATGTGGTTAGATGAAGGAGGAGATGCCCCAGTGTGGGTCGTTGTCTTTAGCTTGGAGATCAAATAATTTATCTTATACTAGGGATGAAAATGGGTCCATATGAATACCTGAGTACCCCTGAATCTGATCCAAAAAAATTTGGGCATGGCTCCATGTTTCGGATCCATTTCAGATTCAGGCTCTTGGTATGAGTCAGATGCATAGACCTAAATAAAAGTTGTGTTCGAGTCCCAAGTTTGTTAATGGTTCTTATGAAACAAGCCCAAAATGTCAAATGATTTAATCCCAAATAAAAAATATACCTTAGTGAAGCAAACTTTGCTGGTTCCATCCTCTTCTAGATTTTTGTAAAACAACCACTGCAAATTTTATATTTGATGAGAAAATTAACCTGATGTTTCCAAATTGGCATTAAAAAAGTAAAAGATGGACTCCATGAGGTTTTGCAAGTTTCTAGAAAAATGTTTTCCTTTTGTAGGCGGCCTGCTAGCCATGACTGATACTGACAACCTGAAAACCCAGGGATAGATCCCTTGGCTTCTGGATGGAAAAATGTTTTTGAATTGCTAACTGATGTTGTTTTCATTCAACTAAGTAAGCATGCCTTCAAGTTTTCCTTGGGCCTCCATTTGACAATCAGCATGGATTTTGATAGATTATTGTAGATCAATTACGTGATTAAGTCGGTTGATCAGGTTTCTTAAACTTAATGAGCTTCCTGATCGATCCAAGTTAAGCTCCATTGTTCACAAATCACAACCCCACCATAAGAGAGGTAATGTGTGAAAGGGGTGACGTATTGAATGGTTCTAAAAAGATAATACTTTGAATGGAGAATGCTAAGCATAGTTATATCAAAGCGTTTCAATGCTTTGTTGTATATATGTTTGATATGTGGTTTTTTCAAAGAAAAAATTAAAAAAAAAAAACTGCGGTTTTAATACTAGAAAATCGCCTCAAATACTTAGCCAACAGAACACTACCTGTATGTTTCATATAATTGAATTCCAAGAAACTCCAAGACTTTAGCTATATATAGTTTTTTATAAGTGGTTAAAATGAAGAATTGAAGGTGACCATGAAAAATTGACCATCTCATAAGAAAATTTGAATTAGGGGTAGAAGGGAGATGAATACTGAACTGTCACTCTAGTAATTCAAATAGTAGGAAAGTAAGGTCCCATTTACATCGGGTACCCTGTATCCTTCGCCCCTCACCCTATATTCTTCCCCCATTTCCAAATAAATGGGGCTAAATGGAGCAACAAAAGGAGACAATACATGTGCGATCGCTGCACAGTTATTCAAAGAAAGAGATTTAGCAATAGACCATTGAAGGAGAGTCATTTCTGAAGTAGTGAGATTTTATGTTATTTTTGTTAGAACTACAGTAGCGAGATTAATGGATTAAAAGCCGCCAGAAGCAGAAACCATGACCACCAAGAAGGGCCTATAAGGGACAATGACAGAGACCATAGTTAATTAACTCTAATTAGATGACTCGGGGCATTTAGCTACCTTCACAATCATTTTGAAAGACCATCTATTTTATTAATGTCACCCAAATTAAGATCATTTAATATTCATAATTCAAGTGATCATCTTGGGCTACAAGAAAAAAGTGATCTATCTTTTTGTATTTCTTCACAAAATCATGTATCACTACTAAAACAAGAAACAAGGCTCTTCCAAGTCGAATTCTAATTTAACCATCTCTTCCAAGCCTCTCGTTCCTTATCTTGATCCCCATGTACCTAAATCACAGATATTAAAAAAAATTAGAACATTAGCATGAAATTGTAGGGGTCATATGCGACTGTGATCACAGGTCTCAGCCCAAGCCCAATCTGATAATACAAGATACGGGCATAGCAATGGCAAGGGCAAGTTTCATAGCCAGGCCCAGACTGATCCTGATTAAAAGTTCCCACACCTGGGATCAACCAATTATGCAATATCTATACATTTCTTATCAAATTAGTACATAGTGAGCTGGTGTAGCAGGAGGTCTTCTAGTGCGATCCCTCCGTGGCGCCCACTGGGTATCACACCAATCACAGTGTGGTGATGATGATGAGTGAACATGGAGAAGGATGCATTGGCATTACTATTAGGATGACTTTGGACCATTTATGTGAAAAAAATTGTCCTGATTTAGCCGAGTCAACTCCGCCCAGTAAGTCACAATATTGCCTCCGGAGTTGAATGAGCCTTACTTGGTACTCAGCCAGACTTACTCAAGTTACTTGGTTCAATACCTTCCCAGTTGAGTTGAGTTTCTGGGTTTTCAAACCATGGTTTGAACTTCGAATCCAAAAGAAGAGGGGAGTCCAAACAGGCTGGCCCAAACTGCTGATGCATACTTATCAAAGGTGAGATATGAACTTTGAACATGACAATGTAATATTGATGAAGATGATGATGATCTTGAATTACCTTCCGAGCATCATTACCGTCGCCTGAGGATTAGTACCCGGAGTGTCTTTAAAGGTTGAGCCGTCGATCACCCGAAGTGAATCAACCCCAAGTACCTTGTACTGGTTGTCCACGACCCGGCCCACCTGGCAACCTCCATGGTAATGCCAAATGGTCACTACAGTTTCCTTACAGTACTGTTCCCAAGACTCGGAAGTTGAAGCATTACTGTGTTTGGGCTGCAAGTTTGTCACAAAATATTGAGTCATATTGAGGAGAGCTCCCATAGGAATGTTTGGGTATCTGAACTTGGAAAAGGCCTTGGACTTGATCACACCCTCAATTATTTTTAAGCCATCTACGCATCTCTGTAGATCCTCAGGCTCTTTGAAGTAGTTAAAAGTGACAATAGGATTGTCATCTGGGTTCCTATTTCTTAACTTGAGATAGCCAGTCGAAAGGGGGCCTATCGTCTTTTCGAGGATGATTCCAGCATCTAGACCTGCTTCTTGAAGGCTTTTAATGGCTTCCAAAGCTCTTTTTGAGGCATCTGGGGTTCTTTCTTTGGTTGGTGTGATTGTTGGGAGCTGGCTAGTCTGCAAATTAAGAAACCAAATTTGTTTTAGTGGGCCTGTCCCTTCAAGTAGAAACCAAAAAATTTGGTGTGTCCGCAGAAAGGTTAGTGCCTATTTATTTTGTTTAATTGAATATTTAGAAATTCTAAGACGATGTATTTCTACGGGTGGTTAAAAATGAAGATTCAAAGGTGAATGTCCAAAACATGATAGGAGAGAAGTGAGACGACAATGGTGAGACTAATAAAACTATATAAGGTGTTTAAATCATGGAGTGAATGATCAATATCAAAATGAAATTATAGACCTTCTGCATGCATAGAAAGACACAGACATGCCTAAAAGCATATGCAAGGAGTAAGAACCTGAAGAGATAAGGAGATTCCAAAGTATGCCGCGAAATCAATGCCACTGATTGCTTCAATGTAGGTTCCCAATCGAGTAATGCCGACAACTTGAACGAGGGAGATCTCGACCGGAGAAGGAGAGGGGACAAAGACGAAATTCATTGGGTTGTCTGACATGCCTTGCCCAACCATGGGCTGGTCCAGAAGCACCTTGATGCCCAAGGCCTTGAGGTGCTGGGCTGGCCCGATTCCACTCAGCATCAGCAACTGAGGGCTTCCCAGTGCACCTGCTGAAACTATGATCTCACTCATCGTCCCTTTCCCTCTCTCTTTGCTCAGGTAGGCTCTATGCTTGTTGCCTGTGGCATCCTTAAAGATCACACCATGGGCTGCTGGTCTTGACTTCCCTGTACATGAATGAATGATCACCATGCATGATGCTTGTTTAGTAAGAGTTCACTGCATATATTCATGCCTACCTACTTATCAGAATTGGTACATACAGACACATGCCTTCAAATCACTGTTGTTTTATGAAGCCCGCCATAATTCTATTGTTAGGCGGATGCAACCCACTGTGAATATAACATTTGAGCAAGTTGGTGCCTTCATATAAATTTATCATTTGGACTGCCTGCCGTAATTTCATTATTTGATGGAGTATGACCATTGTTTTTATAACATCGTTGAGGTGAGTGGGGTCATTAATCTAATTACTCTCGTGGACAGAGAATGTGGACACCTAATGAGGAGAACATGGAGATAAAAACTTTCTATAGTTAAAATTTGTACTGCAAACTTTTTTCTTCCCCTCCCAAATCCTATATTAAAGTTTTGGATTTATTAAAAGAGGTCAGTCAAAATCATGGGTCCACCTTCAAAATCCACATGAAAATTCTAGGTTTGCCCCAAAACCAAACTACATGTTCACGAAAATTCTGGGTCCACCACTAGCTATATAACACCGTCCACCTTTTCTTCTCACTCTAATGAACCCTCACTAGAATTGAGTAGTAAGATTCTGACCTTGGGTTTTGAACAAGATCCTTTGCACCGTGGCATGCAGAAGAACTGTAAGGCCACTTGGGTTCGCATACTCGAGCAAATCAGCAGCTGTACGTCTATGGTTGTCCTTGTCGAAGATGGTCCCTCCTACCTTGGTCCCATATATGTGATCAAATGTATACCCATTATTAGGCAACAAGCCCACTTCTAGCAGACCATCTCGCACCGCTGATTGCCATTGTAGCATTGGCGGCTCGAACACCACCACTTTCTCCGCCCACTGATAGGATTTGTTCACCAAATCTAAATCCAAGCCAGCCTTCTCCACGAACTCCGGGTCTGCATGCGTGTAGAACCCTGCGTTCAAGCAGGTCCCCCCTCCTAGCACACGAGCTCGCGCGTTGGCGACGCCGTCCTCGGAGACGAAACTTTGAGCCGGCGATGTTGGGGACGTGTCTGTGAGTGTGTCGGTGAAGGTGGCTAAGTTGGTGATGTTTTGATTGCCATAGGGGGAGCCACCCCTTTCCAAGAGCAAGACACTGAAGTTTTGAGAGAGGGTGGCTGCTAGAGGGCATCCTGCTGTTCCTCCTCCAACGATGATATAGTCATAGTAGACCACTGGAGGGGCCATGGTTGCTTCTTGCACGAAAGAATAGTGTGGGGCTGGAAGGACAGACAACAAAACAGGTGGTTGTGTTAGCTAGTTGAGGGTACTTCAAACTACAAACTACAAACTGAGAAGAAAAACAAAATGATAAGAAATGAGGACAAGTGAAAGAATAGAATTATATTGATTCAATTCATTTCAAAACAAATGGTTGAAAGGACCAATGACACAGATATTAACCTGTTTGGTTGTAAGAAATCCGAGAACTTTCCTCCCAAGTGGAATTTCATATGTTTCTATTCCAACTAAAAGTATTCAAAATAGTGGAGTTTTAAGAACTCAAAAGGCTAAAAGTGGCTTTTTATGAGGGTAAGTATTCATAATTATGAGAATTCTATGAATCAAATAAAGCCTTTGGAATGCTAACAGTACATGGTATGAAACACTCTTAGAATTTCACTACATTCTTAATTTTCAGCTAGAAATACCACTAACTAAAAAGGGTGCTGGTGGGCAGGCCAACACTAGTTTGACTTTAGCCAGTCCTCCCTTGAAATTAATAGTGGCCTTGTTTTTAGGGCTTGTAGGCTGGACGTAAGGCTAATTTCTGGTCCAATCAAGTGGTCATAGTCCTATCTATTTTTAAAGGTTTGGCCTGACCAAAAATATTTCCTAAGCAAGGGTAGCTGGACCTAATTTTGAGGCCACGGCCATAACATGGCCCGAAAATTAGGCCAAATTAAAAGGTCAAACCCTGGACAAGCTTTGGTCCAATAGTTCCTGGAGCATATACAATAGAATCACTGAGATCAGAATCATGGGCCGTGCAAGGGTAGATAAGCATGCAAAGGGATTGATCACAGGTGGGCCTCACAGTGTTGCACATGGGTTACCACCGTTTTGTTTTCCCAGAGAAGTGACAATGGAAACAAGATAATGAGAATCCAAAATGACATTGTCCTTTACCTGCTTCTGATGAACATAAGCCCTGGAACTGGAGAACACCAGCAATAGCTACTAAAATCAACCTCCAGGGTCCAAACGCTTCCATGTCTCTCACCAACAAAACCAACCCAATCACCCAAATGGATTCAGTTCAGGCCCTGAACGATTGTTGAAGCAGCACCCACAGCCATGTGATTCTGCAAATGACAAAGAAACAAGATCAGGAGATTTTTTCATAAGACTAATAGGGTGCAATGGGTAAAAATCAGTTTGTACTATAGAGGGGAAATGTGTACTTCTGTAATGTGCAAATTCCTTAGATGAAAACGCATATTATGATTTTGATTGGAAGAGGTGGAACCGCGGAAGGTTCACATATGCCATTCCGATCTTAGGGCCCACTTGGATGCATTACTGTTAGTTTGGGTCATAGGAAAGGTCAGGTGTATAACACAGATAAGGCTCATGCCTAAATGAGGAAAAAAAAAAAAAAAAGGAGGAAATCAGGCCCATCACATTGTCCTGGCGATTGATTTAATAGCATAATGTTTAACGGTTTATTTTAACAAATCTTTTTTTGTGATTCAATCCAACAGTTAGAAACGTTTTGAGAGATCGAACCCTTGGGGTTGGGCTCGGTGAAAGGCTCCTTTTGGATTATGTGGGGCCCACATGGGCACTAATTGATGGGCGTGACCATTTGTTTGTGTGACACAAAATTTTTAATAGATACCAAGAAACTAATGAAACTTTTTGAGGCTCTTAAATTGGAGAGATTTTCTCCTACGAGCTTCACTTTATGCAGTACAACAATGTGGGGTCCACTTTGACCCACGTACGATCATTACAGGTTCTTTCCTACTCTCATCCTCCCATGATCTAGCACCACCAGGCCCGATTTCACTCTCATCAAACATTTAGTCACCGTCAGATCGACTCCTAAGAAACTTATGGTTAAAAGGCAACTAAACCCTTAAATAAGGTCCAAGATGATCTTACAGGGCTGGCTTTTTTCTGAACCCTTGAGCGAAAATAGAAAAGATTAAAAGAAAAGAAAAAACCCTTCCAATCTCATTTGACCCACCAATTGACATGAAACAAGGTGGCCCCACAACCATGTTCACAATTTTAAAGCTGCTGAGCCAGTTCACAGCCAAACGTTTCTCATTGGCTAAAACCTACAAGCAACTTGAATTGGTTTATGCGCAATTTGGGAGTTCATTGGCTAAAACCTACAAGCAACTTGAATTGGTTTATGCGCAATTTGGGAGTTCAAGCCATTCTATATCCCTACTAAGTACCTAATGACTTAAAACCTCATAATTATGAATTAAAACCTCATAATTCAAATACCTATCAAAAGCTAAGAACTTATATGGTACAAAGTTTGGAGCTTTCTAAATAATCAGATTTACATGGAACTTAATTTGAAGTCCACATACAGATGTCACCTTTAATTCAGAGGAGGTCCTCAGACCTCACACTTTCAGGTGAAATTTTCTCTTTAAATGAAATCCTAACAATAATACATTGCTTACCTGCTACTCCTGCTAGAAATCAGAATTATCAGCAAACCAACCAAACCAAACCAAACATGCCCAAAGAATTTCACAAACTCCCAACTTCTCTTTGTCAACTTTACTGTCCAAAGCCACTATTTACTCAGGTATCAAGAAGACAGTATGAAGAAGATAAATAGTAAAGATGAGAACCATATTAGAATTCTCATGTCCCTTCATTCAGGCAAGACTCACGAGAAATGACCTTACAGCTGTTTAAAACTGAAAGCTTAAAAAACAAATATATTATGTCGCGCTCACCGCTCATGGTGCATATCATGCCGGGGTGATGCATGTCGCTGGACTTGGGTTCGAACCAGACGTAGTTCAGATTTCATGTGAGCTGTGTCAAATGGTCAATATGGACCCTGTAGATGTAGAAGTTCATGGACTACATCCTGTCAAAGTCTCTGGCGAAGTCTTTAAGAATAGCGAATCTCTATTTGTAAGTTATAACAATATAAGTCATCAGTTTAACTCAAACTAGTAAACCTAAATGACATTCCTAACAGGAAATCTAATATCATCATAGCTCTAGCTTAAAATATAGAACCTGTTCATAAATTAATATTAGTCTAATATAATCCAAATATAACCTAATCCAGTCTAAGATAAACTCATCCATAATTAGCGTATCTGTGACGTTTTGATTATTTCATTATATATTATTTATTTTATTATTATTATATAATTAATTGTATTTTAATTAAATATGCGATTAGTTTTAGTGCGAACCACGTTAGGCTTAGGTTTGGCGAGTTAGGCTTGTTGGATAAGTGTCTTACCTATAGTTAACTTGGGCCCTGTTTAGTGGTATAGTTCTTCTCAAACTAAAACTCTAGTTCTCTTCTAACCTAAACTTATAAACCCAAACTTTATTCTTCTAAGAACTTAAGTTATATTACCACTCTAATTCTTATTTCCTATTTATATTACACCATCACACTCTTTTATTTTCACACACAACTCTCTCTCTCTTTTATCTTTTCTTTGGGATAGCACTTGGGCTTTGGCAATAGGAATTCTATACCGTTTCCCTCAACCGCGGACCTCAGGTAAGTACCTAACCATAATTTGTAGATTTAATGCTTGTGTTTTTTATTGATTCAAGTATGGATCCATGTAGAAACCCCTTTTATGCCATAAGGTTTGATTTACTCTATTCTTGTGATGAGACCTTGCATGCATATCGATGGCCACCATCTGATGATTCTAATATTAGGGACGTGAGTCTACTCGGGTTGCTTTCTTTTATTTAATTTTGATGTGGGACCAGGGGATGATTGGATGTGGATCTGGTCCGGTACATGTGATCTGGGGTTGTGATCTGTGGGGCCCATTACCCAATCATCCGGTTGCTACAGGCGTGAACGAGGTTGTGTGTGTACGTGGCTGGACCTGCACATGTTTTGGGAAGAAAATAAATGAAGGGGGAAGACCCCCAGATGCAGAATATGGAGACAAGTGTTTCATTTCATATAATCTGGTGGGGGCCATTGTCAATGCATTTTTGACATACATGGTATAGGGGCGGTTTGGCCTTGACCTGTACATAAATTAAAAAGAAAAACAAAAGGGAGTATGGAAGGGACACATGTGAAGAACGTTGGAATCCTTTTGAGGATTTCTTTAATAAACTTAATCATGTGGTGGGGCCAAGGGGAAATGACCTGATAATGTCATCCCATGTGATATTAATACAGAACCTGATGTGGTATGACAGTACTGGAGAGAGAATGGTGATCACTGATGATGTCATCCTAAGTGACATTAAGTTTGGTTAATTATTTATTTGTCTCTTGAGTTTCTGGAAATCAGGAAAGGCCCTGTTTGTTTTATAAATTTAAATTAAATCTTTTGACTATTTGAATTTGAAAAATATTTTGGATGGAGTCTTCGGGTTTTTTAAAATTATAAACTAAGATTATTATTATTTGCAAATTAATATTAAATGATACCTATGATCTTTAATGTGTTAAATTATATCTTCATACTTTATTATTGGATCCTTGGACTTGAGTAAATACCGTCCGGGCAAACGATATCTTACTAACATAGGGTTTAGTACTTCGTATGACTTCGGGGAAATCCTAGTGGATTCGAGATCAACCTATCTCTATTGGAAAACCCTTAATTGGGTCTATGCACCATTAATTGGGAAGTGGTGTGTTGATCTTTTATCTATTAAAGATTCCTGTGGGTTTCGGATATGAGACCTTATGTTTGACCTTAGAATTGGCTTGTGATTATTCCTTGACCTTCGAGTTTACATACATAATTGAGATTGATGTTGGTCTATTAGCTGCATACCCTATGTTGATCGGATATGGACCTTGATGTGGCTTGACAATTGATTGAGATATTGTAAAGGTTTATTCGAATGATTTGATTGGTATTCGATTGTGGATTATTATGCAGCTAGCCATTCACTTTGACTTAGGTTTCTGTGTCAGAGCTTTACAGATCTTTAGGTCTATTCTACTATGATATGTATGTATATATATGTATGTATATTGATTGAGTCGTATTCGAACGACTGCAGTTGTAATTGAACAGCTGATCACCGATATGTGCGGACAATGTAATATCCGAATTTCGAACCGGTTTATCCAGCCTACGATTACGAATCGATTTCTGACCGCCGGCCTTCGAATGGGTTTTTCCGCGTTTAGGGCTGATCACCCAAAACAGTGGCATTGCTTCTGTGTGATTATTGTATTGCAATATTTGTGTAGATTGGATTTAGGTTATACGTTCTTTTCATCATTATCGTAGTGTTATTCTCTTATGATCATTACATGTCATTACTCATATTGATCATGTGTTTTATTTATAAATTATGCTTTTGTGTCTACTGTTTACTTTGCTTATCGGTGCATAGGTACCGACCCCTATCCTGCTGAGGAGATGGAGGATGGTCAAACGTTTCAAGTGTTTGAGCTAGTTAACAAACTTGAGTGGAGTGCTGCTGATGGTTACGAAGCCATCTGAGACCACACGGGAGTGACTTTCATCGTAAAATCTATTTTAGTAGCAATTCTTAATAATGAACATAAATCTATTTAGTTGTTTTATTTAAGTTATTTTGGAAACTTTAAACCTTAAATATTCAGTAGTTATGTGTTGGTCTAATTTTGGATATTGATACCAATTGGTTTAATGCTTCCGTAAAGATTTTATTATGACTCATCATGTTTTGGAATTTTGTGAGTCCATATTTGGGAGCTTGTGTTGTACTAAACACGAAAAAATAATTATTTATTCATATTTTTTACGTTATCCCTTGACTGCACACAAGCTCCCAAATATGAATAAATAATTATTTTCCTGTGTTTAGAGCAACACAAGCTCCCAAACATGGACCCACAAAATTCCGAAACATGATGAGTCGTAACAAAATCTTTGCAGAAGCATTAAAACTAATTGGTATCAATATCCAAAATTAAACCAACACATAACTACTAAATATTTAAGGTTTAAAGTTTCCAAAATAACTTAAATAAAACAACTAAATAAATTTATGTTCATTATTAAGAATTGCTACTAAAATAGATTTTACGATGAAAGTCACTCCCGTGCGGTCTCAGATGGCTTCGTAACCATCATCGGCACTCCACTCGAGTTCGTTAACTAGCTCAAACGCTTGAAACGTTTGACCCTCCTCCGTCTCCTCGGCAGGGTAGGGGTCGGTACCTATGCACCGATAAACAAAGTAAACAGCAGGCACAAAAGCATAATTTATAAATAAAACACATGATCAATATGAGTAATGACATGTAATGATCATAAGAGAATAACACTACGATGATGATGAAAAGAACGTATAACCTAAATCCAATCTACACAAATACTGCAATACAATAATCACACAGAAGCAATGCCACTGTTTTGGGTGGTCAGCCCTAACTATAATGCGGAAAAACCCGTTTGAAGGCCGGCGGTCAGAAACCGGTTCGTAATTGTAGGCCGGATAAACCGGTTCGAAATTCGGATCTTACATTGTCCGCATACATTGGTGATCAGCCGTCCAATTACAACTGTAGTCGTTCGAATACGACCCAATCAATATACATACATATATATACATATCATAGTAGAATAGACCTAAGGATTTGTAAAGCTCTGACACAGAAACATAAGTCAAAGTGAATGGCTGGCTGCATAATAATCCACAATCGAATACCAATCAAATCATTCGAATAAACCTCTACAATATCTCAATCAATTGTCAAGCCACATCACAGTCCATATCCGATCAACATAGGCCATGCAGCTAATAGACCAACATCAATCTCAATCATGTATGCAAACCCGAAGGTCAAGGAATAATCACAAGCCAATCCTAAGGTCAAATATAAGGTCTCATACCCGACAATCATATGAATCTCTAATAGATAAAAGATCAACGCACCCCTTCTCAATAAATGGTGCATAGACCCAATTAAGGGTTTTTCAATAGAGATAGGTTGATCTCGAATCCACTAGGATTTCCCCGATGTCATACGAAGTACTAAACCATACGTTAGTAAGATATCATTTGCTCGGACGGTATTTACTCAGGTCCAAAGATCCAATAATAAAGTATGAAAATATATTTTAACACATTAAAAACCATAGTATCATTTTATATTAATTTAAAAATAATAATAATTTTAGTTTATAATTTTAGAAAATCATAGGACTCCATCCAAAATATTTTCCAAATTCAAATAGTTAAAGGATTTAATTTGAATTTATAAAACAAACAGGGCCTTTCCTAATTTTCAAAAACTCGACGGGCAGGTAAATAATTAATCAAACTCAATGTAACTTGGGATGACATCATAAGTGATCACCATTCTCTCTCCCGTACTCCCATACCACATCAGGTTCTGTATTAATATCACATGAGATGACATTATCAAGTCATTTCCCCTTGGCCCCACCACATGATTAAGTCCATAAAAGGAATCCTCGAAAGGGTTCCACCGTTCTGCACATGTGTACCTTCCATGCTCCTTTTTCTTTTTAATTTATGTACAGGTCAAGGTCAAACTGCCCCTACACCATGTATGTCAAAAATGCATTGATAATGGCCCCCACCAGATTATATGAAACGAAACACTTGTCTCCATATTCTGCAACTAGAGGTCTTCCACCTTCATTTATTTTCTTCCCAAAACATGTGCAGGTCCACCCACACACAGAACCTCGTTCATGCCTGTAGCAACCGGATGACTGGGTAATGGGCCCCAAAGATCACAACCTCAGATCACCCACACAAGCAACGTCGCCCAGCCATTTACCGGGCCAGATCCACATCCAATCATCCTCTGGTCCCACGTCAAAATTAAATAAAAGAAAGCAACCCAAGTAGACTCACGCCCCTAATATTAGAATCATCAGATGGTGGCCATCGATATGCACGCAAGGTCTCATCACAAAAATAGAGTAAATCAAATCTTAGGGCATAAAAGAGGTTTTTACATGCATCCATACTTGAATCAACAAAAAACACAAGCATTAAATCTACAAATTATGGTTAGGTACTTGCCTGAGGTCCGCGGTTGAGAGAGACGGTCTAGAATTCCTATTGCCAAAGCCCAACTGATATCCCAAAGAAAAGTTGGAAGAGAGAGAGTTATGCGTGAAAATAAAAGAGTGTGGTGGTGTAATATAAATAGGAAATAAGTATAAGAGTTGCAATATAACTTAAATTCTGAGAAGAATAGAGTTCGAGTTCTAGAGTTTGGGTTAAAAGATAACTAAAGTTTTGGTTTGAGAACAACTATACTACTAAAATGGGCCCAAGTTAACTATGGGTAACACACCTATCCAACAAGCCTAACTCACCAAACATAAGCCTAACGTGATCAGCACTTAAATTAATTGCATATTTAATTAAAATACAATCAATTATATAATAATAATAAAATAAATAATATATAATGAAATAATCAAAACGTCACAGTATCCATATTGTCTAGAGCATTCTCTATTAATAGAAACATGAAGAACACATCTTGGATAAATTCTGTGTGTTGGGTTATAAGTCTCCTCGCTGCCAAGCTAGTGGGTTGCATGTGATCCAAGTTGCTATTTATGTGAAACCCCACATGGGTCTGTCAAAACTCAGGCTTATTAAAATCAATATGTTAACTATTAAATATTATAAGGAGGACATATAGTCAATTAAAGCTTCGTTTTAACTCTATTATGGCCATTTTTCTTCCGAGTCAAACTATTCTTTGAAGCAAATTGCCTCCAATGAATAGAACCCTTACTGTGTTGTCATGTTTTGATCAGACTGTTGGAAGTAGGTGGGCCTCGTGGATAGATATTCAAAACTTTTGACCCACTTGACTCAGGGATCAAGTATCCATAAGGCAAAAAACCCAATTCAGGATGCATAACCCTCAATCTCATGATCACATACAGTAAGTTAAAACTATCTGAAAGATAGAACAGAAACGAACAAGCATCCATTAAAATCCACAACATACAAGGATGCAGATTTTACCTTAGAAGCTCGGTTGCGCTCTAATGGAGAAGTTGATAACTTTCGTTGATATAGAACTTCTCTACAAACTGAGATCAGAATCTCCACCACCTCTTAACCTTCCACACTATGACCCGAATTAGATATCTCCTATCAAGAAGATTAGTGGAATCTTCAAGAGAAAACCCAACTCGAAACCCTAAGGAACTAGAAGAGAAAGAGAGAAGAGAGCAGTGCAACTGTTGCACAAAGAGGAGGGACGTTTTTCACTATGTAATGTTATGGACGTCCAAGAGGGGTGCATTCCCTTTTATAATCTCCCAATGCTCCTCTTGTCTTAATTGAAATAGAAGTCTTACTTCCACAACAATTAGTAAGTATACTATTACCACTATTAGAAGTCCTACTTCAAATAGAAATAGTAACTTCCTAATTCCTTCCTTTTAGAGTTCGAATAGGATTAGTATATTTCTAATATCTTGGGCTAGCGTGGGGACCACTAGGGATTCCAAAGAAAGCTGGCTCCAACTGGGACACGCGACCCCACATCTCATGTGCAACCGGGCCCACAGTTAATTGCAAATAACACCACTATGTAAATGCAATTGCACTCCAGTCTTAGGAATAAATTACAATGAAGACCCTAAACTTCTCAATTACCACAAGTAGGCCCCTCTATCAATATCCATGGATTAATTGTAATAAATCTGTCTCTTCCAATCTTAGTTCCACATCTTATTATCCTTGAGTCCCAATTAATCACTATGATCATCGGTATCATCCAATTAACTCTTAATTGAGATGGGTGCGCACTTACTAATGACAAAACACATTAATTGGCACAAGGGAATAATAGAGATAGATTCCATCTTGATCATTCAATGTTCCCACAGTCCTACTACCACATACCCAAAACACCGAGGTGTTGACCTACAGTTGGCCTCACTCATTGGTGACTCAAAGCAAATTAATAGATAGAAACTTGAGTTCATCAATGTCTCAGGATTGAGAGCCTATTGCTAGGGAATTATGAGAGCATACCTTATTATTGAGACGGAATTCCATAAGGTGCTTCTCATGGTCCTTCAATACATCCAATGTACTAGCACATTGATCAAGAATCTTCCATTCTGATGATCGAGACAAATCACACTATCTCAAAGTGATCAAAGTGCTGCAACCTTATCAGATGAGATGCCCAGTCTCATCACTGGTTGTGAAGACATTTTAAGTATAAGATTTGTAACATATATCTCCCGTATGTGGATCTCATCCATATACATATATCACATCAAATATACTAATGGGATCCGGTTCAACTCATGAACCATTATGTCATATGAATTGGTCATGTGCATAAAGTAATAAAATAACATTCATCTCAAGAAAGTAAAGCATGGTTTTATTGATTAATCAATTTATTACATCAACTGGTGGATTGAGTCCTTACAATCTAACACAGACACCATCAAGCTGTTTATCCAAGCTAATATAACTAAGTTGTTTAATATATCTTAATTTTTTATTGATTAATATCATCAGTAATATAAACTAAAGATACAATACCCCCACTTCTCCCTTCAAGTTATTCATTTTCTTCTCATTAACATTAATGGAAAAAAATGAATCTGTTAGATTTTTTAAAGTAAAGTATTTCATCTAAAAAGGAGAGTTAAAAAAAAAAACCAATTAAAAAAAGATGCACAGAAAGTAGTAAGCTAATGTAAATATAAAACACTCGTATATTACTTAACAATATATTGGTCACACAGACATGCCTTGATACATGTGATTATTCAAAACAAAAGCAAAAGCTATCAATTTCTTGATCGTCATCAATCTTTTTATTTTTTTTCTGGGGTGGGGTTTGTTTTGTTTAGTACCACTAAAATTTAATGAGAAGCAATATTTTGTATTATTTTGATTGAAGTATCTATGTAATATATAAGATGAGTCATTCTCCATCTTTCTATTCTAGCATTTGGCTTGACCCATAATTCTCAAGTCATCAAAGGTCGACAGCTATTCCATGTGAAATCAATGATCAATGAATTGACAACAGTGATAATTGTGCAACCTGCAACAAGTAGATTAGGTGCAACAATAAAGTACTTTCATATGTTATACAGTAAAGGGGGTTGGTGTTTAGGGAGGATGGTGAATCAAGGAAGACTTTGAGAGGATGTAGACTCAGTGGAATGGACTGACTAGAGTGATGAGAATTAAATGTTGGATGATTATGCACTGCATGCACTGCAAGAGAGGGTTAACACCATACTATGCGCTTTCAAGGAATGAAAACTATAGGCATGCATGAATCATATACAATCTTAATTTATTGAGTCATGTCCTCCACAAGAAATGTTTCTTGAGTGCATATTAGAGTCTTTTTCAAATAAAAAAAATGTATAAAAAAACAGGCACAATATGCAGATGAAATATAATTTATTTGCCAAGGCACCCTTCTAGTGTTTGTGAAGTAGTTCTCTCCTTCAAGCAATTCTCCAACCAACAGGTCAAATGGTTGGATTGGGAGGGAGCATGTCATCGCGCCCAGCCATCACAAGATGGAGTGAAGTGAGAGATCTTGGAAATTAGGCCCACAGGTTAATGATCCAGTGCACAACTCCTAGGGGGGCCCTTGATCACCTATCCGAATGGACCATAGAAACCCCCGTCCCTCACAATGACACCGGATCTCATAGGTTTGTGTCAATCCATTGCGACTTGAACTTTGGATCGAGGGTCAATTGATATAAATCCGGTATCTTGTGGGCCTCAAATGAGAGGTTAGCGTTAGATTGTATAGTCTCAATCCAATGGATGATGTCATAAATTGATTTATTTCATCATTTATCAATATGATCATTCTTTACTTTCATGAGATGAATGGTGTTTTATTACTTTCTTGCACATAACCAATACGAATGACATGATGGTTTATGAGATGGGCCGTAGCCCACAAGTTTTGACACACGTGTGTTGATGAGATCCACATATGGGAGACATATATCACAAATCTTATACTTAAATTGATTCACAACCGATGATGAGATTAAGCATCTCATCTGATAAGGTTGAAGCACTTTGATCACTATGAGATAGTGTGATTTGTCTCAATCATCAGAATGTAAGATTCTGGATCATGGTGCTGGTACATTGGATGTATTGAAGGACCATGAGAAGCACCTTATGAAACACTGTCTATACTTTAAGGTTTGCCCTCATAATTCCTTAGTAATAGACTCTCAATCCTGAGACATTAATGAACTCAAGTTTCTGTCTATTCATTTGCTTTGAGTCACCAATGAGTGAGGCCAACTGTAGGTCAACACCTCGGTTTCTTGGGTACGTGGTAGTAGGACTGTGGAAACATTCAATAGTCAAGATAGAATCTATCTACATTATCCCCTTGTGCCAAATAATGAATTTATCATTAGTAAGTGCACACTCATCTCAATTAAGAGTTAATTGTATGGTACTGACGATCACTATAATTAATTGGGTCTCAAGGATAATAAGATATGGATCTAATTTGGTGGACAGGTCCAATTAATCCATGGATATAGATGGATGGGCCTACTTGTGGTAATAGAGAAGTTTAGGGTTTTCTTTGTAATTTATTCATAAAACTGGAGTGCAATTGCATTTATATAGTAGAGTTATTTGCAATTAACTATGGGATCAGATTGCACATGAGATGTGGGGTCGGGGTGTTTAAGTTGGAGCCAACTTTCTAAGGAATTCCTAGTGCTCTCCACGCTAGCCCAATTATTAAATCATTGCTAATTCTACTTAAACTCAAAGGAAAATGAATTAGAAAGTTACTATTTCTATTTGAAGTAAGACTTCTAATAGTGGTAATAGTAAGTTACTAATTATTATGGAAGTGAGACTTCTAATAATAATTAGAAAGAATATAGTTACTAATTTTTATAGAAGTGAGACTTCTATTTTAATTAGAAAGAGGAGGTTGCATAGGGCTATAAATAGGGGAACCGAATCCCTTAGATGACCACCTTGGAATTCACGCCCAATAGTGCAAGAGTTGCACTCCCTCCTTTCTCTTCTTCTTCTAGTTTCTTGTTCTAGTTTCCTTGGAGCTTCTAGTTGACACAATTCTTCTTGAGAAAAGAGATCTAAAACAGGTCATAGCGTGGAAGACAATAAAGTTTTGGAGATCCTTAATCTGCTACAAGAAGAGTCCTTGTTCAAGATAATTGTCTTCTTCTCCATTAAAGCACTACCGAACTCCAAATGTATAATCTACTTTCTTGTATGTTGTGGATTTATTTTGATTGCATGGTGTTGCTATTTACTATCCTAGAGATATCGTTTACTGATCTTGATCATGAGTTTGAGATGCTTGGATCCTGGATTAGGTTTTATGGCCTTATAGGTACTCGATCCCCGAGTCAAGTGGGTCAAAAGTTTTTGAAACCTATCCACAAGGCCCACCTATTTCCAACAGTTAGGACTATCTGATTGCACAGCGAATCACTTGCTAATTTCAAACCATCCAATCTAAAACTGTCAAGAATCAGCCCCATTAGACTACAGTGATAGCGACCATAGACTGCTTACACTTTTCTTTAGAAATGAGCAGAACAATTATAGATAAAACCTGTTATGCAAAAGTTAAGGCCCACTGACTGCTTACATTTTTCTTTAGAAATGAGCAGAACAATTATACAGTTTCTTCTACTATACAATATTTATATACAACTGAGGAAATAGGAGCATTGTAGCTAGGGAGACCATTTGTTGCAGAGTTACAACAGAGGGTTAAAAAAGTGAATTGTAGGTGAGGATGGTGGCAGCAATGGAGGCAATGCATATTAGAAGAGATGGAAAAAGGGTCACATTCAAGAGCTTATCCTCGCCTAAGTAGCCAGCCAACGTTATCGTGCCATCTGCCACTACCCGAGCCAAGGTACCTGCTTCAGTTGATAGCAGCCCACCATTATAGGTTCCACGGGCAAGCCTGGAGGACATGACTCTGGATAGAAGTGAGAGGTTGACCCCTGGGTTGGTCAAGCAAACCACAGAAATCAGAAACAAGAACATTTAGTGAACATCATATGCCTCCAATCAAAGGATGATCATTAAGACACCAAAGGTTGCGGTAGCAGTAGTTATGTAGGCAATGGAAAGGAAGTTCAATCCATGAAGTTGTTTGACAGCATGTGTGACGCTCCGGAGTCCCACATCGACTATAAAGAGGAAAGTGAATGAGGTTATATGTAGAGCTTACACCCTTACCTTGCATGAGGCCTTTTGATGGGTTGAGGCCCATCAGAAGCAAAACCGTGAGGCCCATGGGCCAAAGCGGACAATATCAAGCATGGGTATGGAGTGCCATATGTAGAGCGGGCCTTATCTTTTGATGAGTTGAGGCCCGCAGGCCAAAGCGGACAATATCATGCATGAGTATGGGTTAAAAATGAAACTTCAAGACATTGACTCAGCATGATGTTTTAGAGAACATGACTTTAAATAATAAGGTGAGCACAAGGATAATTTGTCTATAATTCAGAAGCGTGCTGCATGAATTATTCTACTACTGTGAGTTAAAATTCATGCAAGAAGTGCAAACCTTTGATTCTTAAGACAAGGTATTTTGAAATGGTACTATGAAGGATTATTAAATTTCAATTGAGTTTTCTAGACAGCACTGTTTTATTCCATCAACACGTCTGTCCATCTGAATGGTGGGGGAGAGAGCTTTTGAATGTTTTGGAAATGTATGGACTCACATTGGTTCTTTGATAAAACAGCTAAATTGCTTAACAAAGAAATCAGGAGGTTCCTTCAAATTGACATTCATATAAATCAGAAATAGAAGCTGTCAGTTACCTTCAAGAACTTCAGCAGATACAAATGTGATGAGAGCGGAGCAGACGTACTGTGGCACAGAGTATGGGGCTATTACATGAAAGCTGAGGAATATACCTATGCATACCATAATTTCAGCTGCAAGTAAAATTTGCCTGCAAAAGAATCAAGTACATCAAGCAAAATGTTGGAAAACTATGCAAAAGAGATACATTAATTGACTGGTAAGTTCAACATTCAACATTTGTGAACAGACTACTTGGGGTAAAAAAAACAGTACAGAAACTTCTGCTTCTAGCTCTCAAAATGGAAGGGATACTTCGCTGTTACTTTATGTCTCTAAACGTAAGAGGGAAGATAAAGGAAAGTCTGTTACTTCTATGTCTCTGAATGTAAAGAGGGTACCTAAAGGAAAGTAAGATTTGATAAAGAACTTCTAATTCTACAGGTAGTGCGGCTTCCAAATGTAGACAAGTGAGAAGGGGTCCACGCCAGTGGGTGTTCTTGCAGATGTTCAATAGGCCCATAGAGCAAACTGAGATTCTCCATGACAATCTCAGTACCCTCTTCAGTCTTCACCATTTAGAAGTGACACCTCCTATGGTATAACCCCTATCCATATATAGAAAGAAAGTGATTGAGCTCAACCCCTAACAATATTATGAAAGGGATATTATGCCACCCTCTACAGTCCACTGAGTGGGAAGCAGATCTTGGTTAGTTGATGACAATGCTGTCAACTGTAATGTTGTTGCCGCTGGTGCACTGAATTTTTTTTTTTTTTTTTTTTTTTTGTTATACATGCAGACAGTGGGAAGACCGCAGTCCTCTAATATATTTGAGGGGTTACCAATAAAAAAAAAAATATGCTGCATCCAGTCCCACCAGTTTGATGCTTGCTCCATGGAGGTGCAGATGCCTGAGATGGACGGGTAATCAACTCATGGACCATTCCAATGTTTAAGGATTTGAATATCAATTCATGTCATATTTGACCAACTTCCTATGTATATAGTAGTATACCTGGAATTAAAATTCTGGTTGGATACCTGCAATTCTGTAAGTACCGAGTACCTTTGACTCCATAGAGTTGCCATTCTCGGCCAAGTTGTTTCTGGTAACAGTTGACTGATTCAGACGCCATAAATGGGATTTAATACCTTAATGTATAGGAAACAATTTAGCTTACCACTACCAAAGGGGAAGGGGTAGGCCGAAGAGGATGTGAATGGAAGTAGTAAGAATAGTCGTTTCTTGGTGTGGTTTTGTGGGATGCTTTGGGACAAGGCTCCGATTATGTTATCTCCTTTTCTCTCTCTCTTTTTTTTTAAATGTCTTTGCTTTTATTTTATACTGTAAGGACGCACTGCAAAGATGCACATGAACAATTCCCATATACCAGGTACGCCCCACAACGCCGGCCGCACGGGAGCACACCCGTGTGTGTGTGTGTGTGCGTATAGATGAACAAGAATCATGACAATACAAGCGCCATACATTGCCAATGTGGTGGGTATTCTAAGGTGAATGGATGGAGTTATGGGAAACATATAAATAGGAATCAGTATATAAGACGAATAAAGCCCACTCATACTACTCCATACTACTCTTTTCATTTTGCTTCTTTTGCAATAAAATATGTCTAGTACAATTGAAAAAAATGAAAGGAAGTGCATAAGAGGAAATATAAGGGTGGGGCTATTAAGAGAAAAGTAAATAATTGAATGCAGTTTTAGTTGGTTTGGGCACAAAAACAAAAGATCAGAAAGTAGGCCCTCTACAAAGTATAGAGCAATAAAAGTTCAAAGAACCAGAAAAACGGGAGTGGCCAACAAAAACCTAGAAAAAAGTACAGAGTAAAGGCACACTAAGTGCGGAGTTAAATAGAACATCCCTTAAAAGTTTAAATGGAAAAGTAGAAATAATAAATTTGACCTTAGGTGGATAAATCTTCGATGATGTTAATATTATAATTATTATTTATCGTTGCACTTGTTTTCATCTCCAGTATTTCCATTAGAAGAAGAACCCATTGCTTCTGAGATATCATCAATTTTTGTGATCTTGCAGCACTTGACTGGATATTTTTATTAAAAATGAATCCCATGATACCACAAAACATGTAATTCTTGAATTGAAATTCATAAGAGATTCATGAAAATATTGTACATTATAACAAAAACAAAGAAGAAAATGTGTGACCAGAAGTTAATATAGCAGTAAAAACATAACTTAACTGATGAAATTACTGTTTCATAATCATGACAAGAAAAATTTACCTGTCTTCAAACATGTTGCTAATGTAGCTACCAACAACAACGTTTACTGGAAGAACTGTCAGCCCAAGGCATGCAAGAAAAATTGCCACAGCACTAGTTGACCATCCAAAGTAGAATGTGGTAATGACACTTGATTCAGAGAGTAGAATCTCCATGGAATATTTGAGCATGAAATAAATAAACAACTGGGCCTGAATATATTTGAGAAAAAAAAAAAAAAAAAAAAACCTCAGTGACATATCATGCTTAGTTTTAAAATCTTCAGATCCATTCGAGAAATGTTATTAGAAGACTCAAGAACAGGTATGTTGCTATTAGGTGGTTCCTAGAACCATGTCATTATGCTATTAAATATGCAATAGTCTACCATATTCCTGGACCCTTGATTTATGTAGAAAATGGGATATGATCAAATTCAATTCCTGAATAATATGAAGAGAAAAAAATTTAAAAGAGTCTTACACTAATCCATTCATGACTTACACATTGTTAATGTTAAAGAATCAAAATAGCACTGATCATAAAGGCCTTTGTAAAGTTAAATGTACAAATCAGAGGTCAAATATTTGACTATCATTATACCTAGATGCCAGTCAATGTCCTCAATAAAAACCCAGTTGCTTAGAAGTAGTAAAAATGTTGAACCTAGAATTGGACAGTGAAAGACTGCTGACTCTGTTTTCCATGTAAATGGAATATGATGAAAGTTTATTCACTATTCAAAAAAAAAAAAAAAAAAAATGATGAAAGTAACTCATGAATACTTTAAAGATAATGTCAAAAAAAAAAAAAATTGTCAACCATTGATGACAGACATTGTTAGCTGAAGAATCAAAATAACACTGATAGTAAAAGCCTTTGTACATGCTTATGTCAGGTATCTAAATCATAGCTCAAAGATTTGGTTTTCATTATCCCCTAGATGGCTAGTCTATGTCCTCAATATAAACCCGGTTGCTAAGAAGCACTTAGGCAGTGAAAGACTGCCTGCTTTGTTATACTTGCATATGGAATGTGATGAAATTCAATTCATCTCTGAAGACAAAATGATTAAAGAGTAGGGCTAATCCATTGATGACAGACATTGTTCGTGTTAAAAAGAGTCAAAATAGCTCCGTAATAGTAAAAGCATTCATACTTATACAACTCAGGTGTCATAATCAGAGCTCAAAGATTTTATTTTTATTAGCACCTAGATGCTTAGTCCATGTCCTCAATCTAGACTGATTGCTTAGAAGTGTTACAAACGTGAAAGGCTAGAACTGGGCAGTGAAAGACTGCCCGTTTTGTTAGCCCTGCAATTCTTCATAGGAAGTTTTTTAACTTCAATTTCATTTACAAATTTGGTCTTTGGCTTATAAAGTATTCTATCCCCTGTCCCTTTACACCGTTAAGCTTCAGGTTCAGTTGCCCCCATTAAAAGCATGTAATAGTGACAAGAGTGTCCTCCCATGGGCGTTTAGCCATAGTGGATCGATCGCTCTTGATTTTCAAGAACTCTTTTTTTTTTCCCTTTGATGACCTTTCTAGGCTTGCCTTTTTGCCAAAATTAATATTTCTTGTTGATTTAACCCAGATACTACATAACCTTCTACGTTAAGGCATATTATAACTGCATGATTCACAAATTATACTTTATATAAGAAGTTGCTGTAAGTTTTGATGTCAAACCATATACATGTGAATGCTCTACAGATAAATAAAAATCGGGATTCTTTCTCTGAGACCCTGGAAGAATACATGATGTTCCCTCCTTACGAAAGAATGTGAACAGTGGGATGAGTGAATAGATAAAATTGGCTTCAGTATGCATGGTCAAGACACCTTCCATCCCGGTTCTTTGATGAATCCAGAAGCATCCTTGCTGTACTGGTGAATGTATGAATTCAAAATTTTTCTATAATGCATAAGTATTCATGTTACCGACAACTAAATAAAAACTTAACATCTATTTAAGATCACCTTTTAATAGAATTGGCATATCATTTTCCTTATAAAAATGCTATGCAAATAAGTAATAATTTGAATCCAACTCCACACCTTTACTGACGGCCTAAGTAATCTATATGCCGATCCAATTGAAGTAACCGGTTTATTTGAATCCTCTGAACCTTCTTCACTGACATCACATTCCTGATATTCATCATTGTCATTTTGCTTCTCTTCGGAATTTGAGAGCAAAGGTTGCGCAAGGCCTTTTTCCATTTGATCATTCTGTAGTGGTTCTGTCAGTAAAAAGATACAAAGTCTACTAATTATAAATCAGCTAGATAACCATTTAAGAAACCATCATTATTAAATACCATCTGAGATGATTCAAAATGTTCGCACTAAAGGAAGTTCAAAAGCATTAATGGTTTTAACATAAGCATATAAATTTAAATAATATGGACTGTACATTTGATGGAACGACTATAAATATATTGAGTTGCAGTATTCTATATCAGGAAACAAAAACATGAATTGTATCAAGGATTAGGAAGAAAAGAACATATAGAAAAAAAAAAAAAAAAAAAGGAACAGCAAACACAAAATGTCCCTTCTTTAAATAGAGCCACTCTGTCTCATGCAAGGTAGAGAGAATTTTTATGGAAAAGGCAGAATGTGGGAACATGTCACTCAGATGTAGCATCTCATCCACCATTAACAAGGAGTATAAGCTAACGAGCTCTCCTGATCCTGGGGCCCCAGTTTGGATGAGCAAAGACCAAAATTTGCACTGATCAGATCAACATAACAGTTCCTATCAAATAAATTTTATCTAGTGGAAATTAAGAAGTGAAATCTCTACCTTGTTCAAATTCAACTGGAAAAATAAAATGGATGAGTTCCCACAGTCTGATTACTTTTTTGGGGTATAGGCATGCATGCATCCCATATGTACAATGGATGAGTTGCCATTTCATCTCCCAAAAAGGAGTTTCCATAGCGTTTTGACTGGCATTGATGGACTTGAAGCATACAATATATTTCCAGCAATTTCCAAGCAAGGTGTGACATTGCTGCAAGGCCCTCAGACACATATTTAAGTACTGAAATTAATAATGCACTATCCATACAAAAGAGGAACAGCTCTTTCTAAAATTCAAGAAAGCAAAGGAAGAATCAATAATCTACCTCTAACAAAGCATTGAGTAGCTGTAGCTAAAGAAAATGAACTTGGCCTACCAGGATTTGCTTCCTGCGGTGCTTGGTTCTCTTCAATGTCATGATCGGGCTCTTTAAATGAAATCCACAACCAAATTAAATAAAGAAGCCATGCCAGAGCCATAACCCAACCAGGTAAAGTGTCTTCATTGATTGTGATCTTGTAAATCTTAAAATTCATTTGAAGTAATCCAGCAAGGGCAGGGCCACATGCCATCCCAAGAGCACTGGCACTAACGAAGCCTGCAGAAGCTTGCATCCGTAATTTAAGCGGCACACAATCACTTATGTAACGTCGATTAACAGCTCTTGCAGATCCCAATCTGCAATTGTTGTCAGTGCCATTTTGCTAAGTGTATAAATGGAGTTTTCTAGATCTAAGATACTAGAGATTAGTAATGTCCAGTTCAAGAATAGCTATACTAATGGTTGCTACAGAGCACATCCAAATCCTTTCGTACATGATAGATAATGGGATATTAAAGAAGTTAATAAAAGAAAGAAAGAAAACACAGTACAGAATGGAACATTTTCACACAAAGCGAAAAATATTAAAGAAGTGGTTGCTGGAAGAAAAAAATAAGGACAAGAACTTTTGATTTGTATGTGCATCATATCAATGAATGGAAAATAAAAGAAAAAATGGAAAAATAAAAATAAAAATCTCACCCACAGAATAACCGACCAATCAGAAGAACTGCTATTGAGTCAAGATCATACGCCAATGCATACAAGGTATTGCCTAAGAGAAGAACAATACTGCTGAACACCAGAGGTCTGAAGTATGATTTATTTGACCATGCACTAAAATATACTGATGAAAACACCTGAGCAACAGCCATTGACCCAATTATAACACCACAAACTGTTGCTGCAGCTCCAAGGCTCAGAGAATAGTTGTCTGCTGTTGGGACTATAATGTATGTATTGACCATATAGAGGAAAGTGTTCGCCAAGTTCAAGAGAAGAGACATGAAATGATATCTCTGGTCACCATTTTGCTGCTCGGTTGGAGTTGGCATCTCTTCTTGCATAATAAGAGCATGTTGTCCTAAAAAATGTAGGAAGTTTGTTGAGTGTGTTAGCCTGTCCACGGCTGCTTTTATTGAGTCAATAACAGGGTCCTGCATGGTAAAGTACATTTAATGCAATTTGAACTGCACACTTAAAATGTTGGGTTTATGTCTTGTATTGCGGGTTTACCAGAGTGGTCCATTGGGTTAGCCAATGACCGCATTCAGAGTCTAGGGTATTTTGGTCATTGTACTGGGATTTTCTTGGGGGCCAAGAAAGCGGTGGTGTGTGCTTGTTCTCTCTTGTGTGTTCTTAAGCCCTAGATCAAAACATAAAAAAACTGAAATTTGATTTGCTTTTGAAAGGATGGATACATTAAAAAAAAAAAAGATGGGTGATCAAATAAAACCTGAAGACAAATAGATGGTTGGTCATAAATTGACAAAGAGCTTCCATGACAATCTTGAAGATCTGCAAGGTTCCGAGATAATGCTCCAACAACAGCCCCTATGCCCTGCATACTATGTAGTTAGTCAGTCAATAGAGAATGGTATCAAAAAGGCATAACCCCTGGCTTTTAATTCTAATTTCAACAGATATTTGGCTCCTCTATTAACTTTAATGAAAAAAAAATCATCAAATCCCTATCCCATTTATCAGGTGTTCGATTTGTACTAGGGAAAAAATATGGCAGAAAAAAGGATAAAAGTGTCATGAGACCATCAACAACATATTTCATAATCTCAAAAGAAAAAAGTTAGTCAGTTGACTAATAAATTGGATGTATTACCACGTGCTTGAACACTTGCTGAAGTTGGGAATAAGGATGATTAGCACGAGTCGTCACATAGTAGTCTGTGAATCTATAACCAAACCTTTTATCAAACTTCTTCAATATCTTCCGCAGACCAACAGCATTCAGCTCAACAAAAAAGAGAAGCTTTAGAAGATCTTGTCCCACAGCTCTATATGCTTCTATCAATTCAGATATCAGTGATATATCTCGCGTATCATGGAGAAGTGCACGCCTCTCCCCAAGCTTCTCTATCCTACTTGCAAGAAGGCCTTGTTGCTCCAACAGAAACAGGACAATCTTTTCAATCTGGAAAGAACAAAACAATTAAAAAACTCGTCACTATTTTTATTCAACTCTAAATATATAAGAAGCGGTAGGCATTCTTCTACTCAGAATTTCAATCAGCTTTTATCTTTTTCCCTTTTTCTATAATTTAGTAATGATCTATAATCACCACTGTCATGAACACTATGGAGAAGTATTTATATGAGTCATCATGATGTCATAAACTAGCAAGAAGCTCTAGCCAGAGGTTGGATAATCTTTCCATTCAATGTATGGTTTTTCATCATTTTGGGTAGACGGCCAATGGTTTTGCAAACTCTATAGTTAAGCAAGAGGTGGACAGGTCTTCTAATTTCATTGCTTTCACTATGTAACCTATTTCATTGGTATAATGTTTTATATCATAGTGCCCCTATTTGCTTCTGTTGGGTGGGGCTTCTTTGTAATCCGTTTTCATCCTTTAATACATGTCATCGTTACCATTCAAAAAGTAACCAAAAAAAAAAAAATCTTTCCAATCAATGGTAGAAAAGAACAAGCATAAAAGTACACATCTTCTGTCTGTACATTCAAATTTCAATTTTGGTTTCCCATTATGCGCTTTGGCACTGAGGATCTTAATGAGAATGTTAATTTTGATCCTTTGGTTATTTCACTTTTTATACTCCATAGAACTGTAAGGAACCATATACCAACCCAAAAGCTTAAGCTTATAGGTGGAAGGCCCATACAGGTATAATAAGACATGTCAAGCCTATTACGTAGGCGATGTGGGATGTGGGACTTCCCAACAAGAACCACATCTACTGTTATTTTCTTTTTCTTCTCCCAGATAAGTAACAACACTTGTTAAATTACAAAGAAAATAAAGAACATCAAGAAAGGCACAGATTCTATGGCTGATTACACCTTGCCTGGTTTTGCTAAAATATTGATTACACCTTGCCTGGTTTTGCTAAAATATTGAAGGTCTCATCAGCTTCTTGTCCTGACTCCTGAGTGATGAAATGAATGTTAAATTTGATCTAACACCCAGATACTTCATCATGAAGTATGTTCTTGTCATATTTCAGATTGTTTCCATCAGCCTAATGTCCAACACATATTTCAGATTAAACAATTCCTCACAGGTCTCAACAGTCAACACTCAACACAAACCATGTGTCTATCTTGGCTTAATTCAGCAAACACAAAAGCCTTTTAAATGAACTATCCTACCTTCTTTCTCTGACCAAGTGTACCTATAGGGCTACCAAAGCTGTTCCTGCCTTCTCCATCAAGACCAATCCTTTGCGGAGCCAGATTCTTCTGATTGAGCATCTTCCTCCCATCAACAAGGCATACTCTTGTTCTACAGAGAGATCAAGAGCGGGCACTTCACTTTGATCCTCCGCAAGCACTGATGTCTCTGCTACTGCTGCTTCCAACAAGCTCACTGGCCATGTTGAACCACATTTATCTGACTCATGTCAGAAACCTCATTAAAGCCGTAAAGGAGAATCGTGGCAATGATGAGTCATTGGACCACCACATGCTATCAACTGCACAAATATCCTCAAAGGATCACCACATGCTATCAACTGCACAAATATCCTCAAACCAGCGTAAGTCGCAGGCTCGCAGCTGTTCATAAACGTGCCAAAAGCAGTCTCAGTTCACTCCAATTCAAGATGATGTTGCTGCTGTCACTTCATTGCAGCCTCACAGTTCCATCATGTGAGAATGATACCAAAAGATTCTAGTTATGGTCACTTCAGGCAGTTCCACTTACACGGCCAATTTTGCAGGTGCTGCCCATTCTTCAATATGTGACTAGCTACATGTGATGACAAGTGGGTGGGTCCCAGCCAGATTGTGGGACTCCCCTCGCTTTGCCAAGTGTCCTGACTCCTGAATGGATTCTCTCTCTTAAAACCCTCCTATTTGGGATATCTAACTCTTGATAAGATACTTGAAGTTATAAGAAATGTTTCCTAATTTTAAGGAGAAAGATATCCTTCCCAAGAAGTAGCGGAAAAGCAGCCAATTTAACAGGGAAATCTAATCCAACTCAAACAATGTGTACAATGCTATCACACATCCATTAATGAGATAGAAAGAGAGAACAGAACAAAGATCTTTGTATGGGAACTTGAAGAAAGAGAATTAGAAAATCTAGACCCTCAGGATGTGGAAATTTCTACTTCCTGGCCTTGAATTTCACTCTCAGCCAGTTACCCTGTTCTGTGATAACCAAGCTGAACTTCACATTGCAGGGAATCCCATAATTCATGAACACACAAAACATATCAAACTTGACTGTCATTTTGTCCATGAAAAGACCCAATCTGGCCTCATCACAACTTCCAACATTCATACCGTACAATAATTGACGGATATTTTGTAAGAAACTTGGGTAAAGACTAATTTCTTCATCTGACCGCAATTTGAGCAATCATAGTTACAGGGTTGAAGTCCACAATTTTGTGACTGTTTGTAAGAATTGTTGACTGTTGTATATTTAACTCCTACAAGCTATGATGCCCAAATACAGTATGGATACGACAGGGACCCACCATGGACATTGCAGGGACACAGATTTTACACATAAAAAGCAAAGTATTGTATTAGATACGACACAATATTTCCCCATTTTGAAGAATCTGTGCATCATAGCCTACAAATCAGTGATTTTCTGTTGTATCTTCTTATTTGCTGGGTCCTCAATAGGAAATTGAATTTCCCCTACAGGATGTTATCATATGCTAACCACAGTTCCTCTTGACCATTTAATATAGCAGCATATTTACAATTAAACGAGCACAATCCACCTTCAATGTGACAATCATTGACCAATCAGATAAAAGTGCATTTCGATAACAGTTTCTTTGGTATAGAATAGACTAAAATGAGGGCTCTATAAGTTTCAATAAGTGTGGTGCATATGTTTAAGGTTGGTTTCATCTAGATCTTGGAGCCAATATGAGTGGCTGCAGCACTTATGAACATGTCACATACCTGGTTATCTAGTACCCTTGAGAATTCTTTGAGAACATTGCGTCGATCTTGTGCTCCTACTTGGATTTGTTGTGAATATTGCTTTACTTTCTTCTTCATAAACTTGTAGTTGATATAGTAACTGGGAATGCACATGTTATAACCGGCATTCAGAACCCCTTAAAAGATAGCACAAATTAAAGTATTGCTAGGCCGTTGTTATTGAATACCTCAACTTCACAAATGAACATCTTGTGTTGGCAATATTTACAGTAATAACAGAACATCATCAAAGAATAGCTAATGGGCGGAAATTATTTAGGTAATCACATTGGTCATCAATTGAACTAAATGACAGACTGTGTCAATACCATGGTTGTGGAATACAGAACCAATTGGTTTCATTAGCTTCAGTGAAATAGAAAAACGTATTATAAAAAATGGAAAACAGCCACGTAACATACCCTTGCCATTCTGGATATTGTCGTTCCTTCAACTTCTTCCCAAATGCAACCATCTTCAAGTAAAATGATCGCACTATAAGAAAAAATAAATTACTTATCAGGAGATCAGAAGAGAAAAATGTACATTTTCTAAATTATAAACTCACAGGACAAACACTTAATAGTCGAAAAATAATATTACTGAGTGGCATTCCAAATGGTAATCGTATAAATAAAGATATCATCTCCTTTTTAATAAACATCTTGGAAAATGTATAATCAGTATTCCCCATCCACACACACAGTCATGTTCCATTGAACAGAAGTAGTGCATTTATTCATTACCCTCGAATCAAGAAAGCGATTGAGAACAGAAAGTCAGAGATGGCTGATGGCAGCAACCTGTCAAGGTAATCAATCATTGTGCTATCAGGTTAGCACCATGTAAATATGTTACCATATCAGGTTAGCACCAGGTAAATATGTTACCATTCTCATGAGATTTGTGAAACCTATTAACAACATATAGATACACTGTTCCAACTGCCAACATGCAACAAGCATGCTACATCCAAACCACTCAGCAGTCAACAGGTGAAGACAACAGTATATATCCCTTGGCCAGAAAAAGTCTGGTCCTCTTCATCAGGAGGACCACACATGTAAATTGAAAGACCATTAGCCTTTCACTTTAACCATCCACATCCTGTGCGCATGTAAGAACCCACCAATGGTCACCTCCATCTTGCACATGAGGCACAAGTTATCAGGTGATCAAGCAAGGCTTATCAACCAAGAAAATTCCTTTCCCCAAGCAATCCAAATAGTCACAGCTATGCAGTAAGCATAATTTGCACAGAATGACTAGGTCACCATTGAGGAAAGAAAAGGGCTCATTCCTATCTCCCTTTGATTCAGTTTCCATTAAGAAAGAGATTATTTGATGATGAGTTTTGGATATTCACCTCTATGTCTTCGATTTTAACCACTTTTAGAAATACAAGTCTTAAAATTCCTAGGAATTCAATTACATGAAACAAACGGATCCTAGGAGACACCAACTCTCCTCATAAGGAACCATCAGCAAGAGGACTCCCCATAATATCTAAGAAGGGAATAATTAAATAATTAGATACAGGAAACAATATATAGGGCCTAGTTTTTTCATCAACAAATGCCAATGGACAACCATTATGCAGCAGTGTCGCATGTATATAGCAAAAAAGCCATAAGAATTCATGTCGATGAGGCTTCTCTGGCAAAGATTACTTTCACCACAACCACAGAAGGAGACTGGCAAACCACAAACACTCTGGTGCAAAATTACTATTACCATCATCTGTCAATCTTTAAACTCCCTCTAGTTAATGATATCTCTACTACCCTTTCTACATCTCACCAATCCCACTGCGAAATAATAGAAAGACAAAACAAGAAGGCTAATGGGCTTTTGTAAGATTTTGTATATACATGTTGTAATATCACAGATGGAAAGAAAGATTATAGGTTCCATAAGATGCTCTATGGGAGTTTGAACTCAATTAAAGAAATGTTTTAGAACCGAAATGAGAAAGCCATAAAGTTTTACCTTGTCATATGCCACTTCAAAAGTTACTAGAGAGATAAGTACTGTTATCAAGAAGAAGAAAAAAAGAAAGTAAATTTCCAGAGTTTTCAGATGCTTCATGGTGTTGTTATTTACCAAAAGTAGACAGGAAAAATAATAATGAAGGTCTACTACAGACTATGTATTGAAAACAGTATGTCCGTACAGACCACTGAGACCAGTATAAGCAGAATACATGGTGAATATAGAAGTTGTTATCTTAAGACCCAAACAGGGCCCTAATTAGTTTATACAGGTGATTAAGTCTACCCAATGCATTCAGTGCTCCTAATGCTTGCTCATAATTACATGATCTTGGTTTATCTAGATGCTTGACTTCATGCTTACCGACGTCAGTCTAAATAGAAAACGTTGAACCTACCGTACTTATAGACCAACTATTCTATGGTTCTCAATAGGAACCGGTCAATCCAAGACCCATACAGATGCAAAGCACCAGTTCATATGAGAGATCATATCTGAAGGTGGAGAAGTTCAAGTAATGCTTGGACTTGATTAACAACTATTCAACTAGCCCCCAATTTCTAAAATGAGCAGACCAAAACAGCTAGACTAAGAATTGAGCACTAATCAACGAGCCTCCGTTTTCTAATCTGAAGTAGTGTGGTTGAAACAGCTACTCTGGTCAAACATAGAGATGTGAAACACCATTACATATGAATGATGATAGATTATATCTGAAGTGGTGTGGAAGTTCAACCAATATTGGAATTGACTAAGATTAAAGTGGAGTAGAAGCTGAAGCTACCCTTGACCTGATTAATGTTATGCAAGCACTCAAACTATCATTTCATGAAGCTATCACCATTGCTTCTAATAGAGTACTTCAGAAAGAGTGATCCGATTCCGACCTCAAATTCTCACCCAGTGACCCGCACTCGGGGGCCAGCTTCATGCTTGCCTATCATGGAAGGTGGATGGAAAAGTCTTCGCAAGGATTAGCAATGGGGTCCCCATCCGTTCATTCTAACCCTTGATTAATGGGATTCAAAGTTCAAAAAGTCCTCAACCCATGAATAAAATTGAGTTTTTGTGTAAAATCTAACAGTAATTATCAAAAGGGTGAGCCAATTTGAAAGACTCCTTAGCCCACACCAACATCGTTGCCGTCATCGTCGTCGTCATCAAAGCCTTCCAAATTTGCAGTGGGATCTCATTAAAGAAAATCAGCTGTTTTACTTTCCTTGGAAAGGCTAGTGAGAAAAAAAAAATCAGGCATGTCACTTAGAATCTTGAGCCCGCATGCATCCACCCATGATTCAAACATGGAAGGAAAAAAAAAAAGGAAAGGAAAGGAGCCGCCCCAGAGACCATGCTTCTCTGTCACAACTGCATTATCTGAATTCTGACCCCCTATCGATTTGAGAAACATCTAAAATCATGCATTTAACTCCCAATCCCTCCCAAAACTAATACATGCTTGTAATGCTGATAATAAATAACTACTTATGTATGTAAAGAAACCATGCCCAGAAATCTACATACTTTAACAACTAAGAGCACAAATACAACATACATACACAATTACATATTGTCTAGCATACAGATTCAGTTCTAATTCCCTATCCATATCTCACTAAACTGATAAAAATGACGTAAATGTAACAAACAAAAAAACAGGAATTCAGAAATCTCATGACTACCACCTCGGATGCAGGAGTTACAACTTTAGACAATTCCAAGCAACCTAGATGACCGTCAACAAATCCCCGAACCACGCCATGAGCTTCTTCTACAAAAAAAAAAAAAAATGGAGTTTCTTAATCTCTAACAAGTGAAAAAAAAAACACTCAAAGAGACATTTCTAGCTGGTGGGTTTCGTCAGCAATCCTTCCTACCAGAAAATCAAGTGCACTAGGGTCATTAAACCCAGTGTGTAGGGAAGGAAAAAAAAGGAGCTAAACTCACAGAATTAGGATTCCTGAACAAGGAGAGAAAGCAGAGAAACGCAAAACCGCCTCAGAAAGTTTTTTTTAGAAAAAAAGGAAAGTCAGGGAGTTTGGAAGAGTATTTGCATTTCTGTGGAAAAGGAGATGTTTTGGTCACCAAACATGTGATTTGAGAGGAGGGTTGTCAGAAGATTTTAGAATGTGTCTGATAATATCATTTGAGTTAAGCTTTTTTATATCTATCACTCGTTATTATTGCAGTGAAGTGGAGCAGGGAAGAGCAAGGACGATGATGACATGATGTTGTTATGCGTTCGGTCTGTCGTGTATTTATGCAGGCAGTAGGCAACTGGTTGTTGAGATAAACACCCACCCTCGCTGCCGATGGGGTAATAATTGTGGTCAACCCCTCATTCTCACCATAAAATTATTGATGTGCCGTTTCCTATCACCAATTGATTTGGAATAAATAGTAGTTCAATAGGGTGTATGGTCGTACAAGTAGTATCAGGTGTGGTGTTTGAGTCATGGAACACGCGTTTTACGAGCTGTACAGCAAGAGTCACTCGGGTGTGCCGTTGAGCGAAGGATTGTTGAGGTCAACGCCCACCCTCAATCCTGAACTGTCGTAATTGTGGTGAGGGCGAATGAGTGGTAGCTCGTCACGATAACTTGTCTACAGTGATTGTGTGAAAGTTTGGCACGAGGACGAAGATGAGGGTGTTTGCGGGACTACTATACGCATGGACATGGTTGCTGTGCTTCCTGCGCGGTACACGATGAAGAGGATATTAATGTAGAAACCGATCGATCAGGTGTATGTATGCATGCATGCATGCATAAATATGGGTTATTTGCTTTTGTCCCACTTTCTTCAATACAAATTCTTGGATTTAACATTAGTTAATTATCAACCCCATTGGAATGAATTTAGATGACTGACCCCTGTTCAAATCAGGCATGCATATGCATACTCCTCCCCCTCCCCCAACAACAAATCAAACGGATTTAGGCACTGTTTGGTAAATCTTATCCATATAAAATAGATATGTACGATATAGATTTGTTTCAAAAAGCGTAGTTTGAAATAGGCATTTTAAAAATAGAACATTTGATAAAATCAAAAAAATTGGTTGAAATAGATGTTTCAAGAATCCAATAGTTCTTATTCTTTTACTTATTTCTCTAGATCAAGAGAATCTGAAGTTGAGTTTTTACCAAGTACCCATTTTTAATATTCAAAACAGGATCAATAGTTTTGATCATGATGTGGGCCTACAAATGTGCAGAAATACACATCTATTGTTCTATAGTTTTCAAAAAATATCTCAAGATCGGAGACATATCATCGGACCAAATTTGGGCACGTATCAACTATTAGACTTGAAAACCTTTCCAATGGTTTGGATGATAATTTAGTAGCCCACTGTGTGGGAAAAGAAGGAAAAACCGGACATGTTAATATGCACATGTGAGTTGTTGTTTTGAACCCAAAGCATATCCAAATGTTCTATTTTCTTTTTGTCATTATCCAAAGATCTACTTTGAATCAATAGTTGAGATTTGGAGCCATACCCGTATTTAGTATCACAAGAAGGATCACTGATTATATTCTAGGGCCCCCACAGTTGTCCATATATATACATCTATAGTTTTGTGGTTTTTTTGCAAATATCTCTAGATTGGAGACAGATCAAAGGTTCAAATTCTGGCCCATAGCCGTTCTTGTTATTATGAATTGCTTCAATGATTTGGATTATCATTTAGAAACCCACAATTTTAAAATAACAAAAAAACCCGAATAGCACAAAAACCCAATGAACCCCGTGAAAAACGTATTTTTACTATAGCAGTTGATATCTGCGCTCTTCAGACTCAAATGTCTATTCCAAATCCGACAAAAAAAAACTGTGACTATCCCAAAAAGAGGCATTACCTCTTTATAAAATTTAAAGTAAAATTGGATAAAACAGTTGCCAAAATACACTTATAGAGTTTTTAATCAGTTTTAAGAGAAAAAAGAGGTAGAAAACAGAGATGCCAAACACCACCTTATCCTAATTGGGAAGTGATAAGATAGAGATTCATTTTTTTTTTTTTATAATGTGATTATTAACACTTTGTGTCATATCTAGCAAATCAAATGTACAAGTGCATGAATTGACCGTGCTATGCCAGGGCATGAATCAGTAATTATTCTTTTTTAGGTAAAAAGGAAGGGGGAGTTGAGATAATATTCGAAGGTACCTTTGGATATTCCTGGACTTTATCACAGCGTCCAATAACAGAGACAGATTATAAAAGTTTGGAAAGTTGTCGATATTCAATACTACTTTACAGAACAATGGCGATAATACCCTTTGCTTAGAGCCCTGTCGATAATATGTTTGTGTTGTCTCGTTTTATTAACTCCAACTGCTTTGTCTTTTTGGGATTTGGTTAATGCAACACCAAGCCCTTGCTTCCTAACTTTGTGTTTTTCTCATCTTTACCTTACATGTGCCCTGAGCGAGGATCGTGAGCGCTTGAATTTCGAGAGATTTTGACAAGGACAGATTCCTTGGGTTTGATGGGCACCATCAGGCCCACGGGTACAGGTTCGAGATTAAGGAGGTGTTTGTTTTGCCGAGGAATGTAAACAGAATAAAAGTGAACTGTTGCATTTTCTTTTACTCAAAATGTGTTCATGGAGATTGTAAAAAGCTTAATCGCTTATGCACTCTCAGCTTCCATGGTTTTTAGTGAAAAAAATATGTAATTATTATATTTTACTCTACTCTATCTTTATTGTATGTCATGATAAATAAGATGCTCGATTGTGAGTCAAGCCTCACAAAAATAAGGTGTCATTTGCCTTTCATGTATCAAACAGAACAATGGATTTTACATTGGCAAATGTTCGGCACGTAAAACGCCTTGCTATATTTACCAAAACCACCATTTTAACTTGCTATATAGGGTTACCAAAAAAAAAAAAAAACAATATATATGAGTTTATCTAGCAGGTTTAGATGCATTTGGATATTTTACATGTTTTTTTTTTTATGAGCTTTTCAAATTTCATTAAGATTGAATATATGAAACTAAATATATCAATGCTTATCATCAACATCAGAATAAAGAATTTTTGTTCCAATGAGAACTGTTTTCACGGAGTCACCATGTCCGTGAGAATTTTTGTGGGGCCCATTTGTGGGTCTCATTTAGGAATGGGACCAGAGGGGATGGAATGATTTATGTAGAATCACCCCAAGTATCAAGTTTGACCCCAATCCCATCCCCCTACCCTTCATCTGTGGGCCACGAATTTAATGGCTTCATGTTCAAAACAAAATTCAACCCTCCATCCAATGGTCCAATCCATTTGGATGGGTGCCAAACCTTGAGATTAGTAACCGCGGGGGGGGGTGGTCTCTATTTGTGCACCATTTGAATTGGTTGCTAAATGGGCCCCACCAATAGTTCTCACAGAAACACGATAAGAACTAGTTTTCACTTGAATATTTCTCACTCAAAACACAGACACACACACACACACACACACATATATATATATATATAGAGGGAAGTGCTCCTATGAGAGACACTCTCACCAACTTGGTGAGGCCCCCACCCATCTCTCACCAAGTTGGTAAGAGTGTCTCTCATAGGAGCACTTCCCACATATATATATATATATATATATATATATATATATATATGAATATTTAAGTTAATAAGCTTCAAGATCATGAGGTTTATTAGTTTAATAAACAAGTCGAACGGTCTAAATTACAAAAATGGAGCTCAGATGAATAAAGAAATGAGGTAATCACCATGTAAGACAATATATACTAGCGCCTTTTGCAAGAGGAAGTGTGAAAATCCTCCTTTTAGGTGTGAGAATTTTGGTGCATAAACAACCTTATTTGTGTAGAATCACCCCAAGTATCAAGTTTGACCCCAATCCCATCCCCCTACCCTTCATCTGTGGGCCACGAATTTAATGGCTTCATGTTCAAAACAAAATTCAACCCTCCATCCAATGGTCCAATCCATTTGGATGGGTGCCAAACCTTGAGATTAGTAACCGCGGGGGGTGGTCTCTATTTGTGCACCATTTGAATTGGTTGCTAAATGGGCCCCACCAATAGTTCTCACAGAAACACGATAAGAACTAATTTTCACTTGAATATTTCTCACTCAAAACACACACACACACACACACACACACATATATATATATAGGGAAGTGCTCCTATGAGAGACACTCTCACCAACTTGGTGAGGCCCCCACCCATCTCTCACCAAGTTGGTGAGAGTGTCTCTCATAGGAGCACTTCTCACATATATATATATATATATATATATATGAATATTTAAGTTAATAAGCTTCAAGATCATGAGGTTTATTAGTTTAATAAACAAGTCGAACGGTCTAAATTACAAAAATGGAGCTCACATGAATAAAGAAATGAGGTAATCACCATGTAAGACAATATATACTAGCGCCTTTTGCAAGAGGAAGTGTGAAAATCCTCCTTTTAGGTGTGAGAATTTTGGTGCATAAACAACCTTATTTACATACTATTTTCACATCTCATTTACGCATCATATGTATAAATAAATACAAATAAAAGTAATGATACGTAACCATTATGTGTTTGAGTCATGTACATATATATAAATTACCACAAACAAACAACCCCTTGAGACACGATTATGATGAGGCAAATTCAGGTATAGAGTAAAAGGTAAATGATCTCCAAATGTTAATGCCAACTATTAGATGGACATGAGATTCCAACTTGGACTAAATCAAACCATAACATATATGTGGCATGACCCAATCAAAAGTGAGCTTTGTTTTAGGCTTAGCTGGGTTTAGATAGGACCCGGGCTTATATTCCGGAGAGATTTTTCTAATTAATACCTCATAAACTTGATTTTCTGGGATATAACCAAAGAGCTCCCAATGAGAATTGCCACTCCTTACTTTAGTGGTAAGGATCTGTTTTCAACATCAAATGACACTTAGAGTGCCTGGATAACATTTTTTTTGGTCTATCCCTTGTGCTTTAGACATTGGTCCACGATGTTATAGGTATGTGGTCCAGAAGCTATCATGGTTCTCTTTAATAAGTGTAGCAATAGTAGCGGAAAATAATGACAAAAATAACATGATTTGAATCCAAATCCTCTTAGACTCACACTTAAAGAACTCCTAAGTTAAAGAAGTGAAACTATGCAATAAAGCCCATCTATTGAAAATTCAATATGCTCAAAATACATCCTTCCAATATATTCTCTAATTTTAACCCAATAAGAGGTGGTCCCATTGTGAAATTTTCCATTTTATTATAAACATGATTCGCACTATCTCGTGCCTATTGGACCAACTCCTTTTGGGATAAAATCTGAGGACATGTCAAATATTAGGGAGGTACTTATTTTGAGCAGTTTGAATTTTCAATAAATGAGCCCCACTATATTGTTTGACTCCTGTAACTCAAGATTAATTAGTCTAAGTTAAAGTCTTAGAGGATTCAAACTCACATGATTTGAGTAAAGGTAGAGCAGAACTAAACTCATGAATTCTAGACCCCCCATGCCTTCTCTTATTTTCATCACTCAACCTCTTTTATCAAATCCATCACCTCCTCTCCAATCTCTTCATTTGCCTCCATCACCTCTCTTTTTTTCATCTCTCTCTATCACATCCATCACCTCCTCTCCAATCTCCATCTCCTCTCTTTTTTTCATCTCTCTCTATCACATCCATCCCCTCCTATCCAATCTCTATATCACTTTTGAGAAGTGATTCTCCAATTTTAGGTCCTCAAACTCGGCTCAATATGTTTGGGTTTCATTTGAGTTTATCATGTGTATAAGTTTACCTAAATACAATTCATATCGGTCTCAAAATAAGCAAATATGTAAGCTAGTTTGTCCGTTTTATAACTGTTGAGGTCAACGTCCACCCTCGCTCCTGACCGGTCATAATTGTGGTCGAACCCTCGGCCTCACCATAAAACCATTGTTGTGCCGTTTCCTGTCACCAATTGGTTTTTGGATAAGTGGTAGTTCAATGGGGTGCAAGATCCTACAAGTGGTATTAGAGCCTGGTAGGTCGGGTGTTCGAGTCACGGGAAACGCGTTTTGCGAGTTGCGCAGTAGGAGTCGCTGCCGTTGAGGGAGGGATTGTTGAGGTCAACGTCCACCCTCGCTCCTGAGCGGTCATAATTGTAGTCGAACCCTCGCCCTCACCATAAAATCATTGTTGTGCCGTTTCCTGTCGCCAATTGATTTTGGGATAAGTGATAGTTCAATGGTGTGTAAGATCCAACAACAACCCTTGAATGATATAATAGAGTTGGAAGATCAAGTAATAGTAAGATCTCTCGTGCCATTAACCATCTAATTAGAGGCTCCATAAGGGCGCATTTATTTATTAAACTTCAAATATTTCAATTAGGAAGAACTACATAATTCTCAAATGTACTTGTAACCAAGCGGGATTCATAAATTCTTGAGTACAACTCAGCATTTTAAGACTTGGCATGCTAAAACTTGAAGAATTTAAAGGCTAAAAGTGACATTTTAGAAGGCTGAAAAACGATTATTATTATGATATATATTAGTATTAAGACCACCTATAATTTAAATTATAACCATTTCCATGATCTATTCTTCTTTACATGGAACAACATTCAAAAGGAATAAAGAGAGGTCCAAAATATATCAAGAAGCTGCAACACAAAGCCCAAAACAAAAACAATGATCCAAAAACCCATATTTCAAAAAGCTAAAATCAACTTTAACCCGAGAGCTGTCCATCAGTAGAGACATCTGATCTCCATCATGTTTCAATCAATATCACTTACTCTTTTAATTGTTTTACACATGATTACTTTTACTGTAGGAAAGAAATGGAGATGTCTGTGATTCCGGTGTAAGGAAATTATCTTTAAGTCCATCACTTGGACCACAAGTCCTTTCCTTTCCCGAATTGTGGTCATTATAGGAAATCTGTTTTCATAGGAAACATGCTATTCCTTACTAAAAAAGGTTTCTTAATGAGGTGTATTCCATAACAAACTCTACCTTGATGGATGGTTGAGATTAAATCTAAGGAAACCCTGATTGGAAATTCGGTCCTCTTTTCACCTATAAAACAAAGTCTTTCATCCATCACAAAGGCATTCACGAAAATCAACACATTAAGGTTTTATAGGCAAGGAAAGAGAAACCGAAACCATTCACATAGTCTCTTTCTCGACGGATCACAGCATCAATCAGCAACAGCACCAGACTGCAGGATCAGAAAGCTCTCTGCATCAGGATGTCTGGAGGTACTCTTTAATTTATTTAAGATTAAATCCTACACGTGATTATCATGCTGTTCACGATCTTAGGGTTCATGTTAATAATAGTATAACATGTGGTATCAGAGCATGGTTTTAGAACACATGATCGTCCATTAATTAGGATAACTGTGCATCGCCATAATCGGCAAATATAGATCCGTTCTGACTCTGTTTTGCAGCAATTTATCGATCCAACTATTATGGCCTGCATGAATGGTTTATATTTATGTTATTCCGTAATTTTTTTTTATTTGGGCACGACTGTTTGATCGTGATTTATTTAAGTTTTGAATTTTCAATTATGTATAAACTCCTGCGTGAGTAAAAATTCAATGTAACAATGGAGGAGATCTGTAACTGGTACGTCATGACTGGAGGGAGGCTGTTTCGAGACTGAAGATGGCGTTTTGAAGCAGTCGAAGATAAAGACAGATGATCGAAAAGAATGACAGAAAATAGGCCATATAGTTGGATCATATTTTCATAATCATTACGTATTATGTTGATTATCATTAGTATGTTTCTTCGTAATCGATGATATAATGCCTCAAAAAAAAAATTTATCAGTACTTTTCATACAATGAATGATGGTGGGCGCCGCCATTATGGTGGGCGCCGCGGAGGGGCTGATTTATCAGTACTTTTCATACAATGAATGATCTATCATAAATGCATGCAATATATAATGTTTATATTCATATTAAGCCACTTTTTTTTTTTCACCAAAGTTGTATGCTTAAGGTTAGGTCTCACCACAGTGACCCTAACAATTAAAAACTGAAATTTGGCCCTATAAAGTACCATCATGATGTTTTCATTATATATTGTTCAAGAGGGTATGAAGCATTTAATCGCCCACAGGCGAATTATACTTATACGATTGAACAATAATTAAGGAGTGTTTGTTCCTAATTAAGAGTAACATCACTCATCTTCACCACCTTGAATATGACGACCTTAGATGGTATAATGTGTAGAAATTATGGTGACTACCCACAGGAGCACCTAAATTTTATGTCGTTTATATTCATATATTATGCATGTGTTGTCTTATTTTAATTAAAGCCTTATTGTTGTATCTCTATTGCAGTTCTTGCAACCACTAATCTCACTTCGCATGCTACCTCTGTCACTAAGCTCAATGGAACCAACTTCTCAGAATGGAAAGAGCAAGTTGAGTTCACATTGGGGGTACTTGAACTGGATATCGCTCTTCGTAAAGATAAGCCAGCTTCACTCACTGATAAAAGTACCCCTGAGGAAACGACCCTCTTTAATGCCTGGGAAAGGTCTGACAGATTAAGCACTATGTTTTTGCGAATGACTATTGCCACCAACATAAAAACATCCCTTCCTACACCTGAGAATGCTAAGGACTATATGAAGGCCATTGAAGCTAGGTTTAAGACTGCAGACAAATCCCTTGCTGGGAAACTAATGGCAGATCTTACAACCATGAAGTTTGATGGCAGCAGATCAATGCATGAACATGTCATTGAGATGACCAACCTTGCAGCTAAACTAAAGAATTTGGGATTATCAGTGGATGAGGCGTTTCTCGTCCAATTTATCCTAAACAGTTTACCTCCTCAGTACGGGCCTTTCCAAATTCATTACAACACTATTACGGACAAGTGGACAATGAATGAATTGGCTAACAAACTGGTTCAAGAGGAGGCCAGGCTGAACCAACAAGGAATTAAAGTAGCTCATCTCGTTCAAGGAGCTGGACAAAAAGCTGGGAAAAAGCATAATTCAGGCCAGAAAAGGGCACCACCCAGATCTAATGAGGCTGGTCAGAACCCCAAGAAGAAAAAGAAGGAAAACTTATGCAAATTTTGCAAGAAACCTGGACATTTTCAGGCAAACTGCATAAAACGTAAAGAATGGTTCGAAAAGAAAGGTAACCCTATGGGTTTCGTAAGTTATTTCGAATCAAATCTTACTTATGTTTCTTCTGATGCTTGGTGGATTGACACTGGTGCTAATGTTCATGTTTCCAATTCAATGCAGGGATTCCTTACGATCCAAACCATAAACCCAAGTGAGAACTTCCTTTTCATGGGAAACAAAGACAAAGCTCCAGTTGAAGCTATTAGAACTTTTCGTCTTGTTTTAGATAGCGGTTATCAGTTAGACTTATGTCAAACTCTTTATGTTCCGTCTCTTTCCCGTAATTTGGTTTCTGTAAGCGCACTTGATAAAGTTGGTTACTCGTTTGAAGTAGGAAATGGTAATTTCAGTTTATTTAAAAATTCTAGTCGTATTGGTTCTGGAATTTTGATTGATGGGCTATACAAGTTTCATCTTGATAGTCAACTTGCTGAAACCCAACTTACCCTGCATTCTAAGGAAACAAAACGAAAGTCATCTAAACACGACTCTTATCTCTTGTGGCATAAAAGGCTGGGTCACATATCCAGTGAAAGAATCAAACGATTAGTAAAAGATGGTGTCCTTCCGGATCTAGATTTTACTAATATTAAAGTATGTGTGGATTGTATTAAAGGCAAAACAACAAAACACACAAAGAAAGGGGCCACAAGAAGTAATGAGCTTCTTGAAATAATACATACAGATATTTGCGGACCCTTTGATGTTCCAACCTTTGGAGGAGAAAAGTATTTCATTACCTTTATTGATGATTACTCACGTTACTGTTATTTATACTTGTTGCATGACAAATCTCAGTCTGTGAATGCTGTACAAGTGTTCATTACTGAAGTCGAAAGGCAATTAGATAGAAAAGTGAAAATCATAAGGTCCGATAGAGGTGGTGAGTTTTATGGAAGGTATGACGAAACAGGACAGCATCCTGGACCTTTTGCAAAACTTCTCCAACAGCTTGGAATTGTTGCCCAATACACAACGCCTGGTTCTCCATGGCAGAATGGTGTAGCTGAAAGGCGAAATCGTACATACATGGAAATGGTTAGATCAATGATGAGTCATGCTAACTTACATATATCCTTGTGGATGGATGCTCTACGCACAGCTGTTTATATCTTGAACAGAGTTCCCAGTAAGGCAGTTCCAAAAACACCTTTTGAACTGTGGAAAGGATGGAAACCCAGTTTACGACATCTCCAAATTTGGGGTTGCCCAGCTGAGGCTAGAGTCTACAATCCACATGAAAAGAAATTGGACCTTAAAACGATCAGTGGTTACTTTATTGGTTACCCAGAAAAGTCCAAAGGATTTAGGTTTTACTGCCCTAACCATAGTACAAGAATTGTTGAAACCGGTAATGCTAGATTCTTTGAGAATGGCGAAATCAGTGGGAGTAATAAACCTCAAGATGTGATCATTCAGGAAATCAGGGTACCTATCCCTTTACCCTCTATTCCGAAAGATGTTGGAAATCCTCCCGTTGTTGAACCATTTAACAATGAGGAAAATCCAATACATGATCAACAACTCCATCATGAGATTGTCGCCAATGAACATATGGATAATGCACCAGAGGAACCAGCATTAAGAAGGTCTCAAAGACAAAGGAGATCAGCTATTTCCGATGATTACATGCTTTACCAAGTAGAATCTGGAGAAGGGACAATTAATGACCCGGTTTCTTATTCACAAGCCATTAAGGATGTTAATTCTAGTAAATGGATTGATGCCATGAAGGATGAATTGAAATCTATGAATGAAAATCAAGTTTGGGAAGTTGTTCCATTGCCTCCAGGACACAAACCAGTTGGCTGTAAATGGGTCTTGAAGACCAAACGCGACTGCAAAGGCAATATTGAACGACATAAAGCCAGACTTGTTGCCAAAGGTTTCAATCAGAAAGAAGGTATTGACTATACTGAGACTTTTTCCCCTGTGTCAAGGAAGGATTCTCTTAGAATTATCATGGCATTAGTAGCTCACTATGACCTCGAGTTACATCAAATGGATGTGAAAACTGCCTTTCTTAATGGAGACTTGGAAGAAGAAGTCTACATGCGTCAACCTGAAGGCTTCATCATTGAAGGTCAGGAGGACATGGTCTGCAAACTTAAGAAATCAATATATGGACTGAAACAAGCTTCGAGGCAATGGTACCTAAAGTTTCATGAAATCATTACTAACTTCGATTTCATAGAAAACATCGTTGACCCTTGCATATACCTCAAGATCAGTAGGAGTAAGTTCATATTTTTGGTTCTGTACGTTGATGACATATTATTGGCCAGCAGTGACCTTGGTTTATTACATCAAACGAAGGATTATCTCTCTAAGAATTTTGAAATGAAAGATATGGTTGAGGCTTCCTATGTGATAGGAATAGAAATATTCCATGACAGGTCACTTGGTATTTTGGGATTGTCTCAGAAAGCATATATTGACAAAGTTCTAGAGAGGTTTGGTATGATGACCTGTTCCTCTAGTCCTGTTCCACTGCATAAAGGAGACAAGCTTGATCTTTCGCAGTGTCCACAGAACGAATTGGAACTTAAAGAAATGGAAAAATATCCTTATGCTTCTCTTGTTGGGAGTTTGATGTATGCACAGGTCTGTACAAGACCTGACATTAGTCATGCTGTTGGCATGCTCGGTAGATTTCAGAGTAAACCAGGAATCGCTCATTGGAAAGCTGCAAAGAAAGTACTGAGATACCTCAAGGGAACAAGGAATTACATGCTCACATACAGAAAATCAAGTCACCTACAGGTGACTGGTTATTCGGATTCAGATTTTGCTGGATGTCCTGACACCAGACTTTGCACTCTTGGCTATGTGTATCTTTTATGTGGAGGTGCAATATCATGGAAAAGCCAGAAATCCGAGTTGCTTTACTCATCCACCATGATGGCTGAGTATGTAGCATGTTATGAGGCTGCAATTCAGGGAACATGGTTGCGTAATTTTATCTCACAGTTTGGAGCTTTGAATTTCATCTCTAAGCCATTAACCCTTTACTGTGACAATGAAGCTGCAACCTTCTTCTCCAAGCATGACAGGATATCTAAGGGATCCAAACTATAGAAATAGAAACTATAGAAATAGAAACTATAGAAATAGAAGAGCAAGCAATTGCACGTGGCATAAAATGATGAGCGGACCAACCTGATCTTGGTAGGTCTAGGAATGGCTCCATGGCTCTCACGCGTTCCACACTGCCGGATTTCTAAGAGATGGGAATCTCTTTTCTAATCTTCCTTAAGTTCCAATGAAGACATTGATCAGATTGGATTTGGAGTTTAGCTTGAACGTACTCTTAGCAGTCTTTTTCCTATACAAAACAAGTGACTTATCGCGGAAAATGAGACGGTCTACTTGAATATAGGAGTGCTCTCTTATTGTCATTTATCATCAACGCTACAACCAGGGTTTGATTTTTTTTATCATTTTTATAGAAAATTAGTGCCTCGCTAGCTGAAATAGCTTCGCGTCTCTCTGCACTTTATACTTTATAGTGCTAAGGGTACTTATGTTTAGCATTTGCCAAGGCAGGAGTTCATATACTTGTACCCTAATTTGGAGAAAAAAATGCCCCACTCCATCAAAATATGCTTTTCAATGGAATTTTGAAGATTATATTGCTTTTAGAAAACATTTCACAACAAATGTTACCACTTTTCCTTTTTATATAAGCGAAAAGGAGATTACACAAATGTGCCATAGAGGCCACTAACTAAGACCTATTTGGACAAAGCAATCACTTAATGAAACATGACTACATGAGTGATGCCTCCTAATTAATTTCAATTCATGCTGGTAATACTTTGCTTCTATATAATCATTTCATCGTACTAAACACGTTTCTATATTTAAAGTGAGATGACAAGAAAGGAATAAAATTGAAGGGAATTATCTCTCTCACACACTTAATTAGAACTCCTAAATTCGAAAAAGGCTCATTGCCCGAGTGGTTAAGGAGTAACAGTTCTGACCTGACTGTCTAGAGTTTCAAACTTTATGCATAAAAACCTAGAACTCCTAAACTGAAGAAAATTAAGCACAAACACACGACCTACCAGTCTCTGATACCACTTGTAAGATCTTACACCCTCATTGAGCTACCACTTATTCCAAAATCAATTGGTGATGGAAAACGGCATAACAATGGTTTTATGGTGAGGGCGAGGGCTCGACCACAATTATGACCGCTCAAGAGCGAGGGTGAACGTTGACCTCAACAGAACTTGATGAATTCTACAAAAAAAAAAAAAAGAACTCGATGAAAAGCTTAATGCTCTCTTACCAGGATTCTATGATTTATCTAAAACGCTCTAGATAGGGTTTTCAATCACTTATATTTTTCTACACAACATAGGAAACTCAAATCATTCATTGTTTAAAAGAAAGAAAACCAGGTTCATCAAGATAATTGCCATCAAAGATCTGGATGTTCCTCACTAGTGTCTTAAAGCATAATGAATGCACTCACAAAACCAGGGGTGAGAGTTGCTATCAAATAAAATTATCATTAAGCACATTTTTATCAAGGTGATTCCAAGTCTCAGCATTTTTATTTCCCTTTTTAGGCAGAACAGGTAACTGAATGAGTTATAATGCTAAATAACTTGCACGTTTGTAGTTCTGAGGATCATTAGACGTAAAATAAGCAGACCTGCGAAATTGGTCTTCTTCAAGATAAAAATCAATGAAGTCGAACGGTTATTTCCATAGATATGATGCTTACAAGGGTCACATGATATTGATTTTGATGGATCGTAAATTGGTATTCCACAATCACTCGTTGCATTTATATAAAAATGTGGACCATCTGTAAGTAATACATAACCCTATAACTCCCAAGTAACGCAAGAGTTTTCTGTTTTAATAAATAACCTTCAAAAGGATAATTATAAAAATAAAATAAAATTATGCTTAGCGTGTCAAGTGATACTTTAAACTAGAAAACCCGATGATCTATCCACGGGCATGTGTTTGATGCTAAGGTTTGCCAAACTGGTGGAAAAAATGGCCATTAGCAGCAACAATTCTCAGCTGAAGGGTTCTCATACTCGGGCGGAAAACGGCAGATTTAGCTGCGGAAAAAGATTTTGGCCGCTAACTGGGACTTTTTTACCGCCGCTAAAAGTCACTTTTTTTTTTATAGTTGGCCACTCAACTATGAGTTTGTTGGCCGTAAAATATCATTTAGAAGTGGCGTTATTCTTTTACCAAATGGAAAATAGGATATCATTTAGGCTGTGAATCCAATATAAATGCACTAGCAAAGAAACTATTGAGGCCTACCCTGCTTTGTCATAAGCTACCGACCGGTTTTGAGCTGAACTATTATGATCATGGCTTCTCTCACCTTATCATTACTCTTGAGAATAATTCCATATTCTAGTCATTCAATTCAATCTATGATGGTTTTCTTTTATTATTGGTTGACATGTGCTATATCTTCTTCCTTTAATAGGCTTTGGTTTTTATGTTGTTGTTGTTGCGATCTATGGCCTACGAGAAGAGATTAAGCACGCACAAGAGAACACAGAAATTTATGTGGTCCGGCTTTTAACCTACATCGACGAAAAGATGAGAGAATTCACTATGCAATTAGAAAGAGGTTTACATCATAGAGACTCTTAGTCTCTATTTATAATATCAGCCCCAAAATCCTGTTACACCCAAATAATACTTCTTAATCACAGTAGATCTATAACAGGCTTACTTCTAATCACAGTATAACATGGGTAATCCAGGGGCCTGGTTAACTAAGATTAATTAACTTCTATTGAGCCATACAAATTAACAGTTGTGATCTTCCATATGCATGAAAACATAAAATAAACGTCTAACACGTCACAATTAGCTAACTCTGCATTGTACATTAATGCAAGTAAACATCAGACGATATTATTTTAATAGATAAGTAAGTGTCATGAGATAAGGAATGTCCAAAGTTCCTTATCACTAGGTGCTTATCCTTCCTCAACCAAAACAGGCTGCTTTAAGGATAGTTAACAACAACACTACTCATGAAATTAGTGAGCGGTCCCTTTAGTAAATGGAGCGCCACAGGAAAGTTCAATTGAGACCACTCAATTATTAGTGGATGGTTTTTTTGGTAAAAAAATGTTAATGGATGGTTAAAATGAGAAAATTTCATCTCATATCCAATTTAACAGAATAATTAACTTTTGATTTTGGGGATGAGTGAACAATATCTTCTACAATGAGGCCAACAATTTGGATGGTTTGATGTATTGTAAATTGGGGGATAGCAGTGAAGCAATTACCAGGATCAAGATATTTCATGCTAGACTAGATTTTGATAATCTTCCCACACAGAGGAGAGATGTACAGATAAATTTTCACAATACAAAGTTCTCACCAAGATACTATTGCAGCATTTTTACAACATCACAATCTTTTGAGAACAGAAAATATGTAACGACCGAATCACCCAGATATTGTCATATTTGGCTCAGGGCTGAAGGGCGCGCCATTCATAACCCAGGCCTCAAGGTTTTGTTCTTGGAGCCCATTAAGCTCCAAAACGCGTCATACTAAGCATAGATGGCATCGCACGTATAGCCCAGTCTCTCCACAGCCTCATAAGCGATGTGAGACTTTACAAAATATTACAATAGAAATGGAAGAAAGTGAAAATCTCATGGTGATAAAATTGGAAAAAAAGGTAGAGTTATATAGAGTAGTTTTAGGACTTTTTTTCCAGTTGATAAAAAATTAATCCATTTTAGTGACATTTATCTGATAAAAAAATCAAAATTTAAAACATACTTACAAATATCGGTATTCAATTCCTGGTGTTACTAAGCAATTGCTTTCTGTGCGAGGGGCTATAATCCAAATTAATAGTGTAGAACCAGGAAGGAGACATGAAAGAAAATATCATCCTAAGATATGAAATGTTTACCAATTGATCACTCTAGTAAACTTCGGAAAGTGATGCTTCTAATTACATTTTTACCTAACACCACTCACTCACCCACCACTTTAATTATGCTTTACATAGACCCTTCTACTATAAATTCTTACAAATTCAATAAGAAGTAGGCCAATAAATTTCCAAGAAGTAGAAGGGTTTCAGTCTCCTACAGGAGTCCAGATGAAAGTCATGCAGGATTTTGGGCCACACCTTACATTTGGGTCCTGCTTTGTTGACCTAGGGGGTCAAGAATCGTGCACCGCTGTTGTGTGGGACTCTCCCATGTGAAAATTATGTAGGGTAGAAAGTGACAGCTCCTGTGTCTGTGTGCCATATTCAGGTTTCATATCTTTTATAAGAAAAAGTTTTTTTGTAGTGAGTTCAGATGATATGTGAAGATGATTTGAGGGCTGTATGTTTTACATTTTCTGCGGTCTTCTTTCTACTATGAAAGCATTTGATGCAATTTCTGTATATATAAAAAAAAGTTTCTAGGCCTTCATTTTTTCCAGATCTTACATGAGAAGATATAAAGTACAAAAATGAAAGAAAATGAAACCCATAGAAATCCTCTATTTTTGAAACTTTCCAACGCGCTCATAGTTGAATGGTGTTGGCACCTTAGTTTCACATATATGGGGAACACTCTTTACCACTGACCCAATGTAGCTAATTAGCAAAAAAAAGAAAAGAAAAAGAAAAACTTTTTGTAGAATGAATTCTATGTGCAAAATAAAATACCACAAGGAAATAAATGTTGCATAGAAACATGTCCTTAATATACTTATGGCATGTTTGTGTAACATTTTTCTACAGAAAAGTGGACGGTTTTCAACGAAAAATCCATTTTTCAGGCATTTGGTGTGGAACAATTTCACGGAAACGCTTTCCTACTGCGTCACAATTTCCCTTACTAAATCTGGAAATGGACTTCCTACGGGGGGGTGGGGGTATGAGAAATGGATTTCTTCGGAAAACTTCTCCCTCTTTTCCTTACTCTTATCCATTTCAACCCAGAACCCTACAACTCTTTCAATTTTTATTTTTTAAAATAAATTATTATTTGATGTTGAATAAATAATATACATGTGATGTTATTTTTCTTTAAAGAACCGTTTCACTAAATAAGAAAATTTTAATTTTCTATAAGAAATCAAAAGCTGTACCAAACAACATGAGCACCAATTCAACGAGAAAAAGGAATTCACACCAAATATGAATTTCTAAATCCTACGAAAATCCTTCTTCGAAGTTTTTATTTCTATGAAATTTGCTGACGTGGCAATTTTTCCTTTCCTCGAAAAAAATGTGTACACATAAAAATCGGTAGCGCTCATTCTGAAATTGCAATTAGGTCTCATGCCCTCATGCACATGTCACCCACTGTAGTGTAGGTATCCATCTAGGTAGTTTTAATGGAAATATCCATCACAATTCCTCCCCTCCACTCACAATGTGGAGCTTTCTTTCACCTTCTTTTATGTGTCCAAAGCCAAAGCAGAGACCCCACAGCATCTTAGAGGTAGCTTGGCAGGAGAACATCAGAGAGCTTATCTTCTTCTGTGCTTGCATCATCAGTCCACACCTCCTAGATTTTTTTCCAACAGGAGACTAGGCACCACATGGAGGAAGGTATCCAGGAAAGATGGCCCACCTCAACTAGAAGGAAATTTCACAATCAAGAGATTCCCCAGGGTTTGCTGGGGCCCAGAACATTGTGTGAAAGGAAAAGGATGGAGGAATATTCGCATATTCCCCCACGTGATGCGAATGCTGCCCTTAGTACCATGATACTGTTGTCTGTGGCAGTTGCTGTCTCTGTTGGAAGTAGGAATTAGGAATTGAGAAAAGACAAGATTAGTAATTATAGGCTATTGACTCTATTTAGCTTTGCTTAGCATCCAGAGTTCTACACGTGGTTTGCAACTTTTTTGGTCATTGATACCACAATCTAGTGGGTCCCACAATGAGAGAGCACATGCCCCTATCCCCTCACCATGGAATATGATTTTGATCTTTCACCAGAGGTGTTGGAAATTGTTATCATGGATTGTCTTTTGACACTTGAAAAGATGTTTCTTTTTGTTAGATTTTCAAATTCTACTCATGTGACCTTTAAAATCTCCAAATTCCAGCCTTTTTAAACAATTTTGAATGTTTCATCTAAATGGCAAATTCGGAATTTTCACCACTGGGAACAACTTTTGAAGAATTACACACATTCTTCAAACATGAATTCTTTGAGTTCTAAGTAAAGGAACAGGTCCTGTGTTTTTTATTATTTTTTAGACAATAAACCTTCCCATCTCCTACATATGAGTTTTTTGTACATGAAAACTTTCAAAGCAAACCAAAGGGCTTATTTCTTTGAAAGAAGTCAAAGAATTCATCTCTAAGAATATAAATTCTTCAAAAGTTGTTCTTTAGATAGAATTCCCACATCAGTCTCCTCTTTGGTTGATGATTTGAAAATTGTAAAATAGTTGAAACTCTGAATGTTTCAAAGGTTAAATGAGACTTTTTTAACAATACAAAAAAAGTTGGGAGCAAATGGGATGGGATTAAACGACAAAAAAAACCGCCACTAATGCTAGATTTTCGCGGCATAAATTCTATTTCACTACTATTTCCCACTGATTTTCTTAAACGGTCCATGAGGACCCTAACATGGCACTCTTTGCGGCGCAAAAGAATTTTTCGCCGCAACAAAGGACCTTTAGTGGTTTAAAGAAAACACTGCATAAACAAGGCCAGTTTGGCAACTCTATCAATAGAGTCAAGTGAAGTAAAGTTGATTTTGAAGAAAGAATAAAATATAAGTGGATTATGATGGTATTTTGTTTTTAGTTGTTTGTTATGGAATCTTTTTTACTTTTTGTTAGAGAAAGTTGAGCTTTTTTGTATTTTAGTAGATAAAAGTACTTGTTTTTTTACTTTTTAAAAAAAAATGGTGGGAGTTTTGAATTAAAGTGCTTTTGATGTGACATTTTATCTGAAAAATGAAATTTTTACTTGACTTGTACTATAATAATAAAGTTCGAAACTAGCCAAGGTCACATGTTTTTTTCGAGTAGGGTTCAGCCCAAACATGGTCCGAAGTCCTAAATGGATTTTAAAATGATCACTGGCATTTCATTCATGGAATATTTAACCCCTGAGCCCTCCAAGGGGCAATGAGCCAAAGACAGCCTACTCTGTGCACACGTGCAAGAGAGGCATTGGCAACAATAAAAGTAATCGGTAGCTAGTTCTGTACATGGACCCAGATCTTGTTTCAGTCAAAAAGAGAAATCCCACTCAGAATTTTGGGCTCAATACATGTTGAGCCTTTATCATGACTAGTTTGGCCCATTTTCAGTTCACCCATGATTGTAAATGGTTATATTTCTGCTTGTCAGGGAGGATACTTGGTATTCTTGTGCAAAGAATTTAATACAACATCTTGAAAATTGAGATTTTGAGAATTACAGGGGCCAAAAGTGACATTCCACATGATTGATTTTATGAGTTCTTATCAATCAAACAGAAATTTTAGAATTCTCTGGGGATAGTAGTTGTCTATCATTGCCAGAGCTTTTAGTATATAAAATTCTCATAAAAAATACCTCCAAGCAAATGGGCCTTATTAGGGTTGTTGGTTCTTTCACCAGAATTTCGGATTGAAATTTGTAATGTTGGAAATGCATAAACATAATGTAATGGCTTGTGCCCCCGGCATTTACAATTGTCAGGTTTCCTTGATAAAGTAGCAGGATTTAGGAATTCTACTAGGGGTCTATTTCTTTATTAGAGTTTCATATGAGAATTTGTCACGTTGGGAATTTTTTTTGACATAATGTGACATCTAAAATTCTAGCCACCTAAACAGGTGTCAGATGACCTTTGGAGTTTCTAAATTCCAGCTCATTTGCTTTTCTAAAATATATATATTATATTTATGTAGTTTTTTTTTTTTTGCCAATGACTCCATAACCAGGCATTTAAATATGGACTTGATTGGACACAGATTTGAGTAGCAATTGGGCCCAAAAAATTAGGTCCATTTGTGAATTGTTGGCTTATCGGAGGACAATTGACATCCCTACACAGGAAGTTGCCCAAACAGGGAACTTTTCAAGCTTTAGCTTAGACTAGAAACTACAAAATTGGATAATGACTCAGGTCACCAAGCAGATTAGTAATTTTAAGAACTGCTATTACAAGCAACTGGCCTAAACCCAGCCTTCCTCTTTCCCTGTCTCAGAATGTCAATTGGCCCTGGTCGTCCCATTGACCTCTAAAGTGCCAGTTAGTTAACCCATTTCAATAGTGGTCTGGACAGCTGAATTTGGCACTATGTATATCAAGATACCTGCTGTAGAGGTGAGGGCCGTGAGGCTGACATTTTGGGCCTTTGGGCCTACCAAAGTCAAACCAAGCTGGACCAGGGCGAAGGCCAGGATTGAAAATGATATCTGATTGTTAAGAGGACTGCTGTCAGGGTTCTACTTCCTAATCAGCTTACATGGTGGGCCAACTAATGATAAAAATGTTTCTAGCGGAGACCCGAGTTTTTGGGGTACCCAATAAAAAGGGTTGGGACCCATGAGAGAACCCAGCCATGTAAGGACTACTTGTGCAGCCTACTTACATAGGTAGATAACACCCACTCAGATGGGGAGAGAAACGTGCTCAGTGCTCACGCAGGGAGAGAACTCAGGGAATGAACCATGGTAGTAGGGCGAGAAATGGGCTATTCAACCAACTGGGCTATTCGTAAGTTCTCGTCCACATAGAGTTAGAGAAGATGGTGAAGCCCGATTATAAGAATAGATATGGACCTAACCAATGGTGGAAACATGGTGAGACCAGCCAATAATGGGAATCACATGAATGCTCTCCCCAAAATGATAGAAATAACAGTCACCCCCCATCAGAGATAGAATTTGAGGGAAAAAGAGAAGGCAGTATATTACACATGTGTATTACATAGGGATGTAAATGGGTCCTCGATTCTCCGAGTACCCGAGGTTCACACCCGTTAAAAACCGGGTTTGGGTCCTCATTTAAGCCCCAATAAGTAAATGGGTCCAGGTCCGGTTCCACCTTAGTTCTGAACCATGGACCCGAGACCCGACATATTACCTCAATTTTAAAAACTTTCTCCTAGAAACCATGTATTTTGTAATATCATTCTCTATCTAGACCCGGGCCCTGATCCGAACCCGTCCCATATATGGTTCTGGTTTCGATTCCGGAGCCAAGAAACTGGCCCCGAAACGGTTCCGGGTCCGGATCTGGTTCTACCTTCTCCTTAACGGTTTTAGTTCCGGGTCCACCATGGACCTAGATTGGAACCGACCTGTTTACAAACCTAGTATTACATGTATATTTTCATTTTCAACGATTTTCGTCTTTCCATGCGTTTATCAATAATCTGATAATATCTTGAAGAAAACCCAAGAAGGCAAATTCTGTGGGTTGTGGGACAATGCTTGACAAATTTACACGGGTCCCGGGTTGGATCTCCAATCGGAGTCCAGATCCACAAAATCTAGGACTTACAAAAATTCCTGGAGCGTTTAGGTTTTAATCAAAATGAGCCCACTATGGAGTTCTAGTTTCTTTGATGTGGAGGCAAATAGAGAAGATGGGCCCAAAGGCCCAAACTTTAGTTTAGAATATAGCTATGCTGGGCTTGGGCTGACCTCAGCCAAGTGCAATGGGCTTGGACTGATCATTTCATTTTCCCCATTAGTATTTTATGGATAAATGGGCCTCAACAACATGCCACATGTTCAAAATATTTGAAGTATAATCTAATCTCTTATTTGCCAAGTGGAGTTTTTGGGTTTTTTTTTAACTACCTGATTGGTTAATGAGTGTTGAATCTTTGGAAAAATAATTGGAACAAATCCTTCCTTCAGGAGAGATTATTTCAAGGTCAGAAAAAGTAGTCCAAACTTGATACAAACACAGAAACCACTGTCTGACTGATATTAAACATCTTTTATCTAATGTTTTCTGCTTCATGTATTCATCAAGCCCACTCTGCTTTAATTAGCCAATCAGTCTCCATGGTCTTTCCACAAATTTGATTAACAATTGCACAATGGTGAGAGCAGCAGATACAATTACTTAAATTTGGATACATTTTAGGGTAGAATATCTGCAGTTTTGGTAGGGCAAACATGAAGGGAAAAAAAAAAAGGAAAATCCAAACCATAAAATGGAGTGAACTCTGAAAACCTATTAAAGAAGGGGGGTTTGGGATGAGACATTCGCAATATTATAGCTCTACTAGCTAAAACGAGTTGGAGATGCCTAAACAACATTGACCTTTTAATTTCGTGTTCAAAAATTCTAAAAGCTAAAATATAGTCCTAACAAAACTCTCCAAAAACCCAAGTACAAAATATGTAATTCATGATTCTGGAAGGGCTTTGTCCAGGGAGTGAATTTCATTAATGATAAGGTGGGTTGGAGTGTTGGTAATGGCCAAAATATCTCAACTTGGAATAGTAATTGGATTCCATGCAAAGATTTATGGAGCCTTTCTCTAACTTGTCAAACCCTAGTCTTAGGAAGCCTTTCTCTAACTTATCAAACTCCAGTCTTCAGGTCAAGGATTTATGGAGCTTGGATAAAAAACTGGAATGAATCCACAATTAAAACTACTATATTAATCCTTTAGATGTAGTGGATATTTGTAAGATTTATATCCCCGTACATATTTGTACAGATAAGAAAATTAGGAACTTATCTAAAAATGGTCAACCCACAACCAAATTGAACATATAAGGTTATTATAAAAGGCTATAAAAATCCCAGCATTTCTTCTATAAATTGGAAAGCTGTGTGGAGATTCCCTTTTCCTCAAAGTATTCTATTGTTAGGATGGATATGTCTTAACAACACCACTGAAGTAAGAGCATCCCTTTACTCTAAAATTCGTTTGTTGGATGTGATGTGCCCATATGTGCTATTGTGGTGGTGTTTGTGGGTCACACTTTCTTTCTCTTTGACCTTGCTAGAGGATTGGTGGAAGCAATTTTGTGAATCCAGTCACCCAAACTCTCCGCTAAAATAATGAACACTTTAAAGTTTGGGTCTTAGCCGCTTGGTGGGCTATCTAGAAATTCAAGAATTACTGGTGGAACCGGAGGAGTGTTGGCCGGGGCCATGGTCTCCCAAAATTAAAAAAAAAAATCTTTAGGTTTTAGGAAATTTTATAATTTTTTACATATTCCCCCTCTCGAAATTTATAAAAAAAAAAAAAGCGCCCCCATATCTACCCCTGCTTAGGGCTGCACATGGGCAGTTCGGATCGGTTTAACACTAAAACCAACAACCAAACCGAACATTAACCGATCCGATCCGACCGATGGCAAGGGTTTAAGGTTCGGTTTGGTTCGGCTCGGTCCGTTAAACCATTGTTTTTTATTTTATTTTTTTGGAAACAGACAGTGAAAATTTCAAAATGATGTTACTCCGTCCTTTGCATTTATTTCAATATTTAGTGTAAACATAATAATCCAACATTCCAGACTAGAGTAAACACATATAAAAAATAATTCTACTCCAAAAAGAGAGTTTAAACTAAACGCAAGCGCTAAAAAAAATAATAATAATAACCAACTTGCAATGAAACATTCATCCCACATGATACCATTTGGAGTTACAATAGAATAATAATTCATGTCAAGAAAAGTCATACACAAACGGAATCTGTATCAGAACCCACTGTATTTTTCAGAAATGAAGGTTTCTTAACACATTGGTTAGGTGAGACCAAAACCAACCATCAAAAGGGTAGGTTGTACTGGCTTTTCTAGCACTCTCAAGAGTGCAGCCTTCTGATAAAAACTTCGTTGAAACGAGATAGGAATTATGATGGAAGGAAAACACCATGTACAGTAATCCCTCCATCTGCAATAAAGTATCAAAAAGCATTTGAGAGATTAGAGGAGATGCACTGAGGTAGTGTTGACAATTGAGTTCATGTGAGAATGGAGTTGTGGAATGTAACTTTGAAAATAATTAAAAACGAAACCCTAAGGGCCTGTTTGGATAGCCAAAAAATAGAGTAGAGTGAAGTTAAATGGGCTCTAACCGGCTAAAATCTCAACACTATCCTGTTTGGATGAGTCTGGCCCAATAGATGAAGTAATGCTGTGAGTCACATATATTCCATTTCACTTCAACTTAAAATACTTCAATTTCCTTGAGTAAAAGTGGATTCTACTCCAAACCTTAACTTCAAAATAAACATCCAAATGGAGTGAAGTGAAGCACTCTACTTTAATTTCAACCTACTTCTCTTCACTCCACTTCACACGTGAAATCCATTTCATTTTACTCCACTCCTCATTTATCCAAACAGGCCATAAGGCTAAAATAGTAAAAAAATCATTATTTAAATTACTGCATACGGTCGGTTCGGTTTAAACGGTTAACCGTGGGCTCAAACCGATAACCGACCGATGTAAGTGGTTTTTATGATTTTCAAACCGTTAACCGAACCAATCTACTATGAACCGATCCGAACTGCATGGTTCGGTCGGTTCGATTCGGTTTTGCGGTGATACCAGATTTCTTATGCGCCCTACTGCTGGGAATGATTTTCTTTTCAGAGGAATCCTTTTAGAACCCACCAAAGCAATAAACTTTGTTAAAGAAATGATATAGGAGTCTAATCTACCTCTTGATTCCGAAACTTAGAGCAATTTGAGTGGAGAACCTTACTCTAGAGTGATTAAAATTGAGGAGACTGTTCTAATCTTCACTAACATAGCTTATAGCGCCACTAATGGAAAAGCCACACATGATTTATGATTAGTTTGAATGGCTCTATCATTTATGAAGGAGAAAAACAAGGCAGAAGGTTTCTTCTTCTTAGGAAAGCTAAAACGGGGCGATCCTCTTTGTTTTAAGGAAGGCTAAACACACAGGTTTTGCTAGAATTGTTGTTTTGTCAAATGCTAAATAGGTGGAAAGGATCCGGAAATCAGTCCAATCATCTTGCACCACGTTAAAGTCTTGATGACCTCTTTTGAGACTGCTAATTTTGAATTCCAATTCTTAGGAGGATGAATGGTGTAGCTCATTCATGGACTCTGACGTGACATGGGGAGGAGTTTTCGTGGGCTAAGGCATTTTGGGGTGTTAAGTCTTTAGTGTTTTTGTTTTTGTTTTTTTTGTTTTTTGGTCTGTTTGCTGATGTGGTCGGCTAGTGTTGTTGTGGTCGGCATGGTTGCTACTAAATGACTCTAAACCACCACTTATTGCAAGTTGACCTGGTGTAAAAGATGCTTGAAGACAACCCAAAAACACCTTCTTGACAAAGGCAACTCCTGTGCACTTACTGGTCCACTTACATATCCAACACATCCCCACAAAAAATATGATTTATTTGTCATACACTCGTACTCATCATATATTTAAAGAGGAAAGATGACATGCTAATGTGATAACGAAGAATCCCAAATAGTGAAAATCAGTGCTTGCTTTATTTTGGCCATCCCATCCTTCTCAAGTTTAATTGTTCTCTCTGTTTGGTTCATTTCATCTCTTTTCCTTTTTGGGTTTTGTTTATTGCTTTTTTATCCCCCTTTCTTCCTTTCTAATTGAAGGTGTTGGCCTCAAAAATTAAAGGGAAGGGTTTGTTGATGCTGATCCTGAGTTGTTGTATGATGATAAGCCTGATATACCTGAATGACATTATATTTATACTAATGAATTGGTGACAGCAACTCAAATATAAATATAGGATCCGGATCTTTTTTCTTTTTTTTCTTTTTTCTTTTTTTTTTTTTCAGATGTTGATTTTTTTAAGGCCTTAAAAGGATGAATCAAATTAAAGACTTTGTTGTCTTGTTACTTCATTGCCTTAGGTCAGATGGTCGTCAACATCGCGTGTGTATTTAGAAGGCTGATTCTCAAAGCCTTTTTATATTTTATGAGTTCAATGGACCTCATAAACTCTTCCAAATGCATATTTTTAATAGAAAACTAAGAAGAAGCAGCACCTATTGTTGGTGGACCAACTTCCTTTATGACAAATATAACATTGCAATCACTATTGTTTCCCTGGCTTATCTTTTAGTAGCTTTGACCAGCCAACGCCCCCTAAAACGGCCACCAACCCACCCAACTTTAAAGGGTTAACAATCAACACCCAATTTGGCCATAACCATAGACAATGTGCCAACAATGGTGATATTTTGAAAATATCTTGATATTCTATATATACATTGCAAGATATCGCAGCATTATCAAAATATGATAAAGATATAGAATGCTGTTATCAAGATTTAAAAAAAAATGAAAAAAAAATAGGTGAGAAATTAAAAATGTGCAACTATGATTAGTTTTTACTTTTTCTCACTCGATCAAGACTCGATCAAGTTTCTGAATCGACTTGGTGTGGCCACTTTTCAGGCCGAGTGGAGTTTCTAATCTTTTCTCCACACATCTTTAATAAAAAATCAAAAACTAAAAGAAATTCTCCGCCGCTGAAAGTGTTCTTTTTTATAGTATGAAAACATTAAATCAATATGGCCCGTTTGAATAGGCAAAAAATAGTGTAGAGTAAAGTTAAATGGGCCCTAACGGTTTAAAATCTCAATTCTACATCTGACTCACACAAATGAAGTATATATGATACCGTTGTCAGCTACATGTATATTCATTTCACGCCAAACATCCACATAGAGTGAAGTAAAGTACTCTACATTAATTTCAATCCGATCTCCTCCATTTCACTCCTGATGTGAATTCTATTTCACTTTCCTCCACCCCTCATTTATTCAAACCGGACTTATTGCTGCAGGATCCAATCCCCACATTCATCAATCAATGATTGAAAGGATTTGAAGGGATACAGGGCCAGAGAAGGTGATTTCTTATAATTACTCATAGAACAATGGAGGTAGCTTAAGTGCCCCCACTCCTGCTCATTTCCAGTTGGGGATTATCATCATCCAGTAATGACCGCTGGATCAGATCTTACATAACATATTCTATATAAATGATACCTTACATCAGAAGAGATTGACCTTAAATTTTAAAACCCCTATGATCTTAAGACAATGACAAAAGAAGTCTCTGGCTAGTTGTTAACTGTCTCAATATTGAGTTGACCTTCTTCGTGGCAGTTGCATGGTAAATAATAGTGACGTTGACCTTTTAAGATTATTTTTTTCAAACCCCCTATCTTTTTTTTTTTATTAGTAGGAGTATGGATTGCACTCAAAGGTTGTGGATTCGAAACTGCACTACCATACTAGGGCTACAAGGGATTTTATCTTGGGCCTGGAGAGATTAGTCCAACCCAAAGGATTGGGAACCATCCCATAGCAAAAATAAAATTAAAAATTAAAAATTTTCATTGTGGGCACAGCTTTTTTTTATGCCTATCATTAGGGGATATTGACTCAATTTTCAAAAGCCAACGGATTATTTTGACCATCCATTCGTGGGAGACTTTTTACAATCAGAGTAGAAGGTATTTTCAGAAAGAATCTTAAGCGTCTATTCGAAAAGGGGAATCACATAATGGAACTTGGGTTGTTTGAGAATTTCAAGTGTTCCTAATTCGTCCAAATTCTGTGTTTGATGGATATAGAATTTCTAAAACAGCCTTTTGAGAATTGATTTCTGTCATCATTACATTTAATAAGAAATTTGATCGCTATTGAAAATCTCACACCGAATTCATAAACTTCTTTTTGCCCATATGACCCTAAAAATACACTTTTAATTGCTGGAATTCAAGGAATTCCTACTTGGATGCTTCTTTGGGCTTGATCATCCAGGAATTCCACCAAAATATAAAAGGAGTGGAATTCCTAAATTCTCAAAGGTCATAAGGGTCCTTTAATGTGGTTGAAATTTAGAAATGTTGGTGAAAAAACATGAAATTCAGAAATTTCAAGAAACAAGATGTCACATCGTATCCAAAAATTCCCAACATGGTAACTTCCTATAAGAAATTCCACAAAATAATAGGACCCTAGCACATGTATCAAAATAAGGTGTACAAGCTTGCCATGCATCTAGTTCATGTTTAGAGTGGTTGAGGTAGTGGTGGGGCCCACACCTACCACCATCTGAAATGTGATCATTGTCGCCGACTGTTAGGTGCATGCACTCTAATTAAAAAAGGTTGAATAAACATATGGGTGGGTCTTCATTTGCATAAAATTCAGTAGCATTGAATACATATGAAAACGAAGACCAAGATGAATATAAAAAAAAATACCATCAAATAAACTTTTTAAACATCATTAAAAAAAAAAAAAAAAAAAACCTCTTTAATATAGCAGAATCGGTAATTCAAATATAGGGAAATCGAAGTCCCATGTACATCTCTACCTTAAAACCTCTGTCCATCCCATCACCTTGTAGCCCCCTATTAAATAATTTTAAATTTGGAGCTCTTTTAACCATGATTTCACGGTATTCAATTCCTACTCATTCTATGTAAGCAAAAATGCCTCTAGAGTTTGTATTTGAAAAAAACGTAAAGAAAAGGTATATCTACTATCTAGAGTTTGTTTTGGAGCAGAGAAACAAAATGGTTCCAGGCTTACATAGTCCCTGTTATTCCTGCGGCTGTAACCAAAACCTTGTCAAATCCAACACAAAGATACTGTGCAGCAATTAATGAAACAGTTGTCCTCGTTCTTGGCCAATTACAGAATTCCAGTACTACCTTATTCAATTATCCTACCAAAGAGGTCCCTTCTTCCTTCCATCAACTCTTCTCCTCTGGTTTCCTTCGGGCAAAGCAAACTGCACAAATAGTCCTTGTACCCTTTTCTTCAAGTAACCTAAGACTCGCCCATAGGATTTTGGGATGCTTGTGGGCATATTAATCACAAACAACACCATTTAAGGTAGGTCTAAAAAGTAATCTTTGCTCTTATTTAAAAGGCATGGCTTTAAACATTGCTTATTGGTTTCTCATTAATGAGAAGTGTGGTCTTATATATGGCGTGATAATCGATACACTCCAATATCGTCAACGTGGCAAGTGTGCATCATTGATATAGGATGTGTATCTCCCATGTGAGATGATATGGATCATTATTAATTTTAGCTTCTATTAGAAATTAAAGAAAAAAAAACACATTGTAACAGCTGATACAATGATCCATAGGAAGCAAAGATGTGAAGGATGCTATATGAATTCTTTTACACAGCTGATATGGGTCCAACACCCATATCTGAACCTGTGCTATCAAGTACAAACTAAGATTTTGATGAACTCACATAATTATCTTAGGTCCAACTGTAAGAACTTCAAGTCTTTACATCTATGAACAGCAAATTATTAGAAGAAGAAAAAGTGAGGGGAAGAACTATTACATAGACAAACATCTCTGTGGTATCTACATGGGCTGTATAAGACAATTAATGGATTGATACCTTACACCTTCCTATCTTTAGAAGGAGTGATCTTGATCACTAACCCAGGGTAAACATCATCTGGGTCTTGTATATGAGGATTTTGCTCGACGATGAAGGGATCGCCACACTTGTCGCTGATGGTGTGAAGCGTCTCCCCTTCGTTAACAACATAGATCTCGTCGCAAGGCCCCCCTGTGAATTCTCCATGGATGGGCTCCTCTGGTGGATAATTCTCCCTGAGAGAGGCCAACAAGAGAAGGGCTAGAACAAATGCACAGTAACATGAAGCTACATCAGCTATAGCTATGGCTGTTGCAATAGTCTTCCTTGTGGATTTGGCCATTTGAAGAAAGAGAGATATATACAGAGAGAGCTGTATTGGAGGAGGCCAGGAGGAGGAGGAGGAGGAGGAGGCAGGCAGGCTGGTGTGGGAGGGAGAGGTTTCGGTGGTTTTTATTGGTGTGGGTGGGGTTGGGAAAGACACGACGGCATGTATTTTGGCGTTTGTGTTACGTGATGGATTTGGTTTGGTTCGGTGAAATTGCCAAAAGAGCTTTCCCTTCTCCGTTACGTTGTGCCGTTATATTGTCGTCACATCTCGGTCCTTTGGGATGGAATGTTTCGGGTCTAATTTCGGGTCAGGTAACGGAACTGCCCCATGGAAGCAATTAATGAGATTGTTTAATAATTGTCTAAGATATATTTTTGGGAAATTAATATATATGAGTAGATGTTGGGATATGTTCGAAGACATTATGGGGATGATGTCTGAGCAAATAATTTTATTTTTTAGATAATTTAAAATAATGAATAAGAATACGGCTAGCGTTATGTTTTGCTAAGAGGTATTTCGTATTTCGTAGGAATTGCATTAGTCGCAGCTTTTTTACCATTATATCGCAACCCCTATAACAAATTTTATCTCTCTTAGTGTCACGAATTCACCATGAATTAGCATTTGATACTAATTTAGATTATGCTCAATGTTGGATTAAATTCTATTTTAAGAAACCGTCAGACTTTAAGGCGTTGAATAAATAATTGTGATGATTTAATCGGGATGAATCCGGACCAAAATCATAGCCATGATGATACTTTTCCATCATACTGCAGCTCATGATTATCTTATGAGATTATCACACATCCCAGTGGTTCTCCGAACGGACTTAAACTTTTCCTTGAGGCACCACCTCTTAGCTGAACAGGGCCATAAGTGCGGTCAAAAAATTAAAAAATATTATTTATGTTGTTTTTATATGATTTTTGAGGACCAGGTCTCCTGGTTGGAAGGAACGAGGCTTCACCCTCGAATTGTAGTACTTGGCCACGCGTCGCTTGTACTCCGCATTACGGACCACAGACATTTCTCTTGCCTCCTCTAGCAAATCGAGGTTGAGGCGGAGTCCTTCCTCATTGGTGGTAGGGTCGTAGTGGTGGACCCTTAGGGAATGTACCCCTATTTCGACAGGAATGACCGCCTCAGTCCCAAAAGTAAGAGAGAAAGGGGTTTCCCCGGTAGGCGTCCGTGGCGTAGTTCGATAGGCCCATAATACCCCCGGAAGCTCGTCGACCCACAGACCTTTTGCTCTTTCGAGCCTTGTTTTGAGGTTGCGCAGGACTGTTCTCACCATCACCTCTGCCTGCCCATTTGCCTGGGGGTGTGCCGGGCTAGAGTGAGGCTGCTTTATTTGAAGGTCGGCGCAGAAGGAATTGAGTAGCCTGTTGTCGAACTGTTTGCCATTGTCACTGACAATGGCGTGAGGTATCCCAAAGCGACAGATCAGGTTTTTCCAGATGAAATCCTTCACCTTCGAGTCTGTTATCTTTGCTAGGGGTTCTGCCTCCGCCCATTTTGTGAAATAGTCTATGGCGACGACTATGAATTTGCACTGGCCTCTACTCAAAGGCAGGGGGCCCAAGATGTCAATGCCCCACTTGGAGAAAGGCCATGGGCTGAGGATGGTAGTCAGCTCCTCTGGTGGCTGCCTTGACACAGTGGCAAAGCGTTGGCACTTGTCACATTTCATGGTGAATTCCTTGGCGTCTTTTACCATGCTTGGCCAAAAGTACCCTTGCCTAAGCGCTTTATGGGCGAGGCAGCGTCCTCCAGAGTGATTTCCACAAATCCCTTCGTGAATCTCTCTGAGGGCGTATTCAGCTTCTTCCGGGGAAAGGCAGCGCAGCAACGGCAGGTTGTAACCCTTTTTGTAGAGTACCTCTTGTAGGATGGTGAACTTAGAAGCTCTCATCCTGAGTTTTTTGGCTTCCAGGGGATCATCTGGGACTGTTTCTTCTTGGAGGTACGCCTTGATGGGGGTCATCCAGTTCAATTCGGCCGTGGTGCAGTTGACGCTAGTGGTGTCTGTATCCAACTTACTTGGCTCGAACTGGTGCCCCATGAAAGTTGGTTCCGCATATGAGGCCTCTAATGATGAGGCGAGCCTGGCGAGTGCATCGGCTGCCATGTTGTCCCCTCTTGGGATGTGACTAATCTTAAAGTGCTTGAACTGCTGGATTAGTCTCTTTGTCATGGCAAGATACTCCTGCATCCTTGCCTCCTTTGCTTCGAACTGTCCATTTACCTGATTCACTATCAATTGTGAATCACTGTGGGCGACGAGGTACTGGGCGTCCATCTCAATTGCCAACCTCAAGCCAGAGAGGAGGGCCTCATACTCGGCTTCATTGTTCGAGGTATTGAAGTGGAGTTTTACCGCATACTTGATGGGTGTACCATCTGGGCTGCTCAGAAGGAGTCCTGCGCCACCTCCTTCACTTGTCGCGGAGCCATCAACATACAGCTCCCAATGAGGCACAGAAGAAAAGTCTGATGTCTTGGTAAGCATCTGGTTGCCAGGCGAAGAATCAGAGGTTCCCGGGGCGTCGGGAGCAGAATTCCCCACATGTGTCGGGGCGTCGAGAGAGGATTGGGCGCTAGCAGAAGTCTGGGCGCCGAGAGAGGAGCTCTGGGCGCCCACTTCAGTTTGGGCGCCCAGAGGTGTCTGGGCGCCCACTTCAAAGTCCTGGGCGCCCAGTGATGCTTGGGCGCCCGGGGGAGAGGTTGGGTCTGCCGGCAGCAACATGGTGGGGTCCTCTACATGTGTAAAGTCAGCAACAAAATCAGTCAATGCTTGTGCCTTGATGGCGACCCTTGGTTGGTACTGAATATCAAATTCGCCCAATTCTACTGCCCACTTGAGGAGTCTCCCCGATACGTCAGGTTTTGCCAAAACTCTCTTCAGAGGTTGATCAGTGACGACGATGATTTTGTGGCCCTGGAAGTAATGACGTAGACGCCTTGCAGTAGAAATGAGGGCGAGCGCCAGCTTTTCCAACTCTGAATATCTGACCTCTGCCCCTCGGTATGCTCTGCTCACATAATAGATGGGTTTTTGCACTCCACTATGGTTCGTAATGAGAACAGAGCTCACCGCCGAGGGAGAGGCAGAGAGGTATAAATACAGCACTTCCTCAGGCGAAGCATGTGAAAGGAGAGGAGGTGTGGCCAGGTAGGCCTTGAGCTTCTGGAAGGCATCCTCAGCCTCAGATCCCCATTCAAAAGCTTTTCTAAGAATTCTGAAGAAAGGCAAACACTTATCTGCAGATTTTGAGACGAATCTGTTTAGTGCTGCAATTCTTCCATTGAGGCGCTGCAGCTCCTTAGTCGATGAAGGCGACCTCATGTCCAGTATAGCCTTGATTTTATCGGGGTTTGCCTCAATCCCCCTCTGATTGACCATGAAGCCCAAGAACTTCCCTGATCCCACGCCGAAGGCGCACTTCTCGGGGTTCAGCTTCATGTTATAGGTCCTAATAACACCAAAGGTCTCTTGAAGATGACCGATGTGATCTGCTGCAGCCAAGCTTTTCACCAGCATGTCGTCCACATACACCTCCATCGTTCGCCCGATCTGGGAGTGGAACATTCTGTTCACCAGGCGTTGGTAGGTTGCTCCAGCGTTCTTTAGTCCGAAGGGCATAACCCTGTAGCAGTAGGTGCCCTTCGGAGTGATGAAGGATGTTTTTTCCTGGTCTTGAGGGTGCATGCTAATCTGGTTATATCCAGAATAAGCATCCAGGAAGGAGAGAAGCTCGTGTCCCGCTGTGGCGTCGATGAGGAGGTCAATCCTGGGCAGCGGGTAGCTATCTTTTGGGCATGCCTTGTTGAGTTCGCTGAAGTCTACGCAAAGGCGCCACTTCCCGTTTGCCTTGGCCACCATCACCACATTGGAGAGCCATTCGGGATACGCCACTTCCCTGACCGCCCCGTTATCAATCAGCTTTCCGACCTCCTTGTCTATTGCCTGTGCCCTTTCAGTGGAGGCGCCCCTTAGCTTTTGCCGAACAGGTTTGTAGAGAGGGTTAACATTGAGGCGATGGGTGGCGACCGCTGGGTCGATTCCTTCAAGATCCGCATGTGACCATGCGAATATGCCCATGTTATCCCTCAAAAAATCTGTCAATTGGCCAACCAGATCCTCCGGGAGTGAAGAGCCAACATATACTTTCCTCTCTGGATGCTCTTCATTCAAGATTATAGGAGTAAGTTTTTCAACAGGTTCCCCTCTTTCTGTGGTGGCATCATCTCTTGGGTCCAAGACTTCAACCTGCATCGCCTCCTGTGTTATCTTGGCCTTCATCGAGGTGACGTAGCATTCTCTTGCTGCTACTTGGTCTCCTCTCGCCTCCCCCACTCCATTCGGGGTTGGGAAGCGGAGGATAAGATGATAGGTGGAAGGGACTGCTCTTAAGGAGTTAAGAGTAGGTCGCCCCAGAATGATGTTGTAAGCTGATGGACAATCTATCACCAGGAAATTGACCATTGTGGTGGAGGTACGGGGGGCTGTCCCGGCTGTAACCGGCAATGTGATTGCCCCCAAGGGATACACCTTCTCCCCCGAAAAACCAATGAGAGGAAATTTGACAGGCTGTAACCTCTCTCGGCCCAGCCTCAACTTGTCATAAGCCTCTACAAACAAGATATCTGCAGAGCTTCCACTATCCACCAAGATCCTATGTACCTGGAAATTGGCGATGGTCATCGAGAGCACCAGAGGGTCGTCATGAGGGTGCTGGATGCCTTCTAGATCTTTATCCGAGAAGGATATAGTTTCGTCGGCGCTGTGCCTCGGTGCTTTTGACGGGCGTGGCTCCTCAGGATGCCTCGCCTTCCTGGCATAGGCTTTCATGGCGGAGAAAGACTCCGCTAACCCTCCAGAGATGGTTCGGATTTCTCCAATAGTGTAAGGACCCAATCCCTAGGTCTTCATGGTGATTATTGTTATTATTATTGTTCTTGTTTTTGCTATTTAATTTTAAACATATATTGGATCATGCTTGGACCCCACCCAATTCATTGAATTAAATTGGTTATTGGTGTGATTTCATCATATTTTGAGTGGGACCCAATATTGATTATGGAGATTAAAACCTCATTATACTTGGTTTCATTGAGGGAATGAGAACCAGTCAATGGGAATCCCACGTTGTGGGCATTGTTAGTTATAACACTATCTCCACCTTCACGATCTTTCCTCCCACTAGAACTCTATCTCTTCCTTTATTAGAGGGATCCTACTTGTAGAGCCCTTTTTTTCACAACACCTTTCAATATCTCTACCTCTCATACGAATCTCCTCTCCCATCTCAAGCTCTCTCTATTCCAGGGACCAAACCGAGTCACCAAGGCATTCAAGTCAAGCCAGGTTAAATCCATCATCTACCGCTAATCGAGGCAAGTAACCTTACTATGGTCCTATGGTAGTTTGAGTTTTCTAACCTTTGCTTTCCAATATGTTAAATTGATATACAATCCTTATGTTTCATGCGGGACCCAGTCTTGGCATCTTAGTTTATTTAAGGCCATTGATTTTATTAATATAATTGTACCTTTATGAATTAATTCTTGTACTCATCAATGATCAAAATTGTAATTATCAAACTTGTTCCTTGTTCATTTGATGCTACCATGAGATATAGAAATTTTGACATGAATCCTTGCTAGAAATATTTATATCATGGTTGGACTTCAAATTTATGACATGATTCCAATTACATTAGAAAAATGTTCCAAATTATAATTTGCTTAGAAACCTGAATCATGAGTTTTATGGTTCACCCTTGAATGTAAACCTTGATCTTTGAGGCATCATCCAACGTATTGGGCAACGCAATGTGGGGTCACCCAAATGCGGACTTAGCCCACTTCATGGGTATGACATTGGGGCCTGGGAACCCCTTTGTGCGTGATAACTAGACTGCAGCTAGTCCCTTATGGCTTCGGGCCCTTATATGTGTTTTATCATGGCTTCGGGCCCTTATATGTGTTTTATCATGGCTTCGGGCCCTTATGTTTTACTATGGCTTCGGGCCCTTATATTTGTGATCATATTGTACCCAGTCATGGATTTGACAGGTACTTTTGTGTGTTGTGACTGAGGATATGCCTTTGCTTAGATTAAATCAAGCAATCTATAATTATTGCCAATATTCATGAATCCTTGCAAAATCACTCATGTACCATTGTTCAAATCATCTTGTTAATACTTCCTAGTATTTCAATTTTATTGGAATACACTTGAATTAACCGTATTTATTCATCGTACACAAATTGCTATCATTTGATTGAATAATTGTTTGCTATAGCTCTATAGTTTGTTTACTTGTGGAGCTTTTTGCTCATATGTGTATTATCCTCATTCCTTTTCAGATGTTGAGGCTGCTCTCGATAATGAGGAATCTTAGCTTGATGGGACGAGTGAAGCTTGAGAAGCGAATCACTATTTAGCATTTTAGATTTCATTTTCAATTTAGAGACTTAGATGGAACATGTTTATTTCTTTGGATATTTTGAGACTATTGAGCTTTGTTATTATTGCTCAACTTAATTAATAGTGGTTTGTTCATTTGATGCTTTAATTTAAATTGGTTGATTTAGATTGTCCACATTTTGCTTATTAAGAGGATTGACCACTCATGTTCAATATGGAACCGTCGCGTTCTGAAAATCTGAGGGTCCCAAGGATCTCAGAATTCGGGGCGTGACAAATAGGGTGCTGGTTTTCGGCATTGTGAGGTGGCGGTGGCGCCTGCCCCCTACCAGCAACATATTGGCGCAGGTGTCCACGCTGGATGAGATCCTCAATCTGCCTTTTGAGGTCGAAACAATCATCAGTGTCATGACCGTGGTCACGATGGAAGCGACAATATTTGGTCATGTTCCTGCGGTTTGGTGGAGATTTCATTTTCCCCGGCCATTTTACTGCAGGATCATCTTGTATTTCCAGCAGAATGTGCCCAACGGCAGCATTGAGAGCCGTAAAAGTTTGTTGGGTTCTTGGCGGAACAGGGCCGAGTCGGTCTCTGGCAGGTATCCTCTCGGTTCTGCTCCGCTTATTGCTTGGCTCCCTCTTGTCGTCTCTATCGTGCTTTCCTTTGTCCGCCGCTCTGGAGGACTCGCCTCTGGAGGACTCGCCCCGCCTGGCCCTAGTAGCGTCCTCAGCATTCATATATTTCTGGGCCTTCGCCAGTAGCTCCGTCATGCTCTTTGGCGGGCGCTTCATTACTGAGAAGTAGAAACTGGAAGGACGGAGGCCTCCCAAGAAGGCTGTCATGGTTACCTTGTCATCGGCTTCCTCAATCTGAAGTACCTCCTCGTTAAAACGAGTGAGGTATGCCCGGAGACTCTCATTACTATCCTGCTTTACACTCAGCAGGTGTGTGGCTGGCTTTTGGTGGCGGCGTCCTCCAATGAAATGTGATACGAAGGACCTGCTTAGCTCCTCGAATGTGGAGATGGAAGCTGGGGCGAGATTGGAAAACCACTGTCGGGCGGAACCCTTCAACGTGGTTGGAAACGCCCTGCACATAATCTCCTCCGGGATACTGTGCAGCTGCATTATTGTTTTGTAAGTTTCTAGGTGATCCAGCGGATCCTTTGCTCCATCAAAGGTTTCCATGGATGGCATCTTGAACTTACAAGGGAGTGGATAGTTCACCACGTCAGGCTTGAACGGTGTGTCCGTTCGCCTGACTAGGTAATCCACGGTCTCTGGTGCGCGTGCCTTCATGGCGTTGAAAACATCGCCTAGTTGATCTTGCATCTCTCTGAGCTTCTCGTCCCATCGGTTGGGGGCTGCTCTGCTTGAATCGTAGAAGTAGCTCGCGCCTTCCAGCTCCTGATTCTCACTTTCCCCTTCCTGGAAATGAGGATCCTCCCCATCAGAAGCGGAGGGAGGATGTGAAAATTCTCCGTGATTTGACCCTCCCGGAGGTGGGGGTCCTCCTGGAGGTGGGGGTCCTCCCAACTGGGCCCCACGGGGGGCGCCCTGGGGATGGGCGCCAGGGTGTACACCATGGGCGCCGCCAGGGTGTACACCATGGGCGCCCTGTGCATGGGCGCCCGGGGCCTGGGCGCCAGGAGCATGGGCGCCCGGGGCCTGGGCGCCTAGGTGGGGAGCTCCTCGCCGTCGTGGAGCTCTTTGATGCCCCGGGCGTGTGCCTCCTTGCGGTACTCCTCCGACCCCTCCTTGCCCCGCGAGCATGAGTTGTAGTATTTGATGGTTTTGGGCTACCATCTGTTGCATAGTCTCCAACATTAGTTGAGGAGTGGGAGCAGGAGCATTCGGGCCAGGATTAGTCAGTGGAGGACCATCCTCGCCCTCTTCGCGTCTTGTCGATCTGGTGGTCACCATAATTGGAATGAGAGTGAAAACTTTTTGTACGTTCCCACAGACGGCGCCAAACTGATGATGTCAAACTCTGGTTAGGACACCATCGGTCAAGTAATAATGGTAATAAATGCAAATTAAGATGAGAGAGGGATTTATAGTGGTTCGGTCAGTGTGACCTACGTCCACTTTCGGAAAGGCTGAGGTTGCCGGATGTATTAATATTCAAGGGTTACAACTTGAGAGAGAGAGCTTTGCTAGTAAATAATAATTGCCTGCCCCTCAAGTACCGAGGGGCTCTAGTATTTATAAGCTTCCCCTAACAGATGGGGAGACTTCTCAGCACGGTTCACGAGGAGCGTTCGAGGTGTCCTCGACTGGCGAGGCAGTTGCGATATTCTCCGCTGGACCTGGTAAGAGCGGGACGTGGCCTGACTGCTTCCGAAGCGCTCCGGACTGCTATGACGTGGCCGGGCATCGTGGATACGGGCCCGGACTGCAAACGGATCTCCATTAACTTTGGGCTTTGGCTCATGACAGATCGGGCCAAGTTGGGCCGGACTCATCAATTTTTATATTTGTTCACATTTTTATTTTGATTTTCTCACGTTATGTTTGTTTTTTGAAAAAAAAAATCACAATATCATCCAAGATATTATTTGAAGCTTATATTGTTATATTCTCGAAAAATTGATGATATTTGAAACTAAGGTACTACGCATCTGATTAACACATACATGACAATGATTTCAAAAAAAGGTCGAAAAGAAGGAAAAGATAATAATACTACGTACTACGCAAGGTCACAGCAGCATACCAAGTGAAATGTCATAGCACGCCAACTAACTTATATATAGGCCCTAGCCCTACCCTAAAAAAATGAGAACTCATAGGATCCGACCAGAGGAAATTACAGGCTACCTCAATGATCCCTAGTCCCTACTGATTGGAATAGAAAATGCAAAGTCAGGTGACAGTCGGATGCATGTGCAGTTCATTTTATATTTTTATAATCTGGTTACCTCCCTCAGATATACATATCCACTACTATTCATAAATTGTTTCGGACCATTTTTTGGGCTCGTTTGATAATCGAAGAAAAATCTGCAGGATTTATGATTCCGCTCTCATAAGGGAGTAGTAAAATTATTGTCAAGGATTTGCATAGCTAATAATTCCTTGCATTTTACGTTTGGTTGTAAGTGTGGAGACACCGAGGATTTCATCAATCCATATTTAGTGTTGAACACCAAAATTCGTGGATAATAAACAACCTATCTATTCATTTCAACTATATAGTCAATCTTTTCTAAAGTTATTTTAATAGTAACGGGAGTATATTTTTCTTCAGGGTGTCTATACTCATAGGTTTTCTCCTTTCTGGATTGTTTTTCAACTTGTGAATTTTTAAGTACTATAAAATGTCTTGTTTATAACTTACGTAGCTTAAAATCATTTCAAATTGAAATCCTGATATTAAATTTTAATAAATCTTGAGAATTTCCATCTTATTTTTTCATGTTTACTTTGATCCTTTTATCTCTCCAAACGTCTAATTTACCATAGCAATATGTGAGTTTGTGGGAGAGGTCAGGACGGTAGGAAGTGAGGTTGGGATTTTGGCTTTTATACTCACCCGTTTCGTACACAGAATTTACATATATGATGGGGGGATATCAAATCCCAAAATCATATCAATAGCAGATTTTAGGCGTAAAAAATCAGTAATAATTTACGGCTGCCAAACTTGGATATAACATACAATAGTGGAAAGAGAAAATCTTTTCACCTTATATTTTATTACGATTGATTCTACTTAAAAGGGGAAAGCCCAAAATACAACTGTACATAAATATTTCAACATTGGACTCCCAAATTGGAAAAAGGTAGAGAAAAGAAAAGTCCATAAGTGGGCATAAACCAACAGTACCTAAAAACTAGGCATTATCAAAGAAAGCCCACAGCCTGGTCAAAGCACAAAAACATAAACTACTAAGGGCTCCAACAACTGAATCAACTCCATCCCTAAAACAAACTGCAAATTGGGACAGGAAACCCTTTTAATGAATAGGCTTTTAACTGTCTAGTAGGAAGAGCATCATGAACCTGCCTGCCTTAAAAAATGAATTTACGTACGAACCAGAAAACTATAATCCACATCATTTCCAGTTAGGTGAGAGCCCACACCTTATTCACACAAGGCTATCTTTATCAATGGATCGAGTGGCTCAGATGAGACCTGAAATGACTATTTCAACATAGAAATCTCTGATGACATTTTGAGTTGATTGAAGAAGGATACTTGATAATAAGAAATACAATGACAGATTGTGAGAATCAAAACACTATCAACATAAAGAACCAATAATAGAAGAAATATACAAAACTTGCATGGACCCTGCAAGTGTCTGGCAGGATTTATATCACTTTAAATAATACCTAACAGGAAGAAAGGGGGGCCAATATCTCAGCTCTCTCTTATCATTATTGAAAGAATGATAAGATTTGAAAGCAACACAAAATTATTCATGTTTCACATTTACATATTTTAAGTTAAACTGTTCCTAATTAAACTGAGCAACAACTCGGAAATATTCTCTTAAATGAAATCGTTAGGGCCTGTTTGGATAAACGAGGAGTGGAATAAAATGAAGTAGATTTCATATGTGAAGTGGAGTGAAGAGAAGTATGTTGAAATTAAAGTAGAGTACTTCACTTCACTCCATTTGGATGCTTAATGTGAAGTTAAGGTATGGAGTAGAATCCACTTTTACTTAAGGAAATTGAAGTAATTTGAGTTGAAGTGAAATGGAGTACATGTGGCTCACAACATTACTTCATCTATTGGGTCAGACTCATCCAAACAAGGTAGAGTTGAAATTTTAGACTGTTAGGGCCCATTTAACTTCACTCTACTCTATTTTTTAGCTATCCAAACAGGCCCTTATAGACTTTAAGTAGATATATTCTTAAGAAATCAAGGAAATTTGATAAGTTGTTCAACATGAAAGAATGGACCTTTTTTTTTTTTTTTTTTGAAGTGTTGACCAATCAAAACCTACATGATGTAAGACGATTTGGATTCCGTAGTTTTTTTTTTAAAGTAGGAGAGGAAGAAGAAAGAAGAAGAAAGAAAGATTGTCATATTAATGCCATAAAAGTAAATATCAATAAGCTAAATTTTTTTTTTTTTTTTTTTTTTAGTTTGGGTGGTTTTTGGGTGGTGGGACACACATGAACAAGGTCCAGTAGGTAAATGGGCTGGATTGAATTGTCATTCTCTAGATAAAGACCAATTAAATGGCTCAATATCTTACACAACTGACCCTTAATGCATACGAGGGCAGGGCCTATCCCTGATTTTACACAATCCTTGCATCACAACTGAATGGGTTAGAACCAAACGAGCTAAAGCCCAACATGGCTTATTTGCAACCTTAACAGTATTAACACCTTGATTTAATTTAAGAAACATTCCCGACTCACTGGATCATTTTTTTTATTCTTCTCCAATAATTTAGGCCCTAGGAACTTGGTATGACTCATAGGTTTCGGAAAAAGGGCTAGACCAAAGAAGACAGGAATGAAAATAATGGCGGATTTGATAGACTGCAACCTGATAGAGGATTTGGCAAGATAAGACTGAAATGAAAAAACACAATTTATATAGCAAACTCAACATAGTTGGGGCTACAACAATAGTAACAATGGTTAATATTTTGTGATGTTGAGATACAACTATATACAGTTACTGGACCAATTCAGACTTTATCCATTCAAACTTCCTTAACAAACCATTTGTCAAAGTATCAAAGATGCAGTTGTTGATTCATTCAAATGATGCTATGATTGCTCATCTTAAGGCACACTAGCACAAGCACCCGTGCTGAGCACGAGTCTGTCCATACAATTCAAATCAAATACAATTTGCACAACAGAAAATTTTTGGAAGAAAAGAAAAGAAGAATATCTATAATTGTACCTATTTTTGCAATTAAGAGGTATAATAGTAAGAAAATAGGAGAAATGAAGTAAACAAATAGAAAAATATGTAGAAATGGGAATAAAAGATGTGCGTAGAAAGGAATTTTTGCAGAAACTAAAAAGGAAAAATGGGGAAGTTACAAGAGACATAGGTAGTTACATGGATAGTGAGAAATGGGTAGTTATATGAAATGCTTAGTGTTGCATGGAATGAGAAGTGGGCAGTTACAAGAGATAAGGGAGAAGGAAATAACTAACAGTCAAAATCAGAAGAGAATGTCAAAATTAGATTGAAAACCTCTTAGCTTAATATAGTATAATGGCAAGTCTATCCTAACCAACTGTGTAATCTATATTGTAATTGTTGCATTCAGTAAGTACTAGCATAATAACTCGTGCTCAGCATAAGTATGATCAGCATTTATGCATTATAAAAAAAATACCCATAAATCATATAAAGAAAATAAATGAATAAAAGGTTACCATTATGGGACAAGAAGGAATGAGAAGAACGGAAGAAGAAAGGGAATGATGGAGTTTTGGATAGAATGGAGATATGTAGAAGCTTCAAAAGTGGAAAAGTGGGAACAGAATTGTGGTTTTAAAGGTAGTTTGTATGAGATAACTGTGGAGAAAACTAAAAAGATTCAAAATTGTAACTAACAGTCAAAATTCAATCCAAAAACCTCTTATCTTAATAGATTATAATTGAGAAAATAATAACCTATTACAAAAGTGTTGTGTTCTTTCTTAAATAGCTCAAACAGAAAGCCAAATTCAACATAGTTGGGGCAACACTAATAGCTCAAACAAAAAGCCATTCGAATTTATAACCCGACAGACAACCATCTATCTATTCAAAAAGCTTAAGCTACCATGTACCAATCCAAAAGCTTATTCTGATAGGTGCAAATATATAATCTCAAGTAAGGGTCAAAAACATGATGAGGTAAGAAGAGGACTTTGAGAGAGTTGGGCGTTGAGAGTTTTGCTGCAGAATCTGAAAGGAGGAGTGTGAGAGGGAGACTTCAAGCTCAATAGGTTCAGGTCAAGTTGGTCAGCGCATTTAAGGACTAAAAAGCTATTCATAAATTGGGTTGGAGATGTCTACAACATACAACTTGTAGTGAACCGGCCGCCTTTATCTCAACACATTCAATATGCGTGGCTACCATGTAAGTGCCGTGATTGAAAACCTTATCTTAGCCGCTATTTGGCATCACTGATTTTTTCCTCTATTTATCAAAAGCTCTAAATCGGATAAAGATTTGGAAATAGAGGCGTTTACCAACATTTGATGCGTCTTTTTTTTAGAGAAGTAGAGGCAAAGCCTCTATTTACCACGGCCCACTTTGATAGCATGTAGAGCGTAGAGGGAAAAAAAAAAGATGCGGGTGAACATTGTTTTTGCCCTAGTCCGTCTTTTTATTTCTTTTCTCAAGATCTAAGAATGTAAATCAAGATCCAAACCGTTAGAAATGTTCATAAGATGAAACATAGCCATGACACCAAGTTTCAGTCGTTGGATCACCACCAATATCGAGATATGTACAAAAAAAGTAATCCATTGGATGCAATTTGGCCCAAATGCAAAAATCCACACCGTTAGATCTCTTTGGAATGAAGAAAACGGCTATGTGGTTAATTTTTACAGCTTGATACCTTGTGGATCTTAAGATATTTGCAAAATAATATCAGCCATTAATGAATTATGCTCAATATTGGATTTGTCCATGAGCAATAACGTTTTTCTATTTTTTATTATTTATGGGAGTGTAAGTCAAGATTCAAACCGTTGGAAATGTTAAAATATCAAACACGGCCATGCCCCCAAATTTCAGCCATTGGATCATCACAAATCTAGAGATATGTACAAAAAAATGAGCCATTGGATGTAATTTTTTGGATTATCCGTGCCCCAAACACAAGATCTAAATTGTTAGAGATATCTCTTTGGAAGGCTTAATAGGTCAATTTTCAAGGCTTGATACCTTGTGGATCTCGTTGATATAAATAAGTCTATTTAACATAGATATTTGCATTACCAAATACTTTTATTTATTTAACCTCTTTTTTAAATGACTCTAAAAGTATAGAGATACCAAACAGGGCCTAAGTATAAATATTATAGGTAAAGAGATCTTGTTGGAATTTGGATAGTCTTGTGCATAAGGATGTTCTTGTAGATATCCTTTTGAATCAAATGATGCAAGGTTCGCCCTTTTTGAGCTTTCATGACTGAGGCCCACTTTTTTTAGCTTTTATTTGGGTAGATTGGGAACTCAAGCCCACACTTTCTTAACGCACGCACTCACATCCCCTTACGAGTTAAGCAACAGCTGGGGAAAATTGATCAAGCCTCACTTTTACTCTATCCATCCATATGTAGTGCCCCTAATGAGTTAACCAACTATATGTAGTGCCCCTTTATTTTGTATGGCTTTTATTAAGTTTCCTTAACAAATCATATCTAGCAAAACCTCGAAACATTAGTAGAGGCAGCATAAATACTTTACATCATTTCCCTTTGGATGGAGCCTACTACTCAACACTCCCCATCGGGTGGAACCCGTTTGGTGCACTTTTGGCGACACATTTTTTTTTCTCGCGCCTAGTTGTTTTTCTTGGGATTCGAACTCGCGACCAGTTGGCTCTAATACCATATTAAGTTTCCTTAACTAGCCGTTCGTATCAAAATCTCAAACCTTAGTTGAGGCAACATAATTACTTTTCAATACTCTCCCTTGGATGAAGGCCAGCGCTCAACACCTTCTACTCATTTTTGTTGTAGTTCAACATAGAAGTCTAAAACAAGTCTTATAAGAGCCACCTATTCCAATTGCATACTTCTTGATGCCTTGTTGTAGTTACCATTTTAAATGTCATGGTCTTTTCTGTTTTCTATATTCAGATCACCACTCAGTTTAATAGGTGTCATTCTTCATTTTTCTCAGTTTAAGACTGTAGGAGAAGTTTTTAGAATTGGGGGTAAAATTTTGTATATGATGTGATTTTTATGAAAAAAACATGGTAATTCATAACTATTCTGGGCACAATTTTGAGCACTAAGCTCTTGCCAGATATAAAAACTACCTGCAATGCTCCTCAGATTACAATCTTACTACAAGAGTGAACTCTAGGGAAAAATCTGAGCTTTCCTCTATCAAACATCTAGTTACTAGCTAGATCTCAGATTCTTGCTCAGGTTGGACTGCTTTCTAATCCTCAATGATTTTAGTGACTAATTACTGAGTCTTGAAATGCTTGATAGAGAGGATTTCTATTTCTTTGTTTCAGCTGAACCAAAGAATTGAAATCACCCCTTCCTATTTGTAAGAATGAAGGGGTAAGTCCGGAGTTGGGGATGATATGTGTTGGGAAGTCTCATATCTCACATTGCCTTAGTCCTGAGTTGGAGATTTCTTCATATACCTGTTTAGCCTTAAGCTTTTGGGTTGGTACATGCTTTCTTACATGGTACCAGAGAGGGTTCCGATCCCGTCATTCTTGTGTAGCCCACGTGCCTCCGGTCTTCAACTTAAACTTTTGGGTTGGTACATCGTGGAGATTGTATATAGTTCCACCATAGGACCTATTACTTAAGTAGTTGGACCAAGGTTGAAACTCCAGGCTTCGATATCAAGCCCTATAAATAAATAGGCTGTTCCAGGATAAGTCTCAACTCACAGTAGCCCTTTGCAATATGTATTACAAATGAGCCTAGACTAGATTTTTAAGACTATGGACTCAAATATAATGGGCCTGAGTCCAAATTGACCCTGGAACCTGGATCCGGGCACAATCCTTGCGTTTTGTTATGCTCGAGCACTGTAAAATACTTGAATCCGATTAGGTTCCAATTAATCTTAGATTTACCTTTTATATGGACCCAACCCGATAAAGGGCTTTGGACAGTGAAGGTCCAGCCTGTTGGTCTTGTTCAACAATCAATTTCCAGTGTCATTGGATTTGGACAGGTAAATGTAGGTGGAACCAGGTCCAGTAATGATTGCTTTATATTGAGGCCTGAGCTTGTATATGTGGGCCAACAACTTGGTATTCCGGATCAATGTATGATTGACCCCAGTCCCAACCACTAACCAGATCCAAAACTGAGATGGTCCCTCCGGGTCGACCTTTCAGGTTGGTTTCGGGTCAACATTGCTGAGCCAATTAACAAATGGGTTCGGCTGAAAACGAGTCCATTGTTTCTATCCAACACGCCAACAAGACCCAACCCAATTAATTACTCAATTGACCCACAACCCTAGCAAACCTAACATTTTAGCTCCAGGCTTGGGTTGACCTTTTTAAACTTCCAAGTTGGATTCGGTTGGCATTTTCAAACAAGACAAATGAATAGCTTGGATTGGATTGAGCCTACAAAATGTTTCACGCAGAATGCTCAACCTGACCCAATCTTGATGCATTGCCCTCAAAAAAACCTTGGCAGGAACAGTCTAGCCATAAATGTCCACCTTCTCTGCATTGATCGTAGAGCCTATTTTTCTAATCTTATTGCCACTTTGGATTCAGTTGATCAGTTGCACCCCTTAAACCACGATGAATTTTAAAAAATCCGTTAATAATTGTGGGTCCACCCTCAACATCTACTTGAAAGTCCTTAGTTTGCCTCTAAAACAAAGCTGCCTATTTAGTAAGGTTCGCAGCTCTCAAAAGAAAATGCTGGGTGCGCCGCTGAATAAAATAGAAGTGTGGTTTTTTAAAAAGGAGGAAAAGTACTGTTGCGAAAGTGAAAGGGGGCCGCATGGTAAGATTCCTACGTGATCATAGCTATTATACCATGTAAAACTTTAAAAACTGCATTTTTCATAAAATCGATCCTCCTTTGTTATAGGAAGTCTAAGTTTTTTACACACAAGATAAGTTGTTTTATCTTTGTTAAGTGACTTTGATTAATTACAATTTGCAATCTGCCATTAAAGCTCTTAATTGCGGTTCTGCTTTCTACTTGCGAGTGGGCTATTAAAATGCCACACGACCCGTTAACATGACACGAACCCACACGATATTAATGGGTTCAGGTGGGCTCTTAATGAGTTCGAGTCGTCAAAGGGTCAAAGCCGTTAACATGTTAAGTTAATGGGTTGTGTACGAATTAAACCAGTAACCCATTAACAATCCGCTTAATCCGTTAAAATTTTTTAGTCCCTAAGTGTAGCTAGAATTAATTTGTATTCATTAAGAAAGAATTGGAATTTATTGTTTTATAGTTGGGTTTTAGATGGGATCCACTCGAGATCCTCACTTATAGTTTTGTGCGGCTTATATTTTTTTTTCTCCTTATATATTTTTTTATGGATTTTCTTTTAATTTCTGAAATGACTTAATTACCTAACGGGTTGATAGGTTGGGTCGTGTAACTCATTAAATTAATGGGTTGTGTTCGGGTTGGATTTTTTGATCCATTAAGTTAACGGGTCGTGTACTGATTAAGGTGATTTTAACACGAATTCATTAACCCGTAATCCGAATTTTTTAACATGACGCGATTGACAGCCCTACTTGTGGATTCTATTATTCATTTACATTCAGATTCGCTGAATTTCATAGTAGACCTAATGTTTTTGGCAATTATTTGAGTCCAACTAATTAAGCTTAACTTAAAGTCAGCTGGGGTCAAACAAAATAATGTCTAGGCCTTAATAAAATGGAGCTTAGTTGAATGCAGATCTGTGAGCGCAGCTTACATATAATTTATTTGAAGGCTGGAAAGAAAAAATAAAAATAAAAATAAAACTCGGGGGAGTGCACTTTGGAAAATTCAAATTGCCCAATGCAATTTATGGTGGGTCCTAATATACTATAGTAATATTTGACTAGCACAATAACCTATGAAAAAAATGGGCATGAATCATATGGATACTTTTGACATTGTTTTAATAAATAATTATACAAAAGTATTGTATAGTGTAGTACCTAGGTCAGTTATTTAAAAAGGTAAGAGGCTGAGGACATGGTAATCAAATCAAATCTCCTAACCTGTATACATTTTTAGTACCTTTTTACCATGGAAGCTCAAAAAAAAAAAAAAAAAAAAAAAAAAGTCAAAATCATAAGTAACCTAGTCAAAATTGAGTTGTCATGTCTTTATTTATTTTTTTTTTTTGAAAGATTAGTGCAGTGGTAGAAAGAGTGATACATCAGTGTTAGGGATAAGGATCGATCCATGGTCGTTAGTTTGACTTTTTAAAAGTCAAGTAAAGCCTAAATTTTTCAAACAAGATGTCACATCAAAAATACTTTAATTCAAAACTCCCTCCGTCTTTAAAAAAAGGTAAAAAAAAAAAAACCATATATTATCCACTAAAAAAAAAAAAAAGAAAAAACCTCTACTTACCCATACAAAAAGTCAAAAAAATTCCATAACAAACAGCTAAAAACAAAATACCATCATAACCCATTTATATTTTATTCTTTCTTCGAAATCAACTTTACTTCACTTGACTTTATTAATAGAGTTGCCAAACTGGCCATAAAAGGTGCGTTCCCACTTATTATAAGGTGTGATATATCTAGGGGTACAAGATTTGGTCCAGCTCAAATCAACTTATATTGCACCTGCATGACTCAGAACACAATATATAGGACTCGGTTACAGATTAAGAAAACCTGATCTGCATTTAAAGGGACAGTGTTAGGGTCAGCACGCTCAACTCTCGCACAACCTATTTAAGTGAACTAGGTTCGGGTTTACCTACACATAAATAATCTACTTTATATGGAACGAGCTGAAGACTTTCGTGACATCAACCTAATGCAAATATAACCTTAATACCTGAAACGAATTGGCTTTGGACTAGGATTCTCAAGAATCTGTCGGGTTAAATGGATTGACATGCATTGAACACAGGTTATGTGGATTTGATTGTGCTGATGTGGCATCATAGCTAAAGTAAAGTTAAGCTCCCCTATTATACAATTAGGCGGGCCCTATAATGGAGTTTTGCGGCATGTGTTACACGATCCCCAATGTAATAGTTGCCGCATTCGGTCTCTATTCTAATTCAATCCAATCCACCAATACATCCCCCTATGGGCATTGAGTAGGGTTGTAAACGGGTATCCGATTCTCTAGTTAATCGGAAGTTCCGACCCAAAAAAAAACCGAGTCTAGAATCTATTTTAAGTTCCAATTCATAAATGGATCTGAGTCCATAACCTAATTTCGGTTCCAGTTGATGAACGGGTCCAATTCCGGATCCATATAAGTTTCGACCCGTGGACCCGAAACCCGGCATATGAGCCTTTATTGTTACAAATTGTACTTCAAAATCAACTTTTTTTTATAAATTTTTTAATATATAATATTGGAGGTAGTAAACTTAATATAATGTTTTAAGCTGAATGATATGTTTATTTTAAGAAAAATAAAGAATAAAGTGAAATTAGAATCGATTATAGAACTAGATTTCAGTCCTTAAGGTGGGTCCGTGTATAAGAACAACAAAATAGATTTCGAATTAAAATCAAATTCAAAACCAAAATCGTTATTTAGAAATGGATCTGAATCCAAATCCAAATCCACTATAATAACGACCTAGTACCGCTCCCTTTACAACCCTAGAGCCTGAAAGGGAGCCCCACAAAAAGGAGCCTTCCTTACAAAAGCCCAAACGTGTGCCCATTGCCCCTGTTGGTTTTAAATACACGACTTAGGCCTACACGGAAAAAACCGAACGCGTATTGTTTCCCGCAAAACCCCAGTACGCAGACCCTAGAAGCGTTGGCTTCATCTTCTTCTTCTTCAAAGTAAAAGACTTTCGACACGAGAGAATCTGCACGCAATCTCGTACCTCGGATTTCAGAAAAAACAGAAGCAGATGATCTTTTGAATGTCGAGATTCGTCTGCAGATCTCTGTCTTCTGCCGATTCCGCTACTATTTTCGTTTTCTGGCGGATGTTCCTTTTCTCCCCTTTCAATTTCCCTAAATTCTCCCCCAACATCTTTTCTAGGGTTTCTTCTCACTGCTCCAGATTAGCGTTTTTAAATCAGCTCCAGAGATCCCAGATTGCTTTTCTATTACAATAAAGTAGAAGCTATCGAGGAATCAAAAGCTTGTTATCTAGGGTTTTTGCTATTAGGGTTTTCCTTTTGTTTTTTTGTCCTTCTGGTTTTGAAAGAGAGAATTATGGATCTGGATACGTCGGAGAGAGATGGGAGCAAGAGGATTTACAGCCGCCTTGGTCCGTCGCAAGATCGATACCAGAAGGTTTGCTTCCACTGGCAAAATGGAAGGTGTAATCGCTACCCCTGCCCCTTTCTCCATTCCGAATTGCCTTCCAAGCGGGCGAATTACTCGTCGAATTACTCGTCGAACTACTCGTCGCCTGATGATCCCCGCAATTTCCAGGGCGGGGGTTCTGGGTTCAATCGGAGAAACCCTAGCCCTAATTCCACTGCCCTCTCTAACCACAACGGACCTAACCCTGCCGTCTCTAACCACAACGGGCCTCCATCGAAGTGGGGTCGGAGTCGTGGCGGCAGCGGTGGCGGAGGCGGAGGAGCTCGGGTTCCTTCTAAAAATCCGGAGAAGATGTGTAGTTATTGGCTGAAGGGAAAGTGCACTTATGGAGACAATTGCAGATATTTGCATGCTTCGTCCATTGGAGAGTCGTTCTCCTTCTTGAAGCTGCTAGAAGGGCACGAGCAGGTGGTGGTTTTGTTTATGATTAATTGCATTCTTTTGGGGTTCTTTTCTGGTTGGTTCTTCGTCTTATTGTGGATTGGAAAGGAGTCTTCTTTCAGGCTGTTAGTGGAATTGCTCTTCCGTCGGCTTCAGATAAATTGTATTCCGGGGGCAAGGATGGGACTGTGCGGCTTTGGGATTGCCAGACTGGCCAGGTGACTATGCTCTTGATCATCTTTTTTCTTCAACTGTTTAATGAGTATTGAAGTGGACCCTGTTTCTTTGTGAGATTCATTCATGTGGGTTCTGTTTACTTGTTAATTATTCATTGCAATCAATGTCGTTGATTTAATTCGTAGTGCGCTGCGATTGTTTCTCTGGGAGATGAGATTGGGTGCATGATAAGTGAAGGCCCATGGCTTTTTGTTGGTCTTCCAAATGTTGTCAAGGTATGTTGGAGTTTGTGGTGCTTACAGCTTTTCTTTAGTGTTACTTTATCTTCTCTCGTTTAAATTCGCCTATTATGGTAATCACGCAGGCATGGAATATACAAACTAATACTGATTTAAGCCTCAGTGGGCCTGTTGGGCAAGTCTATGCTTTTGTTGCCGTTAATGATATGCTTTTTGCTGGAACTCAGGTACCCATTTACATGACATCTAGAATGCATATTCTTTTTATTCTGCATTTTTACTTTCTATTTTCTTTTGGCTTTCTCCTTTCTACAATTCACTTTTCTTTTGCTCCATGTATATCTGTATAGTAGTTTCATATGATCTTCTGATGTTAGATTCATGTTAAAGTCATATGCTTTTCTTTCTTTTTTTTTTTTTTTTTTTTTTTTTTTTTTTTTTTTTTTTTTTTTTTTTCTGTTGATGTTGTTGCTGCAGGATGGCAATATATTGGCATGGAGATTCAACACCCCAGGAAACTGTTTTGAGCCTGCTGCTTATCTTGCTGGTCATAATCGTGCTGTTGTATCAATGGTCGTTGGAGCTCAGAGGCTTTTTTCCTCCTCCATGGATAATACAATAAGAGTGAGTTGGTTTTATTACAATAATTTTACTGTTCTTGGTATGCCACTCCCAAAAGAAACAGCCTATACGTCTATTATAACCCTTAGCTTTCCAAGTTAATGATGCTGCTACCTTCTTCAGATTTATTAATTATTATGAGGCACCATTGATTTAGTTATGTCCCTAAAATCTTTATTATAACCCTTAGCTTTCCAAGAAACAATGTGATTCTCTTATCCAAAAAGAGATAGGAAAGTAGAATGTGAGAGAAACTAAGATCAATAGTATCCATTGTATAGTGGATAGGACAAAGGTCTTCTAAACCATTCACATAGGTTCAAATCCAATTGTACATGTTTTCTCCCATTAGAGAAGTGAGTGGGGCATTTGACTTAGTGTTACATTGCATGTCAACTTTTAACTAAATGTTTTCTGCTAATAGGCTAAGGGGGTGTTTGGAAATCAAATTTATTTAAAGATTTTGTTATATTAACTAGTAGATAGGTTATAGTTTACCCACCTAAAAATAAGGGTTTGGTTAACATATAATGTATTTTACCATATGTGCCAACTTCTTGTAAAAACCTTCATTTTACATTATTCAAGGTTTATGTTATAGAAAATAATATTTTGTATAAAACGGGCTGCAAGTTTTAGTGCAATATTTCACTTGAGTTGGGTTTGGATCACTGGTCAGGTCTAGCCCAAACCCTATTGAGCCTAGCCCATTGGCATCATGTCCATCCATATATTTTTAGAGTCGTCGTTTTCTACAAGTCTTGTGAAGAAGTTATTATTAGTATCTATTTTTTCAAAACTTCCACTATCTGACCTATTTTTCTCGGGAGTGATGTACAGTATCTCCCTGCCTCAACCAAGGTTGAACTTGGTAACCCCTGCCTTTGCAGGAGGATTTGTACGTACTCATGTTGTTAAGAGTCCCAAATCCCAAGTAAACTAGCCCTCACCCAACAGCTGATTGTGGCTGTCAAGTCTCTATAAGTTTTTGGAGTCGCCATTTTCAAGAACTACTGCTAAGAAGTTACTATGTCTTTATTTTGGGTTATCCTAATCTACCCTTATCTAACCTATTTTTCTTAAGAGTGTGATGGATGATATCTCTCTGCTTTAACCAGGCCGGACCTATTAACTCTTTCCTCCCCTGGAGGACTTATGCATATGCATCTCTCTGTTGTTAAGGGTCCAAGTAATGCAATTAACTGGAGTCTCGGTGGTAATTGGCTACGAAATAGAAAGTTGGTGTATAATCATTTTTTTTTTCTTCCGGATAGACGGGCTCAATCTGTATGAGATGCGAACTTTGATTTACATAAAATTAGGAGCATTTCTAGGTTTTTTCAGCTAGCATCCGTATAGCCCAAGCTTGTGTATTTTGGCATAATTGAGATAAGTATGACCTTTTCTGTGATGAGGTGGTAGCTCAGAAACGAAGTTAGTCAAAGAGTTGAATTGCAACTTGTTCACATCCAAAATTAAGTCTATAATACATGTTGTTTTTATTTTTCTCCCAACATTCCTTCAATCACATAATACAATTCATAATTTTCTTCCTATATAGATCGTGCAAGCAATTTTGCTCAATTTTTGGGTGTTGAATCCAAATCATCCTCAAGCCTTGGCTTGAGTTCTATCTCATGTTCAATTCCATCATCTTCCGGCATCCTGATTATCATTGGAGCATGCTACACTGTATTACTTTGAATCAGTTACTAATATGTTAATTTGCTTGTTGAATGGTATGGTTCAGAGATTTTGACCTTTTTAATTGATATCTAGTTTTGTACACTGTATGTTAGACCCTCTTTTCTCATATTGTATGTTCTAATTCATGAAATCCTAAGCTCTTCTATGATGTATATTTTTGCGCGTGCAGTGTGCACAACCTCTCCCCCTCTCCCCTCTCATTTTATTTCTTACTCATGCTCTGCATGCTTATTGTTTGGTTGCCGCTTCGTTAACCATCAAACTTTCTTTTAGGTATGGGACCTTGGAACTTTACAATGTGTAGAGACTCTGACCGACCATACATCAGTTGTCATGTCTGTTTTGTGCTGGGACCAATTTTTGTTGTCGTGTTCCTTGGACAAAACAATAAAGGTGAGTTTTTTTTATTGGAATTTATAATTTTTTTTTAATTTTTATAACTGTTAAATTTTATTCCACTAGGAAAAAACAACAGAACAAAAGTCCAAAGACAACAAAAACAAAAATTAATAAAAATTATACGTCAAACATAATAAAAGGTCAAGAAACTTCTTCCCTTGCCAAACCATCCGCCATTGAGTTGGCCTTCAGTAAAATGCGACGAAAAGAAGCACCCATTTTGTTAGAAATATCCTGAACCTCCTCCACCCGATCGACTATCCGCCATGGAGCCCAGAAGCCCACTGATAGTTGAAAAAAGAATCTCCTTAAATAATAGGATGAGACCTGCTTATCCTTTCTAACTAACGGCACCCAATAAATAGAGCGTTAGTACCCAATAAATAGAGCATACTCTTCAGCTTCATCAGCTTCCGTAGAACCCACAGGCTCAGAAAAGTTTCAAATAACATTACCATTCCAATCTCTTATCACACCTCCAATACCTCCTTGTATCATACTCCTTGAAAAACTGCCGTTGAAATTCAATTTGAATGTTCCAAGAGGAGGACTTAGCCATTCAACTATATGCACCACTTTAGTACGGCAATCCCCATTTAAAACAACAGCCCAAGATCAATTAAGATCTATCACTGAGATTTCTTCAAACTCCTTTCTAATAGAAGCCCACTCTGATACATTCCAAACAATGGATTGAGTGATCTCCTCGACTGATTTACTAACATTTCTGAATACGCTTCTATTTCTTGCTAACCAAATCTTCCACAATGTAGCATATAAGACTAGTTTCCATAAAATTTTAATCCTTGGAACCTTACTTCCAAAATGCCATTGTAGGAAAAGATCTTCGACAATCCTGGCATAATTCATTTCATATCAAAACAATTAAGCACAAAAGACCAAACTTTACAAGCAAACTTGCAATGAATTAACACATGATGCATAGTTTCCTCTTCTTGTAAGCACATGGGACATCCATTAACTATAACATGATTTCTTTTCCACAACGTATCTATCGTCACTATTTTATGCTTCTTTGCCGCCCAACAAAAAGTTAACACACTAGGCAGAACTGAAGGGTCCCAAAAAAAAAAATTCCAACCTGCCATTGGTCCAATTCAGCCATTCAAAACATTATAAGAAGACTTAACTTAAAACCACTCTTTAGCATCCTATTTCCATATTCTTACATCAGATCTATCCATTGTCAAATAAATCTTATTGAGCATACCCAACAAGGTAGCAAAGTCAGAGATCTCGATATCTGTTAGATTCCTTCCGAAAGAGAAATTCCAAACAGCCCGTCTAGCCTCCATAGAAAAAGCAAAGTTAGAGATCTCGATATCTGTCAGATTCCTTCTAAAAGATAAATCCCAAAAAGCCCGTCCAGCCTCCATAGAAAAATTGTCAGCAACAAAACCTTGTTGTCTCCGATCCAACAAAAAAAGATTTGGGAATTGATTAGACCGCACCACTTGTCCACACCATTTATATTGCCAAAATTTGACCCGAAGACCATTATGGACCCTATACCAAATCCATTGGGCAAACTCCACTTGAACAAGTAAAACAGACATCCATAAACCAGAAATCCTGCTAGCTTGGAACGGAACACACCAGCCACCATTACCCACCTTATATTTACCAATAATAATTTTCCGCCACAAGCCGTGTCCTGGTTCTCCCACCCTTCAAAGCCACTTACCCAATAAAGCTTTATTGCCTTTTTCAATAGAAGGAATACCCAAACCACCTTGAGATAGTGGTTTACACACGTTATCCCATTGAAATTTATAATGTTCAGTACTATTTCTACCAATATAGCTTTTAATTCCACTTCTTTTGCTTGTGCAGGTTTGGGCTGCAACAGAAAGTGGCAAATTAGAAGTGACATACACACATATTGAAGAACATGTATACTTCTTTATTCTAGTTTTTTATTTTTAAGTCATGTGACTTAAGATTTGAATCTTTTGATCAAAATTGAATCTTTTGGATTGCTTCGTTTTTTGTTTCCTTTCCTTACATAAGAAGGGATTCTGTTAGTGTTCAAATAGCACAACACAGTAACAATCAAAAACTGGAACCATCTAAAATTGACACACAAACAACAACCAACACTAACTAAAACAAGAACACAGAAACAGTTAACACTAACTAAAACAACACAACACTGCTTAAACCTACTTGACATGACCAACTGAAGGAAACTAAGCCAGATGGTTGTCTATTGGCTGCCTAGACAGAGCTTTGAAATTAGGAACTGATGAGACAACATATTGGTGTCCTTCATTGCTGATGCTATGATCCTGCAAAATAGACTCTTTGCTATAAGAATACCATATATGAGGAGGTAAGTTTGAGACAAATATGCCCAAGCTGGGTCTTGCAAATTTAGCAAGGTTGTCAGCAGCTGTATTTGCAGATTGTCTGCAGAATCAAGCTTCCCAACAGCAATGACTTCCTGTAAGTGTCCCGACATACTTCCAAATGGGCATGAGATGTCAAAAGGTTTTGGATCTCTGATGAAGAGCGATGATGATCAGGGAGTCAGATGGTGACATCTGTGAGATGAACAGAAATGCAAAGCACCATTAAAAAAAAAAAAAGAAAAGAAAAAAAAAGAGAGAAATGCAAAGCAGGATCAATTGGTAGAGCGCCATGAGTTCAGCTTCTAAAAGATCTGTAGTGGTCACCTAGTGCGAGAAGGCTGTAATCATGTGACCTTGAGAGTTCCTGATGATGCCTCCAATACCAGATGTTAATGTAGATTGGCTGACAGATCCGTTGAAGTTCAACTTCAACCTACCTTCAGATGGTAGGGTCCATGATGAACAGTGTAAGTCAGCTGGACTCTTGATATCCATTCCAGGCTATGGACAATGTTCCACTCAGACTGTATGGCTTTGGATAAAATTCCTTGTGGGTAAATGGGTTGGCCTATGTATGCATTTCGAGTTTTCCAACTGTACCATCAGATCTCTTACAAAAAAAAAAAAGTACCATCAGATGACAATTTCTACTTGGATTCTTTGTAAACGAGATTGGATAAACCAATGTGTAAGGGAGTGGTAGCAGTTAGGATGAGGAAGATGGGTTGGAAGTGATTACAGATTAGAGCAGTGACAGGGCACTATGCAAACAAATGGTCGTCCTCAGTTTCTGGATGTAGGTGGCAGATAGCACAGATGGTCTGGCAAAGGAAATTGTTGACATACCTCATGAGCAGGTGACCAAGTAATGTTCTCAACATGAAAAACTAAAATCTTCAATGGTTTATTTAGTGTCCACAAACGTTTCCATGGAATGTGGGCCTGTGAGGGAGGGTTTGTAAAAATTGATAAGTGGTTCTTAAGAGAGCATTGCTAGCTGGTCAGGCACCCTCAGCATGGAATGTCAGATCCATCTTGCATGTGAGGTAATTTTTTGGGCTGCAGCAGTATCCCACAGCTGGTCAAGCAACAAAGTGTTCTTGAGTCAAATTAACTGCTTGAGGATTTCAGGGATAATTCTAAGACTTTCCATCACAGAAATCCAGCTATCGTCATCGACCAAATACGCAATCCATCACCCACCACCCAACGAATTTGGGAGAGAGCAGCCTGTTTATGATTGACCAACACTTTCCATATGCCTGAGTAATTTTTATTAGGAACTCAGTCGTGGAAGGATGATGTACATAGGCAGCATTGCGAAAGCACCTTGGCTTAGGAGGAGCCTGTATGATGTATACTAAATGAGGCAAGAAAGCTTCTGATTGGATTCTAACATTCCTAATTCCCTACCCCCAGCATATAATGAGCTGTGACTTTTTTCCCCGGCAAATGAGGTTAAACCCCTACTTTCTTCCCCATCCAGCCATAGAAAAGCAGTGTTACAGTGCTGGATAAGATGTTGCAATTTGTTTGGGCTGTTGGCATAGAAAGCAGTAATTTGGTATGGTGTTACTCATCGATTAGATCAAAACCTTGCAACCCTCTGATGATAGGACTCTTACCTTTCCATCTCTCAATCCAAACACTGATTCACCTCAGGATTGGAGTGCAATCAGGTTGGGCTTAGCATCCAAGGTGAAGGGAGCAATGAGATATTGAGATTCCTGTCTACACTAGGAAATTCAAGATTACAAGCTAGCTCATGTTTTAGCTAGCAAGGGGTGTTTCTAGAAAAGAGAAGCTGACTCTTCATCATGTTGGCTCGTTGACATGCTTCTTGGCTGAAGAGATGCAAGATGTGGTTTTACCCTCATATATTTCTCAAGGCATGAATTAAAATTAGCAAGTCATCTGCAAATTGGAGGATGCCTATTCGTTCACCTTGAGGGGCTATTTTGGGGTGGAGAAGATTATTCCTGTTGCACATTTAACCTGCATATCTACTAAGATCTGCATATAGAACATATGGGGAAGGGGATATGGTTCCCTTGACGCAAACCGCGTTCGCTTGGAAATTGTCAGTCAAGGTCCCATTAATTGTGACTTGATACCTGACTGTTGACACACGTGCAAGGGTGCGGCTTACAAACCCCAGACGGAACCCAATATGGTTAAGACATTGTTCAAGGAAAGTCCATTGGATCATGTCATAAGTTATGTGGGTGTGCAGCTTTATTTATGGCCATGTAATGATGACGACGGCAGCGCTGTGACATATGGGTGAGGAGTTCTTTTTCCACAATAATATGGTCTGTCACCCATCTGCCACTTTGCACCAATGGACTTCGGCGGTTGACTATAACTTTAGAGGTATCTTCCAGAGGGTGTCGCATAAGCTGATGGAATGAAATGCATAAGGGTCTGAGGGACGACTATGGTGGTCAGGTTGACCTCAGGGTCATGATAGTTGGAGTAAAGAAACTCCCAGACAGCAGCAGATGTCCTGCTTAACTATGTATGCATCCTATTTTCTTAGAATTTTATGATTGGTTCAAACTTATACAATTTAGGATGTTGCAGTATTCTGAATTTTGCATTCCTTAAAAGGGACGAAGTGTTTTGATTCTGAATTAGATGTGTAACCAATATAATTGAATTTTTGGCTCTGTTTCTTAAATTTCAGCCTTGTGGCTTTATATGTGTTGGTTGTAAATTTTCAAAAAATAGAAGCAAAAATAAAATAATAAGTCTTCACTGTAAAGTTATTCAGGTCCATATTGATTGGAATAATGAGAAGTAATGTATTAATAGACTGATGAGAAGAGTAATGTACTGATGGAGGATAGGGCTTACATGATGGTGGTGATGTTCTGTATTCTATAATATGAGAAAATATAATTATTCAACTATTTCCTGACTAACAATTTTCTATTTTTTTATTATATTTTAGCCTATTAGGATTTGAACATCCATTCCAATTTTCAGACCGCTGAGCTATGTGCAATGCGCCATTCTGCCTATAGTGCAGGATCTGGAGCTGATTGCCAAACACACACAAATCAGGGTACTCAACAGGTTCCGATTTAGCCCATGTCTGAGCTGAATAAAGCAGAACTGGAAGTAGTTTAGGGACCTTGGTCTCAGTCCTGCTGTTGGGCGCTAATGAGTTTATAATTTTATATTACCTTAACATACCTACTTCGACCTTACCTGTTGGACTTTACTGGATCCATAGCTATGTAGATTGTTTACTATGAGTCTACCTTGCAATATAAGGTGTGCGTGGATATTGTTTAGGGACCGATGGGTTGGACCTGGACCTTGATCCATAGCTAAGGCAGATATGGGTTCATTAGTAAATGGTCAACTGAGCCATTTTACCTTATCCAATGAAAGTTGTCATTATTTCTACCCAATATATATAGGGAGGTGCTCTAGTGAGAGACACTCTCACCAAGTTGGTGAGAGATGGGTGGGGGCCCTCACATTTAAGCTGGGGGTCCTTGCATTTAAGTTAGTGAGAGTGAATATGGAAGTGAGGGCCCCCACTCATCTCTCATAAAGTTGGTGAGAGTGTCTCTCATAGGAGCATATATATATGGGAAGTGCTCCTATGAGAGACACTCTCACCAACTTTATGAGAGATGAGTGGGGGCCCTCACATTTAAGTTGGAGGTCCTTGCATTTAAGTTGGTGAGAGTGGATATGGAAGTGAGGGCCCCCACCCATCTCTCATAAAGTTGGTGAGAGTCTTTCTCATAGGAGCATTTCCCTATATATATATATATATATATATATAAGTTTTACATGGATATGTAACCTCACATTCCAAAAGCCATATTAGTGAATTGCTCACTGGAAACATGCCTTTTGTCTATCCTAGTGGTAATGGGACTACAGGAGTGACCTAGGTTGCCACAGGTTTGAACGCATGCCTCTCTCAATTGCAATCAGCTATAATATGCTTCTCCTAGTAGGGGAAAAATAAAATGCCAAACATTAGGTAAAGAAGATTTCAGGACATTCCACAGAAACCATTAGGGAAATTGTGACTGTCTAAACTGACATATCCAATACTTCCATGTACAAATGACACTTCCAGAGTTCCTTTGAGGGCTCAATTTTGTGATAATTTCAGAAAACATGTGTTTGCTATGCTAGTTCTTTTTCTCCTCTTTTCAAGTAAAAATGTTTTTCATATTGGAAAATGACATTACATCTTTTACTCAAAGCATTTTATAGATTATAGAAGGCGTTTTCTCATGCCTATGTATGATAAATATTACATATTTATGATCTTATGAGGGAAATGTTCATCTGCTGATTCTTATGTATTTCCTTATTACCTTGTACTTGCTATTGTCATGAAACATTTTAGGTTACAGAATCTGTATTGATCATCAGCCTTCATGTGACAGGGTATCCTCTCCCTCTGTGGTATGCATGATGCACAGGCCAAACCAGTGCTTTTGTGCTCCTGCAACGACAACTGTGTTCGCATCTATGATCTACCATCGTAAGTATCTTCATCCTTTTGAGTGTTTTTTTTTTCCTGCATCTATTGATCAGATAGTCCCAAGTAACAGTTACAGTTGTACACTGGGCACTTTCATCTGGTTACAGTTTATCCTGCCACTTGTACCAGTGTCACTTTGTACAAGTTTACGGTCTTCTTTTATTTACCTGGGTTGGGCTGAAAGTTTACATTCTTTTATGTTATTTAGGTTTAACGAGAGGGGAAAGATCTTCTCCAAAGAGGAGGTGAGGGCTATCCAAATTGGTCCTGGTGGGTTATTCTTCACTGGTGATGGAAGTGGGGAACTGAAGGTTTGGAACTGGTTGGCTACAGAGCAATCGTCTGCATGATGTAATCACAGCTTAGATTTCAAGCCTGCTACTGTACTTCCATTTTTTCTCCGTTTTCCTTTCTTCTTTCTATGGTGGGGGTGATTTAAGGTTGCATTCTAGTTCATGTAAGTTATTAGAGGGAGTTGTCGAAATGTGAAGGAAAAAGAGGCGGCGGGAGAAACCTGTGTTCATGAGATGCGGAGTTGGCCGGTCGGTTGCTCGCCGGTTATTAATTATCAGAGTTATAATTTGATGACCACCAAGTCCTCTAGTTGAGTATAATGCCATTGAAACTATTGTAACTCTGCATACTTGATAATCTTATTTTCCATCTCTCTCTCTCTCTCTCTCGTTTTTTTTTATTTGGTGTATGGGTTCAAGCTTGAAAACCACTTCATTATCCTGGATGCTTAATTACTTATCATTACTACCCTTGAAAGAAATGGCTGAAATTTTAAACTAATAATGCCGAAGCTGGGGTCTCACAGTAGTAAAATCACTAAAACCATGCAAAATTTGCTGGAGCTGGGGTATCTCAGTTGTGGTCTAAGGTAGGACAGGCCTGGTACATGGGTGGATGGGCGAAGAGCAAATGGAAAGGTCTCTTAAAATGGACGAGGGAGTAGGAAAAAATGAAAAATCAGCCTCTCGGAATCACCCTACCCTTTGATGTAACAGCCTTTAATGTTCAACAGCGTCTTAAATGAGTGGGTCCCACCATTGGATGATAGAAACATGAGGGTTATTGTTGGTTTTAATCATCTTTCCATCATGGTGCTTAATTATGCGGTGGGATCCAATCCCACTTTTGAGCTGAATGTCATATCTCATTAGAGGGGATGATATTCACCTTGAATGATCCAACGGTGGAGTTTTAGAAAAGTCTCACTCAGTTCCATGTAACAGCTGCTACGATGATCTTTTTCTTTTTCTTTTTTTTCAATCCACCTTGGAATTTTATTGAATTGATTAATTCTTATTGGTGACAGGCGATTTAATTTATCGTGTGTTCGTGGAGACTACTATTTAATCGATTATGAGGATGGATTAGATGTAGTGGATGTTGAGTCATACAGATGGGGACAACTTTATCGCTAATCCATTAGCGACCGTGACATATTGATTTTTTCCTTTCCAGATTGGGCATGCCTCTTTCCCTGTTTACTTGACATGACAATAAGGAACAGTAGAGGGGGAAAAAACAAGTAATAGTGGGATCTATTGGGGTGGGATCTATTGGGGGGCAAAAAGGAACACTGGGATCAACTGTTAGCATGATGATGATCATCCAGGTTTTTGGAGTTTGAATTGTTAGAAACCATTTGAAGAATAGAGATACAATTTTGAGAGCTTTTCAATTGTAAGAAAATTTTAGGTGAGTAACAAAAGTTGTATGACTAAAATAGAAGGTTTAGAACCCACTTGGCATAAGGTGTAGGTGTGGGTTTGGTCTTCACATCTTGTCTTCAAAACCACCTCCAATTTGTTCGGTGTGTTTGTGTGGGTGTGGGTTTAGTAGGCGGCAAAATAGAGGAGATAGTCTTGAGCTCTACTTTAAAGCGGAGCTGCACTAAATCTCTTACATGCGATTGAATACATATGAAATATGGTATCGGCAGATTTGAATAGTGTTATATTTCATTAGCATGGAACAAAAATATATGTGCCAATTCTGATGTTTGTCAATTTCTCACAAGTTTTATATATTATAAAGCTTTTTCATCTGCATTAAAATATCGAGAAATTTAATATATAAAAGTTTTTAAAGTGGTTAAAAATGAAGATGAAATGTGAATCTTCGAAAATGAGCATTAATTAACTTTTCATTTTATGAAGATAGAATTAAAGGAAGATGAAAAATGAATACACTGTGCCTTTGGCCTTCATTTTTAACTACTAGAAAAAGTTCTTATGTATTAAATTAATATGCATTTTAATGCAAACAAATAGATTCAATATATTTGAAAATTACAAGGATTTCAAATAATATAATTTATACCAAAAATAAGAAATATATAAGCACTTAGGAATGATTGATCCACTTTGGGACATATTAATGAGTAATCGAGTGAAGTCACTTAATACTGATAATTAAAATAAGCTTGCTTAATATTATTTTATGGCGATGCCTCCAAACAAATGGTAGTAACCACAATGTAATACATTCAATAGTGCTTATCATGAAAGGCCCTTTTCTAATTTTGGACATCATTAAGTGATCCATCCTTTTCTAATTTTGGACATCATTAAGTGATCCATGCAGGGCGAAACAAACCCACCCCCCCCCCCCCCCCCCAAAGCATGTGAACTCATTTTGACTATGTTAATTATAATAATCAACTGAATTATACTAATCTTTGAGGAAGTCATCTATTATTGATACATAGTACGACCCATCAAATATTTATTCTCACAATGAGGCTCATTTAGTGATGGTAAAATGGTGTAGTGAAACAAGGCTCACTTGGGTAAAACTTTACTAATATATGCTTCCTGGAAGATGTGAAATATACATCGATGATAAGGCAGTGGGCCACACCCTATATAAAGTGCTGTGGATAAGAAATGTAGCAGCAGCACAACTGGGACATAAACGCAGCCGTGCAGTAATTCTTCTGTAGTTCTTCTCCCTCTCTCCACCTCTGCAGAACTCTCTATTTTTCTCGCTCTAACTCTCTAAAGCACTCTCTCTCTCTCTCTCTCTCTCTCTCTCTCTCTCACCCACCACAAAAAAAGAGAGAAATGGGAAAAGGAGGCATGTGTGATGGAGAGAAGAAGGAAGCAGAGAACATGGCAGCTTGGCTTGTCGCTAAGAATACCCTCAAAATCCAACCCTTCAAACTCCCCCCTCTCGGTATATAATTAAGGAATCTTTACATATTACAATCTGTTCTAGCTCGACAACCCATATCCTATTGCTATTATTATTTTTTTTTTTTTTTTGGGGGCAGTCTCTACCCACCCACAGCCCACTTGAGTGAATTGCATGGTAGGAAACAAGGAACCTTAATAAGTATTACAAAGGTGGGTCACACCAATGAAATCTTATGAGGCCCTGGCCTCATAAAGATGTTGATTAAAAATCAAGAAACCACTTGTTCTGATCTTTTGCTGCTTTAGATCATCATTATATTCAACAGAGAGCAGATCAGCTCCCACCATCTAAAGCAAGGCCCATTAAAAATTCTCAAATTTTTTGCTCTCTCATTAAAAACAAATGCTTTCAAATGGTGGGGTAAGGAACTTTGTGACATTTTTATAGTTTTTCGTCATTATTTCATGGAAACCAAAATTTAAGAGGTATCAATCTGTAAAAATCATTAAGTAGTTTTATACTTTTATTGATCAAATGAAGTATGAAATGGATCTTATAAACCTTGGTTACCTTAGATGGATTATTTTTATTTTTTGAACTAGGCTCCCGTGATGTTAAAATTCGGATGAAGGCGGTTGGAATCTGTGGAAGTGATGTTCACTATTTTAAGGTAATATAAATTGCTTGTGCCATATGTTCTTTCTCAATCATCTTCATTCCAAACTTCATATTGCTTACTGTCTTGAATATATAATTTGTACTAATCAGACTGAGTGCTTGTAAAATTTCCTATGGTTGGAATTGGATGTCCTGTTGTTTTTCATGTGTTAATGGTGGTTTGATTTACTCTATTCTCTATTTGCAGGCTATGCGAGTGGCCAATTTTATTGTAAAAGAGCCCATGGTACTCGGTCATGAATGTGCTGGGATTATAGAAGAAGTTGGTAGTGAGGTGAAACATCTAGTGGTAGGAGATCGCGTAGCTCTGGAACCAGGGATCAGCTGCTCGCGCTGCAACATATGCAAAGATGGGCGTTATAATCTGTGCCGGAATATGAAGTTCTTTTCCTCACCCCCCAATAATGGTTCTCTTGCAAATCAGGTGACTGAGTTCATGAGATTTTTTAGTGTTTTTGGGTTTTGTACTATGGCTATTGTAGGTCCATATGTCTATGTATGCGTTGGTTAAATGTGGATGTGGACCTTCTCACTAGGAAATGCTGAATACCCAAAAATTAAGATATCATTTATACAATCTAAAATGGTGTTTGGGTCTTGTGTTAACATAATTGACATAATGCATGTAGTTAAAGGACAGAGTACATCATGTAATTTTTGTATTGGCTGTTAACAATCGAAGAATGCTAAACGCAGTTCCAAGCATGGGAGAAATTTTGTCTAGCTGTGTTATAGTTGATCATCTCCTATGAACTTCTTATATGCCCAGACTTCAGGAGAGGCTCAACATGTGCATTTGAACAATCATCATAGAACTCAGATCCATATTTCCTTTGTCATTTGAATGAGCACAGCATTCTTATTTACAGTTACTTAATTGTAAGATGGCCTCTTTTGCGACAGGTGGTGCATCCTGCTGATTTGTGTTTCAAGCTGCCTGAGAATGTTAGCTTGGAGGAAGGGGCTATGTGTGAGCCCTTGAGTGTCGGAATTCATGCTTGTCGTCGTGCAAATGTGGGTCCAGAGACAAATGTTTTGATCGTTGGAGCAGGTCCAATCGGCCTTGTTATGATGCTCGCAGCCCGTGCCTTTGGAGCTCCACGAATTGTTATTGTTGATGTCGATGATTATCGTTTGTCTGTTGGAAAGGACCTTGGTGCAGATCAGTTTGTGAAAGTTTCTACCGGTATTCAGGTTTTTTCTACTGCTTCATTATCAATTTTTTCTTGTTAACATTATTTTATAGTTTACTATGTAATGCATTTCATCCATCCAACATTACCTGGTCAAGGTTTAGTTCTCTTCTGTTCCTTCACAGTTAAAACAGTTGTGATTATTTGAATGCAATAACATTTCACTACTGCAAGTAGTTCTCTACCACTATAACTTTACCCTCAGTTATTGTAGAAGGATATGTGGTGGAGTTGTCGTACGCTATCGATGATTTAAAGGTCACTGATAGGAAACTGGGGTGTCTGCTATTTACATTAGTGTGCCTAAAACCATTGCCAATGCTGTCACGTACACAAACCTAAAATTCATTTTTCTACAAAAGTGCATTGTTTCAATGCTTCAATCCTACTTGCTGTTCACCTTCACCTCTGTTTTTCTTTTCTTCCTTCCTTCTTGATTGACAACTAATCTTTATTAAGCTAAGCAAAGCTGGAAATATGGCCCGTCTATTTTGTTTAGAATTCTACCATTTAGATGCTGCTTCAGGTTTGTTTGGGCAGTGTTTACATCTTGTAGTTGATTGTGGTGATGCTTCATTTCCACAAGTTATTTAGTCATGGAAGGAGGGTCTAATCTCAATGTATCTCATAATTTTTTAGGAGCATTTGCATGTTCAATTAAATTACATTACACTACGTCGTAAACAGAAGAAGTTGCTAAAGGTTGTTGGTCTCACTTTGTTTTGTGCTAGTAGCCTCAGCGGTAAATCATGTCTCATTTTTCAAAGAGAAAACAGTTGCAGGGGAGATGAGTGTTTCTAGCTCATAAGAGATTGTGCTAGTTCAGTTCCATGTTGTCAAGATATAAGTATCTCAGTCTAAATCAGTTTCTTATTCAAACTCATCCGTATCGGTAAAAAAAAAATTCTTATTTTGTTATCAAAACGTTTTAAACAACATTGTTCTTTTACAGGATGTGGATGCAGAAGTAGGTGAAATCCAGAAAGCAATGGGGGCGCAAGTGGACGTGGCCTTCGACTGTGTTGGCTTTGGCAAAACAATGTCCACAGTGCTAAATGCTACTCGTGCAGGTGGCAAAGTTTGCCTTGTTGGGTTGGGTCATTCTGAGATGACTGTTCCTCTTACTCCTGCCGCTGCAAGGTATTTTGCCTTGAAGCTTTCTTTTCTTGCTAGACACTCGCTGCAGCAAAGGGGACCCTGAAAACTTTCTTTTCTTGCCTGATTGGTCATCTTTGTTGAACAAAGAATAGAGTTACCATTTATTGATTTAGTGTTTGCATACTTCATCTAATGGCAGGGAGGTTGACATTGTTGGCATCTTCCGCTACAAAAACACTTGGCCTCTTTGCCTTGAGTTGCTGAAGAGTGGAAAGATAGATGTGAAACCTCTAATAACACACAGGTTTGGATTCTCCCAGGAAGAAGTAGTAGAAGCTTTCGAGACTAGTGCTCGTGGAGGTAGTGCCATCAAGGTGATGTTTAATCTATAGGTAGGTGTCTTGAGATTTATGTTTTCTAGCTAGTACATATGATTCATCTCTTCCCTGATCCACAATCAGGAAGGATGCTTCCAATATTAGAACAATGGGTGCAGGGATCTAGTTTCTCCATGTTTATCAGAATGCATTGTTTCAAGTTTATAATTTAAAGTAAATTTGCTTGCGGGGGTGTATGCTTGTTCTTTCTTCATCTATATTTATCTATATATATATATATAGGCATTTATCTAAAAATCATGTCCAATCCAATTTTTATGCATATTATTTTGAGGGGCCACAAAATCAGAGCCATCATCCATTTCCAAAATTGTGTCTCCATCCTGAATCACTCAGCAATGAAAACCACATAGATGTGTAATAGTTATAAAAAAAAAAAAAGTGGAAATACCAAGGAGAAATCATTTTAGAATGGGGAAAGTTTAGGGTTGGTTTGTCTTTTATGCAGGAGAAATTTACACAAAAAAATGCATGATGGTGTTTGTTTCAACATTTTCACATGAATAAAACTTCAATTTTCATATGTAAAATCTTCAAATATCTCAAAATATATGAATATTTAAGACGTGAAACTAAACGTTTTAAAATCTAATAGATCAATACACAATTTGAAAAGTTGAGATTAGAAAATTTGAGCCTATAGAAGTCATAACAAGAATAGAAGGCGATAAAGAGATTTGATACCATCATCTGATTTCGCATCCTCTGTGCTAACGCTTTCTTAACCAAAGAGCTTTGTAATCATTTCACACCTTTCAAATATGGAAATTTACTATAAATGAATGTTATGCACGTGCAACATTTAGATATTTAAATGAGTGCAAACAAACCGATCATCGTTAGGCCTAATTCAATGTTTTTTCCTTAAATCCAAAAAAAGAGAGAGAGAAATGGAGATAACTTGGTGGAGTTTGATAAGCTCACTGAAAAGAAAAAGAAAAAAAAGGCACAGTGCAGCTACATTAAAGAAAATGTGATTACTCTCTCTCTCTCTTTAACTCGCAACTCCACAACTACCTTCCTTTACTAAACGCAAAGGAACACATGTGAAAGGTAGAGGTATCTTCTAGTTCTTTGCACCTAGGGGCGGACCCAGGTGGTCGCACCCGTGTAATTCAAGAAACTCCTTTAATTATGTATTAAAAATTCTATTTTATTATTTACCTTATTTACTAGACCATTGCCCACAACACCCAAATAAAAATTCTGGATCCACCATTGTCTGCATCCAGTGAAAAATCTCACTTCCACATTTTTCACATTCAAATCTACCCGAGTAAACTGTAAATCCAAGGGAAAATAAAAAAGTGAAGGTGGCGGGGGGGGCGGGGGGGGGGGGGTGGGGGACCGGCGTGGTTTGGTTTGGATTCAGATGAAGTCATTCGAGGCTCACTAAACTGAACAAAGGATTCAATAAAAGCATTTTTCAATGGAATCACTTCAAATTATGTTCCGAGCAAGGTAAGATGAAGACTTAAAATAGAGAAAGATGAAAGATGGAAGAGATAATAGCTGGAGTGAGAAAAGGAAAATGGAATAGCATGTTTTCTCCACCATGGCTAACTGATGTGAACTTCTTGATGTGGATAAATTTAGACGGGCTGCCTATTCTATGATAAATATAAGGTACTGATGTCCAATTTAGATAAGAATATTGGGAAACGAAAGTGAGAATCACTTGATAATCAGCTAGATGGATTATTGGGACACTTCTATTCATATCAACCTCACCACCCACTAGTGGTTCAGCAGGGAAATTCAGAGGGGTCTCAGTTTATGGAGAAGAAGATCTCCTCTTTTCACGAGAACATGTTAAATACTCCTGAAACTCTATCTAGGAACTTTTAAAATGCCGTGCTAAAGTTCTTTCCAGCCTGTTCGTTCGGATAGATAAAAAATAGAGTAAAGAGAAGTGAAATAAATCATATCAAAGGATAGAAACATTCGCTCAGTCATGGCCTATTAAGTTATTTGGTTGTTGTAGGCTCTTATGCACCCATTGAGCTACCATTCTTTCCAAAAAAGGGCATTCGACATCACTCCCGCGGGCCTATTTTTAGAGTGATCTCAGGGAGTGGCATTGTAGCACACGTCTACCCAACAATCCCCCCTCACAATGGAGCTCCCGCTAATTGAACCCGTGACCTGGAGCTCTGGTACCACGTGAAAGTAAGCCTTAACACATGCTACGGTCCCTTTAATTAGTTTCTCTATGAGATTTCAATACCAATGATTAAACTAGTTGATTAACCTAAGTCCAATTAAAAACAATCAACCATAAAGAGGAGGAGAAACAAGATTTATACGTAGAAAACCCTACTCGGGAAAAAACCATGGACCTTATCGTTTAGGCCAACAGACAACCGAGCACTATAATAAAGAAAGTTACAAAACTCACAATACCCTTCCTAGTTGAAACTTAACCTAAGGACTACTTGATTTACCGACGCCTCATCGTGAACCTTCATCGTGCTTGATAGTAACACCACCTTGAACGCGTCTTCAAGGTGGATCTATTGCAGGAGAGTAGATGGAAAATACTCCAAGGCTTGAATCTTCAGCACTTCAGAAGGGTGGCTTGGGAGAAGATGATGGATCTCTCAAGTTGATCTTTAGGCTTTAGAGTTGGAGAGAGTTAACTTTTGGGATGCTAGAAGCATGAATATATAGGCCAAAAGTTGCATCTAATAAAGGCAATTTGAAAGGGATTGAAAAAGGTAATTTGGCTCAAAATCGAAACTGCAACTTAAGTTCATGCAAGATAACCAACATGTTTGCTCTAGCGACCAGGGGGTTTGCTCGAGTGAGCAAACATCCTGCCTAGCAACTTGCAACATTCCCAGGCGCGCTCGAGCGAGCAATGTTTCCGTTTGGCGATTGCCTAGGCTCGCTTGAGCGAGCGAAGGTTCTGTCCATGGTGCGTTTTAGTTCAGTTTCAGCCAGTCTTCTGATTCTCTTTAAACCTAACTTATGATTCTCTTTTCAAACTGTATGTTCATACTTCAATCACGAAGGAAATTGCAACTCAATATGGACTAGAGTTTTGTTCTAAACCTAATGAATTAGCCAACTAAAAACTTTATAATTGCAAAATTAGGCATGAGACTTGTTCACAAACCTAAGACCCCAACCACCAAATCCATTTTATAGTGAGCAGCAACTGGACCAGATCAAGGAGAGCTAAAATTATCATATATAAAACACGTGAATAAAATATCAAAAAGTTCATATATTCTAGTATTGATCATATCCTCAACCTTATTCTAGTGTCATGGGCCGAGATTATAGCTCAAGACTCGTGCGGCTCTAAGACCCCGGTATGTACTTTTCGGGTGTCAAAGATCAGCCTTACTTAGTTTGCCTTTGTACTGGAACTCAACTAGAACGACACTAGGAGTTACGAGAAGAAAGCTAGGAGAATGGTTAAGGCAAGAGTAAATTGTATTACTCAATGGTTGCTTACAAGATGTACACTTAGGCACTAAAGGCCTTACACTCTTGATGTTGTTTTCTAAGCTTCAAGCTTGGTCTTGTTGGTTACAATTGAGGGGAGGGGTTGACCCCTTTATATAGGGGAAGACCCCTTACAATGTGTGGCTATTATTTGTCCTAGTGTGTGGCTAGAATTCACCTTCTAAAGACTTCCTAAGTGGGCGACAACTCATCTACACACTATGTCTCTAGAAAGTTCCAACACATGCTTAAAGGTTCTAGAGTCTTCTGGGGCTCTCTAGGGTCCGGGGTTTTCTAGAATGTTCTAGACCCGAATGTCTTCCAAATGCTTCCGGAACCTTCCGGAACATTTCGGAGCTTTCTATCAAGCCCGCGCGCAATCTAGCCCTCTCGTACTTGGACATGGAACCTTGAAAACCTCCCACATTGCATCCCAACTTGGTCCAACTCTCGGACCATGACACTAGCACCTTGCACAAACTCTTATTAAACTAAAATGTTGCCCCATCTTGTATCAATGACGAATTTATTTGGACCTCCACTATAGTGTGAGAGCTGCACTAATCTCTTGCACAAGTGTTTGAATACATGTAAATTATATATAGTATCAACAGATTTGAATACAGTCAGATTTTATTAGCAGGGAATAAAAATATTTTCATATTACTTTCCGCTGTATTGTACCAATGGTGATGTTTGGCAATTTTCTACATAATTTAATATATTCTAAAGAGGATTCAACCAAGAAAAATTCCTTTAGACTTGTCAAAAGTGAAAAATTCCATCAATTCCTTAAATAGACCAGTTTGATCCTCCCGCTAGTTTTTTCTTCTTCTTCTTCTTTTTTTTTTTGCTATTGGCGCTGAGCGGGGATATCGCAGTTCATTCTAGATAAAAGAGTGGGGATATCCCTGTTCATCGTTCATTCAATATTTACGGTGAAAACAAGAAATAAAGAGGTGATCAGTAATGGTTGATCAACTGTGGGACATATTAATCAGTAATCGAGTGGAGTCACTCAATAGTGGTAGTTTAAATGAGTTTGTTTAATGTTATTTAATCATGACCGGCCCACACGAATGGTAGTAACCAACCACAGTGTTATACATTCAATAGTAATTATCATGATGGGCCTTTTTCTAATGTTAGACATCATGAAGGATCGACGTGATGTTACAATCATTGTGGGACTCATTTGATTATGTTAATCATAATAACCAATCAAATTATATTAATATTTGAGGAAGTTATCTATCATTGGTACATGGTACGACTCATCTAATGTTTATTCTCATGATCAAGTCAAACAGTCTAATATTGCTAATCAACCTGGAAACACTGAATGTTGGTAATCACGATTGAGTTTTCATATTGTAAGATCCACCTAATATTAGTAATCAACAAGGGGGCTGTTTAATATTGACAATCATGAAAGGGCTCACCAAATATATTAAGTGATGATAGGACCCACTTAATATTTGAAGTATTTTTACTCATTTTTAATCTAAAAAAATTTATTTGCGACTCTCTATCCTCAAATAATATAATATCATGATTTTTATATAATATTCTATAATACGGATTACATTCCAATCCATCTAGGTAATAGAGCAAAATCTTTACTAATATATTGTTTCCAAAAACATCCTCTGTTGCAACTATTACATTGACTACTGAGTAACACTTTTTCTCAAACTCCATTGTGGGGCCCACATAGAGATCAACCGAGCTGTTTAAGTTGAATTTCATCCCTTCCAATCATATATCCTCAAGTTTCATCTCAAAAAGGAGCTGGCCAATTGAGCACCATATGGAAACGGGATTGGGCGCTAACGTGGCATTAATTTGAGATGAAATTTAAGAATATATGATTGGAAGGGGATGACATTCATCTTTTAAACAGTTTGGATGATCTCTATACAGCCCCACAATGGAGTTCTAAAAAATTATTATATGGTAGAATGAAATAGCTCAGTGTCATGAAACATAGATGCGGTTTTAATCGTACAACTACCGTTTGGTATGGCAATGGGTCGGGCTTAAACGGGGTCCGCTCCACCTCGCTCTTATTAGGGCAGGTTTGATAATGATTTTCTTATTTTGGGGTGAGTTTGGGTTTCATTGTTATACTTGTCCCGCCCGTGTGTGTGTGTATATATAGGGGATGGCTCTCCTGAGCTGCAGTTGAGGGTAATATCAGCTGGAGTGTGCAAGGCACTCGTGTGGCCGGAACTGCAGATGCAAATGCAATTGAAATTTTCGCTCGGCCCGCGCTTTCCCATTTTCTCCTTTTCATTTCCCCCTTTCATCCTCAGCAGACCTAATTGAAACTCGCTGCTGTTTCTCTCTCTCTCCTGCGCTGATATCTCTCTTTCTGCTGCGCTCTGTCTCTCTCGCTTCTGCTGCGCCAATCTCTCTCTCTAATGTTCTCCCTATCTCGATTAGCTCTCCCTCTCGTGTCGTCTCTCCGCAGCGCTCTCTCTCTCTAATGCTCTCCCTCTCTCGATTAGCTCTCAACCCGACTCGTGAGACACTGCGCCGACTGCAGTTCGCTGTCCTCACTGAAACTCGACGCTGGAAAACCCAATGACTTTGGGTCTTCTTCCTCATGGATCGACGATGGAGCTGAAGCTTTCCCTCCATGTCCCAATACTTAATGATGTCGTTATCTCTGCACCGGACCCATTTAGCAGCCCCATTTAAGTGAGTGTCATGTTTTCCCCTTTTCCTCTTCCGGCCTGGATCTTCCCCTCTTCCCCTCTCCTCTCCTCTCCTCCCCTTCTCTCCAACCTATGCTCTCTCCCAAACCCCAGTTCCCCCTCCCCTATCTCTCCGAACCTGGCCCCACTCGTCCAAACCCCAGTTCCCCCTCTCCTGTCTCGCCAGAACAAGGCCCCCCCTCTCCACCTTTCTCCCTCTCGTTGTGATGGCCCAAAACCCCATGGACCCTCCCTGCATTTTATCGTTTTTTATGCTTATTAGTTGAAAGTAGTTGGCCACAATCAGGTCTTGTGCCCCATTTTTTTGTTAGAAATGCAGTTTGAACATATACATTGTTGGCAGGATCTCTTCCAAAATCCATCTCAACAAAGTAGATCTGAAGCCCTTTGTGAACCAACCAAAGTCCACATTCAGGAAAATCCATTTCACTTCATGGCCTTTTAACCTGCAAGACTGAATTTGATTTATAGAGTGGAGGCCTTAGCCTCTGCTCAGAATGGTTAGGTAAAGGGGAAAGGAAACACAAAGAGACAGTGTGCTAACATGTCATGCTGAACGTGCCCACTTCCATTATTTAATTTATTCAAGACATGTTTAAGATAGAATCTTATGAAAACTTTTGCAGGATGGAATTTAGGTGGAAAGACAGCCCATAGAGAAGAAGCTCCTGAATCAAGTTCAATGTCATGTGAAACAAATGATTTAAATGGAGAATTGCAGAACTTGACAATATTCATCACAGACCTGAAGCTTGCTATTGAGATGCACAATAGATTGTTGCATGCAACAGTTGAAGAGGAAAAAAGAGAAGAGGAAATTAGGAAGTCTAAATAGTTTGTGTTTGTGCAAAACCACCGTGTAATATTGTTTATGCCATCTTTTCTAATGTTGATAGTAGCTTTTATATTAAATCAAGTGTGAATGGGGGTGTTTCAACTCCAATGTACAACTTTATCGAATATGGTATGATTGGACCCATTTAAGATCAATGAAATCCTTCTTATTTGATTGAACCCAATTAAGATCAATGACATCACGTTTGCTATCAATGTATGGAGATGCCCAAAACCAATTTGAGTTTGCTATCAGTGTATGGATTGGAGATGCCCAAACTATATGCCTGTTTGCTATCAGTGTATGGATTGGAGATGCCCAAAAGCCCCAACTATATGCCTGTTTGCTATCAGTGCATGGAGATGCCCAGACCATTCACTGTCTGCTTCAGTGGAATGAATAAAGGGTTGAATTCTGCAGTGGGTTCTCACTAGAGGAACAACCTAAAATGACACCGCCTACTGCAGTGGAGAACATGGATAACCAATTGCAAGAACCTTTCTCATTTAGTGATGGATCATGATATCAATCCATTCATTGCACATCAGCTGCATCACTATAGTAATTGCAGTCAATCCAACATCAATATGACAGAGTGTACTGAAGCAAACAGGCACTTGTTCTCCTCTGTCTTGTATACCTGCAATATCAGTTCTTAGCATACATACCATTCCAACATTACCTCCTAGTCCAATGCCCAGCATCCAAACATTCATACCATTCCATCTTCCAAACAATTCATACAATTCCAACATCAATACATTCAATACCCACTTGACATTGAATAAGTTAAAAACATTAGTACATTCAACCCAATCCATGTAAAAAGTCACGTCCAATATTAACATTCAAAACAATAAAAAAAAAAAAAAAAAAAAAAACTAATATCAATGTTGACGTAACCCATTCTAAGCATTCAACCTTGAGGCCCATTCCACACATTCAGCATTGAGGTCGCAACATCCTGCACAATACATATGAAGATAAAATACATTAGAATTTTCTTAGAATTTGTCATTAATTAATAAACAAGATGGATCAAGAATCATACCACCTTATAACTTTGTATCAATGGTTTTAAACCCACCAATCATGTGGAGATTCTGACTAGTTTCACTTTCCTCTCAAGGCTAATAGCACCTGTCTTAAATATGAGTCTCATATTAGAGAGAAAAATTGAAAAAAAAAATGGTGAAAGAAAGCTCTTTCTCACTATAGGCATATTTAGATCAGACCCATCCTATGAAGCTCATTACACAACTTGTATATATTCAAACTGCATTTCTAACAAAAAACGGGGCACAAGACCTGATTGTGGACAACTACTTTCAACTAATAAGCATAAAAAACGATAAAATACAGGGGAGGCTCCATGGGTTTTGGGCCATCACAACTAGAGGGAGGAAGTTGGAGAGGAGGGGGGGTGGGGGGCATGTTCTGGCGAGACAGGAGAGGGGGAACTGATGACACTCACTTGAATGGGGCTGCTAAATGGGTCCGGTGCAGAGACCACAACAACATCAAGTATTGGGACATGGAAGAAAAGCTTCAGCTCTATCGCCGGATCCATGAGGAAGAAGACCCAGAGTTGCTGGATTTTCCGGCGTTGAGTTTCGGTAAGGGCAGCAAACTGAGGTCGGTGCAGTGTCTTAGGAGTCAGATTGGGACAAGAGAGGGAGAGCAATAGTCAGAGCAGACACAGCGATGCAGCGCTGCTGCAGAGAGACAACGCGAGAGGGGAGAGCTAATCAAGAGAGGGAGAACATTAGAGAGAGACATTAGTGCAGCAGCAGCGAGAGAGACAGAGCGTAGCAGAAAGAGAGATATCAGCGAGCAGAGAGAGAAACAGCAAGGAGTTTCGATTAGGTCAGCCGAGGGTGAAAGGGGGAAATGAAATGGAGAAAATGGGAAAGCGCGGGCCCAGCGAAAATTTCAATTGCATTTGCATTTGCAATTCCGGCCACACGAGTCCCTTGCACACTTCAGCTGATATTACCCTCAACTGCAGGTCAGGAGAGCCATCTCCATATATATATATATATATATATATATGGGAAATGTTTATATGCATCTATCCCTCACCATTTTTGGTGAGGGACACCCCAAAAGGGGAATTTCTAAGTACAAAAGTGAGGAAGTACAAAGGTACACTTCCTCACTTTTGTACTTGGAAATTCCCCTTTTGGGGTGTCCCTCACCAAAAATGGTGAGGGATGGATGCATATGAAGACCCCCCTATATATATATATGGGCCAGCTCTCCTAAGCTGCAGCTTAGTTTATCCTCAGCTGAAACATAGCTGGTCCTACAAATAAAAGTCGATTATGTTGTTTTTTGCATAATAATCGTCTTTAAAATCAAGATAAATCCAATCAGAACTGGACCTTTTAGTTCCATCGTGCAAAAAAAAGATATAATCAACTGATTTGTGGGACCAATATTATTCTATCTTAGAATAAATTAAGCTGCAGCTTAGGAGAGCCCTGCACATATATCTATTATTTAAATTTATTTTTTAAATTGGGAAATGCTTCTATGAGAGACACTCTCACCAACTTTATGAGAGATGGGTGGGGGCCCTCACATTTAAGTTAAGGGTCCTTGCATTTGAGTTGGTGAGAATGGATATAGATGTGAGGGCCCCCACCCATCTCTCATAAACTTTGTGAGAGTGTCACTCATAGGAACATTTTCCTTTTAAATTATAAATAAAATTCATATCGTTCAAATAAATAGTGTTGCTTATTGCTTATAAATTTAACACATGTCTCCGAAGAGAAGGTGGTGTTCACACGCATTTATTTCTGAACTCAACTCGAATGCGGCAGGTTTGATATCACGTACCGACATCCCGGCATGGGACAGATAAGATTTGGATAAAAATACAAAATTTGGGTTTATCACAAGCCCATGCCAAAGCCGCCCATTGTCTTCCCTACAGTACGATGTGTGCCGTGTGCAAGGGAGTAGGTGGGCACTGGGCACACAGTCTGGTCAGCTGGTGTAGTATAATGCGGATGAGACCGATGACTCATCAATACAACAGGGATGTGAACGCACTCGTGTAGTATTTATTCTGTTGTGCTTCATCTTCAGCTCCTTCTCTGCAAAACTCTCTCTCTCTCTCTCTCAAAACCCACGACAGTAGGAAGAAAGAAATGGGAAAAGGAGGCATGTCTCATGGAGAGAAGAAGGAAGAAGAGAACATGGCAGCTTGGCTCGTCGCTAAGAACACCCTCAAAATCCAACCTTTCAAACTCCCACCTCTCGGTATATACCCAATCTCCTTCTCTTCTTTTTCTTCTATCAATCATCATCAGATCATTCATTGCTGATCCGATCACATTATATAATTTAGATTATTTTTTTTAAAACGGATTTGTGCTTATTAAATTTGATTTCCAATGCATAAAAATGTCACCTTTGATGTGATTTGGGGATCTTTAAATATCACAAATCTGTTCTAGCTGGGCAATCTGCAAAAATTATTTCGTGGAAATCAGATTTAAGATGTATCAATCTGTTAGTTTTATTGATCACATCATGCATGAAATGATTTGATACTTGTCAGTTGCTTGAGATGGATTTGTTTTGTTTTGTTTTTGTTTTTTTTTTACTAGGCCCCCATGACGTTAAAGTTCGGATGAAGGCGGTTGGCATTTGTGGGAGTGATGTTCACTATCTTAGGGTAATATAAATTGTTTATGTCATATGTTCTTTCTCAATCATCTTCATCTCATAACTTCACATTGCTTACAGTCTTGAATATATCATTTGTGATGGACGAATGCCAACACGATTGAAAGGGAAATTTTACTGGACAGCAATTAGACCAGCTATGACGGATCTAGCAGAATGTTCAGCCAATTAAAAAGCATTATATGCACAAAATAAAGGTAGGATAGATGAAGATGTTGAGGTGGATGTATGGTAAAATTAGGAAGGATAAAATTAGAAATGACCGATTTCATTAATAGGGGATAAAATTAGAGAAACCCATTTGATAGGGTTTGGGCATGTCCAACGCACGCTGGCAACGGCGCTGGTAAGGAAAAGTTTGGATATGTAAGTTGATGGGCCACCAAGAGAAGGGGTAGGCCGAAGAGAATGTGGATGGAGATAGTAAAAATAGATTTGAAGAAGTGCAACTTATCTATCCGAAGATTTGACTCAGGATAGATTGGAAAGGAGAAGCATAATTCATGTAGCCGACCCCAATATAGTTGGGACAAGGCTTTGATGATGATGATGGCGATGATCAGACTCAGTGCATGTTGGAATTGGATGTCCTGTTGTTTTTCATGTGTTAATGGTGGTTTTATTTACCCTATTCTCTATTTGCAGGCTATGCGAGTGGCCGATTTTATTGTAAAAGAGCCCATGGTAATTGGGCATGAATGTGCTGGAATTATAGAAGAAGTTGGTAGTGAGGTGAAACATCTAGTGGTAGGAGACCGCGTAGCTCTGGAACCAGGGATCAGCTGTTCACGCTGCAACATCTGCAAAGATGGACGGTATAATCTGTGCAGAGATATGAAGTTCTTTGCCACGCCGCCCTTTCATGGCTCTCTTGCAAATCAGGTGATTGGGTTCATGTAAATTTATAGTGATATGGGTTTTACTATAGTTATTGTCCATATGTCTATGAATGTGTTGGTTATATGTGGTATAGTATTTTTGTAAGCATTCCCCAATATTGTGACTTAGATGTCTTGTCACAATATTCAGTCAGAAAAAAGTAAGAGTGTGATCCTTCTCTTATCAAGATCACAGTTGGATCAGGCACTTATTAATTACACCTGCATCTGGGATTAAGAACTACCTGAGTTGGAGTTGGGAAATTGTTTTGATCAGAGTGTTCTTTTGGCTAGGATACCCAAAAAAAAAAAAAAAAATTCTGATCCATTTAACTGAAGTGGGGCTCACCATGTTTTTCTCATTTAATATAGTGAAGGCCTTCTCACTAGGAAATGCTATATTCCTTAAAATCAAGATATTATTTATATGATCTAAATTAACTTAATTGACATAATGCATGTAGTTAAAGAACAGTACATCATGCATTCTTTGTATTGTCTGTTACAATTGAAGAATGCTATATACTCAGTTCCAAGCATAGGAAAAATTGTGTCTAGCTGTGTTAGCTTCATCTCCGATGAACTTCTTATACGCCCAGACTTCCAGAGGGGCACAGTATGTGCATTTGAACAATCATCATCGAACTCAGATCCATATTTCCTTTGCCATTTGAATGAGCACAGCATTCTTATTTACAGTTACTTAATGGTGAGAACACTTCTTTTGTGACAGGTTGTGCATCCTGCGGATTTGTGTTTCAAACTGCCTGAGAATGTTAGCTTGGAGGAAGGGGCTATGTGTGAGCCCTTGAGTGTTGGAATTCATTCTTGTCGTCGTGCAAATGTGGGTCCAGAGACAAATGTGTTGATCGTTGGAGCGGGTCCAATCGGCCTTGTTATGATGCTTGCAGCCCGTGCTTTCGGAGCTCCACGGATCGTTATTGTTGATGTCGATGATTATCGTTTATCTGTGGCAAAGGACCTTGGTGCAGATCAGTTTGTGAAAGTTTCTACAAGTATTCAGGTTTATTCTGCTGATTCATTGTCATTTTTGTTGTTAGCATTATCTTATAATTTTCTATGTTGTAATGCATTTCATCCATCCAACATTACCTGTTGAAGGTTTGGTTCTCGTCAGTCCCTTTGCAGTTAAAACAGTTGTGATTGTTTGAATGCAAGAACATTTTATCTGCTGTTTTCTTGTTTTGGAGTGTAGAAGCTCGTTTACCCTCCAATCCTTTTCTTTTGTTTTTCGCTTGTGGTTTTGTGTTCTTGTTCCCTTTCCAGTATAAATTCTGTTACCATTCAGGAAGTTAAAAAAAAGAAGTTCTCTACCACTATAACTTTGCCCTCGGTTATTGTTGAAGGATATGTGGTGAACTTACCACACATTATCAATAATTTAAAGGTTATAAATAGGAAAATGATGTGGTTGCTATTTACAGTGGTGTACCTATAACCATCGCCACTGTTGTTGTCACATATGCAAACCTGAAATTCATTTTTCTAGAAACGTGCATTGTTTCGATGCTTCAGTCCTACTTTGCTGTTCACCTTGCCCTCTGTTTTTCCCCTCCTCCTTTCTTCATTCTTGATTGACTGCTAATTTATATTAAGCTAAGCAAAGCTGGTAATATGGCCCATCTATTTTGTTTCGAATTCTAACATATAGGTACTGTTTCAGGTTTTGTTTGGCATTGTTTTCATCTTGTATCTAATTGTGTGATGCTTCATTTCCACAATTTATTTAGGAATGGAAGGAGGACCTAATTTCAATGTGTTTCATATCATCTTTTAAGGATTGTTTGTGTGTTCAATTAATTTGCATTACACTTAAGTTGTAAACAGAAGAAGTCGCTGAAGGTTGTTGGTCGGTCTTTATTTAGTGCAAACTTGTGCTAAATCATGTGTCATTTTTCAAAGAGAAAACAGCAGCAAGGGAGATGAGTGTTTCTATCTCATAAAAAGATTGTGTGCATTCAGTTCCATTTTGTCACGATATAATTATCTCAATTTAAATCAGTTTTACATCCAAACATAGCCAAATTGTGAGTGCGTTTGAACTCAACCTTGTCAGTAAATAAATTTCTTGTTCTTAAACCTTTTAAACATTGCTCTTTTACAGGATGTGGATGCAGAAGTGGGTGAAATCCAAAAGGCAATGGGGGCGCAAGTGGACGTGGCCTTCGACTGTGTTGGCTTTGGCAAAACAATGTCCACAGCGCTAAATGCTACTTGTGCAGGTGGCAAAGTTTGCCTTGTTGGGATGGGTCATTCTGAGATGACTGTTCCTCTTACTCCCGCTGCTGCAAGGTATTTTGTCTTCCATCATTTACTTTACAAAGAAATTACTGGGTACTGCATCATGGCAGATGTAGAGTTTGACCTGCCATCCTCATGTAGACATTTGAGCCTATATGATCACGGTTTGTGGCAGTTCCAGAAACATCACAGGTTAGAAGATTGTAACATTCTAAGATCGGTTATGTGCAAGCTTCAAATAAATGGGTAAAAATAAATACAGCAACGTTAAGTGAACAGCCAAAGGTATAAAGTTTACATCTTCTAATCTGGTTGGTCTTTTGGGCATCATCCAATTGTACCCATTGAATCAAATGTCTGTACCATAAGCCATGCGCCCCACATCAATTTCTAACTGGGCATTTACTGCATCAGAGGGGACCCAGAAAGCTTTCTTTTCTTGCCAGGTTGGTCATCTTTGTTGAACAAAGAATAGAGTTACCATTTATTGATGGTGTTTGCATACTTCGTTTAATGCCAGGGAAGTTGACATTGTTGGCGTCTTCCGCTACAAAAACACTTGGCCTCTTTGCCTTGAGTTTTTGAGGAGTGGAAAGATAGATGTGAAACCTCTAATTACACACAGGTTTGGATTTTCCCAAGAAGAAGTGGTAGAAGCTTTCGAAACAAGTGCTCGAGGAGGTAGCGCCATAAAGGTGATGTTTAATCTGTAGGTAGTTGCCCCGAGATTTATGTTTTCTAGTACATAGCGTTCACTTTTTCCTAATCTGCACTCAGGAAGGATGCTTCCGTTAGAACAATGAGTGCAGGGATCTAGTTTCTCCATGTATATGAGAGTGCATTGTTTCCAGTTTATACTTTACAATAAAGTTGCTTGCGGGGGTGTATGCTTGTTCTTTCTCAATCTGCTCTTACTTAATGAAATATAACTTTTATAATTTCCTTTTGATGGGTCCCTTGTTGCAAAGATGTTGGTAGATGCTCACATGTCCATTGTTACACAAGGGTTTCACCCAAAAAAAAAAAAAATTGCTCCTGTATCGTAGATTTTTGCAAGAGAGGCTTCCAAAAAATAGCCCAATTTTGGATGACTGATCTTCTGATCTTTTTAAGACCTATTTGTATTTTTGTAAATTGAATGCAGGTAGCTCAATTTCCATCATGCAACAGGGTTCGTCTTTTTGGATAACCCGAATTCCTTGTAAACTGCAGCTATTTTGTTCTTTCACCATAACCAGTCATAGGTAAAGAGATTTCCACGTAAACAGTGTATGGAAATCAGGTGCCAATGATCCAAATTGGGCCTTAATGTTTGACGCTCTCCAATGCATGGACATGCTTAATAGCCAATGATCTGGAACCCTGAAAAATGGACTGGTTTACATACCAAAGCTCTGTTTCAACAGTCTGGGTAGACAACAGATCAGCTTTTCCTTTTCCTACACCAGTTCAAGCCTGAGTGATATTTTTAGCTTATATATCCTGGATCTGATCCAATCGCTGCCTCCTGCATAATGGATTTGGTGGCCTAGGTCTTACGTTTTTGAACTGGGCGTGTGCCTAATTTTCTATCCTAGATGGTCCAAAATGCTTCAACGTTGTAAACACAAGTTGACTCATGGTGAATGAGTGGGTTATTGGCAGGGCATCAAGCAAACATCTTCCTACTACTTCATCTCTGATATCTTCCCTTGTTTGCTGAATGATGAATAGTTGAGTAAAGAACCTTACATTGGGAATGTGGTCTCATGTAATGCTTAAAAGTGTATGGTTGGTGGAATTTCTGATTTGGTTGAGGTGTACTGTTCTCCGTTGCCAGTGCCATTTTCAGTTGGTCTTGATTGTGTAGGTGGGTGGGTGAGCATGAATCAGTCTCATTTATAGATAAAATAATAATTTGGAGTTATGGCCAAAATGAATCATTATTCCACTGTGGTTTCTTCGTATAATGGAACCCCCATCTTTTATGTGGATTGTGCAACAACAATAGAATTAGGACCATAGTGAGTTTGTTTTATAAGATGCAATCTTGTGGCCCAAGTCCCAACCTGTTTACATACAATGTATTTATGGATGGGCTTTGTGAAAATCAAAGGATATCAGATGCACTGGAATTGTGTCAAATGCTGATCAATTCTGTAATAAAATCATATGCAAAGATGGAAAAGTCGAAGCTGCAAGGGAGAATTTTAATGGCATGTCTAGCTATAGTTTGGTGCCGAATACCATATCACATACAGTATCATCATCAATGGCCCTGGTAAACAAGGACTAAGATGCATGCTAATGAACTCATGTTACAAATGGAGAAAAATGGTTTTGCGCCAAGCACTTTGTACTATCGATCCAATAATCCTTGGCCTCTGCAAAAGCAAAGAGATTGATTAAGCAATGCAATGGCTGAGAAAAAGATGCCATTCCAGATGCAAACACAACCACTATTGTTGTTTACTGTTTGAATGATGATCAGTGTAAGGAACCCTTAGAAGCTCTTCCTGTATTTCCATGTGACTGGGGGAGAAGTAGATGCGATATCGGTTCATTAATTACTATCAACTTTTGAGGCTCATTGTAATTCAATGGATTTCTTTGTGATATTCAACACTGCTTCTAAAATTCTATGGAGATGAAGGAGGCTACTTCATAAACAAAATATAATTTGCTCGTGTAGATGCATGTGAATTGACTTTTTTAATAGTAAAAGATGTTCCTATCATATACACATGCAAGACTTGTTATGCACTTAAATTCTTATGTAACATTCGCCCTGGGCTTGTACAAAATGGGCTTTATTAATAAATTTTGATTAATTCCAATTGTCACATATATGTTCTCAGCATGAAGAATGCTGCTGGTTTGTGGATTTAGTAAGGCCATTTTGTTGTATTATATATTGAGTTACAATCTGCAATTTTTTTGCCTGATTTCTAGTGAAAGAGGAAGTATGGAGTTTAATTTTCTGCAGAAAGTTGGTCATTCACTAATAATCTTATCAATAATAATTCTATGAAGCCATGTCACTGCTCCTGTCACAAGTAACTAGTACGATAATGGCCCCAGTATTTATTGGAGTATAGTTTGTCAAGGGACCATTCAAGAGGGGTCATTTTTGTTTTGAGTGGTTTTATTTTATAAGCAGCCCCTTATAGGGGGCTACAATTAAAAACTAAAAAGTGCAAATGCTCCAAGGACTTGGTCCTACTATCAAAGTTACTACCATGAGATACATGACTTTTTTTTTTTAATATTTCATTTTCATTTTTACAAGTGATCGATATGGTCTAACTCCCAGCAGTGTATCATTTGTTATCACTCATTATAGAGCACAAACTAAAAAAGTTTGTGGGCTGTAATAGTTTTTGTTGCTAGTAAGAATGCTGTAATAGTTTCATGTTAGGGACAGAGGAGTGAGATGGAGATGGGCAGAGGTGGGCGCCGGGTGGAGGTGAGGGAGAAGGAGAGAGAAGGGTAGTTTGGGGACTTTTTAGAGGAGTCCCATAGATGGATGTGCAGGGAGCAATGAGGGATGTGTGAATTGTCTATTCCAAGTATTATCCTTTTTAAAATAAGATAAAAACTTTAATAACTTTTTTGAAAATCTCCCTTTTCTTAAAACCAAAATCCCTCATGGGATATTCTATTTGCACTCACATGTTTTGTTGAGCACGCCCACTTTCTGAGCTCGCCACACTAAGAAAGTAGACATGTCATTTTTGCTGAGCCCACCCCCAATAATACCCAAAACACCCATCTTCTTCTCTCCTCTCATTTCATTTCCTCTCCTCTTCTCTTCCCCTCCCACGGTCCCACCTATTGCGACTGAAACCCAACGACTGCTCCATTACCGGCGAGCTCCCCTCTCTGCCCCACCGTCACCGGCAATCATCTTCTCCTCTTTCCTCACACGTGTATCGCTCGCTGGTGGGGTGCACGGAGTTTCAAGCCCGTGCACATAAAGAAGTGCATGGCTGTGAAACCCCGTGCATATATTAAGTCGTGCACATGGGTTGGACAAAACTCTGGGTCCATTGAGTTATATTTTCTATTTTATTTTAGAATGGATTGTGATTTTGTCGCCGGAAGAGCTGAAGCGAAGATTAGAAGAAAAGAGAAGACCGGGTGATCACTTCCAGGCTCGATCGATCGGAACCTTTGTCCGATTGATCGGACTATAATTGGGCCCTAGCTATTTGGGTGGTCCTACATCCGACGATCGGACAGGTGCAGTATTCCGGAAAAGTCTTCTTTTCTGATTTGGAATAGTTTCCTTTTGAGACTCTATTTCCCAATTTGAGTCATACTCGTGCACTAAGTCTAATGCACGAATTTGGGGCTATATATAGGGTGTTGCTCTCTACCCTAGAAGTGACCACTCTCATTAATCTGAGTTAGACATATCTTAGAGAGATATTATTCTCTAGAGCTATTGAGAGATCGTTTTGAAGGGCTACTCTAGAAGGTCATTGTTGCTTCTACCTTTCTTGTACAAGATACTTCATCTTGACTAGCAATGTGTGAGGGGATCAAGTAAGGAGAATAGAGCACGATGGATGTCGTGTTAGTAGATTCTTTGCAAGAACAACTATAGTCTTTAGGTCGAAGTACAGATTGAGGGAAAGGAGCTTGTGAGTATATCTTGTAACTGTTCGTGAACTCTTGATTTCCGATTCGTGGGTTTTCTCCTTGGATAGGGTTTCTACATTAAATATTGTGTATGCCTTCTTGTAATGTGTGATTGGTAGATAGCTAGTTCTGTATTGCCTAATTGGTTATTTCCGCTGCATTAATTGATTAAATTGGAAGTAGTAATCCATTCTGATAGCCCGTAAAAACTTTGATGTTCCACAGCCGTGCACTTGCAAAAAGATAGAAACTTATGAATGTTTTCGTCACTTCACGCATGGGTATTTTGATAATAAGCTTTTTTTTTTTTTTTTTGGGTGCTGTTATTGGCACACAAATTTTTACTTTTCAAATACGAAAAAATTATCTTTTTTTTATTACATTATAACCCCTTTATGAAATGACCAAAATTTCCATTATCCCACAAAAACTCAAAATATATTATCTTTTCACACACACAAACTCATATTCTTCCCTAAAAGATTTTCCCACCAAACTCACTCTCAACTTCCTCCATCTTCCTCGGGCAACTCATCTTCTTCCATTTTCTTCTCTTGGGCAACTCATCTTACTCCACCTCCTTCGTTTTTCGTTCTTCTTGTACTTGATCTTTTTTCATTCCATCTCTAAAGCTTTCTAGTGCAATGAAGGAAGAAAACAACAATCAAATGGTTCCTTTAAATCAAAGCAGCAGTGGAAATGTCCGTTTCTTTGTTATTTTTTTTGTATTTTTATCTCTTTTATTGATTTTTTCTTACCTGGGACGAGTAACAGGTTCCCGATATGTACGGTCTTTCAAGTCCGAACATATTGCATATGTTCGGATGTATAATTCCGAACATAATGCATCTGTTCGGACATATAATTCCGAACATTATACAAAAGCATACTGTTCGGACACTCTGGTCCAATCAGTATACATATGTTCGGACACTCAGGTCCGAACACTTGCAATTTGTTTGGTCACTCAGGGACCGAATAGTCACTATTTCTAGGTTAAAAACTCTTGCGATGACAGATAAAATGCAACCCAAATGTATAAAAAAACACTAACATTGTTTGTAAAAACTTACATTGAATGACAATCTACCCCCATAACAAGTTTTCATGAGAAAAAAAAAGGTAATCTAAGATGGAAAAAATGGTAAAGAAGAGATAGGGATGAGGACGTGTGAGGGAAGAAAGAGGGAAAGGGAGGGATGGGTAGTTTGGAAAATTTTGGTATGTGTGGAAAGAACTAATGTAATTTTTAAATTATAATAATGTGTGTCGAGAGAATTTGTGTGGAAAAAATAAAAATCCGCGTGAGAGTAGATTTTTTTTTTTTTTTTTTTCTTTTTGAAGTGGGTGTGCTCAATTTTTTTCACATTGCAAATAGAATTTCCCATCCCTCATTTCAATCGCCTTTTGAGTGCCGTATTCACGTTACCAGAAGAATCACGTGGTTAAAACTCAATAACGGCCCTCGTATTGCATTCGATCGTATACATTTATACATTCCCACCATCGGAAACATCCAAACCAAATAAAAATCCCCAGCAGCAGCAGCAGCAGCAGCACATGGAAGAAGAAGAAGAAGCTCAAAAACAGGCCAAGCTCCACATCTTCCTTCAATGGCTACAGGTCCAAACACTCCCTACTGTTTCTACAAAACCCTAAAACCCTCCATCTCCTAACAATTGCACACATGCAGGTGAATGGAGCCGAATTACGCGGCTGCAACATCAAGAGCTGCGGTTCCAACAAGGGATTCGGTGTTTTCTGCTCCGATAAGAGCATCGAACAACAACGTACAAGCATTACTTTCTCTTTCATTTCACTTTCAATCGTATCTGATTTTGTATGTGATTTTGATTTTCCTTGGCGCGTATGTTTCTTTTAGGTGTTGTGTTTGTTGTTCCGCTCGATTTGGCTATCACTCCAATGAGAGTACTGGAAGACCCTACTTTAGGACCGAAATGTAGGGCTATGTTTGATGAAGGCGATGTGGATGATCGGCTGTTGATGATGCTGTTCTTGGCTGTCGAACGAGTTCGGAAGAACTCGTCTTGGAAACCGTATGTGTTTGTTAAAACTTTTGTTTTGTGCTGTTTGATGGGGTTATCATCTTCTTTTTCCACAAATTTATGGTAGTTATAGTGTAGGGTTGGAATTTTGATTTAGTAAGATGTTGCTTTGTGGTAAAAATGTAGTCTTTTTTGCTCATGTAGAGTTAATGTGGGGATGGAATTTCTTCTGTTGAGGATGTTTTTTGGTTGCAATAATGTATGCAGATCACATGTTTGATGCTTTGTCTGGAAAACACTAATTGCTTGAGGAATAATGATAGGTACCTAGACATGCTTCCAACTACCTTTGGGAATCCACTTTGGTTCACAGATGACGAGCTTTCGGAACTGAAGGGGACAACATTATATCGGGCAACCGTATTGCAGGTAAACAGTCCTGCATTGCCTCCTTTTTTTTTATTGGGCTCATTGGACACTTCTCATGCTTCAAATCCTACGCTTTTAATTCCTCCCTCAACAATTTTTTTTGTCGTAGAACTTGTTCCAAATACCAATTTGTTTTGAACTTACATTATTATTATTTGTCTTTATTCAATCTGCTGTATATCCTACATTCCTAATTCATGGTGTATTTATGATTTTTCTTCCTTGGTTGTTCTGTGTGTTTGTGTGTGTGTGTGTATTTTTTTTTTCTTCTGAACTTGGAATTTGTAAGTTTCAGCTCAAAAAATTCTGTTTAGCTGTCATTTTTTTTTTAATTATTACAAATACCATCTTGGTTCATGCCAATTATCTAATTAAGACAGGTTTCTGTTACAGAAGAAAGGATTGCAGGCTTTATTTGACGATAAAGTGAAGCATCTAGTTACAGAACTTCTACATCTTGATGGGGAATTAGAAAGGTATTTGAAGTCATTGCTGTGCATCTATATTTTGATTTTATTTTGAAACTGGATTTTGTTTAGTTTTAAGATCTTGCTTTGCTTTTGATTTACAATCTCATTAGGTCTAAGGTTTATGTTATATTGTATCATAGACTTGTTAAATTATTTTCTGTTTTACTTTGAGCATATTTATTTGTTTTTTCTGGAATTTGAGGCATTTAGGTGCATGAAATGTTTAAACAGTCCATATTTAAGCCTTTGAATATATTTTTTTGGATAAAATCTCAAACCAATTTTCTTCTCATAAGATCTAAGATACTTGTTACTTCTATGCTTTTTCATTGAAAGAGAGTGAAGTTAAAGTTAGATCACTGACGACATATATGATAGATTAATTTATTTTAGTTAAATAACTACTTATTGATTCTTATTGTTTTCATCGCTGGTGACATCAGACTCTTTACTTATGCCATATATGTATTTCACTTTATTCCTAAAGGCCCAACTGCAAATCGGTTTGTTGTTTTTACTATCATCAGTTCATCACTATCACCATCATTATCTTTTCTTATCATCATATCACAATCTCTCCAAGCTGAATTTTTTTTAATCACCCGCATGTTTTGGATGGACCTGGCTTAACTTTGGAGCTCTTGTCCTCATTAAGTTATATCCCTAGGCTGTAAATTTCCATAATCTTGTTGGAAGGCCCATCAGTTGAAGCTCTCAAATCTTTTTGTGGATTCCATGAAACATCTTGATTTGGACTTTGGAGACCCCAACCAATCATATTAGATTCTCATCATCTCAAAGAAGGCATATTAAGGGGTCCTTTGCCTTAAAAATTATAGTGTTGCTTTCCTTCCATACGCCTCATGCAATTGCAAGAGATAACATCTTCCAAATGAGCTCCTATCATGAAAGAGCCTGATGGCCCTGATTTCCACATGTCCATGCTAGATCTAAAAGACTTGAGGAAAAACCAAGATACGGAAAAAATGAGCTTTATGAAACTGCATTTAACCAGTCGCTACCCAATTCCTCAGTACCTTGACACAAGAAACAAATATCGGGGAGAGCAAATTTATGGTATCTGAGGTGATTGATCATTGAGTTTTATTGGTCGTCGAAGTCCAATAACAAGCCTTGATGTCATAGGCGCTAAATTAGGGATTTTGAAATTGAATTTTATGGAAGGAAACTACAATTTTAGGTCAAGTTGTTGAGAAAATAGATTTGCTTACCATTCCCAAAAAAAGAAGAAAAAAAAAAACAATAAAAAAGAAAATAGATTTGCCTGAGTAGATTCTCTGCTGCCCACACTCACCTATCTCTCTCCTCAAACGATAGTAACACAATCTTGGCATCTTCTAAATGGCCTTCAATAATGAGATCCATAATGCATGAGGTTCTTCCTATTTCTTAATACAAAGTTGATAAGGCCTTCCAAACTACAATTGAACCTCACTTATCTCAAAGCCTATATATCCTACCAAAATCTCACCTTTTCCCTATTCCCAATAAAAAGGAAAGTTGCTCCACTTTGTGTGAGAGATGCTCCTTGTTAATTTTGGCATTCATACAGTTCTTTATTTCTGCTAAGTTGAAATTGCAGTCACATCTACCATGGTTGTTTCCCTTGTTAAACAGCATTTGACTATAAACTAATTTAATCTGGTCCAATGCTGTTTGTTGGGAAACTTTGCAGGTGCAAAATCATAGTTGGCCTTTCTTATCCCTTTTGCTTAAGGTTTATTTGGTTGGGATTGGAACTAATCATCACATTTTTTATTTTTATTTTTTTTTATACTGTCCAGAGTGCTGTGCTTTGAAGACTTCCTCTGGTATGCATCTTCTCAAGGACTTGTTTTATGAAACGTGTATATCTGATTCACTAATCATCAACCTGACATCTGTTCATTTATTGATTTTTTATTTTGTTTAATGATTAATTATTTTATTTTTTAGATTTACTTAATTATTTATTGGACCTGTCTTTTTCCCGTTGGTCCTCATCTGATTCCTCCAAGCTATATGCAACAAAGGTTCATCACCATGTGAATTTATCTGTATTTTGAATAAACTTATTTTTCATCATTCCATGTGACATGTTTGATGCAATGTATATATCTGATTCACTAATCATCTATGCAACATATGTTTATTTATCGTTTTCTTTGGTTTAATGGCTGTAGTTGTATTCTCTCTGCATTTATATATTCATTAGATTTGTCTGTTTTACATTGGTGCTCTTCTGATTCCTCCTAGCTATGGGATAAAGGATCATCACTGTATTGAAGTCAGATGCATCATGCATGTTGAATGAACTCATTGTTCATCATTCTGCATGAGTAGCCTGATGTATGCGGTCTGATTGCTATATGGAGTTTCAATCAAAGTTTCTTCATGAATGTTGATGGTTGGATGAGAACTGGGTATTTGAATTAGTAAAGCAGGAGGAAAACATGCTTACACAATATTCAGGTTATTAGGACATATTAGGATTTATCTTTAGATTACAATAAAGTGTAGATATTATCCTATCTTACTATGAAATGTGTGTGTATATATATATTTATATGTAAATATCATATCTAGGAAGGTCAGGATGTCAGAAACTTGAATATTGTTATCATGCAGTAGTCTGGAAGTAAGTAGGACATTATGGTGAACTGCAACCAAAATTTTAATAATATTCTTATTTTTTAATTTTTAATATCCGGAAGAGATAATAAGAATCTTTTTGAAAATATGCTTTTTTATTTTGCCATGTGTGGCTACTAGTAAGGAGCGATACCTTAAACTTAGAAGGCTGTGGATCGATCCTTGCGTCACGTGTGAAACCAAGGTGCCAACAGCCCAACACCACTTAACTGTGAGCGTGTTGGCAAAATTATGCTTATTTATATCTTCAGATCACATATTGATATCTCATTGTTTTTAAGTATGTAGTATTCTAGTTAACTCTAACCAAAATTTAACTAATTTTCTGTTTTTTAATTTTTTAAACATTCTGAATCATTTGGAAATAATTGTTGGACAGCAAATTTTGGAAATCAGAGTGGACAAAGATTACAAAAGGTCTATGAAAATATTCAAAATCAGGTTTATGCTAACCCTCATTTAAGATCCCCAATAAGTGCACCTCAACAATTGCATATTGATTGAAGAAACAGTGGAGCGTCTCTCCACGACTAGTTAGCTACAATGACTAAATGACCCCGTAAACATTCTGTATCAAGCTACTACGTGTTAAATCATGTGTTGTCCAGTATGTGTTACTGACAGTTTCTTTAAAGATATTTAACTTAGTACGTCTTGTCGAGGTATATTTAGTTGTTCCCATATGACTAAAATAAAGTGAAACATTTGAAGTTTATGTAAGTGGGAGAAATGTTCACAGAATCACATAAATTAGGTTCGACTTTTGAGCCATTTTACTGCTAGAACCTTTTCCTTTTTTATGCAGCTCTAGCTGACCATAGTACAGCAATAAGATGCAGTTGCCGAGCTTTAATACCATATAGGAAACAAAGTAACAAATGTGTGAGTGCCCAACCATTTAAAATTTGCACCCAACACCTGGAAAACTTTATGTATCACAAAACAACATCAAGCTTATGTGACATTCCAAACCCACATTACTGGCGGTGACGTTGCTATGTTATCCTTCATGCTTTGTTTATGATAATTCTAGTTAACTCGCCACTATGTAATTTTGTCGCATGAAGATCTGCAACTTGGTTCATTGGAGATTTCATTTTTGTATCAGTTCTAGCATCATGTGATGTTCAGTCATATTTTATATTTTAAAAGTACAATAAGTGTCACGATGCTGTTATTGTGTGTGTTATTTTTTTTTTTTTATAACAGTGTTCATTCAGCATATGCCAGGTATTGTTAATTTTTTTTTCTATCACAGTCATGTGCGAAACTGATATCTTATACAAGTGGTTGTGTGCTTCTGAAAATTTATCAACTACAATCAATTAAATTAGTTGCCCGAGGAGAAAATCTTCAATTGAAACTAATAACTTCATACTCTATATTATTATGAGCAAATGTCTAAAGTCCATTTTGTATTCTAACTGTGAAAAGTTCAAGTAATATTGTCTACAAGTGGCAAGGATTTCATTTTATTTTGTTGTGAGTTCCACAACACTCCATTTAATGGACTCCAATTATTGCACTGATTTGTGCTTCATCAGTTATATACTGCACATAGTTAGTTTATTCATTATTTTTTCTTGTGTTTCGTAAATTTTTTGACCTTTTTCTTTCAATTGCATTATGACAGGGCAAACTCCATATTTTGGACTCGTGCATTGAGCATTCCGTTTCCACGTTCTTATGTATTTCCTCAAGTTGTTGGAGAACAAGAAAATCTTTCCTTGTCCAGAAATGGAGATCCCCTAGTTCAAGTTTCTGGTGAATTGTTGAGTCACGGGGAGGATGAAAAAGGTGAGATCATTGTACCCCGTGCCTGATTATCCGAGTGATATTTCTTTTTTATCTTTTTAATCCTAAACCTCGCATATAGGGGTTTTTTGTCTATTCTCTTAGAGCACGTTTGGCAACAGGTGAGGATCAGAAGACTCCTCACTGCCCTTGGAACAAGGATTCCTTGTTGAGAATTTGTATAGCTAAGGATTTTACATCAATATCGATGCATGTCCCTACATACAGTTGAAAAATTTTATTTCGGTGCACAAATCCGCAAAAGCGAGTATTTCCAAATCCTATGTGGGAGTCAGACGTCAAAGTCCTCAAAAATGAGGATTTTCATTGGTCCAAATCTTCGGGGATTTACATTTGTCAAATGTGGGTTTTCCACGACTTTGTGGAAAGTGGAAATCTGTTCCCCAAGGCTTTGGTTGCCTAACGTGACCTTAGTGATTATGGAATGGTAGGAACAATATAAATTAGGTTTAGGTGAATAATCATATTTGAATTGGCAAATAATAAGCGAGTGAAATAATAATATGATGCTTTAGGCAGACAGTCTTTTGTGGAAGAAAGAAGAGCCACTGTTGCAAATTCAACTTCGACACATGAAGACACTGTTTGGGTCGAGGGCCTTGTTCCTGGAATAGATTTCTGTAACCATGGTATGCAATACTTCCCTCTCTTAGTACTTTCCACACATTGAATGCATTCATGTTGAGGAACATTACTTTAGAAAAAAAAAAAAAAGAAACATAGCAGGTAATTCTGAGCACCAGGCCTTGCTGCTAAACAGCATCGGGTTGCAGCTTGAGCTGGGCCAAAGCCAGAGCATGCACATCTGAGCCTGTGCAAAATACCAATTTGGACCGGGAATTTGGGCTTGGGCTTGGGCCTGGATTTTGAAGCTTGAGTGTCCAAGCCAGCTCAGGCTTAGGCCTTGCATACCTGAATGGTATCTGTATTAAATATAGTGACACTAATGATTTTCGAGGCCACTCCTTGTTACAGCGTAGCAGTGCACCTGCTATTGATATCCTTTGCTTTATTCTTGGGATCCTCTCGAAAGGATTTCAATTGTCAGGATGTTAGGGTTCTTGCTTCTTTGCCTTTCTCTTCCTCTAGCCCCATCAGCAAGACCCTTTTTCTCCTTCTATAGACACAGGAAAATAGTGGTCTGCCGGCACACTATCTTCCTGTGTCTACCCTCCTGTCATGCGGAAGCTTCCCACGAACCTGGATGGAGCTTCCTTGGAGGTAACCTTCCTCTTCTTCTCTTTCTCATCGCTTTCTTTCTTCTTGTCTTTTCTGACTTCTTATTTTATTTTCCACAATTTAGGGAAGTATACTGACTGGTTCCTTGCCCAAACATAAACATGGGTTATTTATTTAATTTTTTCTTGATTCAAATCCAAACGTGATCAAAATCTTATCTTTGGCTGACAATGAATTCATCCCATTCAGTTTTTGCTTTTTTGTTTATTTTGATTTTTTGTAAAGCATCATGTTTGATGATGATAATGGTGGTGAATGATATTCAAACAAAATGGCTTTTCCAAACAACCATTTAGCCTTCAAATTAATCCTAACCAATCATCTAATCTATAAATTAACTTGATTTCCTAATTTTGAGAAATCATATTTACATCAAAATTCAAAACTACTACAAATAAGTCTAATAAAATCAGGACTCTGAAAATAGGCAGAAGCTTTCCTCATGTTTCTGCATGTGGGTCCAGGTGGTTCACTGTTTGGAAAAGTGGACCCTGCCATCTTGAAGAAGACTCTTGGGTGACCAACTTTGTGTGGGTTTCCATTGAGTTCGGGCCCATTTTGATCCATTTGAGTGAGGCCTGGATAAGTCCTACTTGTTTGTTTTGCAGGATTTTTTTCGAAAATTTGCATAAGAGCCCCTGCTGTCTTTCTGTATCTCAAAATAGTCACTGACATTGAAGTTTATTAAATATCTGGGACTTTTTTTTTTGGTCCAATTGATCCTTTTGGTGCCCCTAGAATTGTGTCCAGGTTTCACAGTTTCTTCCCAAGCATCCAAAAATTTAAATACTCGATTTTCTTGATCCACATCAACAGATGTGAATTGATCTGCATCAAGACCACATGCGAAATTGTCCATAAATAAGTAAACTGTGGATTCTTCAAGCTGTGAAATCCATGGCTTTTTCCAAATGTGCCCTAAAGTAAACTGGTACTCACTGACTGAATCCCTATACTGCTACATAATTTGAAGTATGCCTTACCACTGCACTTCGTCTTGATTCAGGAATTATTTGATAATTGCCTAAACCATTCTTCTAAATGATCAAACTGTCGGGATTTATTTGCTTAACTGCTGTTCCTTTGCATCACATAAGATTTTTCCCTGGTTTGACTAATCTGTAATTAAATATTCAGTTTGACCATTGTTTTAAGTGAAGCAGATGCTTTATCCGGTGCTCTATAAATACTGGCAATGTGATTGTGATGACTGGAACAGTTTTCTGTCTGGTTCCAATTAACCATGCCTGTCCAGTTTGGAAAACACCAATGAGTATCATCTTTATTTATTCTTACAACGGTCTTGTACTTGTCCTGATTTCTGGTCAGGTTGACTCGATTCACCCAGGACCTTTCCATGAAATGCGTCCAAGTCTGTTTCAGCTACATTTTATTGGTGACTTACCTTTATCTGTAGGGGTACAAGTGGACAATTAAACTTCGACTTGGGCCAAATGATATTGATCCAAAACCACCTCCATTATGGAGCTAAGGTCATTCATTTCTATGCACACTCTTCAATGGAAGGAAATGGTGATATGAGTCATATCTAACTGTTTGAGTGCTTCCATTCCATGCAAACCATCTTTGTGGGAGATGTGGACTAGATCTGACCCATTCATAAGATCCAGCAATAATTGTTCCATAAACCTTAAAAAATGATCTGGACAGATTTTTGGGTAAAGGAATGATCCAGACAGTTAACATTTAATTGTTGGTAAACAAGAGTTAAATTAGAGCTAAAAATTAGCAGTCGCCTTCGCGCGCGCGCGTGAGAGAGCAATTTCAGTTGAGAAAATTTTCTCATTTTGCAGATCTAAAGGCTGCTGCAACATGGGAAGTTGATGGAACAGGATCAGCAACTGGAGTTTCTCCATCAATGTATCTACTATCTGGTAGTGAGTTTACCTTTACATATTCCCGTGTATTACTTTTTATAATCATAGTCAACTCAGTTTTTCTTTTTTTTTTTTTTTCTGGTTGAATGTTTGTTTTTCATGTCAACTCAGCAAAGGCCATTACCAGTTTTATAGTGAAATTAACTTTTCTTAAACTTGGTTACTTATACCATACCAGAAACTTTTCAATCCATGAATCTTTTGTGCTTTCTGGATAGAAAGAATGTTTATGGTCCTTTTGTTGCTCTTCATAAAATTACATGGGTGAACTTTATATAATCAGCCGGTTCTCATGACAACTTTCATTTATTAGCTTGTTAGGTCTAGTAGGCTTTTTCCTTTTTATTCCTTTCTGTTTAAGAATCCATTATGTAGAATAATTGTGGTATTTGTTCATTTTATCTGCATTTGAAAGCTGAACAGAGCACCCTACAAGCTGACAGTGAGATATGTATCAGCTATGGCAACAAAGGAAACGAGGTACAATCTTGTGTCGTCACGGAAGAACTCTTTTTTTTTTTTTTTTTTTTGTGGATCTCAATTTCCTTACACAGCCTAATCAATTACTGTTGTGGTACATTTAAATTACTATTTTACTCGTCATAAAAAATGACTATTTTACTGAAAAAAGAAAAAAAGATTCCTTTTTGGTTTGAGGTCTGGTTGGTTGCTTTTGGGATTCTGTTCCCAGGACCTGCCTTCTCCAAGCTTGCAACTGAAACATGTCTGTAACAGTTTGAAACCATGTTTTAACATATAGAGGCAGAAGCATGACATTTTGGTCTTACCATTTTTGAGACATTGTTTTGCCCCTGCTGGAACTGAATTCCAAGTTAGTATACAGCTCCATTTTGGTCTTCACAATTTGATTTCTAACATGCGACAATCTCTCTTGACAGCTGTGGCAATGTTATACATCATATTCTCTCGACCATAGATGAAAATAACGGCCGCTATGAAGCGTAGCGGCTGATATATCGGCCGTGGCGGCCTGGATTTTTGAAAAAAGCGGGATTCACACCGCTACGCGAATGTAGCGGCCGCTACGGCCGCTACGGGTGAGAAAAATTCCTACTTTCCAATTTTTTTTAAAATGCATAATAAGACTTATTTCTTTTCTTCTTCTCTCCAAATAACATTTCTACACAACTCTTTTACCCTTTTATGTTTAAAAGAACACCAAAAAGCACATGATCTTGCCGAATTGTAGTCGATACAAAGAGTTCTTCTCAATGATTCTTCTCTAAGTACATCCTATTAGACACCCCCTTTGGTAGATGCATTTTTTTCTCTAGGTACTCTTAAGTCTTGACTTCATGACATAATTTTTTTCTTTTATAAGCCTTTCATTAGTTTCTAAATTAGCATAACTATGTAACATGAACACATGTAAAAAAAATGATCATTACTATTATTTTCTATTTATACAGCGATACAAGACCTCATATAGTGAGGGGACCGCTACGCCCCCTTACCTTAGTTACTTTTGCAAAAAAAAAATACATTTTCTCTCATTTTCCAATATTCTAGATTTTCTAGAATTTTTTCATATTTTTTTGACGATTTTTTCAAATCGCACCGCTACACCGCTACGTAGCGTTTTGGCGGCAGGCCGCTACGCCCGCCACTACCGCTATTTTCATCCTTGCTCTCGACCCTAGTCTTTAGAAGAAGATGTTTAGTTGGCTGAAACATATTTACGATACATATCATATCTTGTAAATTAATTTTTACATGTTGAAGCAGATTTGTTAAATAATAAACAAATACAAAGAAATTGCGATTGCAATCCTTGAAATAAGCCACTACTATAATAGGAAAGCATATAATGATTAATAATTACTCTGTTTCCTTCTTTAGAATTCTTCAAGTAATCTTACTTAAACCCTCCTCATACTAGCCAGTCACCTTGCCTTAATTATTGGCGGTTAATGCTGGGAGGGCTTTCTTCGAGACACATTATGTTTAAAAAAATAATAATAATAATGGCTGAACGAAAGATCCAGATGTCTTCGAAAATACCTCAAAAACTTCGTGAAATGATATTTTGACCGGTCAGGTTGATGATATTAGGATTTTTCTGCATATTTAGGCTAGCGTATGTAGTTTTTCTAATATTTTTTTGACCAGCTGTATGATTATGTGTATCACTGCCAATGTCAGCGGTGTCTATTAGGCCATGTTGACCTATAGAAATCATGCTTTCATTCCAATTCTTATTAAGTATTAACTAAATATTATTTTTTACTCTTTGCAGGAATTGCTCTACCTGTATGGATTTGTTATCAATAATAATCCAGATGACTATCTCATGGTAATAGTCTTTGTTCACTTTTCCTAGTGATTCATCATTGACTATTCCAATCCCCCTATCTCGGAATGAGCAATTATGCTCCCAACTTTTGCCACTGTCTTTTGGTCAACCTGAATATAACCTCAGTTTTTTCCCCTGGGCTGAGCCACGTAACCGATTGGAAAGAAAAAAAAAAGCTCATTTTTTTTTTCTGGTTATGATGATAGGGGCGTTTTTACCCACAGGAGGAGTCAGTTGTCCTGCTTTGTGGACAATGGGGGTTGAAAATCTTGCACCGCCCTTGTCCGCAACTCCTGCAGCTGAAAAAAGTGGTCTGATGATTACTCACATACTAATGTAATGATCTACATGCAGTAAATAAAAGACCAGTGACCTGATGGAATTGTATACAGGTTCATTATCCAATAGAAGCACTTCAGAATGTCCCTTTTGCTGATTCCAAGGCACGGCTTCTTGAATTGCAGGTCAGCCGTTTCACAGAACTAGTCCATAGTTTTAGTTTCCCATTTTTCAGATAATCAGACCTGGCTAGGTTTATGCTTAGGCTCTGTGTTTAATGAGTATCTGAGATCGTAAGTTTCTGCTAATGAATCCTTAATGATGCTTGCAGAAGGTTGAAATGAGGTGCCTCTTACCAAAAAGTTTGCTGAATCATGGCTTTTTTTCGGTATCCCCTCAGCAAAACTATGAACACAACAAGAGCTCTGAGAGCTCTGTAGGTCTCTTCTGCAATTATAGTTGGAGCGGTCAGCGGAAGGCTCCGTCATATTTGAATAAGCTGGTTTTCCCTGAGAAATTCTTAACTGCTCTGCGGACAATTGCCATGCAAGAGCGTGAGCTTCTTCAAGTGTCGTCGATGCTGGGAGAGGTATTTTTTATCTTTGTTCTCCAGCAGATTATTTTATAATGTGGTTGTTAAAATTATGCATGTTTTTTTTCTTCTCTCTATCTCTTTTTTTTTTTTTTGGCAAATTGCAGGTAGTAGGGATGAAAAAAAATGTTCACTAATCCAAAGAAATGCAAATTATTGCATTTTTATGTTGTCTTTTTTTCTTTCTTTCTTTTTTTTTTCCAGGAGAATAAACATGTAGATTTTATTAAAGAGCTATAATGTACCGATAATATCTACAAAGAAGCATCATGTTGCCTGCTGTATGCAAATACAAATACGTCATTATAATCCTCTCCTGACGGTTCCATGTCATCCCTACAAATAATTCCCCTTGAAGTGCCATTACCTAATGATTCACTTCAAAATTAAACTGCCTTGGAATCTAACATGAGGAAGATCCAATTTCCTCCACAAGAGGTCTGATTTTGCTGGCAACTTGATATAATCTCTAGAGAAATTGCTTTTCTAATAGCCCTGAAGTCACATTTTTTTAGAGTTTTTTTTACAAAAAAATCTATATTTTTATGAAACCTCAAAAACACCCCTGTACCTTTTGTTTTTACTTAAGCATCCCTTGACTAACAGTCAAACTCATGGAAAACAAACCAGCCGTTTCCACTCCCCCTCTTTTTATGATTTACCATTTTAACCCTGGGTTAAGAGTTGTTTACGCATGGGAGTCACACCTTCTTTGCATGACATTAGTTGCTGGAAGAAATGTGAAAACCTCACTGACTGTTTCTTGTTCTTTTTCTTTAAATGACCCATTTAAAGACATTGAGGGATTTACTTTATTTGATTTATTTCCTGTACAATTAGATAAGCATTAAGGAAAGAGGTTTGCTCTAACCATACGCACCTGACCTGACTACTCATAGGCGAATGTGATTAGTGCAAGATCCAAGCCACTCATCAGCGGTATATCCCAATTATTTGGCCCCCATATTGATAGTTAAGTTTGAGAAACTGCTAAGGTGTAGCAGTTGTCCAGTTAGGATATTTTTTCACATTAATTAAGTCTTTTTAATAGATCTTTTTAATTTTCAAATATGTATATATACACAGTTTTTTGTTTCCTTGTTCGTGCTGTGTTTTGATCTTTCATTGTCCCATTTATTTATTTGTTGGCATTTTTCAAGCTCGTTGAATCCAGGGAAGACGAACAGCCATCTGATACTGAAGTGCAAGCAGCAGTATGGGAAGCTTGTGGGGATGCTGGAGCTCTACAGTTGCTTGTTGATCTCCTCTCCATGAAGTAATCACTTGACATGTCTGGTTTTGATGATCTTGTTTGTTAGACTTCCCGAGGATGTTTACAACCTCATTAGTTTGCCTCATTTCATTTCTTCATGCTTGTATTGTAGGTTGTAGGAAAAAAATCTGTGTTTAAACACCTCTCCATAGAATTTATAAACATATGGAAGCCAATGTAGATGCAGATCACATAAAACATCATAACCTGCTCAAAATAATAAGTAGTCGATCAAGAGACTAACAGGGAAGGAACTGAGAATGGTAAACTAATGTCATGCAGCCTGTGACCTAATGCATCAATATGATTGTTATCGCATCCATTTCTTTATAAAGATGGCAAGTAGCAGCAGGAGGGCATGCATGTGGTGGAGTGCCTATATTATACTTTATAGTGACAAGTAGTTTCATTATGAGAAAAAAAAAATAGAAAATATGCGCAAAGAACTATGCAATATACTAATAATATGTCTCACATCTGACTGTAAGATGGCATATACCTCCCTTAAGAAAAAGAAAGAAAAGAAACTCCCTGTCCAGTATCCACACTTTTTTTTTAGCAAGAACATCCACTCTGGCCCTGAAATGTAACATTTTGGTGTCCTGTTTCCGAAAGGACTTGGAACTATAACAAATACATTTTTTTATTGGTAACATTAACATTTTATTAAAAAGGAGAAAAGTGCAATCCAGAAAGGACTAAAATGAACAAACATAGCTCATTGGTGAACTGGTATTAGAGCAATATACCAAACACCAACCACCCTTACATAACACAGGCACTGAGATTACAAGAACAATCTACCCCTGCTTGGCTAAGCAATCTGCCATTCCATTTGCAGATCTACACACATGCTGAAACAATATACGCATCCCAGATGCTAGAGAACTAATCTCGTTTAATAAAAATTGCATTTTCCATGGACCTCTAAATGATTTCATCCAAGTTATGGCATTAGCTGAGTCACTTTCCACAATAAGTGATTGGTGATAAGAGGATCGATAAATGTGAAGAGCCTCCAATATCACCAAAACTTCTGCTTTATATCTTTGATCCCAACATGTTTAGAAAAGATATACATAACTTCCCCTTTATGATATCTTAGAACGCCTCCAATACCAGCCAAACCCAATTTTCCTTTTGCAACTCCTTCCATGTTGAACTTCAGAGTTCCTGCCGGTGGAGAGTGCCAAAAAGACTTTCCTTTTCTTCTTACAGACCCCCATCTTCAAACAGGCTTCCCAACTTTGCACGACGTTATCAATCTTAATGTCCGAGAATTCTTTTCTAACACATGCCCATTTGGCGATCCTCAAAATCACAGATGCCAGTAGAACCTCCCATGACGATTCTTTTTTATTGAAAATTCTATCATTTCTCTCCTTCCAAATTGACCAAAGAATGGAGAATGGAATGATCCTCCATAAAAGCCTACCATTACCAACCAATGAAGACCCCCTCCAAGCTTCAAACAGCGAGGCTAGCGATCTTGGAAAACACCAAACCACACCACATACTTTGAGAAAGTATGTCCAAATAGATGAAGATATATTGCAATGAATGAACGAGTGATCTATTGACTCCACCTCCCTCCCACAGAGGCAACACACATCTGAAATGGACTCTGACACCACCCCCCTTCTTCTTAACATATCAACTGTTTAGATCTTCCCCGCTTCTGCCAACCAACAAAAAGCCTCCACTCTAGGAGGAACTAAACCCACCCAAACTGCTGCGCAAGGAGGCCGAACCCTAGAGAAAGGTTCCAACTCCAATAAAAGGAACTTGAGGAAAACAAACCCAATGAATCAGACCTTCATATACGACGGTCAACTTTATATCTGCATAAGAAAACATTAGCAAGAAGACTCAACAAAGACTCAAACTCAACCGACTATGACTCCGACTGATGCAAAGCCCTCGTAATGCTAACATCCCAAGACAAAACATCCCCATCCCAATCATAACACTCTTTGACTGAAGACTCTTTGTTACACACAACTATAAATACTCCAGGAAAAAAATGCATAAAGGACCCACTCTCACCCAGTCTTCAAACCAAAAACGAACACTTGCCTCATCCCCCACAATGAAACCCAACCCTTTATATAAAATCTCCCCATAGTAATTGATATATCCCCAAAACTAGAAATGACAGCCCAAAGAACTGACAGCCTATATCTAGGGACTTTTTTGGGAACCCACCCCCAAGCATCCTCCCCATATTTAGACATAATAACCCTTCTCCACAAAGCCTCTTTCTCATTCCCTTATCTCCCACCACCATTTAGCTAAAAACGACCAATTTTTCAACTCCAAATTCCCCAACCCTAATCCTCCTACCATTTTCGGCTTGATCACCTCTCCCCACTTCATCAAGTGCATCTTCCCATTCTTGCTATTCCCATCCCATAAAAACTTTCCTCCGACTCCGATCTAACTTCTTTATCTCTGTCGAAGGCATCCTGAATAGAGACATGTAATAGACTGGGATACTGGATAAAGAAGATCTCCAACAAAATACATGTTATGCATTTTCCTTTTGAAAGGAAGGAAAAAAAAAAGAAAAGAAAAGAAAAAGAAAACCAAATTGACACGAGCCCATAGCAAATTTGAAGGTGCTCAGTGTCAAGTCATTTACCATTCAAAAAATGAAAAGAATATAAAAGAAAAAATAAACTTTTCTGTTTGGGTGGGGAGGGGTTTGCGTGCTCTTATTGTGAAACATGATTTCAAGGAAATACTAGCCATCTCATTCAGTGTAGATATGAAATTACCCATATGCCCTTCATTTTAGGTTTTGAAGTTTTGAAATAGAAAAAAGAAGGTGAAGTTGTTTTCAATGGAACATAGAAGATAGGTTCCAGCCGGAGCAGGCTTGTGTCGGCTGGAATTGGCCAGAATTCTGTAGGTTTTTTTCTTCCTGATTTCAATATTTCTTGTCTGCAACAAAACGTTTGACCAATTCTAGACAGGATATAGCATAACTGACAAGCATTCAAAAATAAAATTAAATAAAACAACATAGTCGAAATCTATGATAGAATTACCTAAGCCCTTATTTCATTAAGTGCTAAAGACATCTTCTAAGGCTGCTTATTCTTGGTCATCACCAAGGAAAAAACATTATGCAAAATCCCATCAATTACCCATATAGTTTGATGTAGTAGCTAACCTCCATGCAGGTGGATGGCCCACCAAGGGAAAGGGGTAGGCTGAAGAGGACATGGATGCCGATGGAAGTAGTAAGTAGATTTGAAGGCGTGTAACCTATCAGAGAATTTGACTCAGGATAGATTGAAATGGAGAAATAGAATTTATGTAGCCATATAGTTGGGACGGGGCTTTGATGATGATGATGTAGCAGCTTACCCCTTCAAGATTCTCAATGCACTTACCTTACTGTCTTTTTAATCCATCTTGGAGAAAATCATTATCACTGCATTGTGGTCATTCGAAGAATACCTCCTTGCACTTTGATCTTCCTTAGGCACTTCTTTGGTTCATGATCATACTGTTTGTTCATTCAAAGGGGGGGGTGGTTTTTTTTTTTTTTTTTTTTTTTTTTTTTTTGGTGGGGGGGTTGGGGTGTTGGCGTTCTATAAATCTAACCCTTCCGTGAATAAGTCTGTTACTGCAAAGCTAAGCCCATTGTCGACCAACTTCAAAAATAACACTAGAACGGCCAGACAGCAATGAAGGAATAAAAGATGTAGAAAGTTTCCCTTCTTACATTGCAAGCACATCATATCAATGTTCAAGGCAGAATGACCTCATCCAATCTAATTAGTCATCATATAATTCTCAATGTCACTCACCAATGGATGCCTTCTGCTCTCAGTGGTGCTACGACGCACCTTTGATCACATAGAGATGAGTGAAGATCTCAGAAATTTCATTTGAATGAATGGATTTAGTGTATTCCTATTTCACTAAATGATCTCTCTTCTTGTCCTCGTTACCTTCCCACAGCAAGTCCCTTTTCAATCTGCCCAACTTTTGTTCCTTTTTTTTTTCTTTTCTTTTGATTTTTTTCCATGAATTGTAGGTTTGGTTTCAAGAAAAAAGCTCCCAACTTCTTGGGTGCTCATGACAGAATTTCGTAGAGGGGCATGCTATGTATCGGCAAATTTGATGGCATTACTTTTGTGAGGACAAACCAACCTCATAGATAAGGGCCTTCTTTTCCAAGTGACTAATCCACCACAGCATCGAAAATTGCAATGGATGGTTTGTTGCGGGTGGCAAGTAGTTGGGTGGAAATTTAGATAACTTTTGTTGAAGGGGGCTTCCTATTTTTCTTCCTTAGTCCCATTTTCCTAATCTAAGGTTCTTTTTTCCATTTAGATAAAGTGAAGGTAGGTGTAGTTAGCAGAAAACATGATATGATTAATAATGTCTAGTTTCAACAAAAAATAAATGGCCACTCTCTGTAAATATTTTGTTTTTTATTAGACCCATTCCCATCTTATCAGTGAGTTCTTTATTGCAGCAAATCACATTGATGCATGTGATTAACAAGGTAGACAATCACTTAAAAAGGAACAAAGATAACAAATTAGATACCAAAGCGTGCAACTATCTTGATATTTCTGAGAAACATCAGTGTAGTTCACCTTTCATTGCCATTCATTGCATATAAGAGTAATTTCAGGGAAATAATGGTAAAAAGATAATAGGAAAAATATCTTGTTTCAGGTTTATACGATTCTGATCAAATGAAGTCCTTTTAATTTCGTTTGTAACTGACATTGAATCATGTCATACTTTCGTACCTAGCCCTAGTCTCTGCAACTGAGAAATAAATTTTTTGAGAAGAGTTTAACTATCATATGGATTATTTTTTATTTTTAAAAAGCATCCAAACCGAGTTTATGCAAAAAAGAACACAACTGTACATGGCAACATCTGATGCTGATGGTGGATCGATGCAGGGTGGGGAGGGGATGAAGATGGTCGATGGGGCCTCACGCCATACCTTTCGTAGGAAAAGGAAAAATGAGCCCAAAGCACTCTAGATTTTCTTTCATTCATCAAAGTCTAATGCCAAAGAGGCATTACAATGTTTTATATAAGAGAAAACTAAACCTGGATCTAATCTGGACCATCCCGAACACATCGACGACCATGATAAAAAGATCCACTTATATAACTTAAACATAATTAAAAATCTAAATAAAATAAAATATATAACTAATAGGTAGGCTAGGCCCAAAGGCGGGTCTGTCCTGCATCAACATCCCGATTCATCAAGGAGATGAGAAAAGGTTAAATAATTTCTGAAAGCATCTCACCCATTAAAATTCCTACCTATCAACACCAAATTTTGCATGTGCACCGTCCTCCAAATTAGGACTTTTATGAACATGGTGGAAAGAAATCTCCAATGATTTCAATGGCCTCACTCTCATTTATGGTAAGTCCAACCACTGTCCCTTTCTCCTTCAGCCCACACAAGCCATTCTTCGAGTCACCTACTACTATGTTCTTTGAGTCACCTGCTACTATGTTGCTAGAATAAGAATTTTAGGTAGCATAAGCCCTCTATTTCAGTGGACAGGATTTTACACCTACTGAAACCCAGCACCCACTAGAGTTGGAAATGCCAAAATCCCTTTTACCTTATCATCGTTCAATATTCTGCCAGTATGGATGTCTAAGAAATGCTGCAAATAGTTCTGTAAAAGATGATGCTGAATTGCTACTCTACTAGCACTAACTTGCATGTATCTAATATAAATTATGTTCTTGATTTCCAAGGATGATGGAGCTTGAAGAAGGTTCTGGAACTGAAGCTTCAGATACTGAACTGCTTGAGAAGGCAATTGTTATGGGGATCTCGGAGTGTCCAAGGTATGACAATTATTTTTGCTGGATTCTTATCTGGATTGAACTTATTAAATTTCGAGAGTTGGTTACTCATATGAACAAAATTTTCCATTAATCTGTTAATTTATTGCTGAAGTAGATTTAGATCACCTATTGCCTAGCAATTAGTCTCCATTTGAACTTATGTCGGCCCACAACGAAACCTCAGAACTGTTCATACCTAGCCATAGTTTTGAAATATTATTTTTTGAACGAATGAGAACTGCTTTTTTTTTTTTTCTTTGGTAAGATGAAAACTGTTTGTTGATCTACTGCTACATTATCTTATATTCCATCTTTCATCCCCCTCGTAAAATCTTAGTCAAAGACATACATGACCATGGAAAATGAATGGTAGTCTAACTTCCTGAGGACTTGCATTAGTACAAGTGGGGTTCATGTTTCAAACATCCTGAGTAATGACCTGATGGACCCAGCAATGGATTAAAGCGTGCCCAAAATGACCTTGATTGGAAGGTTCTGACCATCCCATACTTGGCATTTTTCCCTGCTAGTGCGGACTGCGGATTATTGCTGTTTTTCTTTCCACTACTGTCAATTTGAAGGTTGTCAATCACAGAGGTTTTGACACTATTGGGTAGATAGTCGAGCATTACCACTTACCAGTCCATGGTGGTGTAAGTCACCAGTCTGCATAACCAATCTATAACCCCACTTTGACATACTCTAGAAGTGTGAATAATATGCACATCTGCAGGTCGTCAATTATACAATTCTTTCCTCTTGGCCTCATATTTAAATGCATATTACATTGTTTTTGTTTATGGCTTGGTTTTCATTATCCTGGTGGTTTCTTAGGAAAGTGGCTTCAATCAAAGTGGGGTGAAGGATCAGAGGTTAAGGGTAGAGATCTATCCAGAGATTGTCAATTTCCTTCCATTATATGCTTGATTTCATTTTCTTAAAGAGTAGTGGAGAACCATTTCTTGGGAAAATTGACCATTGACTTCTAACCAACCGCTTTGTGTTTCACCAAGAATGTTTCAACCCTTCCCTTCCATGGGAAACCACTAGGAAAATGCCAATTGCCCCCTAGAGCTATATATTTGCATTGAGTACACTTACGTCTCCACTCCAGTGCTGCTGATGAAGCATGAATTGTGCATGCTCTGCGTCGTTGCCATAAAACTGCAGTAAATATGTATACAGCAACACACCATATTATTCTGTCAATTTAGTTGCAACAGCACGCTAGTAGATAAGGACTTCTTTGTTTCTCCAAGTGAATATCGGTTTCTTCAATTGCAGTAAAAACACAGATGCATCAGGTAAAGAGTGTTTGAGCAGGAACAAATGGTCCTGCATTGTCTATCGCCGAGGACAAAAACTACTCACTCACCTATTCTTGAAGGAAGCAGAGCACGCCCTGCAGCTATCCTTAAGCGAAGAGCTCTGAAATTTGTTTGTGAGCAGATCTCACCTCTGTATATTGAGTAGGCATTTTAGAGGTGCAGGCAGGTAATAAAGTTCATTGGCCACAGAAACACCCTAAAAGGAGTGACTATTTGTCTCTTTAAGCCCGCTGCCCAAAAATGTGATAGAAGCCATTGTAAGGCTCATTTGTCAACTTTGTATTGAGTTCCTAGGTATTTTTTTAATAGTAATGTGGGTAGAGTACTGAAGAAATATTTAAGAGGTGCTGAGTGATGGATGTAAGGTGGAGATGTAGACGAGACCCTCATTTTTTTAGGATTTTATTTAATAGGGTGATGGCTGTGTGATCATTCCCTATCAAAGGAGATATTTGTTTGACGACTAATTATTCTCCTTCACTTTAAGCTGCTTTGATAGGAAGAGGCATGCCTTAAAATTCCTAGGAACTCAATACCCACCCTTGGGTTTTGGCTAAAAGGGGCCCAGAACGGTTATTTGAACTTTCATTTTCATGAGATTTTGTATGATCCTCTCTCTCTCTCTCTCTCTCTCTCTCTCTCTCTCTCAAGCAGTTAGAAGAATGCTCTCTTTTTAGAGCATGTGGAAATGTTATGAATTATGAGCAATCTCTCCCAGCATATCGTTTTACTCTTTGAAAACTTTATATTTATCTCAGTTCATTCATTATGTTCCCCGCCATGTATGATACTAGATGGGCATTTGAATCTGTGGTCTTGATACCTAGTAATCATAGTTTAAAAGTGATTGTTAGTTCATGGGGAGTGAATTGATAGTAATTGGTATTTAGATTAGTGCCAAATTAGAGTGAGTGTTAATTCATGAGCGGTCAGTGACTATGAAGGGGTTGAATTTTTGTCATGGGGTGTCCCATGCGGTGTATTTATGTGAGAGGTACCTCTCCTGTGTACTGTGGATCGGTGCCATTCATCATATCCGGAGTTGGTGAAATTTAGGTGGTGTCCTACCATTGGTAATGGCCCGGATGTGTGCTAGGGATGCAAACGGGTCAGTTCCGGGCCAAAGCCATATTGGACTAGGAGCTAGATCTGTCTCTAAATGACAAATCTAGTTTCAAATCCAATTTCAGCTTGAAGCCTATTTTGTTGGTTCCAGACTTGAACCTATTTTGTTAGTTCCAGACTTGGTTTCAATAAGAGGAACCGGATCGAATATGGTTCCAACCAGAGGAACAGAATTCGGTTCCAAAATTGGTTGATTTCTTTTTCAATTTATTACTTTGGCTTAAAATAAGGATGTGATTCAACTTAGAGTGGTGCTTCAAATTTCCTACCTCTAGGACTGAACATAAAAATGTGCAACTAGAGTTGATTTTGAGCTACTGTTTGCAGTATTAAAGACTCGTATACTGGATCTCGAATCCATGGGTTGAAACCTATACGGATTCAGACGCGGATGTTTTTATTAATCAAAACCTAAAATAAGCTCTAAACCCAATTTTTTTTATAGGTCATAACCTTAGGATAATCCGAGGATCATATACTCATTTGCATTCCTAATGCCCGCTCCTGTAGGAGTGCGTGCTTAGGAGAAAATCCTCCTTTATTTATATCCAGCATACTTTTTGAGTATATATAATTATTTGCACGATGGAAATAGAAAAATGACATAAAACTAACTTCTAATGGGTTTGGGCCGTCTTAGCCCTGCTATATTTCTTATGTGGTGGGCTTACATCTGTTTTACGATCCATGCCAGACTCGATGTTGGACTTAGGCCCTTCAAGACTAAACCCAAGTAGGCCCAGCCAGAAACTCTCTACTCCATTTTGCAATTGTGCCCATTGATCTAGTAGGTCTGCAATGGATGAGGATTATACACAAATTTTCTTGCTGCCTCTTGAAATATGACTTGTGGCAGATTGTGTGGGGCTCAATAGCAACTATAAAAAATATAAAAAAAAACATATTTGGATTTAATCATTAAAAAAGAGAGAGTCAGATTCACGGGACGTTGTCCGTTGTGAAATATGTAGTTATCAAATGGGAACTGGGAAGTCCTGTGGCAAAGCTGGAGCATGAGATTTGAAGCTAGAAAGGTGCTGCCCTGCTTGCCTTGCCCAAATTCAAGCAACTATGTACCGTCAACCGAGTAAAGACTTTTTTTTTGCCCTTTAACATGGCCAAAGGGGCTAATACCCAAATGAGAGTCCACACAAGCGAAAAGAAAGTCCAAGAAAGGAGTCCCTTACAAGAGCGTGAAGAAAACGACCCAAGTAAAAAGAGATGAGGTACTCAAATTCAAACCCTCCACAGCCTGGCCATTCTCAAGTGAACACTTACTAGCCTGGTCTAAAAAGGCTGCCCTTATGACTGATGTGACTCCAATCGATAGCTGATTTTCCTTGTACTGGATGTGGCTCTGTCTCTTCTCTTGGCTGCCTTGCATTGCATGGTATGCACAATGCTTTTATCGTCCCTTCTTTCTTAATCAGATTTTGCTTTGGCTAGGCCTTTTTTTTTCCCATTGTGGCTTGATCCATCCCAGCTGCCTTTCCGAACTGTGGGTAGGCATCTAGTTTGGAACTCTCCGAGGTACACACTTGTACATTGTTCTTTCCGAATACAATTACTTAACTTCGTGTGGCAAAAGATGCAGAGGATTTGTTGAAACATTTTCTGGGTCTAAAGATCTTCCTTCTTTATTTATTTTTATTTTGAATAGCCAGCCAACGGGGCTGGGACCCATGAAAAAACCCACCATGGGAAGGAAGTCTCTTACCTTTAGAAAGAGAAGCCTTAGCCATAGGAAATCAAGTCTGCTCCGGCAAGATAAGGAATCCGGGGCTCTTGATTAGCAGAAGAGGACCCTATATAAATTCAAGCACACAGCTGAATTTTAAAAGCACATAATAACTAAGGCTGGGACCCTAAGTAAAATTCATATCATTTTAAAAGCACATAGCCTTTTTTTTTTCTTTTTTGAGATTCAATTCAACAGTGAATTAAGATTAGATGAGTGTGAAATTGGGCCCCATGCTAGGTCATGAGATGAAAGGAGTGTGAAGGGCTACATTCATCAAAGATGGCCCAAAGTAGGCCCCATAGAGGTGAACCTCACATGTAGGTTGGTCGTAGGAGAGCATTTTCTATAGCTGTTGTTTTAGCCGTTTCTTCAAGGTTATCTGCAATGGGGCCAATTATTGAAGACTATAGCATCTTGTTAATATAAGACAGAACTACAGCATTGGGTTGGGCCCCACTCTTTTGATTTGACGCATCATTGTCACGTGGGCCCAAATTTAGACTTTATGAGGCTTCCACGTTCCCTAGGCCTATTAGAACCTGTTCTTTTATTATTATTATTATTATTATTATTATTTTGGTTCCCGTCCCATCCAAACTCCAAAAGTCCAGAGAGGTTCGATGATGGAAATTGAAATCGTGCACTCACTTCCCCGGAATTTGGGAGATCATATATCTAACGTGTTCCTGCTTTTGCTTATATCAAATCTGCTTCAAATCTTATCCAACCAACCTAGATGATCTTTTTAGAGGCACACCTTCCTCTGATCCAAGTCTCTTCTTCTTCTTTTCTTTCTCTCTATCATTCTAATGCTTATTTCCTCAACTAATATTTAACTAGCTATTAATATGCATGGAATATTAAGGAATCGAATACAAAGAAACTCATGTTATAAGTGGTAAAAAAAAAAATTCAAAGAGTAAAAAGAAAAATAAAAAATTCAAAGTGTATTTACAAAAATGACCATCTAATAATCTCTCTTTTAATGAAAACAAACAAGCCCAAATGTAAACCAATTCTCCATTCCCCCTGTTCTCTCATATTTCTTTACCACTTTATTGATGTAAATGTAAACAGTCTGACCCTTAAAAAGCAGAAATAATCAACGTGTCTATAATGACAAATAGAGGATTTTATAGGAAAAAACCTTGTTATGCACGAAGAAAGACCTCCTAAATATGACTATATATATATGTGGTCTTGTGGGGACAATTGCGTTTTTCCTTTTAACATTGGTGGGGAGAAACCTTATCGTCGCCCATCGTACATATCTTTTTTATCTCCCCCTCTGCTCTATCCTACACACTCTCCTTGCCCTAAACTCCAAACCCCTCTTCTCCTCTTCATCTCTTCCAAATTTATGATTTCTATTTGGGTATGTTCGTATGAGAGATGTGGGGTGCTCAAAGCTTTGATAAGCTCATTTCATGTTGCCGTAAGCCCTTTGATGGAAATGTCGACGCAGAGAGGAAAGGGAGGGAGGCCCTCCTCTGGCTCATAGATGTCGACCAGTATGCTAATGACGATTTCTCAATGACTATCACTCCGGTAAATAAGAAAGATACAAGTTTCTAGGCAGCAATTTTGTTGTCCATTTGTATTTGGACGAAGATATCATCACTTGGTCAAACAAGCAAAAGAAAAAAGAAAAGAAAAGAAAAGAAAAGAAAAAAAGAATCCGAGGAGAGGACCTTTTCGGCGTGCATCGAACTATGGGGTCATTTTTCAGGCATGGGTCATCTAAGAGGTTTTCTCCTTTAAATCCCTCTAAAAAGAATTTATTATCATCACTAAGACAGTAACTTGTCGTTTAAAAATTAAAGGGTCTTGAAATAGCTATTTTTTACACCACTTGTTGCTACTTGATGATAAACTGCTGAAAATCAGTAAGGTGTATTAAAAAGGAAAAAAGAAAAAAGAAAAAAGAAAAAAGAGCCTTTTAGTAAATTACACATAAAAAGGAGGACCACATCCACTTGGTGACTCCCACAGTCCCACTTGTGAGGGATAGAACACTCAGGCACCCAATCCAATCCAATCCATTTTTGAGGTTTCAATTTCAACTTATTAACCATCCAATTTGATTTCCTTCCTCTCTTTTTCTCCATCTCTCCTACTCTCTCCTTCTCTCAAGAGAAGAAATTAATCCCACCTTCACCTTCCTGTCCTTCCTTTTTGGTGATCTGATATGGTTTTGGTGGTCTCCTCTCCACTATCTGTCTGTTTATATTCCTAAGAGACAGTGACCTCTTCATTCATTGGATAGGTTTCTTCTTCTTCTTCTTCTTCTTCTTCTTTTCTCCCTCTTGTTCATCAGATATCAGCGGTTCTCAATATGGAGGGTTTGGTTGTTTTTATCGTGGCATTTTCTTGTCTCGTTGGATCTCTCCAAGCCAGCTCTGGTGATGCCGATCCGCATTACAAGTAGGTAACTTCTACTTACATTTTATACAGACATGTGTTTGTAGTAATTGCTCAGTAAGCTGTGCCTGTTTATCTGTCTGGGGTGGGGTTGTTTAGTGAGATGTGATTATGGAAATTGGTTTGGCAGAGACTGATAACATGATTGAGCTGGACACATATCAAACAGTTGGTGTGGGGATGAGAATCCTTGAGGCCAATGATGTAGTAAATAAAGTCAACAGTGTATGGAAGATGATCTAATAGGATGGATTAGACATTAAGGGGCATTAGATTATTGGAAGATTGTGTATTCAATGATGCATATGAGTGGTAGTTGCAAAGGAATAGATCGCCATTATGGCGGCGATTGCAGCAGCTGTTTAGAATATATCCCATATATTTGGGGTGATCTCTTTGTGTTCTAATTTTCCACAATAATATGTTTGTTTGCCTCACAACTTCACTAGAGGTCGTTATTGGTTCCCTTCTCTTAGTTCCTTGCACTTGTAAGTTGTAACTCCTACTTGTAACATAAATACACACTACATAGAATCATTGATTAGGTGATTCATCTGGATGGGAATAGAAACAACCAAAATAAGTATTTTTAGTCATTTTTAACTTTATATTTTTCTTTAGTGCTTCCATCATTATTTAGAGTTATCTAGTGATTAATGAAACTTCTTAAGATAAGAATTTCCGGGATTTTGAAGACGTTTTAGACATAAATAAGGAGTAGGGTAAAAAAAAAACCTTCAACTGTAGAAATAAATTTCACCCTCTATATTCCTTTTTTTTTCCCCTTTCAGTTTTTAATTTTTGTGGTAACTTCTTTAACTTTATACATCACATTCTGATCATGTAATGTTGATGGTTTTGGTTTAAAGAGAAGAAAATTGAAACTGGTTTATTTTTCCTTGTAACGTTGATATTTTAAACAAATTCAACTTTTCACACCATAGCTAATGATATATCAATATATGTCAATGCGTTTTTCCTATAATTGTACCATAGTCTTGTTTTTCATTATACTGATGCTACTATGGATTGAAGATGGATGGTTAATCATTGCTACTAGTTTTTATTTTTCAATTTTTAGAATTTTTTATTTTTATAAAAAAAGGAAAGAAGTCCTATGATTCAGGATTCCACCCTTTGAGCAGTTTGATTTGTAGAACAATGATTAAATGAATTCAAGCATAAATAGGTGTTCTCATTTTTTCAGTGACTCAAATAAACAATTCATCTGGAATTTTGAATGTTTAGGTATTCCAAGAATCTAAGTTTGATCTTTCTAAAATCAATGCAAAAGGTCCCCAAAACCCTCCAAAGCTTCTTCCAACTGGAAAATAGAGGGAATTTTTTTTTCTAACTTTTAACTAGGGATGCCAGTGGGTCAGATCTAGGACGGAACCATGGTGGATCTGAATTGGGATCCATTTTTATAATTCCGGATCCAGATCCAGTTCCAACATAGAACCTTTTTTTTTTATCCAGTTCCAGCTTCAACTAAAAAAGAGGATCCGGTTCCGGATCCGAAATAAGATGTGTATATTGCATTTGTATAATTGGATAAAAGAGCTTAACAATAAATCTTTTGGTTATAGAAGTAGGACTAATAAATGGTATATGATTAAAGTTAATTGGACTATCAAACATAAATATAACTCAAGCTATGTAGGCCCTTAAAACCTGTAGAAATTTTTATATGTGAATGCAGTCATCATGTATCCAGAACCTCGGTTCGGAATATAGTAGGATCTAGTTCCGGATCCTAATGTTCTAGATCCTATATGCATGGATCCGGATGCAGATCTGAATTTCTCCCAAATCCAAAATTAGGTTCTATACCCGCTTTATTTGGAACTGGAGACTTTGGATACTCCAATAATCAGATACCAATCTGCAAACCTAGTTTTAACCCATGTTCTACATTTCTTTTGGTGGGTGAGAAGTGTGGGGTGGGACTTGGGGTTTTTCCATTCTTTTTTCACCTTCATATTTCTTTCTTCTCCTTTTTGCTTTGGTGGATTCTCCCATTTTCTATTTCCTTTGCTTTCTCCCATGTCTTATGATCCTGTAATTGTTTACTTTTCGTCAACTTTCATAGTCTGATAAGGTATGTCATTTCTTATTTTCTGATATTAAATTTCTTTCCATGCAGGTCTTGTGTAGAAAAGTGTGAAACGACTGGATGTGTCGGTGATAGATGTTTTCAGCATTGCAGATTTTCATCTGATGGTGTTGTTGTTGATGGTCCCTGGTATATGCAGGAGCCACTTTACTTGCAGTGGAAACAGTGGGACTGCAGGAGCGACTGCCGATATCATTGTATGTTGGAAAGAGAAAAGGAAAGAGAAAGGCTTGGGCAAGGGCCTACGAAGTATAATGGGAAATGGCCTTTCAAGCGGGTCTTTGGAATTCAGGTTTGACATTTTAACCTTGTGGAAGGTTCTGACTGATGTTCACAAACTTGCAGGACTGATTCAAAACCCTACGAGCCAACTTGATTTGGCTAGGCACAAGTACTTATAAAAGAAATCAGCCAAATCAGTGATCTATACATCTTGGAAAATTTCTAATGATAAATCTGAGAGTTCTTTATTTTTTTTATTGGTAAGTGGTGAATTTTATTCCATGAAGAGAGAAGTACAAATCCAATTCACATTAGAGAAACATACCAACAAGCATTGGTATAAAAGCATTATACCAGAACAACCAAACGCAACTAAATGAAACAGAAACAACATAACAGGAAAGGCAAAGGAGTCAACTCTATCCACTCCCTTCTTAGCCAAACTATTTGCCAGTTGCCATTTCATTTGCCAAGCACCCCACATGTTGAAAGTCCACCTGAGATGAAGAGTTTTCCAATTTGTTGGCCTCATTAAAAGCAGAGTCTGAGTAGGACTTCTGATTAATATGTTGGCCAATTTTTTGTAGTTGAATTGCTACTTTAATATACGCATTTCTTTTTCATATCAAATACCAGTATGGTGTATCACTAGAGTATTGTTATTTATGTTTGCAGGAGCCCATCTCAGTGGCACTCTCTGTGTTCAACCTTGCTATGCAATTCCATGGTTGGCTTTCCTTTATTGTCCTCCTATATTATAAGTTGCCTCTAAGACCTCGGACCAGGAAGACATACTATGAGTTCACTGGCTTGTGGCTTATTTATGGGTTCCTATCAATGAATTCCTGGTTTTGGAGTGCGGTTTTCCACAGTCGGTAAGTGATTTGATTTGTGCGGGAGTTAAATACCATCTTTCTTTAAGTTTTGATGGAATCCTAAGATTGCTTATGGGGGATAACAGGCATTGGTTGGTTTTTTTTTTTTTTTTTTCACGCTTAAAATAATCTCTTTTTTTTTCTGAAACTATTTACAGAGATATTGATTTGACAGAGAAGTTGGATTATTCTTCAGCTGTGGCGTTACTTGGTTATTCCCTCCTTTTGGCTATCCTCCGAACTTTCAACGTGAGGGATGAGGTTGCCAGAGTTATGGTTGCTGCACCATTGATTGCATTTGTGACGACTCATATATTGTATCTCAACTTCTACAAGCTCGACTATGGTGAGCCTTCATTTGTCCTTTTTTGAGTTTCCATTTGCTACATATGCGAGGACCTATGATGCCCAGATACGGCAAGGATACGCTAGGGACACGCCACGGACATGACAGAGAAGGATTTTACACACATAAAGTGAAGTATTGGATACGATACCACACAATATGTCACCCATTTTGAAGTATCTGTGCATCATAGGCGAGGACTGCAGTTTAGTGACCAACGTATACTGCCTGCCAAGTTTTTGGTGTTTTGCTGTGATGAACAGCAGAGACCTGTGCAGTCATGTGTTTGTGTATTTCCATCTGCTAGATATGCTGGGAGCCTAGGACAGCAGTTTACTTACTGGTTTATGCATGCCGAGTTTTAGATATTTGGCAGGGACTTGTGCCTGCCAAGTATTCGGTGCTTTTCTGTCATGAGCAGTAGGTTCTGGTGCAGCTATGTGTGTTTGTTTACATTTGCCAGATAGGCTAGAATTGCAGTTTGCTGACTGGTCTATACTGCCTAGCTTTTGGAGTTTTGCTGTCATTAACAGCAGGGATGTGCGTGTGTGCATGCGGATTACTGGAAAACCTATCAAGCAATTGATAAAAAGGACAGGAGTCATGATGAACAAAGCTGACAAAAACCTGCTGAAACAAATTGACCTCAACATAGTTGAATTGACTTGTTTTAGGTGGTTTGATGAAATCAGGATTCCATTTGCTAATACGCACAGTGCCATGATCTACTGTTTAAACTTTAAAGTGAACCTCTAGTCTTCCTTGTGAAATCCATTCCTATTTTAGGGATTTGTCTTCTTTACAACTTCATCTTACGTTATCAAATACTTTTTGAAGCTATGTTGATCTGTCTATACTGAGTCTGTAATTTCATGAAAAATGACGAAATATGAAGAATGTAGTGGTGTAGATCTTGAAGATCATTTCCACCTTCCAGAAGTTGATTGTTTTGTATGTAATTTGAAAATTTTCCTGGAACTCTTTTGTTTGTTTAGTCATGAAGTAGCAATGGTTCATTCAGAAGCTTGCTATAATCTTTCAGGATCAGTCACCAATTCCTTTTGTTTTTAACCAGTTATACGGGGGACATTGTCAAAATGTAGTTTTCCCAATTGACATTCTTTGAATTTATAAAAATCCGTGCCATGTAGTTAAATATTTTTGTTTTATAAGCCAACGACATGACTCAAGTGTTGGGCCCTGAATATGGGGTGAGGGTGATTGTCCTGGTTTTGGTCTTGCCCTAATCGATTATGTAATAATCCTTGTTTGAGCCAACGACATGACTCAAGTGTTGGGCCCTGAATATGGGGTGAGGGTGATTGTCCTGGTTTTGGTCTTGCCCTAATTGATTATGTAATAATCCTTGTTTGATTAAAAAAATAGTGTTACTGTAATTTTAATGCGGACTTTTTGACTGACAGGGTTAAACATGAAAGTGTGCCTAATCATGGGCATCACTCAGATTCTATTGTGGGCATTATGGGCGGGTCTAACCCATCATCCAAAGCGCTTTAAGCTGTGGGCAGTTGTCATTGGAGGTGGCCTTGCGATGCTTTTGGAGATATATGACTTTCCTCCTTACAAGGGATACATTGATGCTCATGCTCTCTGGCATGCTGCTACAGTCATTCCTACCTATCTCTGGTGGAGCTTCATCAAAGATGATGCAGAGTTGAGGACCTCAAACCTGATCAAGAAGGCCATGTAATTATTTTCATCATCTGAAGCACTCTCAAACAGTAGATTGTATCAAAGTCCATTGACATGTTCATAGATCTGCCATTTGAACTATCTTGTTTGATCTTGCAACCAGATCTGTCAAATGGTTTCATGACCCTTAATTTTTGAAGTGTACTTGCATGCCTTCCCTTGATTGTGGCATCCTAGAGTGCCTAGGTTGTTACTGTAGTTAAATGTGGTGAAAAGGATATTCTATATGTAATATTTTATCTCTAATATCATCAATGAGAAACAAATGACATCTTGCTGTGTGGGGATGATGGATTTGAGGGGAGACAGCAATGGTCCTCAGAGGAGTCAAGAGATGATTGTCTTCAAATCCTCTAATCTGAGAAATTATTCGAAGATCATCTAGAACCTGACCCATTGATTAATCTACTTGACAATGTCAGACTTGAGCCCTGAGTTACCAAATTGAGTTCAGGTGTTGTCCGTAAGTCGGATGCCAAGAGTTGTATCCAGCCTAAACCTAAATCTTCATCTGGTGGGTTGAGTCAGTGGCTCAGATTATGATTATTGCCACTCTGATCTACAGTTGTTGTATAATTTCAACTCTTTAATAATTACTTGCATATGGCCCCTAGACCCATCAGTACAATTCAATTGTGGACTCAGAAAACTGTTCTTCATCCGAGACTATGGGTCTGATATTGCCATTGCCTTATCAGTCGTATCAGCAGCATTAACCAATTTGAGGCCAAAATTGGTGGCAAAATAAAATCTACCTAAAGTTCATATCCCCTCTTCTACGAACCACTAGTTAGGGCTGCGAGTGAGTATACCTGGGCTGAAGGCCCAGATCCTTGTCCCAGACTCCGCCCGGTGAGTCGTATTTGATTGGGCCTGTCCAGGCCTGAGTTTACACTCATTTAGAATCTCACTGTGTGAACTTGGGTTGCAAAAACCCACACCAACTATGAAACGTTGGTAATCAATGCACTGCCCCAAAATGCTATGTACTGGGAGTCTTCAACTAAATCATGTGTTCTTCAAAACCTGATTTTGAATGTTTCTGTGATATTTGGGGATAAGCCAATACTAACAAGGGTTGAATCTTCTGCCACCAATAAATTATCATCCACCCACTTTACTGTATGATGATGTGGCACATGTCTTATAAGAGTATCTTAATTATCTATCATCAAGGTGTAATGTAGCCACTGAAGAAGTTTTGTGGTTCGGTTATCCTAATTATCCAGTCGTAGGGAATTCCTCCCATTTGATAGTAACCCTTTTGATGTTATTGTGCCATTTCCACATGGTTTCTTCAAAGGTTGGGATCGAATCCCCATAATTAATTCGTTTTTTTTCCAATTCAGGGCTGGACTTGATGAATGAAGGATGAGTTGAAAGGTTCATGCTCTTTAAGTGTAGGATGAAAAAACAGACCCTTTGAAAACCGGATTCAGGAGAAATTTGTCTTGATCCTAGCCTTCATCAAATTTCACTTTAACAGGAGTTGGGCTAAAGATCACATTGAACATATCTAAAACATGTACATGAAAATCGTATACAAAAAAATTAACGCGCTTCGTATTCGATCAATTTGATAATGGGCTCACCATCTGATCAAGTGATTTCTAGTTGAAGCTCAAATGAGAGAAAGTGAGATTGATTGACTTATTTTAACCGGTTTAAAATTTTATTACGTGGGCTGTACTAACTTCCCAAATTTTCAGTCATAACCCAGGCATTACTCAACTTGTGATTCTTGTGAAAACAAAAAGGGCAACTGTCACAAACCGTTACATCATCCAAAACAGTGACAAAAAGGAAAAACAGAAAAAGAAAAAGAGGAGTATATGCTGATCAACTTTATGCCATATGATGACATGAAACCATATCATTTCATGGATAACGTTTTGCCTATAACCTTGTAACTCCTTTTTTTTTCTTCTTTTTCCTTTTGTCTAACACACGACAGAGTAGATGCTAATCAGTTAAAACTATCCACGTTTTCGCTGCGTCCCTTGAAGGCTTTCAACTACTGTTTAGTGTTCTACCAAAAAGAAAAATTAAAATTAAAAAAACTACTGTTTACTGGTATGATGAATTGAAAAAGGTGTTCCAATTTTGGAAGTGTACTAGTAACAATGATGGAAGGATGAATCACGTGCCCCACCACCTCCCGGCTCCCACTCCATGCAGCTGCCCCACATGGTAAAGACTCACGGGTTCAAAAGTCCAAACCATTACTCCTAACACCAGAAATGGAAAAGCTGACGCTGGGAGGCATGACCCATCAACAATTCCTTGCCTTCTTCAGGTAGCAACAATTCCTTACCTTCTTCAGGTAGCTTGCCTTTTGTGTGTTTTTTTTTTTTTTTTTTGGGGGGGGGGGGGGGGGGGGGGGCGTTTTCACATGTGGACCACCATGTGGTGATCATGTTAGGTTTTTGAGTGTTGGCTAATTCATTGGTTGAACAAAACTTTGGGTCTTTTAAGTTGTAAATCTTTTTTAGAAAATGACTCTGAAGATAGAAGATTGGAATGACTCAAAAGAAGAAAGTCTGAAAGAATTAGAAGAAGAAAGCCGGAGAAAACGTACTAAAATTCCGGATCAAGTCCAGAATGGTTCGCTCGAGCGAAGGCAAGACAGAGACTCATCTGCTCGAGCGGACATATGTGAAGAGTCCTACGAAAATTAGAAACTTTGTTCTAATTGTGCCGAAACTGCTTGTTTTAGTCCTAATCATCTTAGGAAACCATTAAGCATGTCCCAATGGCTATTTAAAGGACTCAAGGGGTATTCCAAAGACACATCCTTACCTCTCAAAGTTATGAGTTACAGATTATCATTGAAAGAATTCTTCTTTAAAGATTAATCATCTTAGGAAACCATTAAGCATGTCCCAATGGCTATTTAAAGGACTCAAGGGGTATTCCAAAGACACATCCTTACCTCTCAAAGTTATGAGTTACAGATTATCATTGAAAGAATTCTTCTTTAAAGATTTATTAAGGAGTTGTGCTGACAAGTACTCTAGAGAGTCGGTTCTTTTTCATCGTTTATAGGAGATTATCTTCTTGCGAGAAGACTTAAGGAGTCAAGCGCTGTATTAAATCTGTTACAATCAACGGTGTGAAGTCGGGGGGGGGGGGGGGGGGGGGTGTTTCACATGTGGACCACCATGTGGTGATCATGTTAGGTTTTTGAGTGTTGGCTAATTCATTGGTTGGACAAAACTTTGGGTCTTTTAAGTTGTAAATCTTTTTTAGAAAATGACTTTGAAGATAGAAGATTGGAATGACTCAAAAGAAGAAAGTCTGAAAGAATTAGAAGAAGAAAGCCGGAGAAAACGTACTGAAATTCCGGATCAAGTCCAGAATGGTTCGCTCGAGCGAAGGCAAGACTGAGACTGATCCGCTCGAGCGGACATATGTGAAGAGTCCTACGAAAATTAGAAACTTTGTTCTAATTGTGCTGAAACTGCTTGTTTTAGTCCTAATCATCTTAGGAAACCATTAAGCATGTCCCAATGGCTATTTAAAGGACTTAAGGGGTATTCCAAAGACACATCCTTACCTCTCAAAGTTATGAGTTACAGATTATCATTGAAAGAATTCTTCTTTAAAGATTTATTAAGGAGTTGTGCTGACAAGTACTCTAGAGAGTCGGTTCTTCTTCATCATTTATAGGAGATTATCTTCTTGGGAGAAGACTTAAGGAGTCAAGTGCTGTATTAAATCTGTTGCAATAAACGCTGTGAAGTCATTAAACCATGAAGCGACACAAGGTAACTTCAGTCCTTAAGTAGGGGATATTTGGGGAAGAGATTTGAGTTTCTTATAATTGCGAGATTTATAGTGTTTGATTTGATTAAGTTCGGATCGGTTGTTTATCACCCAATTAGGGTTTTTCACCTTAAATTTGGTGTCCTTGTGGTGTGTACTTGTTGATTTTATTTCTGCTACATTTTGTTTATTTCTGCACACTTTTGGGTTGATTGTTTGAGTAGACCAATCTAGAGATCGCGGACCCTAAATCTTTCAATTAGTATTAGAGAGGGTTGCACTATCTTGTTGTATTTGATCCTACAAGAATTATAACATGGTGTTCAATAGAGAAGGGACATCAACTTCCAAGCCTCCTTTATTTGATGGTTCTAATTATGCATATTGGAAGCAAATGATGATTTGGTTCCTTAAGTCCATTGATGATGGTGTTTGGGATATTATTAAAGAGGGCTACTCCAGACCTACAATTGTGGTTAATAGACAAACTGTTCCTAAACCTAAAGCCCAATGGACTAAGGATGATAAGCATACATCTAATTGTAATAACAAGGTTGTGAATAGCATATACAATGGAGTGTCTGTTGATGAGTTCCGTAGGACTTCCATTTGCGAAACTGCAAAAGAAGCATGGTAAGTGTTATAGACAGTGTATGAGGGTACATACACGGTGAATAAGCTAAATTGCAAAGGCTGAATAAAGAATTTGAAACCATCGTAATAGAAGAAAATGAGACCTTTGATCAGTTTAATGCAAAGCTGGATGAGATTGTCAATTCTATTTTCATTCTGGGGAAAGAAATACCAGAATACAAGATTGTCAAGAAAATTCTCAGGTCTCTACTTTCAAGGTTTGATTCTAAAGTTGATGCTATTGAAGAAATTAAGAATCTTGATACCCTCAAGGTAAATGAACAGGCTGGAAATCTTCAGACGTTTGAAGCAAACCGCTTGAATAAAGGAAAATCAAAAGAGAAAGATATTGTTTTGAAAGCCATCTCAGAACCAAGAAAGAAGCATGCAAAGAAAATTGAGTCTGATTTTGAATCTGAGGCTGAAGATGATAAGGCTGAGTTTATAAAATGTTTCAAGAAATATATGAAGACAAAACGAGCCAATAGAATGAATTCCAAATCTGAGAAGAAAGATCCTGTAAAAGGGACAAAGTGTTTCGAGTGCCAAGGCTATGGTCACTATACCAATGAATGTGCCAACAAGAAAAATGGTACAATGCAAAAGGCTCTCAACATAACTTGGGATGAAGAATCTTCTGAAGAAGAAAATGAAGAAGCAAAAGACCTTGAGGATGATCCTTCAGATAATGTGAATGATAAGTTTGTGGTGTTCATGGCTGAGTCTGTGCTTGACAATGATACTGATGAAGATAATATGATGAAATGTCAGATCAAGAGAAAGATTGGGAAGAACTGTACCATACTACATATGCTGATTGTGTTAAGATGACCAAGTATGGTAATAAGATCATTATCAAGTACAAGGCTGCTCAAGAATAAAATTCTGTACTGAAAATCGAATTAGAGCAAGCGCTTAAACAGGTTCATCTCGTTCATCTCTTGAAAACCCAGAAAAATTGTTTGGCTGGAAATTTGACTACTGATGATCAAAAACTTGAGAAGGCTGAAAAAGAAGTAGTGAATCTGAAAAAGAGATAGTGATGATGAAAGCTGAGAACAAAAACATACAAGGAAGACTGAAGATCATTCTGTCTGAGCTTGAAGTCAAGCAAGCTTCTCTAAATAAGATGAACACTGGTTCAAAGATTCTTACAAACATCTTGTGCAGTCAGAAGTCTCATTTTGAAATAAGCGGTCTCGGTTTTGATCCTGGTGCATCCACTTCGGTTTCTAACAGTAAAATAATTTTTGTTTCAGGTGTTGCACATACTACTCCATCTGCTTCATATGTTAATAATGTGGTGAGTAGTACCAAGAAAAAGAATGTGTCACGTGCTACACACATATCCACCTGTCATCATTGTGGATTAAAAGGACACATTCGTCTCCATTACAAAAAGCTGCAAAGTCTATCTAAGATCAAGCAATGGCGGAAGAATTTTTCTCCACCCAAGAAGGCTCAAATTTGGGTTAGAAAATTTGATTTGCCTAAGGAGTTTACTTATACTCTGCTGAAAGATCAAACCACACAAGTGTGGGTGACTACATGTAACAAGCCCTGATCAAAGAGGTCAAGCTCTCACCTCCAGCACTGCTACGAAGATACATTCAAGGGGAGTTGCTTTCGAGGGGGAGTTATTGATCCTAATTAACAAAAAGTTGCATGTTCTTATCTTTAACTTTGTTAAATTATAGACAAAAAGGGGGAGAAAGGTAACAGATCAAGGGGGAAAACAAGGAGTTCAGACTGAGTCAGAGACAATGCAGATCTACATTTGCTGATTGTAAATTTTTATGTTGATTCCCATTTCTTTTAAAAAAAAATTTCAATGTATTTTGGGTTTCATTGTGGGTAGATCAAATTGTATTGTCGTAAGGAGTTTTGTCCATGAATTGCCAAAATGGGAGATTTTTAGGTTTTTGAGTGTTGACTAAATTCATGGGTTGGACAAAACTCTGAGTCTTTTGAGTTGTAATTCCTTTTTAGAAAAGGACTCTGAAGATAGAAGATTAGAATGACCCAGAAGAAGAAAGTCTAAAAGAATTAGAAGAAGAAAGCTGGAGAAAACGTGCTGAAATTCCAAATCAAGTCCAGAATGGTTCGCTCGAGCGAAGCTTGGACCGCTCAAGCGAAGGCAAGGTAGAGACTGATCCGTTCGAGCGGACATGTGCTTGGACCGCTTGAGCGAAGGCAAGGTAGAGACTGATCCGCTCGAACGGACATGTGTCTGGAGTCCTATGAAAATTAGAAACTTTGTTCTAATTATGCCCAAACTACTTGTTTTAGTCCTAATCATCTTAGGCAACCATTAAGCACGTCCCAATGGCTATTTAAATGACTCAAGGGGTATTCCAAAGAAACCTCCTCACCTCTCAAAGTTCTGAGCTAGAGATTATCATGGAGAGAATTCTTCTCTATAGATTTATTAATGAGTTGTACTGACAAGTACTCTAGAGAGCCAGTTCTTATGCATCCTTTGTAGAAGATTATTTTCTTGCGAGAAGATTTAAGGAGTCAAGCGCTATATTGAATATGTTGCAATCAACGGTATGAAGTCGTTGAAGCGTGAAGCAACACAAGGTAACTCCAGTCCTTGGGTAGGGGATATCTAGGGAAGAGATCTGAGTTTCTTGTAATTGCGAGATTCATAGTGTTTGATTTGATTTAGTTCGGATCGGTGGTTTTTTCATCCGGTTAGGGCTCGTTTGGATGAACACTAGCATAGTAAAATTAAGTATACCTCATACTGTGACGTTAAATATTGTGACATGCGATAAAGTGTCGTCCGTATCTATTTAACCACGCCGCGTTTGGACGAACAGCGACCTTTGTTCCCAAGGTGTGAAGTTATCACCTTTTCAATCAGTTAAAAGTAGCTATTCACATCCCGCCCATTTACAAAGTTGGGCCCGCCATCTTCTGCAAGTATATGATGCTACGGAAGTCAACCAGACTGTTTCCAATTCCACAGACAAACCCTTTCCTTTCCCCACTTACAAAGGCCCACCCTCCCAATACAAAGCAGTGATCAATTTTGTGGCCCTATGTGGCAGAATCTATCAAAACACCACAATGTAAGGATCTTAACGTAGTTGTGATCATTGCCGGAGAAGACCACCCAACCTATCACATCAACCTTATAAACAGAGGCACCTATTCTTTCTAGGGGATGCAAAAGAGAACAAGGAGAAGTTGCCCCAGATTGCAGAAAGTGATAATCAAGAAACCCTATTGCGGATTAGTGAAATCTGGATTGGTTAGATTGGATTGATTCCTTTATTAGAGCTAACAGTTGTGGGTGCATTTGCACACTTTCAGCTTTTGGTTTCATCATTTTTGTTTTCTTCTTCTTCTACTTTTCTTCGGGGAAATGTATCAACACTGATATGGAATAAAAGAAAGCTTCTTTCACTTCTGCCTACTTTTCTTATCATTTACATGGTGGTGGTTTCATGACAATCACAAACAAATGATAATGTTGGTGGGTGGTTTAAGTCAATTGTTGATTGAGTTAGAAATAGTGACAGGAATCCAAGGAATGGATTTGGTTTCCATCTTCTAGTAGTGCTGGACGAGTTGAGGTTTTGATGGGTAAATAAACCATCTTGGGTGAAACGGACAAACAACCCTTCGTTGAATGGCGCTATATCCCAAGGAATGAGGAGGAGATGCCGCTATAGCATGAAGTCGTTACAGCGAGGTCTGTTATCACTGAAGCGATCAAGCGCTCCAATGAGCCCGGGTCTGGATGTAGCGAGACCTCCTTCTGTGTCCGCATTTTTATGTAATATCTCGCTTTGGCTAGTATGGCTCTCCTTGTAACGAGACTTGGTTCTGCAACGAAATCTGGGATTTCTTCACTATAGCGATTTGTAGCATGGACCCTGACTTCGTGGACCGAAAGTCTGCCCCAACCAAGCTGGGAACCCTTCTTTAGAACACATTTTAGCACACCTCAGGATGACTTCTTCTGCTGAGATTTTGATTTTGCAAAGACCTTATTATAAACCTAAAATATGATAATTTTAATTTAGATAAAAAAACGTTTGCCTACTTTCCAAGCCGCATACGTTGGAGACACAGCATCAGGAATTAAGGTCGTAGCACAGTAGAATTTGTCAAACCTTTGAACACCACGATATTTTAGGATGGATCGAGTTCATTAGATAATAGGGTATACAATGTTAAAACAAACAAGATTCTAAAGTAGAGAAATATGGAGCAAGAGAATTTTAATACATGCAACACATAGACATGGATAACAAATATTAAAGCATAAAATAAAATTCACAAAGAAGGTGCTTCATTTTCGACGAAGATGTTTGAACATTTCGTTCATCTGATTACGAATTTCAGCAAAACCTGTTGCCACCTGCTCCTGGAGTTGTTCTATCTGGATCGACACCTGCTCCTGGAGTTGTTCAATCTGGATTGACTGATCATACGCAGCATTTTCAATCGCATCGAGCTGTTTTTCAATCGAATATGCATCTTCATCATCATCTGGGACTGGGGCTTGCCCTTCTCGAGGATGTCGACGCACATGTGTATCCGACATTGCAATGGTCCTCTTGTCTATTTTCTGTCTTCGATAGACGAGCAATTCATGGGTGTAAGCTGTGCAACCCTCCTCGATCATCATTTTGCAGATCATTACACCAAATGGAAGAGACAGTTTCCGTGGCTCATGGTAGATTCGCAGCATCGAATCAAGTATAGTCAGTGGAAGGTCCACTGAGGTGCCCATGCTCAAGGAGTAGAGAAGGAAAGCCTGAGAATAGAGAAAATCAGATTGATGGCTTCTAGGCTCAATGTTTGAGCAGACAAACATGTTGAGCAGTCGGTAATCAGTTGTTATCTAGGATATGGACAGAACGGGTCCAATCCATACTTTGGGTTCATCACATAGAACGGTAGCGACCTGATCCACATACTGATTAATGTGATCTGCTTCAAGGAATGGATACGATCTTGGAGCAGGTCTCCGAAGATTCAGTAAAGCTGCAATCTTATTTGCATCCAATTGCAGTGTCTTTCCCCGGACGTAGGTCTTGAAACTACTACTTGAGACATCAAATATATTGCAGTAAAACTCCCGTACCCAGTCCTCAAAGCATTCGTCAATCAAGTTCAATAGACCGTTGCAATAATTAAGACGAAGCCAGTGCAAAAATGGAGTAGCTGTTAGATCGGACTGCACCACTATTCTCTCAAATATAACTGTACGATTTTTGAATGTTGCTTCAAACCGTTGAGCAGAAGCATCATTTTTGAACCTTTCAGTATTGAATCCAGAGGAAGACCCAGCCGGTCGCTTCCCTTTGTAAGTCTTAGGAGGCATTCTGTACCATCAAAAGTCAAATTATATATAAAATAATGAAACAAAGGTGTAAGATAGCTCCTGGACAATTCATAAAACACTTATTGTGCACTGGGTATACATCCACAACGTGCATGACATAATTTTATAGAAATGCCTTCATATGGTGAAATTATATAATCCCAACTATTGAAACAAAGAAAAGTAAGTGAACAAGTAAACACTTAAAAGAAAAAAAATTAATCCATCCAAATGGTTATCAAAGAAGTAATATAGCATATATGTAAAAATGCCACATGAACTACATGACATTTCAAATTTTAGTGTTACAAAGGTGTAAGTTTTCTCCTGGGCATTTGTACAAACACTTACTATGCACTGGGTATACATCCACAACGTTCAAGAGTGCTGATATAAGAAGTTCCTACATCCATCCCTGTCTGTGAATTCATATCATCTCAACCATTGAAATAAAGAAAAGTTAAAGAGAACTAGTAAACACTTAAAAAAGAAAAATGATCCATCCAAATGGTTACCAAATAAGTAATATAGCATATATGTAAAAATGCCACATGAACTACATGACAGTTCAAATTTTTAGTGAAACAAAAGGTAATCAAATACGTTGGATGCTAGCCGCCCCCACCACAAGCCAAAAAAAAAGTTTAAAAAATTAAAAAAAAAAAAGGAACACACACACAAAGGAAAAAACAGGGGATGATTTTAGCCATATAGCTGGAAACTACTCCTTTTATACACACATGGGTTTTTTATAAATAGAAATTGAATACATACGCGGAAGACGTGTATGAATTGCCCTTTCACTGTGTTGAGTGTGTTCCGAGCACAAGCCTGTAAGTTTGAGAGCCCCAGCAATCGTCCCTTTCTGTACTTTTCTAGCAGCTTGAGTCATGGTCCCTTCTTTTATAAAAGAAATTTTAGTGTGTTCCGAAAACACCCATTAGAAAAACCAAATTTCTTATTTGAATCCCTGTCATGAGTGGCGCTATAGCGCTGGACACGTTGGATGTTGCCCGATGTAGCGATCACTCGATACGGCGAGGCCTGGACTCGGTATAACGATCACTCGATACAGCGAGGCCTGGACTCGGTATAACGATCCAATGCACTAGCCAGGCCTGGACTCGGTATAGCGATCCAACGCACTAGCGAGGCCTTGGTCTGGTTTCTTTTCGCGGTAGCGAGACATGGTTCTGTTTTCCATCGTTTTTCCATGTTTCCATGTGAAAAGTGTAGTGCCAATTCCTTTTCAGTTGATGTTTTGGATGACATTGTGATTTTTCAAAGCAAATGTACAATTATAAGTGGTATCTGCGATCCTGCCAAATGGCTTTAGCACAATTATAAGTGGTATCTGCGATCCTGCCAAATGGCTTTAATTCAACATATTATAACCATATGTTACATATATCCCAGAACATGGATTCCAAAATGACCTCCCCTGGGAGGATTTCATTCCAATATACATGTACTATCCCCATATATTAACATGAGTTGGTCTCTAACAATTAGATGCCAATTCGTTTTCAGTTGGAGCATCTCGGATGACATTGTGATTTTTCAAAGGAATGCACAATTATAAGTGGTATCTGCGATCCTGCCAAATAGCTTTAATTCAACATATAATAACTATATATTACATATATCCCAGAACATGGATTCCAAAATGACCTCCCCTGGAGGATTTCGTTCCAATATACATGTACTATCCCCATATATTAACATGAGTTGATACTGCTAGTCGCAACTACTGTTTCTTACATAGCTAATCCAACAAACTGAAGGACAGCAATGACCAACAGAACATAGAAAATCAGCTTAATGTACATATGCTGTGCATCCACCATTTTTTTCTTCTCTTTTTTTCCTTCCAATGCCAATTGAGCAAGTCGAGTTTGTGTCTGAATCTCTGTCAGCAAATCATCAACATTGGATGATAGCCTCTGCATATCAACACGTGTGTCAACTCGTTCGCATGCCGCTACATCTGCATCTGAGATGTGCTCTACCAAACCTCTATCTTTCCATCGAAAAGCACCACATCCGTATCCTTCCTACAGATGAATTTTACAAAAGGACTTTAATAGGATATTATACTTGGAAAATTTTTATCCAATTCCATTGGTTTAAAAAAAAAAGCAGCAAATATCACACTTACACTCCATTTTGGACACCCCCAGAACTTCCGATTTGGATTTAACTTGGTGTGTGATGTGAAGAGTCTCATTTCACCATTTCCACAACGACACCTGGGTACTGCTCCAGCACTTGAGGATCCGGAATGTGACATGCTGCAATTACGCATAATGGATATTATAGATACGTATGACATAATCATCAAATGTTAGATGAGTCATCATAACTGGATGAAAGGGAATAGAAGTTTTAGAAAGGATCTCTTTCAGTCTACAGGGGTGGCATAAATACATAAACAACAAAGTATTTGTAGGAGAAGGGGGTGGTAGGTGTGGAGAATGCTTGCAAAGGAGAACAAGGGTGAGAAAGGAAAGGGGCAGGGCACTTGCCTGTTTTGCCACCACTATGCAGCCAATCTGGAATACAGGAACAAGCAGCAGTCAAGGCGCCTTACCCTTCCTATTTATTGCCCCAATCTTTGTACGAATGATGGGAGGAAAAACAACAAATTCAAGTGACACGCCAGTCAGCAACCTGTAAGCCGTTTGGCTAAAGATTTATTATAAAGGGAAGAAATTGGTGTCAGCTATGCTCATTGCTTGTATATAAATAATGTAAATCACCCAACCTGTTGTTTGAAGATAGAACCACAGCAGTTTCTATTCAACATTTAGACTCCAACACATCATCCCATTACCTACAACACATCGAATCAAAAGGAGAATTCACATAGCGTTGACTGCAACTGCACACACACCATCGAAATTGATAATGTGTATGAAGAATGCAACCTTTTTAATTGATAATGTGTATGAAGATTGCAAGTGCGTCGCCTTACGCACAATTAACATTAAAACAATGCAGCATAGAATGCATGTAACAAAACAGGTTCATACAGCCATCTACCATACAAACCGTCTATAGAGTTATATAAAACCTGTTGCAACTGTCCTCAATGCCACATGTGAGATGATGCAGGAGTTAAAGCTAAGTCCCTATTAATACAAAACAGTGCCAAAGTAAACAATCTAGTTAAACATTTCCAACAAGATTGTCAACACAAAATCCAGGCCATTTGGAACGAATTGTTTGGTTTCCATTCTGAGGATTTATCAGAGACCAGTCTCCCTATGCATGCGATCTAGGCGGCGGAAAATCCAGGCCGACTTGTCCTTTGAATGGAGAAATGCTGTGGAACTATCTGCACTATTGTTCAACCATTCATGCGCTATGTCCAGATCAGCAGGGGAAAGCTCTTGGATTTTATCCAATTCAGCTGCAACTATCTCTGACAAGCGCTCAGACGACTCCAACATCTTGCGAGCGACCTCCTCAATCGCATTACTGATAACCCCGGATGCTTCCTTAAAACTGGTGATGAATTCTGTCATACCAATTCCCTTCCTATTGCGTTTTCGGGAGCCTGTAGAACCCTCCCCACCACCCGTGCTCATGCGCATTTCCTCCACGAGGTGATCCGAGAAGATTTCAGCATTTCTGGACAATGCATGGGTGTTGGTTCTTGACTGGGAGTCACTCATTGGCATGGCATTGACGGATGACCTGGCAAAGTGACCGGTTGCAACATCAAGGCCAAAGACATTAGAAAGTTTGTCGTAGTCAATAGTCTTTGAACGCCACGAATGTGCGTCTGGATGTCCCTGCAATGTTTAAACGATGATGCTATTGATAATAATTTATAACAGTATTAAACATAAGCATCATAATGGTAATCCTACCAAAATCCAGTCTTTCCATACTTCATCACTCGCCACGACGCGCTTCGTCGCATTATCGAAGCCAAAGCCGGATGCATTTAACAACTCTGTACACACGGCATATTACTTTTTAAGATTCTTACAACGGTTTCGGATGGTGGTCTCTGTCCCCTTTCCGTCCCATTGCTACCTGCTCTAGCATGAGCTCCAAGAGTAGTTCATCCATCTTCGCATTAAATACGCAGTTCTTTCTCTGTGGCTTTGATGAGGCTATTTACATCAAAGTAAATAGTGAACATTTAACTTAAATGGGCAAAACAGATCAAACACAACAGTGAATAGTGAACAACTATCTTAAATAAAGTCAATTGTTGATATTAGTGAGTTGAGTGAACAACGAATGGAATGTACCACAAGAAGGTATTGTGGATAAATAGAAAACAAATAGAAAAGCATTTCATGTCAAATGTCATTCATATCCAGTGCATGGTCCTTCGCTAAATATCATAAGTTTGTATCGACACAGTGCCGCAACATCTAGTAATTGACAAAAAAACGATAAATATAAACATGTAAAACCAGCAATGTCCATAATTTTCAGTCTTAATATATTCTTTCCATCCTACTAAACTGATAATCTTGCCACAGCTTGTGCGCAAAATTATCCCGGAATGCATGCCACTCATCCCTCTCTCGCTGGGTATACGGCCTGAATACGTTCACAAGATCAATCTCATTTGCTGGCTCATAGTTAAGGTCAGTATCACCATTTTCAGATGCCTCCATCTCATCCCCATCTGGTAACCCTCCTTGTTTCTGATGAAGGATGAAATTATGCAATGTGCAGCAAACGTGCACAATTGACACCTGATGTTTGAATTCATACTGTGGGGCTACTCGCAAAATACCAAAGCGGCCTTTCAGCAAGCCAAATGCCCTTTCGATGACATTCCTAGCCTGTGAATGTCATTTGTTGAACAGTTCTTTCGCATTCTCCGGTGTCCTCCCGCGGTGATCCTTCAAATGATACCGGACGCCACGAAATGGCGCTAGGAACCCCAGTGCATTTGCAAAGCCAGCATCCATGAGATAGTAGCGGCCTATTCCAAACGAGAGGATAATGAGTGGTTACATTCTAATAATAGGTACTGTGGATCCACTCATTCCTATGGAAACATATAAAGACGTAAAGACTTGCCTGGGGGCAGAACTAGTGGATCAGCTCGTGAAAGTGCGTTGTGGAGGACTCGTGCGTCAGTTGCTGATCCCTCCCAACCTGGCAGCACATACTGAAACTTCAAGTCGAAACCGCATGCTGCCAGGACGTTCTGTGACAACGTTCCCTTCCGATTTCGGTACGAAGGCTGTGATTCTAGTGGAAGGAATGCAGGAATGTGTATACCGTCAATAGCGTCGACGCAATCCTGTTTGCCAATTCGTATAAAGTTAGACTCATTCCTTTGAATATGGCAAATAGCAGTCAAATTAGATTAAAAATATTGTACCTCAAAATCGATAGGACCTCTTGGCGTATGCTCCCCTGATTGTCAAATGAAATTTGGGGATAGCGTTAGGATAGGGTTTAGGACTCCATGGAAGTGTCTGCTGATTGTTTCACCCGACCTCATAAACCTCGAGGCGATCGTTCTGTTCTTCACTGCATGAGCGAGGATGTGCAAACACGTAGCAACCTCTTCCTCAATGGTTACCTGACGAGTATCTTTGAGTAGCCCCCTAACTCTTAGAAGTTCACAGAGGTAATCGAAGCTGTTTTTGTTCAATCTTAGCTGGCTAATGCAATCCTCATCCCTACACATTGTTAGTGTTGACAGATAGTGTGCTCTCCCAACAGATTTTTGTTTTTGGCTTTCTGATTTTTTCTGCGAGTTGAAGATTACCGCAGCCGCAGCCCAAACCTGCATTTGCCAGGCTGCAAGGGTAGCCCACAGAACTACCAACACAGCTTTCTTTTTCTTATTTCTTGTTTCCCTCCTCCTCTTATTTGAACTGGTAGCAAATGTTTGTACACCCTCCATGTTTAAGTACCCTTTGAAATGAAGTTTGATGGTACTAACTAGTGCTCAAAATTTTTCGAAGATCTTGTGACATAGAAACCAATTAGTTGTATGAATAGTGGAAATAAGACGGTATTAGGTATCCAGTTGACTGTGTATAAATCACATGTTATGGAAGTCGCCCTATGGACGGAGCGACCTTTAAAATGATGTACCAACAAAACCTCTCCTACAATTGGAACATCTCTTTCACTAGTTGACATAGTGTTTCCACAGACAGTTATATCAAATATCCATCAAGTTTTTAGCCATATTTGCCGATCATTCCTTGTTTGAAAACACATGCCCTATTGAGAAGTGAAAGTGAAGGGACATGCATTTTGTAGCATTCTGTATGTAATAACCTATTATCATTTAATCAGACATGGCTTATTCACCCAAAAAACTGAGAATGAGTTTCACTGAGTGTTAGTTTAAAGCGGATACCTTGATGCTCGATTGACATGTTGTCCATAGCGTTGGAAGCCATCGTATCCGGCGAATGAGTCCCGAAAGTGCTGCATCGCTATCTGCGTTGTGGATGGTTCTTATAGAGGGTTTCCCTATGCTGAATAGTTCAAACAGTCATGGTTTTTTACGGTGGTGTTCTGCCTCACTCTGACTGAATGCCTCTGAAACTGATTTTCAGAGGAGTAAATAGCAAATCCACAGATCGTTGAATTTCTGCCCCAAATCTATTACCACATGCAAGAGTCAGATTCTCATCATGAGCGGGTGTTGGCGCCTTGAACAACCAAAGAGTCTGTATGTACTATGATGTTTGATCAAATCTGGAGCGGATTGAAGGAGTAAATATGCTATCAATGAACTTAAAATCTGCATTTAAGTTGTGATCACAACAAATCAGCAAGGCGTGACTGACTGGAGGCTGTGGGAGTTCAGTCACCTGGTGACGCACAAAAATTGGTTCATTTTAGGTCTGATTTCCTGCCATCGCGTCTGGTTGCACTCGTAGTGAAGGCAGCAAAATCCAGAAAATCATCTATAAAAAAGGAAGGACCCTGTCTCTTTTGATGACCTAAATATGTCACACATAGCATCTGCTTTGCCTGATAGTTAGCCTTCAGTTTTGATAGCCATTCCCACCCGGAGCTCAACCATTGCCTATCTGTGAAGAATAGTAGCCATTAAACCCCTTTGGTCTAAGGCTAGCCCCAAGGCACTATAGACGATGGGATAGTTGGGGAAGAGGCAATCTTTGGCTGAAAGATTTGCTCCAGGTTGACGTACAATTGGGTAGATGAGGCATCAAAAAGTAAAGAGAGCAGATCGCATCCAGTACTTATTTGATGGTAAAGTTGGTGCCCCAGAGTCATTATTCCCTCTTTTTCCAACCAAACTCAGTAAAGTCGATTTACTGACCGTTGCCACAGGATTCTACTTGACTTCACTATACAATTTTTTTTACCAAACTAGCCCTTAGGGTTTTCCACCTTAAATTTGATGTTTTTGTGATGTGTGCTTGTTGATTTTATTTCCGCTGCATATTGTTTATTTCTGCACACTTTTGGATTGATTATTTGAGTAGACCAATTTAAATATCACAGACCCTAAGTCTTTCGGATCATCATCAGGTGATTGATATAAAGCACCCAAGTATCAATCTATCATCACCCAATGATAAGTGGTTTAGTTGTTGAAACATTAGTGAAACCATTGAAATGACAAGCAATGTAAGCAGATCACCAAAAGGTGGTGCCCGCATGATACATTGATTAGGACCATGTTGACTTGTGATGTGAGAGATGGGGAAAGAAAGAAAGAAAGAAAGACAGACAATTGTCTTATAGTTGCTGATGGAGATTAATCCCATGATCCCACGCAAGATGAAAGAGGAGACTTACCACCTTGTTGAAAAGCTAGACAGGTGTTGAGTGACCCTACATTGTATGCAGCGCGCATCCATCTCTTTTGAAGGGTTTTCTTAATCCATTCCTTGGTTATCACGGACACAGGTAAAAGATGAGACTTGTGGGACTAGCAAAAGTAGAGTAGTAGTTTTCAATTAGATTTTTTTTTTTTATTATAGAACTTTGGGCTGATGTACTCCTGTCATGAGGTGCCTGAGCCATTAGTTCAAGAGTACAAAATTTTGGGAGACTACTAACGATTGAGACACGTTTCATGTGGTGGGTCTATTGTCTCCCATCAATCTTTAGCATCTCCTCATTTGCTCTGGTGTCTAGGTGACTTTTTTTTCAATGGTTTCTTCCACATTTAGCTTAAGATTATAATGATGTTGGTTTAATTGCTGATTTGCTAATTTATTTAAGCAAAGTCATATTCATGGAAATGACAATCAATGTTTGCTTCTACTGAAAATTGATTTTGTTTGTGAAAAGCTCTATTTTTGCACACATCACAAAATAATTTGTTTTTATTGGTGACTTGACTTGAAACCCCAATCTTAAAAGTTGCAAGTTACTGTGAGATGTGCTCTTGTCCTTCAAACAATAATTTTACAAACTTAATTCTCTATTTTTTCTTCTCTCTAACAAAATGTTAGTATGTCAGTCAGCTTTTGGGTGGTATTAAAACAACATTTGGACACGCAAGACACAACATTTGGACACGCAAGACACAACATCCAGAGGATTATGTGGATTAGCTATTCTTTGACAACTAATAATCTCAGCCATAAATTGGATAATTAGAAATGCCAAGTGAAAATGGGATTCTTGTAGTTGTAGATCCCACCAACTTACCGTATGTTTACTTACATGATAAATTTCAATTAAAGTTTTCCTCTAGAAGAGGCATGATAGTGTGGCTTCTGGCTTGGCAAGTTATGAGATATGCATGGCAAACGGTAGGGTCCACTGGACAGTGAATTTTTTTTTTTTTGGGGTGTGTGTGTGTTTAAGGGATTTTTGACATTACCATACTTTTTCCTACCATTGGATGGAAGACTCTGCAATTGACGTTTAAAATAAAAATTGGTTAAATTGTTAACCATCGCCGTTTAAGTTGGAAATTTAAAAGAAAAAATAATTTTTATTCACATTTCTAACTATCTGATTTAAGACTATAATTGTTACCTACTGATTTTAAAGTTTCGAAATTTAATGGTTAAAATGAAAACAAATGCCACTTCATATTGGACAAATTGAATGGCCAATCAAACTTTGCTTACATTTTTAATTAGTAACCCAATTTAAGGCCATGATTGTTGGCTGATAATACCCCTCCTTTCATATTTGTCTTTTTTTTTTTTTTTTTTTTTTTTTTTTTTTTGTGATAACGCAATAGGATGAATCCACATGTACATATCTACAAAGGCTTTGTTGGGTCTGTTTGAAACTATTATTTATTATTATTATGGAAGATCTGTTACAAGAAATGAAATCTAAACAAGTATCCTGACTTGTTAGATCCATTATAATGAAATGAAGAATCATTTTCCAATTGAATGGATACATGGGCTTGCTATTAAACATGATATCAACAACAATTGCTTCCCAGAGAGAGAGATGCTCCTCCTGCACACCAAATCTGGACTTCACATTCAGCAAATGCCCAGAATTCCTCTTCTTTTGTTTCTTTATTGGCAATAGCCAGAATGGAATTCCTATTCATCTTTCTGTTTCTTTAATTTGCAGCGAATAAAATCAAATCAAACAAAAGGCCGCTTCTCTTCTTCAATATTTGCCACTTCTCTTTTGGTGGTGGTGGTGGTCTTAAGGGTGGTGTTTGGTCTGTTGGGGAGTTTATTATCGGGCAATAGCTTCAAGACTATTCCCATGCCGATCAGTATAAGCCCAGTCCCATGCTGTTCAGTCAATGGCTTTGTGAATATTAGGTAAGATAACAATAGGGTCACTGCCTTCCTAGCTGTAGTCACCTGAGCCACAGAGAGAGAGATCAACAAGAAGGAATATGTAAGAAGAACAAAGTTCAAAATCACCCCAAGGTCTGCCTATAAGAACCAAACCACTGAAAATCACCAACATGGCACCAAATTCACTCCAACCAGACTAATGCTCATTATCAAATTTATCACTTTTAAAATGTGATTAAAATATAAAATTGAAGCTACTAATCACACTTCAAACATGATCAAATTTGATAGTGGGCCAAAATCTTGAACAGAGAGAACTTCTGCATATTTTGACTAATGGAGGTGGAGGATCTACAATCATGTACCATATTTTAACTAATTTCAAGAGAGAGAATATAAACAGAATGAATACTTTGGCTTTCTATCTTTTTTTTTTCCTATTTTATAACAAACTAGTTGGTGGGGGAGGAGTGAGAGAGAGAGAGAGAGAGAGAGAGAGAGAGAGAGAGAGTACCATGGCTGTAGTTGCAGCCCCAAAAAGAGCAATGAGAGACAATACTGAGACCTGTCCAATATAAGTTGCCATGGCTTCGAAAATCAGAACCCCGTATACGTATGGATGCTGCAAAATATACACATAAAATGAATAAAATTAGCTTTTACTATTAAAATAACGAAAAGTCTTCTTCAGGACAATATATTTCCTCGCTAATAGTGTCCAGTAACGATACTACTACGGCACCACTTGCTGGTCAAGGCATCAGGCCTCTAATCTCAATGACCTCCATGGATGCTTACAATATTGCAATGCACAGATACGTTTTGCTACACGTGCCCTTCAACTATAATACTGCCCAAACTCTTGCCCAGTTTTTCCGTGGAAAAAGTAAGGATAAATTTCACAGCTGCTTTTGACATGAGTATCCTGCAATCCTGCAAAAAACCGGTTCCCATGGGGGAGGTTGGACTGGAACGCCATCAAAAGTTCTCAATGGATCTATGTTCCTTAGCGGGGGAAGGGATGTTCACAGTTATTAGCCCCACCTGATGATGGATGGCTCTGCTCTCACATATACCCTGCTTTGGTACATGCACTGCAAAGCTCCACACCATGGACACCCTCACAAATTGATTAAAGTAAATGCACGCCTTTTTACAAGTTCATAAATAAATAAAAAAAATCACATTCCCAATTAAAAAGTCATTGCTTTGAATGTGTTGTCCGTTTGCATACCATAGACCGGCTTTCAAAGGTTTAGAATAATGTCATATCCAAACTACACTTCATGTTGACTTCTTTTATTAATTATATAGCTGGAAAACATATCCATGGTCCATGAAAGGAATAGTTCAAACTTCATCCATATGGTACAATGAAGTTTTTTTAACCATAGATTGCTCTATGGAGGATGTCTCTGTCATTGGAAAATTTTAAAATCTGAGAAATAAAATACAGAAGACTCATCATACAACTCAGATGTTAAAGTCACAATTGACAGAGTGAACCATGACATTTTAGTCAGGCCCATTGCCCCCATGAAACACAAGAGGATATTATGGATTGGCCATGTCATAAAACAATCTCCATCGTACATTTCTACCAGTCCAATTTTCAGATGATGATTGTAAGCTACTCACTGCCTTTGTAATGACCATCCGTGTCAAAACCTTGGATATGATGGCCAGCTAAGAATGTTAAATGGAGCCAATTTCTAGTACATATCTGATCCATAACCCAAACTTTACGCACCACATATCACTGGACATGATAAGTCAGGCTATGCTTCTTTACTTGTCAAGTTTAGTTGAATACTTCATAAATAATGTAATGTTAAATTATTAAATAAATACAAAATGGATATTTTAAAGGAAAATTTACATATAACTACTTGCCTTTCCTAGCACTTACAATCCTCAAACCTTTATTTTCAGTTTTCACATACCTAATAGCCTCTTAACAACATTGGGCAGCCACCTTAACCAGTGGTCAAATGCTGAAAATGGTTCTTTGACCACTTCTAATGGGTATTAATAGAAAACCAATTAAAAAGGGCAAAACAGGCGTTAAACTACATTTAGCCTCTACTGTTTAGCCTTGTTTAGTTTTACCTCAAATATAAACTATGGTGAAAATACCATGGTAACTAGGTTGTTTAGGGTAGTATTGTAATTCGGTATTTAGTATGAATATTTTAAGAAGAGTAAACATTGAATTTACTAAAAACTTGTTTAAGGTAGGGATATTTTTGTATTTTTAGAAAAATGGAAATTGAATTCAGTCAACATAATGAAACAAAAAGGAAGGTTAGACCACCAGTCAAAGTGATTGTCCGAATTTGTCTAGAAAGTATAGATGGTTGGGCTTCTGTAAATAATAGAAAAGCAGTGGTCTAAAAACTCTTAAGTATCTCAAATTGATGAACTAAAATGATACTTCAAAACAACATCAAAAGACTGCTCATAGATATGGGTCAGTGGCAAATTTTACCTGGAAGCAGGAATTCCAGGCTACGACCAGCTCTCCGGTTAAAATCATGGGCGGAATTAGGAATGGAAGCCCCACAACAGTTGAGCAGAAGAGCATTTCCATCTGCAAAAAAAATTTAAAAAATCATGATTTTCGTCATGGGCCTCCCAAAAAGACAATCTCCAAATAAGGTGAAGACAAAATAAAAAGAAACAAAAATGGTTAAAAATGTAAAATAAAGGTGTAGGGGAAATACAAAATAATAGAAGAAATGGGGAAGTGCTTTTTATACCTGGGTGGTTTCAGGATTGATGGTAAAGATGGCTTCTTGCAGATTGCCGATAAAAGAATCCATGATCAAGGCACCTGAAACCATCACAACTCCAATAACACTGAAATTCGGAGATGACTGGGCATCTGCCGTCGTGAAAAGGATCAAGCCCACAACTAAGAGTACGGCGGAAAAATATTCGTGGGCTGGATACTTCCGTCTGAGACCGGGAATGAAGGCCCCCATTATCATCACCGGCAATACCTAAATTCCCATTAAATAAAAAGAAATTACGAGAAAAGCATCACTAACTACAAGCATGTACTCTGCATTACTCAAAAGAAGCAAAGATCCAAAGATCATTTCATGTTTTGACTACAGAAAACGTAGTTTGATTTTCATCTCATTGGAAAAAAAAAAAAATCAAATGGTCAAACTGACTATTCTATTTTTTTAATATCAAAGCTAACATCTGCATTATCTCACATCTTCAACTACCATCCCCAAAGTTCAAACATGAGGAAATCTTCAAATTGACTAGTACAATTTTCTAATAACATTAACAATGTATGGGTCATCGAACACTTCCAACCACCATACCAGATCCAGAAGCTACACTATTAAAAACAGCAAGTGCCAACTATATGTAACAGTTAAGCATTCTAAAGCCAACACTTGCTAGTTAAGAAAAGCTAATAGAGATCTCAGATGTCGGCTAAACTGTTGGCAATCAAAGCAGGTTAATAAAAAAAACCACAATTATGAAACTTGAGAAGAAAAAGAAAAAAAAAAAAGTGCCACCTCATGTTAAAGTTAGTCCAGGGATCACATATACCTTGGTAGACTTAAACATGAGCTGGGCAGGATAATTAAGAAAAGCCAAAGACCCTTTGGTCAGACCATGAGAACCCATCAGGACCGCGGAGAGCTTCACATACATCTTCCATGGATTCACCATCTGCTTGGTAGTGAAACCTTGGAGACACATGAGGATCAAATACACAAAGCCCTGTATAAAAGTGAAGTACCAACCATAGCTGGAAAAACAATAGCACCCAAATTAATAAAAAGGAAAAGAGAAAACCCCCAAATCTAATCAAACTAAAACAAGGTCAAAAAAATCAAATTAGGGTTAGTTGAAGAACAAAACCTGAATTGCAGACGATTGTATACGTATTCCTGCAATAATGAATAAAGAAGAAGAAGCAATCATTCACCACTTGCTGGGGTACTCCATGTTTGAGAATTTTGTGGCTTTCTATTGAGATTTCAATCAAAATCTTGAAATGAAATGTTTACAAGGGAAAGACAGAAATCAACAATTCACAATTTGACCATGCAATGTTTGAAAAACGCGGTTTCTAGATAACAGAGATCCCATAACTCCTTCAAGAAGGCGGCTTGCACACGGACTTGAAAAAAGAGACATAGAATTCAAAACAGAAAACTCGGGTAAAGATTGAATAGTTCATAGATTGCAAAAACTGATTTTGGAGACATCTCCATGATCCTTGCTAGATCAATGATGATCTCAAATCATGAAAAAAGCAACAAAGCAAACATAAAAGCCTCCAATTCTATAACAATAAGACGTAAACGAGAAGTTCAAAAAGGCATCTAAACCCCAAAGAAAGCATCTTCAAAAGCGTCTTCTGCGGAGGAGATTCATGAACTGAAACATGCACTTGGAGAGAGACATAAAAAAGGGGTGATGCATGCAAATGTGAATGAAGGAAAAAAAACAAAACCAAACCTCGCAGATGCCATTAACGAGATATCCGAAGAAGAAACCAGAGGAGCAGATGAGGAACTGCTGCCACTTGGGCCTCTCTGTAAGAGAAATCCCGAACAGAGACCGTGATTGCTCTTCTTTCTTCATCTCTGTGTGTGTGTTTCAAATCCGAAACAGAGGAGGAGAAGAAGAAGAAGAATGAAGGGATATTTGTATTTGCTTTTAGTTGTTCGGGTGCTGACGCCTGTGAGAAAAAGTGAAGGAGAGAGAGAAAGGGGAAATCTCAGATGGGAGATTTGGAGAAAGTCACAGAGGCTTTGTTTGGATTTTATAGGGAGAGAGAGAGAGAGAGAGAGAGAGAGGGAGGAGGGAGAGAGAGACCCAACGTGGACTAGTTTGCAGTGCTATTTCTAATTTTGTTTGTTCTGTGATTGATGTTTGGAGCTGTGACCCTACACCCGCCGCAGGGGGTCTTTACATAGTAGTATTAGACAGCTCGTTCTGTCGGTACATATTTTAAAATGATGTTTCTAAATGCACCCACCCTACTTACTAAATGAACCCACCCTATATATTACGCCTATCTAATTTATTATGTTGTCTTGTCATGGATGTGATAAGAATGATGTGCAAAAAGCCAATGCCTTTGGCTGCTTCCTGCAATCGGCTATCTGCCAAATCAAATCCAACGCATCCTTCCATCCCTATACACTCATTTATCCATTGGATCAAACACCACCTCTCCCCAAAAGACATGGACACTAAACTGTCACACCTGAAACACAATACATCCTGTTCATTTATTTTCTAGTATTAATATTTCAGTTTTTTCTTTTAGAGAAAAATATATAGTTGAAACAAATCAAAACAATGTGAGACCATGCATGTATTAAACCATGAAGCTACTAGCTAGATGATCAACAATGCCTGGCAATTAAATCTTTTTTAAAAATGCTCTCTACTTGTTAAAATCTTAAAGCAATTTTTTTAAAAAAAAATGCTCTCTCCCACAAGACTTTTATTTTTTATTTTATTTTATTTTTTTAAGTAACCAAGCAAACTTACCATCAATAGAGTCCAAAGAAAGTAACCAGGCAAAATGCTATTTAATGGCCAATTCAAATCTTCCAAATTCGTAGGTATATGAAAATGGAATGGTACGAAATCATGAAGATGTTAAGCACATAATTCGGCAACGTTTAAACAAGAAACAGAAATTAATTTGCTCGCTATAGACAATAACTCTTGATTCCTAAAATGTCTATTTTCATATATTTTCAGAAAAATCTCAATCCTTTGAACAATCGAAGTGGAGGACTGAGATGCAGAACACCAGATGCTCAAACCAGATCCAGTCCCTTCATCACAGAAGTGGTGGGCCTCACCTTAAACATTGTCAGAAATCGTGGGGCCCACGTGGCCTCAGTCAAATTAATGCCAAAGAGTTTAATTTTCGAAATACCTTTAGGGCCTGTTTAGATGCACAAGAAAGCACAATATTTTTTTTTCAAAATATGAAAATAATAAACAACTTATTGATTTTTTTCGATACACTCCGAAATACCTTTATGGCGTGTTTGGATGTGTGGTGAAGTAAGGTGAGGTGAAGTAAAGCCTCCATTATCCAGACAAGAAAAGACAATGAGTCATATCAAAAGTACACAATTTCAAAAAATTTTCCATCATTTTCAAAAAAAGTAAAAAAAGCAACATCCTTTCTCCACTAAAAGACAAAAAAGCTCCACTTTTTTATACAAAAAGTTAAAAAGATTTCATACCAAACAACTAAAAACAAAACACCATCATAACATCTTATATTTTATTCTCTCTTGATTTGATGCTTCACCTCACCATACTTTAATTCACCATAGGGCCTGCTTGGATACACACAAGAAAGCACAATATTTTTTTAAAAAAAATTTATTCAAATATATTAACACATGTTACATTCATAATCTTCCAACACAATGGTTTCAGAAGGAAACCTAGAACGCATATACATGAACACATTAATTCGCTCCGCATACGGGGTAGCCCATGCAGCTGCACAATCATGCCTGAAGTGAACCCATTGAGGCTTAATGGGAGGCATCAGGTAACCATCTGTCAATGCAACCTGGACGTAGTGATTATTATTTACGTACCCGATAGCGATTGCAACATGTTGATACGACGGTGGTGGAGTAGATCGAAGTGGCAAAAACGTAAAGCTCTGTGCAGCACTTAAAATGTGTAATATAATATTGAACTTCGAAACAATTAAGAGACCCATCTCTGGCATGATCATCCAATGCTCAATCGGTGCTCCTCTATCTAATGCAAAAAAGTTTAGTGAGTTGTAAACACGAGTCCACTGGTCATCACTACCAAATATTGCAACATACTGTGTCCTGAATGTATGCAACCCACACTAATATCTTAAGCCGAAAAATATGCACCACCCACCCGTACAAATCATGATCTCACATGTTGGGACGATGCATAATGAAAACTTGGTGGACCCACCTACCTTAATCTAATTACTTATCAGCTACCATAATCCTATCATCACATGCCCCATAATTACATGATTTCGCTGGGGCGTATTGATTTCATCATTCAATGGGCAGATCACTCATCATTTCAGTCAAGAGGGGTCGACCAAGATACCATAATGCTGATGGCAGACAACAGCCATGCATAGCCAAGGCGACAAAGGTACGGACATGACACCCCTATTCATAGGCTAGTATATAGAGGGGGTGCATATAGCAACACCCATTTTAAAAATCAAAACTGTTCGGAAAAAAAAAAAGTGCATATGCTTTTATTTTCTTTCCTTATTTTTGTGTCTATTCAAAATGGGGAGACTTTTAAATAATGCCTTAAAATTTTTATCTAATCTTATTTCATAAAGAAAACAAGTTTCAAGATTTTTTTTAATTGTGGTCTAAGTTTTAAATTTTAGTAAGGCTTAAATTAAGGGCATTTGACTATTTAAAAGTATTTTTGGTGAGAGCTGCTAATGCCACACCGCAAACTTTTTTTTCCACATCCTTTTATTTTAAAACCAGTATACTCATGTGTGAGATTACCAAAATGGACATCATTCATAATTTTATACCTCACCCAATTTTTCTCTACACTCACTCATCCCCACTCTAACCACCACCGCTGGTAGCACTGTCGGGGGGGGGGGGGGGAAGGGGCGGAGGGATAAAGAGGGTGGGAGAGGGAGAGATACATGGAGATGAGGAGAGGGAGAGGGATGATGAGAGTGAGGGGGAAGAAGGGGAGGAAGAGAGGACAAGGTAATTTGGAAAAAAAGGGCGTGTAGAGAGACGTTTTTGCAATATTTTTATTTAATTGATGTGTGTAGAGAAAAGGGATGTGGAAAAAGAAGTTTTTGGTGTGGCATTAGCAACTCTCCTATTCAAAATGGGGAGACTTTAAAATAGGGCCTTAAAATTTTGTCTTATGTAAAAAAGGACACAAGTTTCAAGATATTTTAAATTGTGGTCTTAAGTTGTTTTATTAAGTCTTAACTTAAGGCCCTACCAAAAACAAAAACAAAAAGGTCTTAAATAAAGGGAATCTAACTATTTAAAGGTATTTTTGGGTAACTTTTGAGAGCTTCTAAATGCAGAAACCTCCCACCCCCCGACCCCCCCCCCCCCAAAACACACGCACAAAAAATTTTCCTTACTCACCCACTATTTAAAAATATTATTACAAATATACCCTTATGGTAAATCCCCAAACTACCCCTTCTCCACCCATCTCCATCTTCCAGCTACACCGTTGTTGTGCCCTCTGCCGCCATGCCCTTTGGCCCCTATGAAACTAGTTTTTGTGGAACGCTCCAGCTTTTCCCATGAAAACGAAAACGAAAAGAGGAACTCTTTGTCTGGGGAAATCGACTTCCCCCATCTCTTTTCCATTTTGAGATTTCTAAGAAGAAGAAGAAGACGACGATAATAATAGCTTCCAATTATCTTCTTTCTATTTCCAAATACGGATCAATCAGATCTGTTGAGACCCTAAAACATGCAATTTATCTCTCTGAGAGTTGAGTACTTAATAAGGCATAAATTCCGAGTGTTTTAACCTCCAAAAACAAGAATTTCATATCAGAAAACTTTTCTCTGAACTGTGGTTGCGGGGGGTGGGGTTGTTTTCCTCAAGACATTGTGGAGAGTAAACAGTGTCTGGGGGGGTTGTTTTCCTCAAGACATTGTGGAGAGTAAACAGTGTCATGGCGTTTTCCTCAAGACATTGTGGAGAGTAAACAGTGTCTGGGGGGGTTGTTTTCCTCAAGACATTGTGGAGAGTAAACAGTGTCATGGCGCCTGCCAAAGAACAACGCCTTAGTAGGGTTCCTAGAGTAAAAAAATTAGATGATATACTCTGATTTCTGTATTTCATCGCCCCCTCTCCCTCTCTCTCTCCCTCCCGCTCCTTCTCCCTTTCTTTCTCCCTATCTCTCTCCCTCTCATTGTCTCTCTCCCTCTCCCTGTCCCTCTCGCTCCTTTTCGCCCTCCGACGATACTGCGGGAGGGGACGGGTGGTTGGGGTGGAGGTGAGGTTTGAGGTGAGGTTAGTTTAGGTATTATGGCGAAGGGCAAAGAAAATTATGAAATCTTCAAATTCAATGGTAGGTGTAGAGAGAAAGGGTATGCAAAGAAAGATGGGAGGTGCATTTAGAAGCTCTTGTGACTTTTTTTCTCTTTTTTTTAAAGGGACCAGCTCTCCTAAGTTGTAGCTTAGTTTATCCTAATCTGAAATAGGGCTGGTCCCACAAATCAAAGTCAATTATGTTGTTTTTTGCATGATGATCGTCTCTAAAATCAAGATAAATTCAATCAGAACTGGATCTTTCAATTCCATCATGCAAAAAACAGATATAATTAACTTTAATTTGTGGGACTAACACTATTCCAGCTTTGGATAAGGTAAGCTGCAGCTTAAGAGAACCTTGTTCTTTTTTAAAATACTCAAATTACTCTCCATTTAAAGTCATGGCAAGGTTTCGGAAACTACTACATTCTGAAGTTTGTCGTGGGACGCTGGTTGCCATTGATAATTTACGCTCGTGAAGGAAATGAGGAGAAGATAGGGGAACTGAACAAAGATTTTGTTTCGATGAAGGGCAATTTAGCTATTTAAAAAATTGAAGGAAAAAGTCGTCGGAAAAAATACCATTAAATGGCCAGTTGTCCTTAATTGAGAATTTAATAGAAAACTTAGACCCTAATTATTATTTTTTTAAACTTGTGTACTTTTTTAAAAATAAGGCAAAAGACTAAGACTTCATTTGAGACATTTCCATCCAAATCTAGCCCACCAGCTGGATTGATTAAAGGTATGCTCCCAGCCTTGGAAATATTGCTCAATTAGAACACAAATGAATGAATGAATAAATAAATCAGCAGTGCCCACCATATTTTAAAGTAGGTCCAACCCGCAGGAGCCTTGCAAGTCTGTTTATGACTAACAAAAGAGAAGAAGGGGAAGAAGGGTTGGGAGAGAAAGGAAAAGGAGGAAAAAGGGAGAATAAGGCAATAGGCTAGAAACATCTAAATCCTTATTTTAAAGGAGGGTATAAGTCATTATGAAATCATTTGAGAAGAAAATGACCATCAACGGGGGTTGAGTGCAAGAGAGGACCATTAAGAGGATGACCATGAAACTTATCAACCTTTTTTGAACAATCAACTTGAGTGAGACTCTTTTCTGAAAACTTACCCCAAAAAAAAAAAAAAAACTTATCAACAGGGGCTGAAAACGAGAGAGGATTTTTATGAAAATTTTTCTTCTTTATATGTATTGGAAGTCCTTCTTGTTAAAGATTGTGATATGAAAAGCAAGTTAGTTATCCCACTCAAATATGACCTGCCTTGACCTGCTCCTATTAGGTATGAGTATGTGAATGAATTTTATTGGGTTTGGATCCAAGACCTTTCCATCTCTATTTCACCTCGACGATAAAAATGCATTCAAGTGGGCCTCATGAGTTGGACTACATAAAGCACAGCATGAAGTCTATTTTATTTGGATAAATACATGAAGTCCGCTCGCAGTTAAAAGATTTTTCCCTACTGAGGTGTATTATGTTTGGAGAGGTATTCAAATTAAAGCCACACCTCCCAAGCCGTGGGCTTATTAGGCTAGGTTAGATCAACTTCATAGGGTGTATTTGCGTCGAAATGTAGCAGAAAACTCTCGTTTTTTGAATTTGTTTGTGCAACATCGAGGACTTCTAAATAGCATAGAAAAGCCTTTGAATTGTCACATTTATCATTCCCAATTTGGTGCATCTTTTTTCATATTGAAAATAAAAAACCCTATCTTCCCTCAACTAGACAAAAAATTGTGTTTCCTATGAAAGAGGATAGAAATTGCTCTCCTTCCAAACGTCAGCACCAATGCGTAGTGTCATTTGAGCAAAGAGAAATTCTGCCTAGTCACTTGCTATTCCTCATGTCATTAAATAGAAGCCATCAATTGTATAGAGCCCATCTGATAAGATGATCGGTCTGATCTTTACGGCAACTGAACTAAGCGATGGGTCCCATCAGATGATGATATTTATGCATATGATTAGGATGGGACAAGCCTTTCCCGAGCCGATAGTGTGTTGAGAATCAATGACTGATCTGTGAAGTTGTAGGTGATCCCAGGGCTGAATTTGGCCCAGAACATAAAAGGGATGGGCTTCAACCAACCTTGCTAGGCACAATCCTTTCTAATTCAGGCACTGCTGATGGTAGATGATGGGTCAGGTTGAGCCAAATCTTGGGCTTGATATTGAGGCATAGATACAGACCCTGGTTCTAAAAGTCAGGCCCAGCCCATTTTCAAAATATATACAGCCATTGGTATTAAATATGTCAGGTCAGGCCAGCCCTCAAACATATAAAAATGCAGGTCTAGATCACACTATTTGGGCCAGAAAAGTAGTAGGTCAATAAACAGCTTAGCGTAGCCGTCCTGCGAACAGAGACCAAATCAAGCACAACACGAGCCAGGGTCAGGTTTTGAGTACCCGACCCGACCCAAGTCAACCAAGACAGCCTGAATTCCATGCCGCTCCCCAGGAGATTTACAATTTGGTCAGGGTTTGGGTTTCATTTTGGTTGGATTCGTGTTTGGAATTGCCAACATACAACTAGATCAAGTTTGGGTTGGGCCAATACCTGATCTGACTTGCCCGATTTGAGTCCCAAGTCTTAGCTTGGGGTTTGACATGCATTCAAATAGGCACCATAACTAGTGATGTACACTAGCGAAAATTTTCTGAGCTTGTGTCACGGGCCGAGGCTATAGCTCAAGACTCGTGCGGCTCTAAGACCCTGGTATGTACTCTTCGGATGTCAAAGATCAGCCTTATCCACACTCACGCGTGCTCGGGACTTAGTGAACACGGCTTAGTAAGCCTTAGTACTGGAACTCAACTAGAACGACAATAGGAGTTACGAGAAAAAAGCTAGGAGAATGGTTAAGGCAAGAGTAAATTGTATTACTCAATGGTTGCTTACAAGAAGGCCTTACACTCGATGTTGCTCTCCAAGCTTGCTTACTTGGCTTGGTTGGTTACAAATGAGGGGAGGGGGTGACCCTTTATATAGGGGAAGACCCCTTACAACATGTGACTCACAATTGTCCAAGTGTGTTGCTAGTATTTACCTTCTAGAACATTCTCCTTCTAGAGATTTCCTTAGTGCAGGGGCGGCTCAAAAGATTTTGAGGCCTAAGGCGAGAAGTTAAAATGGGGCCTTTTACTTATATCAAACTAAATTAAGTTATATCTAACTATTTTTATTTAAAAATTATTCTTCTTGCTTTTTGAGATGCAAAGTTACTAATCAAATTTTTATATTCAAGTTCTAATATCTTTTTCTCAATTGATAATATGGCTAATCCATTTAATCTTTCAACTTCTTTCTGCAGAAGCAACATTAATAGGTATTGTCAATAATATTCTATAAGCAATATATGCATTTGGAAAGGAATCAAGTCTTTTTATATAATTTAAAATATCAATTGGAGTGCTTTCTTCTATTGGTAAAAATTCTTTTAAAACTTTTAGTTCAGAAAATAAATCTAAACCATCGATATCATTTTTCAAAAAGTTTTCAAGACTAACATTTTTTTTGCAAACTAGAATTGTCAAGTGATTTAAGTTTTTTGAAATTAAATAAAAAACCAAAAATATCTTCATATATTTGAAATTGTTCAAACCTATTTCGAATTGAAGAAATTGCTTGATCTACTATAAATAAGAAACAATTAATTCTAAAAGATTCTTCAGTGGATTGTGTTGTTTCTTTGTTGGCATTTTCATCAAACTGTTTTTTTCTATGAATTATTCGCTTTTCTCTAAATACAGGTTCTATTTCCATACTAATTGCAATATCTTTTGATGATCATGGCAGATTTAAATCCATTTTCTCTATAATTTTGAAAAAAAGAAATAAGACCCTTTAACTGATCAATGGCAACATCTATATGCATATCTTTGGATTGCATAGTTTTACTTACAGTATTAACCGCAAATAATATATCATACCATATAGTCAAGCCTAATATGAATTCAAAGTTCTCAATTTCATATGCAACTAAACATTAAACAATTAGCTTCACCTTTTGTTTTGGGATCTTCAGTCGTTTTTGCTAGTTGCAATAAAGCTTCTCTTATTTGTGGAGTTTGAAATTTTATTGCTTTGATACTTTCAATTCGACTTTCCCAACGTGTTTGTGAGAGTGGTTTTAGAGTTAGAATCGACACGTTATCTTGTAAAATTTTCCATCGTTTTGTTGATGAAGAAAATAAAGAATAAATACGTTGGACTATTCCAAAAAATGAAATAACTTTAGGACAAGAATTAGCCATGTCACATATAACAAGATTAAGATTATGACAACCACATGGCGTGTAAAATGCTTTGGGGTTTATATCAAGCAATCTTCTTTGCACCCCTTGCTCTTTGCCTTTCATATTAGACCTATTACCATAACCTTGTCCTCGAACATTATTAATATCAAGTTCAAGATTTTTTATTACATCTAATAATTCATTGAAAATGCCTTTTCCACTAGCTAGTATCGTCTACTTTAATAAATTCTAAAAAATATTCTTTTGTTTTTATTGGGCTTGTTGAAATATTAACACATCTTAGTACAAGAGACATTTGTTCTTGATGACTTGCATCTGGGGTACAATCAAGTATAATTGAAAAATATTTTGCTTCCTTGATTTTTTTAATAATATGATTTTTAATTTCAGTTCCTAGCAAGTGTATTAATTCATTTTGTATATTATGCCCAAGATAATGATTATGAATTTCAACATCTTGAATACGTCGAATGTGTTCTTGCATTACTGGATCAAATTCAGAAATCATCTCAATCAAACTTAAAAAATTTCCATTATTTTCTTGGTAAATCTTTTCATTTTGTCCTCGAAATGGTAAATTATTTTTACCAAGGGTTTTTACTACATCAACAATTTTTAGTAATACTTTTTTCCAATGATCTTTTTCTTTGTTAATTTGTTCTTGGACTTTTTTGTCAATTGTTTTATTTTTTAATAATCTCATTTCTAAATCAAGCCAAGCAGTCATGTTAGTAATATGTTCATTGGTTGTTTCATGTTTTTTAAGTTTAACACTAAGATTTTTCCAGTCATCAGTTCCTTCATTAGCTAGTTGACTTATATTAGGCTTTGAATTAAACAACTTACAACAAAAGCAAAATACTCTATTCAAGTCTTTTGAATACACTAGCCATTTTCTATCATGTTTCTCCCCATTTGACAAGTTTCGTATATAATATGTAGTAGAAAAATGTCTAGAGTTTTCATCCTTAGGAAAATTTATATTGCTATATCTAATTGGACATTTCTCTACTAATAAATCTCTTAATTTTGTATCAACATGTTTCCATTGAGCAGGGTCATAAATATTTGAAGGAATAGAATCAAATATATCTTCAATATTTTTATTTTCTTCTACGCTTTTCACAAATTCTCTAACAATAACTGTAGCAGTACATTCTTGAGCACTATCATCAGTTTCCTTTTGTTGGATGGTTTCATTATCTCCATATTCTTTTTGTTGTGTTTCTTGATTTATATTGTTATCGTTTGGCTCTTTTTGGTGTATTTCTCGATCATCTATAGATGTTTCACCTAAATTTTTTGTTATATTTTGTTTATTACTAGTAATAAATTTATTTAAAGATCCTTTTTGGGATTCAATCAATTTTTCTATTCTTCTTTTTTTTTTTTTTTTTTTGAAGTTTTTCATATCCAAATGCATATTTTCTATTAGACATATTTTATTGTAAAAAAGAACAATATCTATTATATAAATTCTACTGTGCTTTCCAGCGTTTACACTCCTCACTCAAGTCTCAACGTCAGTATAGTACAGTAACACTGATGTGGCTATTTCTTAACCACACAAATACATATAAAATTAAAACTGAAAAATAAAATAATATAAAACTAAAAGACGTGAAACGATGAAAGATTTCAAAGTTACTTTACCTTCTTCCTGCTCACTGCCTTCTTGGCTTCTTCGATATTGAATATTCGACGCCTCAAGTGCAGCGATGCTGATGCAGCGATAGGAGTGGTCTCGAAGGCAAATACAAGTAAGATAGATTAAAATATAAGAGGGATTAGAATTCTAAATTAGAGATTGAAGTCAAGAGAGATGAATCATGAAGTAAATTCGTCAGGTATAAAAGGAGGCTTTTTATGTTCTGATTTTTTTTTATAGATGAATTGCAACGTTAGTTTTTAGCTGTGGAGTTATTATCATTTATTGTGAGAGTGACTTTTGATTTTCCCAAGTGAAATCAATCTGCAGACTTTATTATATTATTTATTGTGACATGTGGAATCTCATTTTGCCTGTTTATGAATTCGCCAGGCAAGAGTGGCTGGCGAACGGGTACCAGTACCACAAATCAAATCAGAGTTATAATTATAATTTTTTTAACAGGCAACTAACGTGAACATGCAGTAGAGTTATAATCATTTATTGCTGTGACTTTTGACTTTCTCAAGGGAAATCGAATCTGCAGACTTTATTTAAAATCTGTTGTTAACATTATTTAAGCTTTTTTCATTATGGGGCCTTAGGCAACCATGGGGCCTTAGGCAACCGCCTAATCCGCCTAATGGATGAGCCGGCCCTGCCGAAGTGGTAACAACTCATCTACACGCTAAGTTTCTAGAAAGTTCCGACACATGCTCAAAGGTTCTAGAGTCTTCTGGGGCTCTCTAGGGCCCGGGGTTTTCTAGACTGTTCTAGATCCGAATATCTTCCAAACGCTTTCGGAACCTTCAAAACATTTATGGAGCCTTCTATCAAGCCCGCGCGCAGTCTAGCCCTCTCGTACTTGGACAGAGACCCTCGGAAACCTCCCACGTCGCACCTCGACTTGGACCCACTCTCGGACCATGACACTTGCACCTGCCTGAACACAAATTCATCCAAGCCGAGCTAAGCTTGACAAATTTTATAGAGGTCTAGTTAAAGATAGATTAGAAATTGAGCCTATCCCACCCAAATAGAACCGGCCTCTAGTAGCCTCGGAGCGAGCTTGATTCATTTAAATCCGCAATATTAACTAGTAGAGGTGGAGAGAGCAAGGGGTTGCCTATTTGATTAAGCACCTCGCTTTACATTTTATCGTCCAGCGTTCAATATTAACTAGTAAAATGGGCCTGCTCTAGCTTCATCGGACCATTTGTTAAGTCTGGCCCTCATGAAAATGTCAAGTCCAAGTCCTAGCCCGAGCCCGAGCCCTAGCCCAAGCCCGAGCCCGAGGTGAACAGTCTCTTCTGGCAAAATATCCAATGATTATTGCTTAATATAAAGATTAATGTGTTTGAAATTCTAATTAAAATGATCATCCACTTGGTTTTAACCCTGCAGTAACAACAAACTCCTTCAAATGAGATAATCTCTCGTCTTCTTTTGATGCGAATTAAGCGCAACGAATGGTAAATATTGATATTCATATTATAAAATGTTGACATTACAAGGAAGATTACCATTATAAATTAAAAGTTGGATAGTAATAACAACTAGAAAAGTAACTGCGTTTAATTTCTTTATAAATGCTAGTATTATATTTGCATATGATGATTACTTATTCTTTTTAATGCACCCACCTCGGTATGAATTCATTAGCATAAGGCGTGAGTTTGCTCCCTACGTCAGTTCAATTTATCTAAGCCACAGGCGGGATGAGAGAGACAAGCATGATGGTTGTCCTTGGATTGAGAGAGAGCAAGAGGCATTTGTAGTTAAAGAGAGCCTTTGAGGAAGAGGAAAGGGGTCAAAGAGATGATAGGATCAAGAAATGGGCTTTAAGCAAAGTTGGACCAAATCTTTTGTTATCCAAGTCAGTCTTGGATATAAAATCTGAACATGGTTAAATACTTGGGCCGATTTTGGATTAGGTGACAAAAAGCCCGAAGTAGTGCTCGTAGTTTACTGATCGATTTTTTATAAAATAAACGATGGAAGGCCGAGCCCCGGCCCGATCCAATGGACTCAGTGGGTGGGCTTGGCCTGACAGTTTAGATGGGACAAGGCACTTTCGGCTATTGTTGGACTTCGGCCGGTTATGGGCCCATCTTCTTACAGTCGTGCCACCCTAGATGTCAAATGGGTTGGGCCGGCCATGTTCTGCACGGCCCATACAGAGGAGCCTGGGCCCGTTGGTCCGTTTGGCACGGCCCGCCAGGCACGACAGGCCTGGCCCACTAGGCATGACCCTCCCAAAAAATGACTATTTTTTAAAAAATTCTTCATTTTAACCCCCAACAGCTATAAAACGGTCATATAAGGGGTATTTTGTGTCTTTTTCAATTTTACAAAGTCTATAAATATTCTAACCCTCCCATTCCTTTTCTTTTAATCAAAGTTTTATTTACTAAAAAAAATTCGAAGGATGTCAATCATTATATAACAGATGGGTTCATTGTGACAAAATCACTATGGAAATTGGGCCCAAATAGAACACAAACTTCTTCTGTGCCTTTTTTATTTTGGCACCTACCAAACATCATTAGATGGCTTGGTTTGGCCAGGTAAGCTTGGAAAATAGGTTGGGAACTTGGGTCTAATTGAAACTAAACCTAAAATTATTGACCCAAATTACATCCCTTTCTAATATTCTTCTATGACCCGGTCAATAGTTATAAACTTATAATAGTAATCCAATAATATATATATAATGTTACTTTTACTTTTATTATGAATATATTATCCCATTAAAACATAATCAACTCTAAGTATGGTTTGGTCTCTTCACTTGTGCCTTAGACTATGGATCTCGACTTAGACTCATAGGTGTCTCTTTGGAATGTGTCCAATAAGATATTAGGTCCCAACCAACCCATATGCCATATATATACAGCCCTAGTCATAATAAATATAAATTTGGGTGAGAGAATAAGGTTTTTTAAAGGATTTTTTGTTGAATTAATATTAATTATTTAAATATGAGTAGGTAGATTTTGACCGAACCACTTAAATATCTTTGTCATTCTTTGTGGTTATGTTCTAATTTTTAATTTTGACACCGAAAAGATGAAAAAAATTAATTGGAGAAAAAAATAAAAGAGGCACGCTGAACACACCTGGCACGGCCCAACATGCTCCATCTAGCAGGCCAACACGGGCCGTTCCGTGGCACCTCAGCCCGGCCCGTTTGACATGCCTATCCTCCAGCCACACTTAAAAGTTAAAACGGTCATTGTCATGCTTGATGCATGCAATTGTCCCTACACAATAAAATGGGTGAAATCCATAAACACGTGTTCATGAGCTGGGCTTCTGATTCAACGCGATGGGTCCCACCTGATCTTACCAATCATCCCGTACTGCTGCCACCTTTGTACGACGCCCACACGCGTTGTCCCATCAAAATCCCAAAAATCGAACCGCCTCTTGAAGCATCCAACGACAAGTGGAGGAAAGTTGGAAGCTGGAACCTTCACTTGAAGCTTCATCAAATGAGACTTCTTTTGTTCTGTTTTGGGACTGTCTCTGCCAGTGAACTTGTCCACTTATAGTAGGTGGAATGGAACTTCTTTCGGTGACTTTTAACAAGTTTTCTAGTAACCTGTGGGCCCACTACTCATTAATTTCAAGTCACTAAGGTCAAGTAGATTTGCAACACATATATGCTAACGGGACGGACAAGCTGCAACCAGATGACTAACCAATCACATAGGAAACCTCTCAACATTGATTAGTATGAAGTCTGAACCGTTTGGCTAATAAAAATCCTTGAGATGGCCTGGTCCAACCTCCAACCATTTGCGTGTGATAAGCTTCTTTGAATAAATAATTGAACGTATGGAGAGAGACAGAGAGTCCAAACTTGATCCTGAAGATTTTGACAGTTCATATCCTGTTGCCACTGTAACATTGACCCATGAAGATTTTGACAGTTCATATCCTGTTGCCACTGTAATATTGACCCAAAGTGGAGACAAGGTCGACGATGGAACCAAATTTCGGAACCACCCTCTTTGAAAATATTATACCTATCAACCATGTATGAGTTAGAGAAATTGTTTTGGGCAAGTTGGCCAACCATCAGTAGCTAAGTTGGCTAATTACTTTGCGTCTTAGGAAGTGGAGATGTTTTATATTTGACATCTATTTTCGTTGGCCACCTCCCATATTTTTATTCGATGCATGTGAATAAGAGGGTTTGTATGTACCCCTACGAACTAGTTCTCAGCTGTTTAGAATCGAATGTTCCTCGAACTCGGAGTATGAATTAGACGGGAGATGCCCACGGTTATAAAAAATGAAAAAGAATAAGACACTGTTTCTACATAGACATCTTCCTCACACTGTGATTTAACCATTTAATGAAGGAGATCTCTTTGATGTAGATATTTTACCAAAGTGAAGGGATTTATCAGGATGCAAATTAAAATGGAAATAGAAAACAAGTAGTGAAAAGTAGTAGTAGTAGCATAAGGCGCCATTGACAATCCTATTTTGTAAGTCTTCTTAGACTTAAAACCGATTCAAATAGATTTTTTAGAACTTTACATCATTTGAGAAAGTTCACGTAAATATCTAATTCATAAATATCTAATTCAAAACTATTTTAAGACATCGTGTTGATTTTTCAAAAAGCAAATGAACAGATATTTATATTCAAACGTACAAATGACACTTGTTTGCATCTTTTTGACAAGTTGTTCATATATATATATATATAAGTTTTATAACATGACAAGCTTGCCAATAAGATTTGTATCTTATGATGAGTTTGCCAGTTTTATTCTTACTATATGACAACTTTGGGATATTAAGAATTTTGCAAGAAAAGAATAAATAAATAAGATTTTGTTATAAGCAATTTATTTGTACAAGCCTAACTAATTGAAAAAACTCTCTTAGAAGCCTATATATCCATTTGAATCAGCTTATTTTAATTGGTTAAAATTTGTCAAACATGATGTAATTTCCTTACCTTCGTCTTCTCTGCTTTTGTACAACATGTGCTATTTCGGAAGTGGAATCTTATTTTAACCATGTTTACAATTTTAGGTGGTTCTTTTATTTGAAACTAACTCAGTAATTCTTTTAAGGAAAAAAAAATCCCCAAAACAAAGAGCACATGGACTCAAATCTAAAATCACCACATTATATATATGAAATATGACAACATGAGAAGTGCAAAAAATGAGGAGTCTGGATTCATTGAAACAAGTAGATACTGTATCATCCTAGCTATCAACATGAAGCTATTGATAGGGTGTACTAGCTGCTATGGGATTTTATACAACGCACGTATCTTTATAGGATGAAACATATCTCCCTATTAAAAATGAAAGACCAAACCGATGGAATAACTCGCTAAACTCTGGAGTCAGCCAATCAAAAAGGAACTGCTCCAGCAGAACAGGAGATTTTTCATGTGCATACTACCAACTGCCAAGACCAACCATTAACGACCAAACTGTATAGTCGGCAGGGAGTTCTACTCATGATCAAGTGAGTAGCTCCAGAGAGACACGACAGCATTCTCTTCCACGTCATCTAAAAGGGACCCACTTTCCAAGCACGGATTAGGCGGAGGAGAAATCAGCAGCCCCTCCGCCATGTTCGCCAGCAACCCCTGCATGTCTAGAACCTCCTCTTCCATCCAAAGCCCACTCTCCTGCCAACTGACCGGAGTTTGCGCTCCAAAGTCGGAAGATGAGTCGGACACTGTCGGTCGAAACGCCTCAGCAGCCTCGGCCGCAGCCCTCTGTATGTCCTTGGAATTGCCGGACTCCGGCACCGGGAGAAGCCACGCCGAGTCTGCGAAATTCAGGCAGGCCGAGCGGCCCCGAAGCGCCATCGCCGCAACATCATGTGCCCGTGCCGCCATCTCGGCAGTCGGAAACGTCCCGAGCCATATTCTCGATTTCTTGTTCGGCTCGCGCACCTCGCACACCCACTTGCCGCCGTTGCGCTGCCGGACACCCTTGTAGACGGGGTGGCGCGTCTCGCGGAACTTGGTCCGCCCCGCCCGCCGCTTCGGGGGGCTCTTCGCGACAGTGGTGTACGACTCCTCGTCGGAATTCGCCTGGTGGGTGCTGCCGTACGATGCCGACGACTGCTCGGACAGGTCCGACGGCCGAGATTCCGAATCGTTGTTGAAGTTCTCCATTGAAGTAGTGTTGGAAGCTCTTGTGAGTGATAAGTAGTAGGAGAAGCCGATGAGAAAGATATCTCTTTATGGGATTAAAGAAATGAGTGTGCTCTTATATGGGATTCTTTAGCGGTGATATTTGGTTATGATAGTTATATCCACTGTACAATACACGGAGTGTATGCGGTTTGCCAGGTTGGCAAGTTGAGTTGGAAAGCTGTGTCTTACAAGTAGGATAATGATGTAAACTGGTTGGAGAAAAAATAACCTTCGGTTTGTCCTTTTGGGGAGGATTGAATGAATCCGTGACAGGGGAAGGAAAGGAAGAAGGTGACCCTGTCATTTGTGGGGTCGCAGTCAAAGGGAGACCTGGTCTGAAAGTTTGACTGATTTGAGATGGGCCTTAGGAGAGGAAGAGGGAGAGGGAGAGGCATGGGAGAGTTCGACGAACATTCTAAGTTGGGGCCACGTGGGGTTCGTCATTTTTGGCATTTGTGGAGGTTGTAATTAATGCCCTCATGGGCATCATATTCGCCATCATCATCAATGTTTTAACACTAACAAAAATGGTGGGTCCTCCGAACATCTCTTATCCGGAAAGGGAGCCACATGCGGGGGCGGAATCTCTTTCCTCTGCCCCGGCGCATGTCACCCCGTGATTTGTCCAAACAGGCTCCCCTGTTTGGACAGGGGATCCGGATATTATCCTAGAATGTAAAATTTTTAATTACTTCATATAAGATGTTTTCAATAGTCCTCAAGGTATGGAGTAGTAGGTGTGCTAATCAGGTTAGATTGTGCTAATCAGGTTAGATTGGGTCAGCCTAAACTCCAAGCCAAAACCAAGCCATTGCCTGTGTGGTTAGAGATTGTAGCTGTGCTCATTGATTTTTGGGTGTACCGGTACCGCGTCATATCTTTTCTATGTGGAATGGGTGCTTATTATTATTTGAGGTGCAAAGAGAAAAAGTTGAGACAAAATTCAAGTAACACACAGATAGAGCTTACATATGATCAAATTCAAATGTTGAACTGTTTATACGCTTAAACCAAAGCTATGAAGTGGTACCCATCTCAATTTGACATGTAAATTTATATTATCTATAATTGAATTTAATAAAGGTAAAAAAGAATACCAACAAACTAACAAAGTTCTCAAATTTGGCCAACACTCACCCCTACCTCACATCATAAAACTCACTATGCTTCCATTAGTAAGCATACTTTTCGTGTTCATTTGACATAAAATTGATTATCGAAGTTTTAGTATTTTATGTTGTTTGGCAAAGTTTTTTAAATATATGATTTGATCAGTTAGAAGACCAATAGACTTTTTTTTTTTTCAAACGCAACCAAGAGATAACTTTTACATATAGGTATGAATGTCTAAAACAGTCTGGCTCTTTTTTTTTTACTTCTCTTTTGTTAAATTCTTCCATATAAATGCTTTAATAAGAAAATTTTACATACACTATTTTATCACGACAAATTTTTTCAGTACTACTTTTACTATGCTATATACTTACTTATTTAACTTTTTTAGTCTAACAAGTATTATTCTAATTGAATTAGACGTACCAAATGATTTATTTGTGAAAGGAAATCTCATCGAAACAATTATACTTAAAACGGATCAAAAGCTTGCCAAACATGCGGAATGCATCTAAGCGATTTTCGTACAAATTGGATTTTCATTTAAAGAACTAAACCATTTTTCACTACTCTTTAAATGTGGCATGCAAAAGATTGAAGTTGTTAATGTAGGGGGGCATATTGTTAGATATTAAGTCATCCCAAATGCTAAGCACATTCCTCCATTAAAGACAACTCAAACATAAGGATGAAAGGGCTGAGGGTAGAGAACAAGTAACAAAGGTAGGGGGGAGAAGAGGGTGAAAAACAGGGAAAAGGCAGAAAGAGGTGAGAAGGTTCCAAGCTCGGGCCTTTCGGAAAGGCCAACGTGGACGTTGCGCAAATCCGGATAAGTTAGAACTCAGGACAAAGATGGCAGTTGGTCGCCCGCGGAAACGCGTAACGACTAACTGAATTTTTGGGCACGTCACTGGTTTTAAAGATAAGAATTCCGAAAGAGTTCCTCCACAGTGGGACCCACGCTGCTTCGTAAGTCCTTTTGTCCTCTGTTTTTTTCTCATATTCATCAGTTTCTGGTGACCAAGCACCGCGTGGATACAGCATGTGGACTCATGGACTATGGATGGTGCCAGGAAAAGCGCTCGATGATTATCAAGCAAAGCTCCTTTTGCTTTCCTCACAAGAGTTTCCAGCCTCTTCGAGGCCAATAATCCAGACCAATTTTAATGGGTAGTTCACTTGGCCTAAAATTACAGTTTGCATCTGAAAATTATAGGTTCGAAACTGCACTATCATCATGCTGGACCTACGGGAGAGTTTACTTGGCTTTCCTCTGAACCCGGATGGATTAGTTCAGCCCCAAGGATTGGAAACCCTCTAATAAAAAAAAAAATGTTTAGACACGTGAAGTCCCTACCCCTCTCATGTACTCGGTAAGTTGAACTTTTGCCTGATAAGCGGAAACACGGACCAGGGGAGAGAGTGCAAGTTTGAAACCGTAATCCCTGATTTCTAAGCCGTGGTCTTAGTCAAACATTCAAATCTCAGCAAAATTACTATCCTGCTCAATATTATATTTGTGCTGAATTTTACTTTGATTAAAGTTATTTTTAAGAGCCACCTCATAATAAAGCGGCAAGAGGTGTTTCACATCACGTAGTCGTCAAGGATGATCTTTGCCACGTAGATTAGTTTTATGTATGCATTACTTATCTAATTTATAGGAAAAGGCTATTTTAAGGCATGTATGATTATAACACTGGAATACATAGAATTTGAATATATAAAAATTATGTTATAAGTGATTGGAAATGAAAATCAAACGTGAGTATATATTTTCAACAAAGGAAAGATTAAATATTGATGCTGTTTTTGAAAATTAACATGTGATCTTCATTTTTAACAACTTATGGAAAAGATCCTATATATTTTGCATTCATTCCTAATAGAATTTCTCTCTTGTCTATAATTTTTTGATAGCTCTACAATTCTTGTTTTGCTGGAATTCTAGAGAACATTTATGATTAAAGAAAGTTTTACATGGTGGGATTCCAAATGAGAATCTACCCATGTAGAATTCCTAGATACCCATTTTCTGGAATTTTACTTAGTGGTGATTGTCATCCGTAATTCCACTTTGGAAGAATAATATTTGGATTTCTCCAAATGCTCAAAGACAAGAAATCCCTCAATGCTTGTAATTAAACATGCCCTAATATTCCATTTTATATAAAAGTTATTGGCTAGTTTGATTGTTAACATAACTTTCTACAAATGGTATTCTATTGGACGGAGAGGGCTGTATGTTCCTCATCACTTATTGGAGGCATGGCCCAGCTATAAAAGACCTCACGGATGCTTAAGCTTGTCAAAGCTATTCCATTTCATTTGTCGGGCCAACCATAGGCTCTATACCATTGGACGAGGCCCATTCATGTTACATATCATAAGATATGGACAAAGGTTAAATACACACTGGCATTTGCTCTCTCTATATTGGTGCTCTTTACACTCTCTACACACCTAGTTTTGTCCAAAATTTCCTAACATCTACTCTCACTACACTCCCTCTCTTCCTCTCTCCCTGCTTGCCTCCGCCTGCTCTCCCTCTCCCTGTCTCTTCCCTTCCCTGCCCGCTTCCCACCCTCTCTCTCTCTCCTTTTCCTCCGTCCCTCCCTCCAGCGGTGCGGCCAGAGGGGGCAGTGGTGGCTGGGGTGGAAGTGGGAGTATAATGAAGTTGGAAGGGAGAGATGTCATTTTAGGTAATTTCCTATATGAATATTTTAGTAAAAAGTTTTCGGCAAATAGAAATCAATTTTCAGTGTGCATTTAGCAGCGCTTTTTAACATATGTTAATCCTTTTAACTAAAAAAAAAAAAGTTCATCCAAGTCCAACCAATTTAAAGACTGACCAATGACCAACCCATTCAATTATCAGCCCCACTACTTGTGCCCAAACTCCAAACCCATTCAAAGCAGAATAGTCTCGGGAGCAATACACGCGAGTAAATGTACAATGGATAAGAAATAAAAGTAGGGCCCAGTATCAAATAATTGAGTGGTTGGAAATGTCCCCCCCACTTGTGCAACGTGGGAGCATCCTAGCGAGTCATGTTGACACCAGTCAGCACGACAGTCACGACTCTTCTTTTCCCTCGTTTATATAATAATGCATGTATGTGGTGGGCATAGTCTCCTACTTGCAGCTGTCTCTGGTCTCTGGTCACTCTAGTCTGGGGATGTGAAATGGAGACATGGATTGAGACTTTGAGGGCCCAAGTGCTGGGAAAGTGGGGGGATATTAGCATTGTTGAAATCTTGGAAGTGATAATCAAGAGTTTGGTCTAAGGACTATGACATGACTTTCACACGGTTTTGCCAACTGCACATGTTGCAGTCAGCCCACGAAACCAGGGTCGGAAAACAGAGCCAGGGACCCCATGATTAGAAAGATGTATGGAAAAAGTCTTGTGGGTTGTTGGCCAGAATCATTTTCTCGGTTAGAAACTTGTTTCCTCTGACCATTGAATTGTATTATACGGATCTAGAGATTTCGTAATTAAGAAGGGTTTGAAATAACTTAGAATCTATTAACAGACAAAGTGAAGCATTCACATGGTGAAAGTGAAAACAAAACCACCCCCCCTCCCACAAAGTAAAGAAAGGACTGATGGGAAGAAAGGGTGGAGATGAAGAAAAGGAGGAAGAAAGAGTAGGGAACAAGGGATGAATCATACCATCACCTTATCATGAGTTGGTGAATGACTCTCATTGTTGCCCTCTCAACCATACATGATAATTGCAAAATCATGCCCCGTCAAATGATCGCAACTGACTAATCAATGGATTTTCATCAATCGATTACAGTTTTTTGTGCTGACTTGCTGACTTTTGTCGTAAAGCAATGATTTGAAGTGACCTCCAAAAGACCAGAAAGCGCAGGCAGCACCAAGGTGACTCAAGACGACTCCACTTTCCGAGCAAGTCAACAAGCTCGATCAAAAGATCAGCAGGTGGTATGATGGATTTGCTAACAAAGTAAGTAGTTGATAGATAATTTCCCTTGGTAGCTCATATTATGTAAGAGCCCGGATTCTTTAAAGGTGTGTTTGGATGTACGGTGAAGTAAAGTATGGTGAGGTTAAGCATTAAATCAAGAGAGAATAAAATATAAGGTGTTATGATTGTATTTTGTTTTTAGTTGTTTGGTATAGAATATTTTTGATTTTTTGTATAGAAAAGTTGATTTTTTTTTTTTTTTTTTGTCTTTTAGTTGAGAAAGGAGGTTGCTTTTTTTACTTTTTTTGAAAATTCAGAGGGAATTTTGAAATTATGTATTTTTGATATGACCCCTTGTCATTTCTTGTCTGAATTCACTTTACTTCACTTTAACTAGTTAAGTGTCAAACACGCCCTAAGGATTTCGCCAATGGTGACTGTGAGTGGACCAATCAAGGCATGCCACGTCACCGCAGGCAGCCTACCATGCACCCTGGTATCTTGCCATGCATTCGGACAAGGGTTGTCCACGGTAACGTGGCGGACCGTGATTAGTCCACTCAAAGTGGCCATGAGAGAAACTCTCAAATGATCCCGATTCATCATGTAGTGGTCTCTTTGTATTGATATAATACAATGCTCTTTTCCCTTTATTTTGTTTTTCTTGGTTTTTTCTTCTATATTTAATATAATCTTTGGTTACCGATAAGAAAAAGGGATTTTGACCCAATGAGTAATGACTATCCTTCGATATGACATTTGTACTAGATCAGTCGAAGTTTAAATATCTCTCATAGCGCTATTTGTACCATAACGATGCAATACCGCTCAGCTCCAGGATATCTCACAGGGCGATACGTGCAATATCACATGACCCTAAGATATTGCACAACCCTACGCATGCGATATCACATGGCCTTGGAATATCGCACGAATAATTATGTGGGAAATACTTAAACTTAGATCGTTCTTGGACAAATGTAAGGTACAAGCAGCTATACGAGCAAAAAAATAAGGTAAAGGATGTTTAGGTGTCTAAACTGAAGTCCCTGTATTTGTTGGATGCAGGGCATTTACGCAGCTGAGCCAAATCTCTATGATCTAACCCACTTTTTTCCACGTGTAATCCTGAATGATCAATTTGGTTTCTTTTTTGTCCATCACCTGTTAAGTAGCTTGTTGTTCTCAGTCATGATGATTAGCAACCAATCACTAGATGAAGAATAATAGAAATTATATTAAGATGAAGGAAAGACACAAAAGCCAGTCAAAATGACTTGAATGATTCTGGTAATAAAAGCATTATACCCAAAGTAAAGAAGCAACTGCAATGGGCAGAAGCACAGAAGGCACAATACTGCACGATTGCCACCTGCTAATCTTACAGATCAAGAAGAGAGTAGAGAGTCCTAACATCACAGTCTCTAATGGAAATCAATGCCGAATCTAAGAATTCCAAGTGATCATTTCACATTGAAGATTTTGCAGTGTTTAGTCTTGTTCAAGATGCCTAAAAACTTGTAGAAGTCTTGTGTTTACAACTAGCAAAGGCAGTAGAAGCAACTATAGAATTCATCCCCTAGCTGTCCCTAGCGCTCTCTCTCTCTCTCTCTCTCTCCCACACACACACACATCTACAAAACAGAAAACACCTTCTTCACCCAAATTCTGTGTTACATAGCATCTGATCGCTTGTATGTCGCTAGATGTGTGGAAGTTTTTGGGGATAATCACCTCACTCTCTTAAATCCAACCACATACACATCTTCACATATCCAGCCAACCACATCTTCTCAAGCTCAAGACCCCAACATATACATTGGAAAGCATAAATGATATTGCATTATTCCCCAACCAAAGGCAATTGATAATTCCAAACTCATATTCATTTGGTGTAATAGGAATTGAATGAATAAAAGTTCATGGTCAAATGACCTCCACTGAAAGATGATTTAAGAGGTGAGGAGTGAATGATCTGAGGTAAGGGGAGTGGATATAAAGCAGCAAATGTATTCAGGACTTTGACTTTCCTAGTATTTGAATTACTAGGGTGATGGCTATATTCATTTTGCACCTTCCCTTGACACCCTTTCCATCAAAGGGAGGTTATTTAATGGTCTTTTAATGTATCCCCTTCAATTCTCCATTTTGAACCACTTACATGAATACAAAGTCCTCTAATTCCCAGGAATTCAATTACAAGACACAAACATGCCTTAATTCATATTCAAATACCTTTCTCTCACTCACCTTGTACACACTGAAAGTTAAAGAAGCAAACTAAATGAGACATATCGAGCTTGAATTGCTAGAAATGCTCGTCCAGACAACTCCAACTATTCTTCTAATGGATCCCACATGGAGGGTCACTTGCAAAAAAATATTGCTGTTTAAGTAACTACACTCTTCATTCAGCCATTGCAAAATGATGAATTTTACACAAGGCAATTGTGCTATAAGACCCACAATCCAGGTGCTCTTGCTCACTCAAAGTACAAGAAGCAGAGTATCTATCAAATGATTTTTTTTTTTTAATGTCAATGCAGAGGATGGGGGCCATCCAAACATCACCATGCTGCAACTTCAGTCCATCACCATAAAAACCCAAATCCATAAAGATGCAATCTTTTTAGCAAGAGCAAAATCAAACAGACAAAACTCACTTATTCATGAAAGAAAATGGAAAAAAAAAAAAAAACAACACATACTCATCAAGACAAATACATAAACTGAATTTCAACACCAAAACCAACTACATAAACTGAAATCAAATCAAACTCACCAAATCTAAGAACCCAACTGGCATTCTCCTTCATCTCTCACTGCTGTAGCAACAGGAACCTTCACATCCTTATACAAGCACACATAGGGTTTATCACAACCAACATAATTCCCCGTCCAGCGTCCTTCATCAATGTAGCTCGCATCCCAAACAGACGCATACAAATACATGGGTTTCTCCGGAAACCCTTCTCCCTCCTTCCTCTCCTCCCTCCTCGCAATCCTCCCATCAATGGCCCACTCAATCTCGTCCCTCCCCCATCTGATCACGTACTCATGAAACCCATCTGAAGCGTCGAATCCGAGCTCGTGAATGACCTCTCGATTGCCCAATCCGACAGTGTAAAAGTTGGTTTGGACGATGGAGAGGTCCTTGCCAAGGAACTCGAAGTCGATCTCGTCCTGGGAGCGGTCGCCTTCGAGGGAGGAGAGGTAGAGGTTGAAGTTGAGGCCGCTGGTGTTGCCTTTTGGGCATTGGATGAGGGCGGAGAAGGTGCCGTAGAGAAAGCGGGTGGTGGAGCGCCACCGAGCGCCGCCGCGGTTGTCGAAGGTGAGGACGATGGAGGAGGAGGTGGGGTTGTGGGTGCAGGCTTCTGGGCAGTAGTCGATGGCAATTTCCGAAAGGAGCTTGGTTTGGTGGAGGAGAGATGGGTCTGCTGTCATCTCTGCCATTGAAGTTGCAGAGAGAGAGAGAGAGAGAGAGAGAGAGAGAGGTAGCTGAGATCTGAAGTGTAAAGTATTCTTCTACCATTTTTTAACATTGGGTGGGTTAGATCTGAAGAATAAAGTAGATCTAAAGTAGGATTTGAGTTGGTAAAATTCCGTACTGAGTTTTTTTTGCACCAGTAGTTGTACCTAGGGTTGCCAAGGGGAATTCAATTATCCGGTCATGAACCTAATTTAGATTCCTATTCAAAAGGGGGTCCGGATCCCCAACCTAAATTAAGTTCGGATTGACAATGGGTCCGGTTTCAGGTCCATATAGGTTACGACCCGTTGACACGGGATCCAATATATGAGTCTTTAATATTACAATTTGTACTTTAAAATCGACTCTTTTTGGGCATTCTTATGTGTGGGAAATTCTCAAAAACTCCCCTATCTCAAAAGGGGAGTTTTTGCCCCTATCTATTAGCCAATGTTTTAAGAGAATCTATAAAATATCTACAGTTTTAGGAGAATATTTAGGAGAGAGAATGGATAAGTGTACTATTAATGACACGTGTCACGCTTTTATTGGCTAAAAGAAGGGCATTTTCTTTGTGAAAAACGCCTGGAGAGTTTTGTAGTGTTACTCCTTATGTAAAATATTGAATGTTGTAAACTTGATACACTGTTATAAGTTGAATGATATGCTTATATTTAAGAAAAAATGAAGAATAAAGAGAAAATAAAATTGATTCCGGAGTTAGATCCGGGTTTTCTTATTGAAACTGGGTTCGGAACCAACAAAATAGGTTCCAATTCAAAACCGGATACGGAACTGGAACCGTTATTTTAAAACGGATCCGAGTCTACTATGCTTCCGATCCAAAAACATCCTGTTTGCAACCCTAATTGTGACTGGTTTTTATAGGTAGAGCTTGTATCCTTGCCTTTCTAGTTCGAATAATTCGAGCTGGATGGGCTTTACAAATGGTATCAAAGACCACTCTCGTCGAGAGGGGTCCCAACCTTAGTCTAGTGCAAGTGGGGAGGCCAAGAGGACCAACAGACAACAGGGGGTGGGGCATTACAACAGTACAACGCCCTATCTAATTAACAGATGAATTATTACTCAAATCATTAATATAGCTATTGTTGGATTGACTATGTTTTGAACGGGTGATGGATTTAGTTTTTAAGTCTAATTTATGAGACATTAACAGGAAAGAAGATTGATCTCTAAAGCCTATTATTTTGGACATTAAGCGTTTTAATATTTTTTTGTGTGTCAGCTTTGTTTTGCTATGTTTCTGGGTATGCTGTGGAGGCTTTCCATCAGTTAGCCAAGTACTGTTCTTGTCTTGACAAGAGTTATGTTGGGATGGTGATTTTCCTGATTGGGTGAAGGGGTTGTTGGTTCCCCCTAAATCTTTTTTTGTTGGTTGTTCGATTTTTTTTTTTCTTCTGATTAATGAATCTTCTTATACCAAGAAAAACAACTCTAATTTTCAGTTTGTAATGGAGGGGGTCATTCTTCTGTAAAATTTAGTAATCAATCCAACAGTTAGCCAAGTAGAATTGAAGTATTTTTTTTTTAAAGATATAATGAATATAAAGGAGATCAAGGTGGGTAACCAATTTGTATTTATGAAAAGGTGGGCCCCACCCATGCATTAAAGAAGGGCGCTGCATATTGTAGTTCTACCATGCGATCGATGGTAGATCCGGCTTGTATGCTAATCTACTAGTACCTCAATGGTGAGCACCTCCCCTCCACATAATTAATTAGGGATTATATTTATGAAAAGTGGGGGCCATCCATGCATTAAAGAAGGGCACAGCATATTGTAGTTTTGTCAATGAGGAAATGATGTATTTTATGTGACTCATGACAGACCCAACTTGTATTTCAATCTTTCGGTAGCTCAGCAGTGAGGCACCTACCATCGAATCAATTGGTGGTGAAGGTGAAGGATATAGATAAGACGTGCGCGTGAGAACTTTTGAGAGTGAAAAAAGAAAAGGAAACAACTTATATGGGAGTCAAATTCTGTTTATTTATTTATTGCTAAAATGTGAAGATTCATTAGACAAAGCAGCAAAAGGAAATGATAGAAAAGAGGGTCCTTGGGGCATAAGGGCTCTTGATAATGATTGGATCTGGAGAGGGAATGATTTTTGAACTCCTAAGTCCTTACATTGATCAATATCATAGAAATCAAAGGTTGATTTCGAAAGGTCATTGTTGAAGGAAGTGAAACTGAAATAATCCAGGTTTAAGAAATCCGAATTATGGTTTTAGGGCCTCAAGCTTTAATGATTTTACAAATGCATCATTTATTTTAACAATCCATCAATGGGTGATGGTTGAATTAATATCAAATTTGGATGGGTGTCAATTTGTGGAGAGTAGGTGTATATGATAAGGTTTGATTGATCATATGTAGGTCTCAATGTACTATATTTTGTTCTTGTATTATATTTGATTAGTTCTCTTTCACATTTAGATTCGTTAACTGTTTTTCAGTCTACAAAGATTTTATATCTTACGTACCTTTCAATTGTTCTTTTTCAATTTTCTCCTTTCTCCTTTTAACTTATTATGTAATGCTTTATATTAATCACAATTCATGTATGTGTAAGAGTTGGCAGTGGTTGTAGGTCGAGCTTGGGCTAAAACTATCTATTTTAAATCAACAATTTCTTGGGTACTTTTTTCCAACTTTTTTACTTTAAAAGTGGACATGCGAGGGTTGGGAACTTTTTCTCCACTAGTGCTACTAGCTGGGGGCCCACAAGGGTTTTACCTGCTTTTCTCTGGGCCCAGAGGGAATATTAGTCCAGCCCAAAGGGTTAGGAACCCTCCGTTAGCAAAAGAAAAAAAAAAAAGTGGACATGCAAGTAATTTGGTCATGATAACAAATTAGGGAATTTATATTATGGTATTATATTTTATGAAAATTCTAGATTTATTCTTTATTTACATCATGATTTATTTACAAAATACTAGATATTTAATATGAAAATAAGAAAACGCTGTAAAATTATTTTTCTTATTAATGTATTCTAAATTTTAATTTAACTTTTACAGATAAGTTATAGTGTTTTAGAGAAAATAAGGTATTCTAAATAAGTTTTAAGCTACATAGCTAATTTGAAATTTTATTTGTTCTTGATTCATGAATTTTTTAGAGGGCCTGAGCTTAGCATGGGTGTTTGTTGCTAGTAAAATCATAAATTTAAACCCGTGCTCGGCTTGAGGTTTAGCTACTCTAATCCCGGCCACCACATTTACTATTTTGCATGTTTTATACGGAATTTAATATATGAGTCATGGCTCGTCTAGAGGAGAGTGTGAAAGATTCTAAGTTCATTACATCCATTAGAAAGCATTAACATATAAGTGTCAGATTTGAAAAAAAAAAAAAAATCCTTTTATCATAATCAAATGTGACTCATCCATCACAAGTAATCTGTTAATTTAGTTCTTCGGCGAGAAGGTGCGGCTGCCAAATCCTCAAAAAATGAGGTTTTTTCTATTTTATTTTATTTTTTTTATAACTCTAAAGCCCGCTGGTGGGGGAGGGCCCGATTTTGAAAATCCCTTCACATCGATGGGCGGGCTAGGGCTTGACCAACTTGGCCGGACCCACCAAAGCCAGCAAACAGGAGGTTTTTTTTTTTTTGAGAATGTCTATTTGTCCCGGATGAAATCCCGGGACAAATCCCGATTCCACATGGGAGGGGCACTAGCAAATGACCTTTTTGCCCCTCCCATGTGGAAATCGGGATTTGTCCCGGAGTTTCATCCGGGACAAGTAGCATGGCTCTTTTTATTTTTATTTTTAAAATAGTCACAATGCCTAAAAGTAGGGTAGAGCCCGATTTTGAGAAGTATGCCACCTTGAGGACCGTACCTTTATCCATTAGTACATATTAGATGTTATATAAATACTTGTGAATATACCCTCTATCCATAATGAATATAATACAAATTTGTGCATGTGCAAATGTTTGAAACTAATTTTTGTAATTATATTAAATAAATATATATGCCTCTCATCTACTTATGTATACAACTCCAATAAGCGCATTAGACAATAAATTCCAATAAATTCCCATTCCATGCAAGCAAACAAGCCCATTCAAATCAATTACTTTCTATGCATTTCAATTTCAATCAAACGAGTAGGTCCATTTGGATCATTTACTTCTTATATACAGGGGCGGACCTAGGTACGAGGGTATTAGGGCTGAAGCCCCCACCCATGCCTGGAAAAAGTTTAAAATTCTTAAAAGTTTATTGCAAATTCTAAAAAGTAATATATATATTTTTTACATTTCCCACTTCCCCCGATATTTCTTTTACATAGAGCCCCCCAAGTTGAGTTTCCTGGGTCCAACCATGCTTATGTATTTCAATTCCACGCGTGCAAACAATCCCATTCCATCAATGAAGTCATATATATTCCTATTTCATGCAAAGAAATAGGCCAATTTGACAATGGAATTTCCTTTATGTTCTAAATCCATGCAAACAAATAAGCCTGTTTCCATTTGCAAACAAACATGCTCATTTGACAAAGAATTCTTATGCTTTTAAGTTCCACGTAAACAAATAAGCCCTTTTGAATCAATTACTTGCTAAGTATTCCAATTCCATGTAACATACACAGCCATTTGAATCAGTTACTTTCTATGTATTCCAATTTCATATAAACAAGCAATCTCATTCCATCAATGAATTCCTATGTTTATTCCAATTCCACGTGAACAAACATATGCTCATTCCATCAATGAATTCTTATGCATTCCAATTCCATACAAAACAAACTAGCTCATAATTCCATGCAAACGTTTAGGCCCATTTGACAAAAAATTCCTACATATTCTAATTTCATGCAAACAAATAGGCTCATTTGATATTGAATTCTCATGTATTTAATTCCATGCAAATTCTCATACAAACAAAAGTCCCATGAAGGTAAGGTAACGTCCTATCTATTGCAGGCCTGCCATTGGCTTTGCCCTAGCCTAAGCCCGGTTTACAGCCCTAGTTAGAGGACATATTTGAAATTACAAATTATAAACTAGTGACAACCGGTACCAAATCTGACCCATTGCCATCCCTATTGTAATTAACTTGGGACAAAGAGGAGTTTGTGCGATAATGTTGGATTTGAACCCACCATAGATTGGACCCACACAGTCCATCAACATGATATTGACATGCCAAATAGGAACCTGATTATCAATTATATTTTGGGATATGTGTAGGATCTTACACCCCATCGAGCTACCATTTATCCCAAAACCAATTGGTGATAGGAAACGGCACAACGATAGTTTTATGGTGAGGGCGAGGGCTCAACCACAATTACGTCCGCTCAGGAGCGAGGATGGACGTTGACCTCAACAATATGAACCACATTGGATTAACTGGAGCCCTGATTAACAAATGGTCCCCAAGAGAATATTACTAAAAAGGCTGGGCTTGGACAAGCATTGCCCTGGCCCATCCCATTGGACCTGGGAAACAGCTGTTCTCTGCGTTTGCAACAAATAATGTACCTAACGATCAGTTCAATCCACTCTGTCTTTGTAATGCCATCCAATTTCTGGGGATTCTGTGCTTGTCTACATCCTTCCTACAGCTCTGCTAATATAATCTTATTTGCTTTTAACATAGGATTCCCACACGTATAACGTGCCATTCCTCCTCTATTTGAGTTCCATCCCAAAATCCATGGCATTTGAAGACAAACTTTTCATCTCCACGTCTAGGGGAATGAAGATGAGAGGAATCTGAGGTCTGCACTTTGAAGAACCAACAAGTAAACAAATCCAATTGCCATTGCACTTACAATGAGACAGACATGACTTGTTCTTCTTTAAATTATTGCCCCCACCCCAAAGCAGATGCAAATAAGTTTAGCCTTTTCAATTATATCTGTTGAAAGTTAAAATCAGGGCCCGGGGTCCAATACTGGGCCCAATCCACTTTTATAGGACATCCATTAAAATCTGTGTATGATTTATGTTAACATACTTTTATTTTAGTTACATATAATATACATGATCAGTATGGCTTTAGATATAAACGGGTCTAATAAGAATCCAATGGGCTTACAACTGGATAAATTAACCGCATTATTATCAACTTATATACTTAAAAAGCAATGTCAAGAAACTCAACCAAACTTCACTCTCATCAAAATTGGACCTATTATCAAATTGATCATATGTCAAACACATTCTAAATACGATTCTCCTTCTCCTTCTTCTTCTTGTTTTTTTTTTTTTTTTGGCTTTAACTAATTTTTATACACGTGATCAATCTGAAAGTAGGCTCCAACTTTCTGGAGTTAATACAAATCTTTGCTATACTTGAATCTGATTAGATTTGGAAGATATTGATGGGCATTTTTTTCACACCCAAACCCTACTTCTAATCACAGTATATCTTGGGCAATTCAGGGTTCAAGTTAACCAAGACTTACTAGTTTTTATTGAACCATACAAATTAACAATGTGCATTTTTCTTTTTTTTTTCATTACTTCCGTCCAACACAAAAGCCATGCAACCTTTGAGGAAGCAGCTTCAAATCATTCTCTATGATTCCTCCTGCTTCCTAGAAGAATAAGAGGAAGAAGAAGAAATAATTCAGCAATTCTCCATCCAAGGACTAGATGCCAAAGGTAGCCGATTCAGAAATTTCCCCTTGGCTCCGTTCCACACCCGCCCATCATTTGCAAGAGGACACGGTTCAACCCGACTGGTCTATTGTCCCCTTTCTTCTGGCCCTATCTCACCATTTCATCTCATACAGCCAGCCCCACTGAGCCATCGGCTGGGCTCTTTCTCATGAGTCTATTGTCTTCACATCTCTAATTATTCATCCAATGAGGAGTCAACCTATGTATATGATTGGTGGTCAAAGGACACAAACATGGAAAATATGGGGTTTTCTACTTTCTCAGTTTTAACCATCTTCGTTTTTTATGCCTCCAATTGCAATTGGGTGGATTTTAGGTTTACAACTTATGCCTAGGCTGAGACCTGACCCAAACCCAACTGGGTCAACCCTATCAAAATCAGAGTCTTAAAAATTATTTTCGCTTGGAAGAGTCAGCTCGAGTCAATAAGTCACTGAGTTGGATGGGTCAAATGAGTCTTAAGAGAGTATTCACTCAGATCCGCATGCCATCAGTGACTTTCGGAGTCCAATCTGTGGTCAAAACATGACGGTTTGGGTTAGGCTCAGCCCTGAAAATCCAAACTCAATTTGTAATGAGTTGGATTCAGGTTAGGTGTGGTTAACTTGGATCAAGTGGGATTCGGGCCAGGTTTAGGTTGGCAACATCGGATTTGGGTTGATTCGAGTTAGGGATGATCAATTCCCTAACTCTGGCAACTCGCACATCGTTGAACCATTGGTTTCATAAACCTTTTTTCAGATGTTTTGCGCCCTTGTTTTATGCATGATCAATCTGATTATTGACTCTTTAACTATTGTGAAACTTGGCCTGACAAACGGTAAACGCGAAAATGAGTCCCACAGGAGGATTTATAGGGCTGGCGTGAGATAATTTGGATTCTTATATATGGGGATTATCCCACTAATCTACTTGGTAACTGACAGGCCTTACTAATAAGCCTAATCTAAGCCTAGCCGATCAGGCCCATAACCAGATTTTATCAGAGAAAGGCCGTGCAAGTATTCCGTGCATATGATTAGAAGACAAATAGAAGAGAAAGAAGGCAAAAGAAGAATTGATGCATAGTAAGCTAAGCATATACCCCTGGTTGGTTTCATCTTGGAATGACACTATTTATAGGGAAAAAGTAGCTGGCCAGCGTTTAGGCAGGTGTGCTTTTCACATCCAACAACTTCACTCCTCTCATAAATCCAAGAAATCCAATCACTACCTATCCAAGTTTGAGCCCTTTTTGAGTCTTATTCATTAATGGCAGGGTCTGAGAACACCACCACCATGACCACAACTACAACCACAGCCATAACCATTCCACCAACAAAACCTATCGTCCGTAGATTTGTTGGAGTTAGGCAAAGGCCTTCAGGTAGATGGGTGGCCGAGATCAAGGACTCCTCTCAGCATCTAAGGCTATGGTTAGGAACCTTCGACACCCCAGAAGAAGCTGCTCGAGCCTATGATGAAGCGGCTCGAGCCTTGCGTGGCGAAAATGCTCGAACCAACTTCGCAACGCCACCCTCCAATTCGGCCCCATCGGATTCATCCCTTCCCAATGGAGGCTTATTGAATGCACACCAAAGTGCCCAAGGAGAGGCCAACTTTGCCTCCTTGAAAGCCAAGTTGAGCAAGAACCTTCAAAGCATCTTGGCGAGATCGACGAATAACAAGGCTTCTAAGAAGAGGGTAAGTGATCAATTCACCTTTGCCAGTATTTTTCGCCATAGGACTAACCATCACCTAAGTTCAATTGATTTAGAAAGCATTGAGAAGGTGGTGCAACCAAGTTTGGTAGTCCCCCGCACGGTGGATGATTGTGAACCATCTTGGGATTGTGTGAATTTGGCATCGGCGGCTTCCGGCACAGGCCCGATGCATGAGTATGTTGTAACTGGAACTGATTCAGATGGATCAGAAGGAGGAGAAATGGGTCTTAGGGAGCAAGAACAAGGCTTTGTGGATGAACTCATGGGTTGGATAAATGATAAGGAAATGGTGGGAGAGGGGGAGTTCACAAGAAGTAAGAAGTGCAAGGTTTCTTCTTCCATCATTGTTCCTCCTTCCTTTGTTGCTTCTGAATTTCTTGGTGGAAACTGAAGAAAATCTGCTGGAAATCAATGGAGATCGATTGAATGGCTTCTTCCAAACAAACAAGACTGGTTCAACAAATGTGTATGAATAATTAGGTTGAGGTATCCTAGGTGTGGGAATGTGTCACATGTCCATATTGGCTCATGAGTTTTCTCATGGGTCTCTTCTACAGCTGGTCCTTAAACAAATACCCATGGATTGTGGGGAATAAATCATCACTTCCTCTGGTTTCATCTGTGTCCTTTCAGATCTCTCAACATGGAATCAAATCGATCTGCTGGGATTAATTATTACTGTCATGTAATAAATAGGAGAGCTGAAATAATACTGTTGTTATTGTATTTTGGGGTAGCCACCAACAAGTACAAGTTTTTTTTTTTTTCTTTAATCTCTTTGTCACATTATGTGCAATCATCGACTAGATGAGGTGTGATTTAGTCATTAAGTGTTTTTAATGCAATAATGACAAAATCAATGGGATCCTCTCACCATACACTAGATGGGCACCACCAGTGTCATACAGGCTGTGTTAGATATGTGCACAGGCAGTTGTTACTAATTACATTGGAATTTTCTTTTATGTTTTTATTTTTCTTCTACTAGCATCTTTTTGGCTATCCCCAACAAACCGTTGCTATTTCGGATTATTCGCTGACTTTAAGAAAAATACTCTGAGGCAAATTATTCTAAAAATAATTAGTAATACATATAGGGGGTATTCATGTGCATCCTTCCCTCACCATATGGTGAGGATGAGGGACAAACTCAATAGGGCCCATGTAGGGCCCCACTGATCATTTTGGTTGGGGGGGGGGGGGGGGGGGATATGGAAAGAGACATCTTAGATGGGCCCATATATTAAGTTTGTAGTCAATCTACTGGAGTAAATTCAAGGAAAGCCCACTTAAGAGAATTGCGTTTATTTTTTATTTATTTATTTATTTTTGAGCAATTCGATTATTCAATAGGTGGGCCCAATTTAAGAGATTTGCATCCCTAACTTATTATCATATCATTTACACCTTCACTTGGTAAATGGACTTGAATACTACCCTCTTAACCATCCATGCCCACCTAAGCAATGTGGCCTATCAAATGATCATACAAATTTTCATTTATTAATTGTGCGTGTGAGTCCTACTTTGATTGGACTAAGATCCAAGTTTGAGTGCTAACTGCTAAGACAAGGAGAAAAGGATTATTTTGAGCTAGTTGATATATTTATTATTGTGAGCCTTAGCCTTTTTATGTTTGAATTTCACTCACAAAGTTTTGAGAAACTATGTTTTGAAAATTTGGGATATTGTCAAATTAGAATTTCTCTTTGAATATTATTGAAAAATCTAAAATAAAACTATTTTTAAAATTATTACTTACAAATCAATAGATATAAAATATTATATGTCAACTATAAGAAAATCCTGACTCGGCCACTCATAGGTGGGTTAGGCAGCTTAAAAAATAGGGTGGACTGCATCAAAGAACTGTGATGGTGGTTCTTATGTAAATATTTTTATATATTATATTGCAAGTTTATAGATTTTGAAACATGAGGATATTTTGGAAAAACATTGAGAACTACATAACTAAAAGTTAGAGAGATATGTAATGTTAATATCTTATATAACAGCAAGGAGAAAACAATTATGAAAGAAGGCTATTCATGGGCTACTCAAGTTTAAAAACAAAAACAGTCAAGTATATACTTATTAATAAGCAACTTAAGAGGAGCTCTTAAACAAAAATAGAGAGTTTATGCACATTTTGCAAACAAAAATAAGGTTTGAGCAGAAGGGAGACAGGCTAGTAGGTTTTATACGTTTGTTGATGTTTATAGGCCAAGTCATACACTTACACAAACCTAGCCCATCCAGTTATCAGGCCTAATATATTGGCCCAGATTGAATCCACCCCACCCAGACCATTTGAAAAATAAAGGTGTCCATTAGTGTGAAAATGTTGGGCCCGGCTAAACCTGTGAACAAATGAAGGCCAAACCAAGCCAATTTGACCATCTAGCCATAAAATAAAGCACTAGCCCAGTCCACAGGCCCAAAGACACCCCACTTGTGAGTGGACTTAAATATGAAGCCATAAAATAATTCCCAAGCCCAAGCCCAAGCCCAATACTCATCCTGACCACACTCCTTGACTTATATCTCCAATTTTACAGCGTTATTTAGAGTACTGCAATACCACAGCTGCATTTGATTTACTTTCTTCTCTAATTCATCATAAGATACATTAGTCCCATATCCAGACTGACCCATGGGTGCTATGATAAGATAATAGATTGATCAGGTTGCTTTTCTAAATAGAGTCTAGTCTACTTAATTTGTTGAATGTCAAATCCAAAAGATAGCGCCAAACCGTTAACAGATTTATCAGGTTGCTCGTGGGCCTATTTTTTTTACACTTATAGTGCAGTTTAGTTTTTCTTAGAGGTGGCAAAATATGACCCGACCCTTGTATTACCCGCTTAACTCGACCCGTTTAATAAGAGGGTCGATCACGGGTCAAGTATTCAGGACCTGCAATTAAGTGGGTCGGGTTAGGGTTGACCCGCTTGACCCACAGAACCTGCTTATTTAAGCTAAAATTGAATTTGATTGTTTTAATACATAGGCTAAAAAAGAATGAATCGACCTAAAAAAATTTAACCCCACCCTTTTTATCAATGGAAAGTAAGGTAATGCGCATCAACTGATTGTTGAAATGAGATAAAACCGAATTTGAGCTTAAAAATCAGTTTTGGTCAGGCAGGGACCCATGGTTGAGTCGATTGATTCACTAGATGAATGTGGGTTATGTGGATCGACCTGACTTGTATAACCCGCAATGTTTATGTGGGTTTAAGTGGGTTGGGTCGGGTTGACCCATGGTGGGTGCGGGTTCAGGGTTTCTGACCCGTTTAAGAAACGGGTCGGATGTGGGTTAGACTTGTATAACCTGTTTAATAAACGGTCCGACCCGTTTAGCACAACCTGACCCGATTGCCACCTCTTGTTTTTCTCTTTTGAAAACTTTGAATTTTCCATTTAATTGGTGAGAATTTACAAAACTGCCATTTTAAATTTAATTTTACCATACATAATCGAAATTCAATTTATGAGGCATTCAAAATTCAAATTTTAACAAGTGAGCCTAAAAGAGCCACTTACCTCACGGATAAAAGTGGCAGCACTTCTCACCTAGTTGAACCCTGGGAATGCCACATTCTCTCACCAGTGGGCTTTGACACCTCTCCCAAGATCTACTTCCCTTGATCGAAAGGCTCCATCACCTCGCCCTGAGGTCCACTATTCTCTCCCCAGGTGGCTTCCAGCCCCCTATAGCTGGTGGTACCAAAAAAATAATAAATTCTTTTAACAGGTGAGCCCAGTTCCACTCTATGGACTCACGTTTGTCAGGTTAAAACTTGTAGATGGTTCATTTTAGGGCTTGTTTGGTATGTCTATTCTTTTTTTTTTTTTTTTTTAATTTTTATAGATCCATCTAAAATAGAGCCATTAAAGAAATGGCTATAAAAAAAAAGAGGATAGAATAAAAAATACGTGTTTAGTAACGCACGGATCTATTTTAAATACATCGCCTTTATATTTTAAGACCCAAAAATTCTATTTCTTATATGTCCATTTTTTGAGCATTTATATTTTAGAAAATTTACCACTAAATGTCTAAAAGGATATAGTCTAAATCTAAAATCTTATGCCAAATGTTCTAATTATTCAAACCTCCGGCCGATTTATACTTTTGTTTTCCTCGTGGCGTGATATTTTGAGGCGGGCGAACATAGAAAAAGACGTCTTTCTGCTCTCCCCGTACGAAGAAGCAAACAAAACAAACTACGAAAAGCCCCACTGTCGTTGCTCATCCCACCTGTAAAAGGGCAAAACCGAAGGAAATTCGCTCAGGAAACCCTAATAACAGCTTCATCCTCCTCGATTCCAGGTTACGTTCTCTATTTCTTCTTCGATTCTTCCCTTTCTTTGTTTCTTCTACTCTTTCATGCTTTATTCCTCTTTTAATTGCATTTCTTAGGTCTCATAATTGCTAAGATTTGAGTTTTCCCCTTGATCAAAATATACATGTATGTATGTATGTATTGTATCATCGTGAAATTCGAAGGAAGATTGAATCTTTACTTGGAATTCTTGATGTAGAAGTTGTTTGGAATTGGGATTTGAGAGAGTATTTGGTTGCATTCGAAGGAAGATTGAATCTTTACTTGGAATTCTTGATGTAGAAGTTGCTTGGAATTGGGATTTGAGAGAGTATTTGGTAGCGTTTGGATCCCTTGCCTTGCCTTTGTTGGAGAGAAGGCAGTTTTCTCCTAATTTCAGAAATTACAATCTGATAAAAGAAGAAAAGACTCTCTTTTTTTTTAAGCATTGAACCAATATAATCAAATTGAATGATCAATGGATGCAGATGGTTATTGATTGGAACCCATAGAGCTTTTTGATTGCACTGATTGGGAGATCATAGTATTTTCTTCTTCATTAGTTAAATTAGTTCTTGTTGTCATGGACGCATCAACCTTTTTGATGGATCCCTTGAGTTTTTCTAAGATAATGTCTGGCAGAAATTCACAGGGGTTTTCTTTAAGAGGGACATCATCTCAATTTTCGCTTTGCTTTGATAGAAGCCTTGGAGTTCAGAGGACTTCAACCTCCAGTTACATTTGTTGTTTGCAGTGGCAGTGCATCCTTTCTTCCCAACCTTACTGCTAATGTTACTTCTATATATCTGATTAGAGCTGCTAATTTTGATTCTATATATCTGAAGTAACAAGTGCTTGACAATTATAAGATGTGAGCATGTACAAGTAATCTTCTGATATTTAGAATGTGACTTGTTTCTTCCATTGAATAAGTTGCTTCGTATGGAGGTATTTTTATTTGAGAATGCTACAGCTTCTATGTGTCTTTCAATAAATATGTTGCTTCTTATGGAGGCATATATGATTGAGAATGCATTTTGTATGTCTTAGATTCTATGGAGGGTACAAAATCGATATATAAGGTTCAAAATGCATTAGCTTTTCTTTTCTGGGTTTTTGTTCATGTTGGCAGTTATCTAATATTGCAAAACACCATAATGATGGAATTTATATTGGCATAGCATCAAGGAATACTATACCAGATTATAAAATTATGTTTTTGATCTCTTGGTTGGCTGTAATTTAGCCTGATTAACTATCAAAATTCTATTGTATCTGTAATCAATTAATGAACAAGAATCTTTGATAAATAGTGAGGTCTTCATATTGATGGATTATCTCATTGTCCCTATTCTTCCTGTTCTCTTTCCTCTACTTTGCAACATGGTAACAGAGCTGGATCCATAGATCCTTGGCTTCCAGTTCAGCCTTCTCTTCTCCTCTCCTCATTTCTTTTGGATCATCTTATTGTCCCTATACTTCCTGTTCTCCTTCTACTACTTTGCAACATGGTAAGAGATCTGGATCCATACATCCTTGGTTTAAGGTTGGCCTTCTATTCTCCTCTCCTCTTATTCACATTTTCTCCCTTTGTTGCTGGGGTGACCTTCTTGACACATCGGGCACTGCTATAACTAATTGACTATTTATGAGGATACCAGGTGGGTGACATCCTAGGTGGATTCTAGGATCCTGCTGACTGTTTCTAAGGGGAGACCAGACAATGTGGTGGGGGGAACCAGATTGTCTGTGGTTTTTTAAGGCGATGTCAATCCCTATGGAGGTTACTAGAGATTGCCCCAGGTTCTTTTGGGGCGCGCCAAATCCCATATCAGACAGCATCAAAGTTGCTAGGCCTGTTGCAGTCCTATGAAAGTGTGCCAGGCCCTGAACATCTGATCAGGCAGATGGACCGCTATATTTGTCCATACAAGTCCTCAAATTCTGAATAAATCTGGAAGGATGTTCAATGGTCAAGAGTGAACCATGCTGGGCTAAAAATTTTCCCGGAAATTTGATTCTTTGACAGTCTGGGGAATCTGTTTACTGGATTCTGCTTATTGACAGTCTGGAGAATCTGTTTACTGGATTCTGCTTTTTTTTTTTTTCAATGGATCGAAAGGTGGCGTGAGAGTGGATTACCTGGATTTAATGGATAGGGTGATTGACCAGACCGTTGATTATTTGGATCAATTTGGTTAATCAAATGGCCTTTTGATCTATCTCAATTGGGGCCCAATCAAGAAAAGGGACTCAAATCTAACTTTGGATGGTCAAATGGACTTAAGGTGGGCCCCAAATTTGAAATAAATATACCGAATGATCAATCCTTAATTGGTTTTTATTGGTCATCTAATCAAGCCACTGGTTCACCATGTGGGGGCTCACAGCTTCTAAATCTCCAAAACATCAAGCCATGCACAAGTTTCTAGTTTCCTTTGTTACGGTTGTTTTGGTTTTTGGTTTTTTCCTTGATTTAGTTCCCTTATTTGAATTGTAATGAGACTTATGTTTAAGGGTTGGTTAAGGTCAGAAAGCAAGTCCTAGAAAGAAGGTCGTCCAAATCAACCTAAAATCTCCAGTCAGAACTCTCTTTTTATTTGTTAGGTTTGAGATGTTCATGGACTACTTTTAGTTAGTGGGACTTCTTAAAAATTTGGATTTTAGTTGTTTATGTGTTAAATCAAGGGTTGAGATTGTAAGTAGGGTTTTATGGGGTTTTGTGCCTTATTTATATTCATGTACGTGGGTCGCCCAGCCCTAGTCTTGGATATTTTTATAAAGTTGAATAAAGTTTCATATTTCTTCTCCTTTGGTTGAGCATGTCTCATCGAATAAAAAACCTCTGTGGTGGGTTTTTGTGATCAACAGTAACTGAATCTCTATTTTTTCTTCTTGTTTGAGTTATTTTCTATTTTATGATCGGCGTTCGTTGGGCTCACAATCAATCAGATTTTGCTTCCCTTGACTGCGTCAAAAGGAATCATCATAAGCTGATTTTTCTCTTGAAAATTTCTGGTTTCTTTAAATGTCATCATCCACAGAACATAATTGAATTCTTCCACTTTAGTTAATAAAATAAATAAAAATTAGGAAAAAAAAGAAAAAGAAAAAGAAATCTGTGGGAAGCAATGAATACCCAGAAGACCAGTAATGTGGATATCCACGGTACTTCTTAATAGGAAGAACTATTTGCCATGCATAGTCTACTCAGATGTTTATTAAGAGCTTAAGGCAATAATCGCAATTCATAAATGGGAAAATTCCAAAACCTGAAAAAAATTACATTATGTATGATGATTGGGAGGGTTGTAATTTAATTATCATGCCTAATTTTTCAAGCTGCAAACGAAGGCTGAGAGCCATCTGGCTCGAAAGCCGGAGTGCGCTCCCGCGCACTGGAGTTTTCTTCGCATTATAGGAGTAGGTGCTTGTTTGCCCCAGCAAACGGAGGCTTCAAAGCCGGAGTGCGCAGCGAGCTGGGGCGCTAGCGCGCCCTGTAGTTTTTCAGCTTGCTTCTAGAATCTTCTATAGTGATCCACTGGAATCGGCCTCGGGTGAGGCCTCCCTGCGGGATTTGCCACTGTTCCGACTTAGCCGCCAGGATGCCCAAGATGCCTCGCTGAATTAATGATTTCTCCTCTCGCTTCCTCATCTCGCATTTCGATTTCTATTTCTATCTCGCATCTTGCCCTCAACTCCCGCATCCCTACGCTACATCTCCGCTAGCTCCGCCTTTCCAAGTTCATGCGGAGTCACTTACTTCACACAGGTAGAAGGATCGAGGAAGGAAGTCGAGCTGATAAATCGATTTGGTCCCTAAGCTTAAGAACGAGAGGAAGGACTTGTGGCTGGTTGAGAGCATGAAAGGGTTAAGTAGCTGGCGTGAAAGACTGGGTGAATCTTCAGCTTAGAAGGTAACTTAAGTTGGTATGAGACTTTGCCCACCTTCTTGACAATTGGAAAGGGACCTTCGTACCTCCGCACCAACCCCTTATGCACTTTCCTTAGGGACTGAAACTGTTGGGGTAGGAGCTTCACTAGCACTAAGTCCCCCACTTGATAGTCGACAGGTCGCCTTTTCTTGTCAGCCCACTTCTTCATTCTTTTGGCGGCCTTGTCCAAGCAGGTGGTGATGATCACCCCGGGGTATGCGCTAGCGCCCTTGACGGGCACTCCAGGACCCGCCAACGCTCGTGAAAACCCGGGCCCTTACGTAATAGGCGGTCCTCCATTCATCCGACCGGAGGTGTGGATAACGAGGCCACCTTCACAACCTTCTCCCTTCTGTCCCTATTAAGTAGTAAGGTAGGGCGGTTCGCTTGAGTTTCTCAACCGCCCCGCCTTTTGCCCGGTGCTCATGACGCGCTACGGAACCTCCATCTTTTTGCTTTGTATGTATTCTAGTTCTCCATGATACCTACTACCTTAACTCATTTATTGACTTTACTTAAGGTTCGGTTCGATCCACTATCTTTTTGGAGCTGCTTGCCCAGTCAGAAAGCTAGGATCACAGTCTCTGTCCACTCTAAGGAAGCCCCGTCTCAGGCGAAGGTTGCTCCGTATTCTCTTCTTTCATAGAGCCTCTCTCCGTGGAGGAAACTATGGAGCCATGGATTGGTGATGGGCTGTTAACTCTCATGATGGATGGAAAAATCTTAAACTGTGGGCAAAATAGATCAATAGAAGGTCAATCCAACATGGATTTATCAATTAGAGAAAGGACTTCCCACCTTCCAACATGGAAATGTCTCTGTTGAAGAGTACTAAAATTCTCTTTAACAGAAAGTGAGATGAGGAACTAAATACAATAATGAAGAGTATTTGTGCACTTAAAGGGCTTCACTCTGAACTGTAACTGCGAGGGATCCAAGTTCTGGGAAAAGACACTTGCACCGATTAAGAACCTGTGTATAGTTGCATTAGAGGAGAGGTCAATTGCTAAAGGCTGAACTACTTATTTGGGACAAGTTCTTGGGTCATCTGCTGTGGAATGATCAGCATTGGCTGTGTAAGCTAGGATAAAGGAAACCTAAAGAATGGAGAAAATACTGATAGGAGTTTCTCAACTCGTGTAGAAAAAGACAAGCTCAAGTCTATCCACTGTGGAGGAACTGTCACACTTGTTGGGATATTCATCCTCATCGCTGACCAAAAAAAGTCACGCAGAGTAAACATACATACTTTGAGACTTTTATTACTAGTTTTGCTTGATAATAAGTATGGTGAATTTTATGGTTGATATATAAACTAACTCATCTTTTTCCTCTTTGGTATCCACAGACTTATAGGAATAATTTGGTTTATTGGACATTTTATCTCTATGATTGGCCCTTTGTCATGTTATCATTTGTTTCAGAAGCAGTTGTTTCTGTTGATCTATCCCAGAATGTTGTTGTTGGTGGTTTTTTTTTTTTTTTTTAACTAAGGCGACATCCACAAATGATAATGGATTGCTTTTGGCCATATGAAGGCATTCAAGGAACATTTTTTTATTTCGAAGTGTCAACTTGTAGTATTGCAAAGATTAAAGAGTGTTTCCTTTAAACTACCAATATTATTATAATAAAGTTTGGCTTCAATATATGATTAATCAGGTGTCTTCATAGTTGATAATGACTACATTAGATGCAACCAGAGCAGAGCTTGCCCTTTTGGTTTTATATTTGAATAAAGCTGAAGCAAGAGACAAGATATGCAGGGCTATTCAATATGGTTCAAAGTTCTTGAGCAATGGAGAACCGGGTACGGCTCAAAATGTTGATAAATCAACTAGCTTGGCACGGAAGGTTTTCCGACTTTTCAAGGTTAGAATTTGTACTTATAATTGTAGATCCAAATATGCAATCTTAATATCATTTGCTTATTTGACTCTTTTTTTTTCCTTGACTGGACTTACAGTTTGTCAATGATCTGCATGCTCTTATCAGTCCACCTCCACAAGGAACTCCTCTTCCAGTCATATTACTTGGAAAGGTATGAAACTGTTTCTGATTGTCATGCTCGTTAAGTACTTGTGCTTACTTTTTTTACATGATGCCTATTACAGTCCAAAAATGCATTATTGTCGACATTTTTGCTGCTGGACCAAGTCGTCTGGGCCGGAAGAACAGGCATTTACAAGGTAAGGAGTTTTAAGCTTATACTGTGCTCCTAAGGCTTTGTTTTGGTTGGAAAATGCTAGATATCATTTATCTCAATTCCCAGAAATTCCTGAGTCAGTGGTTCCCTCATGCAGCTAGGGATCACGACTTGTCATTTTGGTGAAAATCACCAAAATGAAAATCTGGAAATAACTGCTGTAAGATAAATTACTGGAGTTCCCATTTTCAAAGTTACTTCTGCAAAGTGACTAGTCATGACTTTAAGCTGATACTTCTGTCTAGTTGTTGAGATTATCAGTATTTTCTTCTGCTTTCTAAGTCGAGAAGGCCTAATTGTTGTCCATTAGACTCTAGAAAGAAGTAACTGATCTGATCCTGCTTAATTGTTTTTGCAGAACAAAGAACGAACTGAGCTTCTTGGTAGGATATCTCTTTTCTGTTGGCTGGGTTCCTCAGCGTGTACCACATTGATTGAGGTTTGTGGTTTTAGCATTCCCCCCTTTATGAGAAATGGTCGTTGTGCTCAAGAAATTATTTATTTATTTGTATATAATATTTCGGTTGATCTCGTCTGGTAAAATAAGATCTTCTCTTGTTTCTTTTAGGTGGCAGAGCTTGGAAGACTGTCTAGATCAATGAAGAAGTTGGAGAAGGATCTTAAGCAGACTGATAAATATCAAGTATGTTTTACCTCAACGGTCAGATTTGGTGCCAATGTGTAAGGTCCTAACTGTAGGACTTTTCCTGTTTTGCATGGTAAACATTGTGTTCTTTTGGTGAATGCAGAATGAACAATACCTTAGCAAGCTCAAGCAGTCAAATGATAGGATGTTAGCTCTGGTAAAAGCATCAATGGATATAGTGGTTGCTGTTGGGCTTCTTCAACTGGCCCCTAAGAAAGTCACCCCCCGTGTAACAGGAGGCATTGGATTCCTGAGCTCACTTATTTCTTGCTATCAGGTAGTGTCTAGTCTATGCAACTGTGTCTAGTCTATGCAACTATGGTTAGTGGAGACATGGGTGATCATGGCTGGGTCAGGCAAAATTTTGTCCAAGTTTGGCCTGCTTTATTGGTTCTATTTTTCAAATTTGAATCAGCACATGGGCATGAAAATCAGGCTCATTCCTATCCCATTTGCAAATTATACACCAATGTGTAAAATATACTGGACCGGAGCAGGCCTTTATGCAAGCATAGGCCCAAGATTGGCCCAGCCATTTAATTATTGGACCAGAAATTAGGCCCAGGTCCACACCGTGGGCCTCAAAACACAGCCGTTAGCGCCCTGTAATTTCACATTAATTGAAGGCAATGGAGTACTCTAATTTTTTTGTTGCCAACTGTCATGCAGTTACTTCCTTCCCAGCCGAAGGCGAAGGCACAGTAAAGGAAAGAACAACATTATATATCAAGTGTTCCCATGTGGTAAATAATTCTCCAAATTAGTTCGAATGACAATGCTGGTGTATATTTCTACATGTCATTGGATAATGTTATTTCTGTTTTTTGCTATTTGTGCCTGCGCATGACTTGATCTGTTTCTTGTGTTAACAGTATGTGACGATGCCACAATGTTTAGATATATGTAGACAGTCCTATATATGACTTAAGAACAGATGGCTATTTTGATTGCATAAATTGATTGCCTGCACTGGCTACCATCTACTTTCAAATGTCGGGTCAAATCCTGTGTGTGTAAATTGACATGCACCCAATATTCACTTTGATTGGAACGGTTCTCGCTGTTGGACTAAATTTCTGAAAAAAATAAATTGTTAATCTTTATTAGAATGTTTAGACTGGTAGTGGTTATCAATTAGTGGATAGTTTTTTTTTTTTTTTTTTATATATATATATCCCCATTTAATATTCGGCTTTAAGGGTTGGTATATAAGTGATCCAACGTAGACCTCATGGCCACATGTGTAGGGCCCACATAGATTTAGGAATTTATTTTTATGTCAATAGTTTCTAATTTTATTGTGAATTGGTATCAAAGCCGAACGATCCATCGATCGTCGGCGTGTTACTCCTATCCCCATCCCCTACCTTCGTCCACCATCATTGTCCCTTCACCATCAAAAATCCCTCCTTGTCCGAGAGTCCCAAACGATAGCCGCCCACTCCCAGACTTCCACCCATCCGTCCGGAAACCCAGATAGCAACCCAGAGAACCCCTTCCGAGCCCTATCAAACTCCTCTCACCTCCTCATTGCCTAAACCACCTTCGTCTGCCAAAACCCTCACCCAGATTGAAAAAAAAAAAAAGAGGGTCCCAGACACCTAATACCCATCTCGCCAAACCAGTCCCAAACATCCAAAACCTTCATCGTCCCAGGCCCCTCCTTCTTCCTCTAGATCCCGTGCCCAGCAGGAAAAAAAAAAAAAAAAGAGAGCGCAGAGTACAGAGAACAAAGAAGAAAAGAAGATGAAGCAGACGAAAAGAAGAAGCAGAGTTGCGTTGAGGGCATACCTGGCACCGTCGATCGTCGCCTTTGCAACACCGGCAACCTAGCAATCGTGCCACTGCTTCAGCCGCCAGTAGCGTCACCACCAGCAACCCATCGTCGCTCTCTCCAGCAACCATCCTTCTTCGTTTCTTCTCCAAATCGAAGTAGAGAGCTCCCATTGTAGTCAGCTCTCCACTACCACTCGCCTGCGCCTCGTCTTCGTGAGCTCAACCCCAGTCTCTTCTGCCCTCTTCAGATCCTCCCGCCTTTCGCCCACTCGCTTTCCAGGAACAAAAAGGGAAGTCAAAACCCTTTTCTTCTTTTTTTGGTTGCATCGAACCCGAGGAGCATCCCATTTGGGCCTCCAGTTGGGTAGAGTTCGAGTTCGGTTCAAGTCTGGCCCTTGAAACCTGCCCCACAATCTGAAGCCCAATCCTACATCAGACTAATTTGATCAACGGGTAAATTTCCTTTTGTGATATCTGAGTCATCCATCATCAAATTTTTGATCCGTTTTCGCCGGAGTGATCGTGGATGGCACATCTACACATTAGGTCAGTCAAAAGATTTTGAATTTGTATAAAACAAAATGCCTCCCAAAAAGCATGTAGAAGTGGAGTCTTCCTCTAATAATGACGATGATTTGAGGGGAATCGTTGCGGAATTATTGGCAAATGTTAATCAACTATCCGCAATGATGGTTCAAATGCAAGAGACTCTTGCAAGGATTGAAACCCGATTAATCAATTTGGAAACTAATCGGCATGAGGATAATCATCGAACTGATGGAGGACATAATTAGAATCAACGAGATCCACATGCAGTCAATGTTGATCGTGATTTGGGTATTAAACTCGTGATTTCCGAGTATGATGGAAAATTTAAGCCGGATGAATTTATGGATTGGTTAGTGTGTGTTGAAAAATTTACGCACACAAGCCAATGACAGATGGTCATAAGGTTACACTGGTGGCAATTCGATTTCGCAATTATGCTGTGATTTGGTGGGCCGAGTTGCAAAAGAAAAGAAGAAATCAAAATATTGACCCCGTTGACACATGGGTCGAGATGAAGAATTTGTTGAAGCAAAAATTCCTCCCTGTGAATTATTCAAGAGATCTTCGTTCAAGTTTTCAAGATTTGAAACAAGGTTCCAAAACTATTATTGAATATTCTGAGGAGTTCCTAACCATGCAAGCTCGTTGTGGCTTGAATGAAGATGATAATGTGTTGGTTGATTGATATTTTCATGGGCTATGCATTGATCCTTGCATTCAAGAATTTTGATAATGTTGATGAGATCATCCAACATGGCATCAAAGCTGAGGACATTACGAATTATCAAGCTGGAAAGCTTAGTGTGTCTAAATGGTCTGCACAAAAGACCCCAGCAAAGCCGGACTTCAATCCAAGTGCCAGTTCCTTAGAAAAGTTTTCTTCCAAGTATGAAGATCCAAACAAGTTCACATGTTTTCATTGTAAGCAAAAGGGTCATTGTGCGTTTGAATGCCCAAAAGGGTAAATTTAATGGAAGGTGCACAAGACGAACCTGAAACAAAAGATGATCCTAAAAGTGAAGAATCCGATGAAGTGAAGGAAATTGCAGCTGAAACAAATGGTGCACTTCTCTTGGTGCAACAAGAGGCTATACCCACTGTTGAGAAGAAATGGTTGCGGAAGAATATTTTTCGTTCCACAGGTACCTTACACGGGCATAATTGTACCGTTGTGATTGATGGTGGAAGTTGTGAGAATATTATCTCTCAAACTCTTATTGATCGCTTGAAGTTGAAGGTTTACAAGCACAATCGTTCCTACTTTGTTAAATGGGTAATGACAGGTGATGAAGTGCAAGTGCGACATACATGTCAGGTTACTTTTGCAGTTGGTAATGATTACAAAGATACAATTTGGTGCGATGTGCTACCAATGGACAGTGAAGATATCCTATTGGGTCGCCCATGGATGTATGACAAGAATGGCATTCATGGGATGCGAAACAACACGTATACCTTCATGCACAGTGGAAATGAAGTTACTCTCCATCCAAAGAAGCCAGAATCACCGAAGAAGAAATCAAGGGCCCATGCTACAAAGGAAGTGCTTCACGTACATCATATATACAGAGGAAACTTGAAGAAGACTCGAGTTCGAGGTCGAACTCTTCTTTCAACCTGGCGGGAATGATGAAGAACGTGCTACCTTCCACCAATGGTCCCACCCAACATAGTTTTGGGATATTTATTTTTTTAGTAGCTTCCTAATTTTATTGTAATTAGGATTAGCATTCTAATTTATTTGGTTTCCTAGTTTGATTAGGATAGTTTCTATTATTAGATTAGGTTTTCTTAAGCCCTAAGTTTACTTTGCTTATTTATACTACAATGTAGAGATGATAATCTCAGATTTGGAGTTGAATAAACTTGGGATTTTCCTAATGAGAGGTTATTCCTCATGTTAGAAATCTCTACGGAGATAATTTAAAGTGTCTTTGACACTTGCTTTGGCATCTACACAAGCCCTAACTCTAGGGCCTGTATCAATAAGGCGTCGAGCAGGTGGCTACCAAAAATACATATCTCTAGCAATTTGAGTGGCTGAAGCTGAAGCAGCTACTTTTGAAGTAACAATGAAAAGTAGCGACTGGAGTGGAAGAGTCTGAGTCAAAAAGAAGATTCCTTACTTCTTTCTCAGCAATTGTTACTTCTATAGGATTTCTTATAACTCGGATATGCTATTTTGGGGTCAATCTATTAGGAATAGGACTACATAGTTATGATTCATACACATTAACAACTAATTGATGAAAGGGCTTGAAGAACACATAGGAACATAACCATTCAGTGTGTGTGTGTGTATATATATATATATATATATATATATATATATGGGAGATGCTCTTATGAGAGGAATCTCTCACTTTATATGAGTGATAGGGGTGGGGGCCCTCACATTTAAGTTGTAAGCATTGGATATGGATGTGAGGCCCCCCATCCTATCTCTCATAGTAAGGTGAGAGCATCTCTCATTGGAGCATCTCCCTACATGCACGCACAATGGTATTGTGTTTCAAATATGAGAGAGAGAGGGAGGACCATGCACACGAAACAATGCACATCAAATGTTTCCGGATGAAATACCTGTTAAAATCTCCACTTGATTTCATGCCCCCAAGGCTAGAGTTAATGCCTGCTAACCTTTTGCCAAATGCGTACAAATTTGATACAGGGAACAGTTATTCAAGGGAGTGGTTAATCCTAATACAAATTAGCCCCTAGCCCACATACAGTAGATCATGTCGCAGTCAAAATGATGGGGTACTTAGATAAAGTCTATATTCTTAAATTGGGCTCGCATTAGATCATGTAATGGATTTGATTTCTTTATTATTACCGAAACTCTAATTACGAGGGATTGAGTTTTGGATCACTACATAAGAACACTTCAATTAAGTTTATATTCATCCATTTTCCCTTAATCATTCATAATTATCATATAATAATATTAAGCCAGACCTAAGTTTGGGTCAATTCAGTTTGGAATTTCTCAAAATTCTTAGATGACATAGTTGACTGTAGATTTGGGGTTTGGGTCACTACATTTTGCTCATGTATCTATTACCTATCATATTTTCAAAGCTCCCTTCTAGTCGACCTGGAATTAGACGGGCCCCCAAGGTGAACTCTGATGCCCATTGTGGCCTCTCACAGTTGGGAATGTTTTGTGCTCCTCATTTGAATAAGGTACTTAAAGTTAGCTATGCTGGATAGCTGCAATTAGTCTTGAGGTCGCCAGTAGAAGTTTTGGTCCGCATATGCTTGTCGTTGTAACCCAATTGCCTGTTTCTTGATAACAGGTTCATTTGCATTATATTTGAGGCATTAAGATCCAGCTATGGAAACATTAGGGCTACTTGGTGAAACCAATTACCATGGAAAGAATGCATGGAGGATTGTATTTGCTGGTGCTCTGGCTTCAAGTATCTACTATACCCACTTTATGATCGGGCAGTTTTACCTCTTCTGATGGTTTTCAATGACCAATATTTGTCGAAGTAAGGATTCTTGCGAGGCAGAGTAGGAGGAGAATTTTCTGCACAATTGTCATATAGGTTTTTCACATATACTCAGACCTTGGTGGTAATATTCCTCTTTAGTGAAGTTAGAAATTAGGTTCTTCATGGCCCATGTTGTGTAGCCCTACAGTTCTATCATTTGTATAACCTATGTCCATGTACGTCTACAGTTCTTTGTGGCCCTTTTGAGTTTGAAAAAAAAATGAATGACCATATGATTTTGATTATACCTTGAATTCAAGTCGTGTTTATGTGCGTCCACAGTTCTTGGGGCCCTATCTAGTTTGAAAAATTGGATGACCCTATGATTTTGATTACCTTGAATTTTAGTCACAGGGCCACAGAAAGCAACAATTGAAAGTGAACAGAATCTAACTGTTATTCTTCTCGTTGACATCTGCAATCCATAATCACTCATCAACAATTACAGTAGTATCATCGTATAATCTTCGACTACAATCATATTACAGGCCCAAACCAATCCACGACCGAGCTGGAGCAGACATCACTTCTTACTTTGTTCTCTCTTTTTTCATCTTCTTCTTCATTTTTTTAGATCCTTCACTGTGTAGCATCTCCATAAGAATTGCTGCTGACAACCCCTGAAGCTTCTTGCTTCACCTTATCTGAGGAAATGAAGCCAGAAAGCTGGACTTCAACCTCCCCTTCGATATTGTGCGCAATGGAAATGTAGAGAATAACATTCTTACATGTACCATTAACTGCGCCTGTCCCTGTGATCTGATTTCTCCGTAAATTCAGGGAGAGAGACTATGAAGGTTAATCAACCTGCTCCTAGTTAGCGGTTGGACATGGAAGTCTTATTAGGGACATTTTCAATACTGGACTTGCCAATTTGATTGGTATCCAAATACTTTAAATGTTGGAAGAAACAACCTTGTCCATAAAAACAATTTCCATGGATGGTGTTTATCAGGATCCAAACAGGGCATTGGTTCTTGGCAACAAGTAGTTAAAGGTAACCTGGGTATAAGTTAAATGAGTTCCATAGACCCAAACGGGACATTAACTAGCAATTTAGACACAATGTTTCACTTTCAAATGTAGTTATAAAACATGTGCTAAATTGGCAAGTGGTAGATAAAAAAAAAAGACTTTTAGTTATGGTCAAGTGGAAAAATAGAACCCAACAAAGTCTTATCAGAGAAACAGAATCATGTTGAATGTAGATAATCTCAGTTAGTTTGAATTCTGACTGATTCGTGAACTGTTTCCCTCCCTGTCAATTTTGTGCCTGTGAGTACAATGTAAATCAATGAATGTGTCCATGAATAACTATTTCTTTTGAATTATTCTAATAATTGTTGAGATGAAGAGAGAAGATTTCTGATGACACCTGGGGAAACACAAAGTTGATATTCTAAGCACTGACAAGGATGTGTCAGTGTGAACCCAGCTCACGGAAACGGATCTCATGTTTGGTCCACACGAGGAGAGGATGTCAAATCATCTCCTCCAATGAATTAAAAAAAAAAAAAAAATTCCTCTGCCCCATGTGGCACCCCCGATCGGTCCAAACAGGGTTTTCCTGTTTGGTCCAAACAGCGGTTCCAGAGATCTGACATCCTCTCCCCATGTGGCACCCGCTAATTGGTCCAAACAAGGTTTCCTTGTTTAGTCAATACAGGGGATCTGGATCCCCAACTCTATGGCAATACCCCATGTTTTTGTTCAATTTTTCTCAGAGACACATAATCATTCTTTAAAACATCTTGTCAAAGAAAACAGCTTCCAAGGACGACTAGTTGTTTGTGATGGATTGACTGCTTAACAATCTTTTGACTGGTAGGGTTTTAGTAAGGACCGGCTCTCAATTAGTCTTGTTAGTCATTATTAACTTTTAATTTAAGAAGAAGAAATAAACATAGAAACAAAAACCAGTCGGCAGGTCTCAAAATCATCTAGAACTGTTGGCTAGCAATGTCTTTCTAGTCAGGGCAGAGGTCTCAAAATCATCTAGAACTGTTGGCCTAGCAATGCTCTGATATGATATTCTGCCCCCAGGCATCTGAATATGCTAGTGCTGAACAATGCATGCATTGAACAAATACCCATAGTTGGGTTTTCATTTAAAAATATAAAACCATTTGAAACGAGTATTCCTACCATTCCCAGTATTTTACTAATCAACAATGTGCCAGGCTAGTTTTTATTGGGATAATTAATCTTGGATGGGCCCCTTTCATGGATGAAGTTTCAATCCATAGCCTAACAGTATTCAAGGGAATTTATATTGATACTCTGCCCTTATTTGCAATGGTGGGTATTGGTCAGATGGGTGAGGCTTCACCACCCTCGTCCACAAGATCCACCACTAGGACACCCAGGGGCGGACCCAGAAAATAGAACTAGGGGGGGCCAAATGAAAATTATTGAAAGAAAGTTCTAACATTTTAGGTGGAAAAATAAAAAATTATAAGAAATTTAGTGGTAAAAAATAACATTTTGAAAACTTAAGGGGGGCCATGGCCCCCCTAGGCCTACATGTAGATCCGCCCCTGAGGACACCATCTTCCCCATCCCACAGTGGGGCTCCTTGATACCTGTTTTGATCAATAATAATAATAATAAAACCTGTTCAACAATGGTCCTGTATTTGTTAAATTGGGCTTCCATGTGCTCAAGCTTGGCTCCTGCAAATTAATCAAGCTTAAGCTCTTTAGGAGCTTGAGCATGTCATTTCAAACTTGGGTCTAGACATTTTTTATGAAGCGCAAGATTGAATTTAAAACTCACGTTGAATAGAAAATGAGGTGCTTGTGTCAAGTTCGTATCAGTACTCTTTGATATACATTGCTCTATCATTTGCACCAAAAGTCCGCCAACTTGGATTCCACCTAATGGGGAGTATTGAGGAGTGGGATTCATTCACACCAAAAGTCTGCCAACTTGGATTCCACCTAATGGGGAGTATTGAGGAGTGGGATCCATTCACACCAAAAGTCTGCCAACTTGGATTCCACCTAATGGGGAGTATTGAGGAGTAGGATCTACCTGAGGGAGAATATTGAAAGTATCTGTGTTGCCTCTACTAATGCGTCGAGGTTTTGGTAGGAATGCTAAGCTAAAGAAATTTAATATGGTATCAGAGTTAGGACTCGTGTGTTTAAATCCCTGGGGTTGTGGTTAGCTTGAGCTTTTGGTGTTTCCAATTACTAACAGTTCGAGCTCAAGTTAGCCTTGAATACGGAAGTGAAATTTTCTCTTTGTTTGGTTTCATTAGAAAAGTGGGATTCAAAACCTTTTTTTTCATTTCCCCTTAAAACAAGGACCAAAACAAGTAGTCATGTAGAACTGCCAAAAAGGAATAACTTCTAACACTTTAACCTTTGTATAACTACATTTTAGCCTATAACCAGGAAGGATATGTTGGTGAATAATAATGTAATGATAGTATTAGTGTTAACAGTAAAAATAAATTGGTGTAGAAATACAAAGTACGTAACACAATAGAGCCTTTAATTATCTAACTATATCTTACTATAACTGGCTGAGTTAAGCTACTCTCAGTTGATTCTGAGCTAAGTGAACTGAGAAAGGCTTCGTATTGTCTACATTTAGCACTGTATGAGCAGTATGCACCAGATGATGATGATCATATGACAGAAAACTGAAATTTGTAAAAGTTCAAAAAAAAAAAAAAAAAGAAGATTTTTTTTTAAAGTTATTAGAATAAAATTTGTGAAAAATACAAAATATATTTATTCTAAACTGTTTGCATATTATGATAGGAACAATAATATCCAAAAAGACAAAAAGAAAAAGAAAAGAAAAGAAAAGAAAAAGACTAGAATTCCAGTTTGAGTTTTTTTTTTTTTTTTAAGCAAAATAGGTGACTGGTTAGGTCAAGGAAGAAAATAATAATAATAATAAGAGGAAGCAACAACAGCTTGAGCTTGATCCTGACTGGAGCTGACATGACAAATTAAACTAGGGGCTTATAGCTTATCCTGCTGGGTCTTATTTCAATCACACTTTCGGTCTCTTGGATCCCTACGTGCCAAAAAGAGAGATTCTGTGACAAAGTGTGACATGACTAAGATCTAAGTTACACTTTGATTGATACAAATAAAGGTTTACAGTGTTGAAAATGGATAAGCAAAAGACATTACTTAAAATCCTGTTGCTAAAAAAGAAGGGTTGTTTCTCTCCCCTGTTGCTAAAAAAGAAGGGTTGTTTCTCTCCCCTATCTCTTTCAAGCTGTGGCGTATCTGATCATCTTCTTAGCACATTTCGAATTGGAAAGTTGGTCAAGTAAATAAGGCCTGGAAAGCACAAAAGTTTTCCACTATCAAATACTGAATACTGAATAGTTTTTCAGATGTAATGTTTATCCAAGCCTAGGATAAAAAGAGGCCAACAGGGATAGAAACAAACTTTTGAATCAGATTCATCACCCCAAATAAAAAAACAGTAGCCTTCTATTTCATATTAGAAAAATAGGGTGGCCACAGTGCCGACACCCTGCCTTCGGTTGGAATCCAAGAACCCAACTGCTACTTTTTGGTGATTAATAATAGAACTCAATGGTGGTTAGAGTTGGCATGAGTTTTGGTTCGTTGAAGGTCAAGTTTGGGAGCCGGGTAGCAAAGTGTCGGTTAACCTGATGATTGATCAAGTCACTAATGTCAACCCAAAACTAATAAGTGTTCACGGGAACCCTAAATTACCGGGTAGGTTTGACAGAGCAGGAATGCCTCCCACAGATTAGATCCGGTTGGGTTCGGGTCATCATTAGTATGACTTGAACATGGCCCACAATGAGGTGGGTGTTCATGCTCCATGACAGTCAGCTGTGCTGTGCGACTCGGCTGAGTTACACCTATTTGAATCGACCCGACCCGACCCGACCCGGCCCCTCCTGAGTTAGGGGCGGTAGTGTCATTTTTAAATCTGATCTGATCTGATCTGATCAATCATGCTCTAGGAACTACTACCGCTACTTCAGGAGTTTAGTTTCTTTGTTTTTTTTTTTTTTTTTTTTGCTAGGTTGAGATATTGGTCATGAGTGATACTTTAGGTGCAGGCTCAAGAATCGATCCCTAAACATGAATGTGATACTAAGGTACCAATACCACTCAACCATAAATTTCTCGGCAGTTTTATATATTTACTTCTTTATTTGCTTTCCCTGTTGATAGTGGTAAATTGAATGCCTCCCAGGATTCTCATTGAGCCGAAAGGTAATAAAATAGAAGAAATGATGAACGCACCAATCACTAGCATACACACCCGGACTATGCAACATACTGTTTAAAGCTGTATCTGGTCTCGTTGGTGCGTGTTCAAATCAAGTGGATAAGATTGACACAGTGTAGACTGTAGACTTATCCAACATGAAACGCACCCACTTTCCCACTTACATCATCCACAAGGGATGGCTCCAAATCTTCCCTCTATGGCTTAACAACCCACTGATCAAACTTTTAACTTTCTTTTTTAAAACATAAATTACAAAAATAATCCATGCTCGAGTCTTTACTTTGACACTTTGTAATTAAACATAGGAGGATGCCGCATGGGATGACGAAAATGGTTCATATTCTTTAATGCAGAGACGTCTGCTCTGCAATAGACACCGGAATTAATTTTTCCTAGAGTCTCTCTTGTTGATATCCGCAAGAGAATGTTTCTTTTTATGAAAGATTTTCACCTACGGATGTCCACATGAGATGTCGTGTACGAAATGATTCCTATCCTTCAATGCAAAGACACCTGCTCTCCATTAACTCTCCATGAGAAAGTTTCGCTTTTTAGAAGTGGTTACACAAAATGTTTAAAAGTTGAATATAGTTTTCACAAAATGATAAAAAATGAATATGGTTTACACAAAATTATCCTTTTCAATTTCCAGTATTCTACCCAAGTGGGAGTTGGTGGAGTGGCATAAAAATTTAGAATGGGTTTTCCTCCTCACATCCAAAGTACCAAAGTCCAACCCAGTTTTACCTGATGTGCATATTTGTAGCCTTAGTGGGTGCAACATTGGGCTTAGTCCTGATGCTTCAAAGCCCAGGAGATGAGAGAGAGAGAGAGAGAGAGAGCGCAATGGGCAGTGCACGAAGGCAGACAAATGGAGGGTACAAAAATAGCCACAGAAAACAGGAACCTGTACGTGGATGCAAAGTGGCATCCATCAATTTCATTAAGTTGTACCGACACTTTATTCAGCCAAAAGTTTAAATTCGTAGGACATGTAGACCATTGTGGAGGACATTCAAGACCCAATGAACAGGAACCTGTGGATGCAAAGTGGCATCCATCAATATCATCCATTAGTACAGGCACTCTATTAAGGGCAAAAGTGCATATTCGTAGGACATATACACCATGTGCAGTACATCTCTTTTGACCAATGATTCTGGCGTGGGGCATATACGACCGATGTCGTGTCCGTTTGTGATTAGGGCCATGAGGTCCTTGTGTGGTATCGCCCTTATCACGGGCCCCTGTTGAAGGGCAACTGACAGTGAAAACACTTGCACAGAGTATAAAACCTACCAGATCAGCTGCCGATATTTGGGCGAAATGGTTGTTCACATGTACCAATCAAGATCTCACCATAATCTATATCCCTTAATTGCAGTGGTGGACGAGAATTTTTTGCTTGAGGAGGGCAGATCTAAAAAGGTGGTTGCATTTTGCAGGCAAAATGACTTTTTGTGGTTTTTTTTCCACAATCAAAGTTTAGCTAAATGACTCAAAATAAATTCTCAAGGCCTTTAGAATAGCAAGTACCTCTACCTCATTAGAGTCTTTAATTTTAATCGGCATATAAAAAGAAATCTAACACCTCGCTTTTAAAATTATGAAGCACCCCTCCAATACCCAACTAACCACTTGGTTTACCCCTAGCAGTCCCAGCCACATTAAACTTTATCACCCCTTAAAGCGGGCTTCATCTGACAAACAAGCTTAATGTATTTGAAAGACGTACACACACCATCTAACCTCCCAATTAACAAACTTATTATCAATGTCAAGAAAAACAAGCTCATTTCTCCCTAAAGCCAATTTTTCATTTTTCAACAAGACCACCGCCAACGAATCTTTTAACAAAGAACTGAATTATGAAAAATAATTCTTTCATTCATTTCCTTCCAAATGGACCACAAGATAGCAAAAGAAATAAGTTGCCAAAGCAACAAACCACGACTTCTAATGCAGGCCAAACTCCAAGCATCAAATACACCAACTAAGAAACTTGGAAAACACCATAAAATGCCACATCTATCCAAGAAATATTTTGATATAAAGGAAAAATCCCACAGTGAAGAAAGAGAGGGTTGATATATAAGGAATATCTCTTCCCGAAAGTAAGCGAGAGACAGCGCCACCAAGCTTACCCCATCATGAGTTAGGCTTGAACAGTAATGAAGCCAAGCTCGTGTAGACTTAAACCCAGACCTCAACTTGAGCTCTAATTCAACTTAGATTAATTGTTTTCGGAACTATACTTATTAAGATATAGATTTATATAAATACAACTTCTCTTAATAGAGAACTTGTCTGTATCGTCCACTTTGAGACCATAAAAAAATGAAAATGTTTGTCCAATAAACAATGTACCTAATGTTAATTAGGATTAATCTTGTATGTATCTTTAGAAAAACTTTCAAATATTCTTATTACAATGTACTACGTTGAGGCCCTTTTCTTTTAATTAGTTTATCTCTAATTAAAGTTAAGTAGTTAGTTCAATGGATCACCTATTAAAATGTGCATTCTTAGAAAAACATGAATATATTTTAATCAAAAGGACAAATTGAATGTATATATATACATAGAATTATTAACAAAGATAGAGGATCGAGCCAAACACCTTAACAACTCAAGCCCGAACTTATCCGGGTCTAACTTAAGCTTAGCTTAAGATTTTCTTTCGCACACTGGTGCCATTCGTCACACGGGATTTGATGAAATTCATGGAGGTCTTGCCTTTGGTGACAATCCGATGCATGTTCCCGTGGGAGAAAATTTTCCTTCTTTTAGAGCCTTAATTAAATGATACTCCTGGCTTTCAATTGACACCCCCCCCCCCCCCCAAAAAAAAAAAAAAAAAAAAAAGAAAAAAAGAAAAAAAAAAAAAAACACCGATGCCATTCTAGTTGGAGATTTTTTTTCGTTCTTCCACTAACTATTTGTTTTGATTTAGAAGTATAAATATAAATCACGGGTAGCTAAGTCATGGCAACTAGCTAGTAAGAGCAGACTAACATATTAATAAACACGTTATGCATGTGATCTCCCAGTTTCTTAGTAATCAAATCCAACTTCCACACAACTACTTTGCCCCACTTTTCTTTTATCTATCTCTACTATACAAAAACGAACAAAACTGTCATCGGCAATGGTTGGAATATTCCTCTTTAAAACCTCATGTGGAAGACAGAGTTCTAGTTTGAGGGCGGTCATCGTCCGATCTATTATTGAATGGACCGTGTGCGAGGACAAGGAAGGCCCCTTAATTATACACGAAGAAGATACAAAGTGGCATTTTCGAAACAGCCATTCAACGTATCTGACTCACTGCCAGCCTCCTGTTTATAACATGAACACCATCCTCTTTTGTATGTGTATGTATATATATATATATATATATATATATATATATATATATATATATATATATATATATATATATATATATATATGGGAAACAAGAAAGGCTCGCAAGGTTGTAAAAGTTAGTAGCATGTCCGTCCATTTACAACGTCCAAAGCCGCATTTTTTATGTCCTTGATTTGGGTATGGTTCCATGTTCACAACTGTTTTTTACTTCTTATTTGATCATGTCATGTATGGAGGACTGCTTTGAGAGAGAGAGAGAGAGAGAGAGAGAGAGAGAGAGAGATACCTGTAAAGCAGATTTCCAAAGGAAGGTGTGTAAGCAAACTGACTGATCGAGTTATACCTTTCTGTTTCCGTTTTTGAAGGTAAAATCTCCATTTACCCAGTAAAACCAACAATGTGGAAAATGCCTTTTGAATCTTTAACGATTAATTGGGGAAGGGTGCACATAGATTGCTTTTGATTTGTTAGTTGATTTTCTGTGAGTTCGTTTACATGGAAAGATTTTGTCTTTAGAATTTTAGATACCCTCAAATTTTTTTCATAAGTTTCGCATTTAATAGTTTTAAGATGCTAATTTAGAGCATCCCACACACATATATTTTGAACCCCTATCTTTCTGCCCAAGAATCTTTCAGGGTTATCAATTGTCCGCCCTATTCCAAACCCCTTTCTCGTCAGTTTGATGCGTTGCATACTTTTCACAGAAAAAGAGAAAAATGAACTAATTGTTTCTGATAGAGAGGATTTTGTTTTCCCATATAAGAAGTAGGAATGCACAAAGATAAGAGTGGGGAATCCTCTTGCTCCACAAACGCACCCTCGAATTTTCTTGCGCAAGTGCCTTATTTGTAAATTGAATAAGAATGATAGCATTCATGTGAGAAATCCAAATAGCAAACAAACCGAATCATTGACATGAGAATGAGAACAGAACTGGTAGCACCTACGACCAGGAACAGTGACATAGCACTCCCTGTAACCTGCAATTTTTTTTTTGGGGCCAAATAGACGAAATCTCAATAGAAAGAGCGAAATCTGAATAGTAAATGAGGAGGGAATCATCTTTTACATTTTCCTTCCTTCGTACCGACTTGAACACACGGTCAAGTAGCAGCTCCTCTCCTTTTAAAATTCCAAAAAGTCCACTCTGGGGCTTTTCGTCATTTTAAAGAGAGCCTTTCCAGTTCTCCTTCTCATTAAAACCTCACAACACCATCCGTTTCTTCTCTCACAAAAAACAGAACAAAAAAAAGACCTTCCATTTTTCTACACAAGACGGAGAGAGATAGAGATAGAGAGAGAGTACTGTCGATTTGCAACATCTGCAGGCGAGCCATATGGTGTCTGTAGCTAAACGACGAGCAGATAATCCCTAGAAGAGTATCAGAAGTTAGAAAGCTTTCATCCAACACCCCAATTTGCCGCCAAAACACCCCTTTTTATTTAAACTACCAATATCTCTCTTTCAAAACGCCGCACGAGAGAGAAGCAGCAGCAGATCCCAAAATCAAAATCTCTACATCTCCTTCCTCTCTCAAAACCCAAAGAAAAAAAGAACCATGTGCAGAGTTTCTTCCTCTCTCCTCCCCTGCAAATGCAAAACCAACCCACCCTCCCTCCCAGAATCCAACACCACCACCCCACAATCCAAAATCAACGAACCTCTCCTCCCCAAATCCGCCACAGACCAAAATCAAAATTCTAAACCCAAAACGACCCATCTCTCTCTAGCCACTAAAGAAGCTGAAAGCATTGCCTCCATAGCTCTTCCCATGATTTTCACAGGGATATTACTCTACTCGCGCTCCATGGTTTCTATGCTCTTCCTCGGCAGCCTCGGCGAGCTATCACTCGCAGGGGGTGCTCTCGCCATCGGCTTCGCCAACATCACTGGCTACTCAATTCTCTCCGGCCTCGCCATGGGCATGGAACCTATCTGCGGACAGGCCTTTGGAGCCAAGAAACACACCCTCCTTGGCCTCTCCTTGCAGAGAACAGTACTTCTACTTCTAGCCACCTCTCTCCCCATTGCTCTTCTTTGGCTCAACATGAAGAAAATCCTCCTCTTCTGTGGCCAAGAAGACGAAATAGCCACTGAAGCCCAATCCTTCATTCTCTACTCTCTTCCTGACCTTGTGGCTCAATCTCTCCTGCACCCGCTTCGCATTTACCTGCGAACGCAGTCGATTACGCTTCCATTAACCTACTGTGCTACGCTCGCTCTCCTCCTCCATCTCCCCATCAATTATCTCCTTGTTTCAGTGCTCGGCCTCGGCATTAAAGGCGTCGCTATTGGAAGCGTATTGAACAACTTCAATTTAGTCATCTTCCTCTTGATCTTCATCTCTTTCCAAGGCATCTACAAGAATACTTGGGACGGCATTTCATCAGAGTGTTTGAGAGGATGGAGTACCCTTCTCAACCTCGCCATCCCCAGCTGCATTTCGGTCTGTTTGGAGTGGTGGTGGTATGAGATAATGATCCTTCTATGTGGGCTTCTAGTCAATCCAAAAGCCACTGTTGCTTCTATGGGAATTCTGATTCAAACCACTTCCCTCATATACATTTTCCCATCTTCTCTGAGCTTCAGCGTCTCGACGAGAGTCGGAAACGAACTAGGCGCAAACAGACCGGAGAAGGCGAAGCTCGCAGCAGTGGTGGGTCTTGCCTGCAGCTTCTTTCTTGGGTTCTCTGCTCTGTTTTTTGCTGTTATGGTGAGGAGAGCCTGGGCTGGGATGTTTACAGAAGATGGTGAGATTCTGCAACTGACATCAATGGTTTTGCCGATAATCGGGCTCTGCGAGCTCGGGAACTGCCCGCAGACTACCATGTGTGGTGTGTTAAGGGGGACGGCGCGGCCGCGAGTGGGAGCTAATATCAATCTCGGGTCGTTTTATCTTGTGGGAATGCCTGTGGCTGTGGTGTTGGGGTTTTGGCTTGGTTATGATTTCATAGGTTTGTGGCTTGGCCTCTTGGCTGCTGAAGCCTCCTGTGTGGTTCTCATGCTGTTTGTGTTGGTTAGGACCAATTGGGTTGTGGAAGCTGAGAGGGCTAAGCAGCTAACAGGGGATATTGAAGGAGAAAAAGCAGAGTTTTTTAAATCAGATAGTAATACTTTGAAGTTACAGGATTCAGCAGTTTAACATCTGTGTGCTCTTCTCCCTCTCTCTTTTTCTCTCTTTTTTAATTTTTAATTTCTTTTATTTATAGTTGTAAAGCGGAATATAGATATCGCGAATTATACAAGATTTTTTTTCTCCTTTTTGATTTTGGTTTTTTCTTCTTTTTGGAAATTCTAGTTTGTTTGTTTCTTTTTTTTTTTTTTAATTTGGTCTTCCTAATATGTTGTCGGTTTGTTGGAATCAAAGGAGGAGTCGCGGGTGGCCGGCGTGGAAAGGGACTGGCTGGGTGGTTCCTTTTCTTTGATAATGATTTGGATGGTTGATAATTTTTTGGTAGATTTTCACATGGTAGGCATGCATGATTGGCCTAAATTGTTCCAAGATCTAATATAAGAAATTTCAAACTACTGTTGATTGTATATGGATGTGAAGAGACTTAATGAGATTGATTCATATATAGTTTTTTTTTTTTTTTTTTTTTTTTTAATGGGATTTTGAGAGCTAATATTGTTTTATCAGTCATGAGTTTAAGTCATCAAATGCCAGTTGAAGTAAGATTTCAGAAATATCAAAGAGACATATTCGACCCCATTTACCACCCCCATTGTCGGATAAAATTGCAACTTGGATCTGGATTCTAAATATGTATATATGTTCTTGATTAAGATCTTGATTCATACCCTGACACAAGCTTATTATACCCAAGGATCTTGCCTGAAGATCACTATGGATCCTGCCTATAAATCCAAAGTCCTACCTTGATCTTTGGTTTCTGATCATGTTAGTTTCCTCACAGTTCAAACACATGGGACTCACGTTCGATTCCGGTACAGATCCTATCCCTCAAACGGCTAACTGGACTGGGAAACCATGCATCTAATATCAGTTATGCTAAATCTCACTTCAATAGAGATTGATCACATGCATATAACATGTGAATAAAAGACACACCAATGAGTATAAAATCAGTACCTATTTTATATGAAATCAATCCGACTTGGCTCAACTCTTATTCGAGTAAAATTTTGTAAAGAGCTAAAAAAATAGTTGTAATTTGAGAGGGCTTGGTCCCAAATACTTGTGGATTCGTGATTCATGAATGAACCATTTGGGGTGTTTTTTTTTCTTTTGACAAAGGTATTTTCAAGGTATTTGACTTTATAGGACTAATTCCACGGGCGCATGTACAGCTCTACAACACATGCACCAGGTAAATCTAAGGGGTGTCGAAATTTCTAAAAAAAAAATGATTAAATTTGAAAACCAAATATAATTTATCAAAAATGGTCATCAAATCATCACCCCCTTTATTTGAAGATGAATCAAGGGGAGGTGAAAAAACAATTACCCAATGACCACCCTAGTAATTCAAATCCAAGTAAAGTGAGGGTTGCCACCTCGTATCTTTCACCCGAATCTCTTTATTAGAGTTCATATCATTCCCTTTTGAACTTATATCACGGTCGTTATGACAACTGTAACTTCATTGTATGTGGTAATAACAATTAAAAGTCTAAATCCCTTTCTCATGATTAAAAGTTCTTCCAATGTTAAATCAGCATCATATTGAAAACACTGCTTGTGTGGCTGTTTTTCAACTGCAAGCTGTTTTATTTCCTTTATTTATTATCCCTGTCCCAAACAAGATGCTGCCTCTATCGCATCTTTTCTTAAAGAGATAACAGCTGCAAGCTTCATTTGTACTTTGGACATCTCACAATCATAAAAACACTAGATAGTAGAGCCCTTACTCAAATATCTGCTAACATACAGTTGGGAGTCCTCACCACTTGTATATAAACAAACATAAACCAATTTCTACTCAGATGTAATTAAACAAACCCATGTAGGCAGTAGCAGCACTAAGCATCTCCCAAACCCCAAGATCATGAATCCCATTTTATATTGGAAATGCACCCATTCAAACTTGAAGGGCCACCACCACCTGCTAATACATGCATTCTTTCTTTAGCCATTTACATTTGGAAGTCTCCTCATGTATAATAAAATCTCAGGCAACTGTCGAATCCAACAAGGCGTGGGATTCTCTCGCAGAGTCAATTGCGGGTTTTTTAAGCTCAAGCCCATTTCTCTTCTCCTTTTCTTTTCTCTTCTATCTTCAACGCTAGCATATTATATATCATTAGAGGTAGCCAGATCCTCTACACTTTCACCAGTAGAGGCTCTATGCATCTTTTGAAAATTGGAGACGTGAAGTGTTTGTGGGACTTATTAATTTAAAGAGTACTTAGAGAATTAGTCATCTACAAAATTCCAAATGCTTTAAATATTTTTAATTATCCAATATAAAGTCATGTAAATATATCTATTCCATGTACTTAGATAAAATAGCTGACAACTATAAACAATTAATAAATGAATTTTTATGGACAGCTGATTTTCAGTTCCTAGGATATATAGTTTCAAACATACTTGTATTGTGATTTTTTTATTTGACATGGACAAAATAGCACTCCAAATGTTCGGCCAATGAGATTGTTTTGACATGAACATTGTTGGGCCATTGACTATATATCTTTGAGGCAACATGGGTATGCCCATACGAGTCCCACATGCCTTCAATCTCAACAAACACAGTCAAATGTCCCAATTTGAGAAGCAGAGTGCTTCTGCTGCCTAAGATGCGGATATTTAAGACCAACTACATTTGTATAAATCATTTCCGTCGTAGTCCTCTTTGTCAAGCACCCTGGCCAAATGGCAACAGTAAGTCCCAACGAGGTACATGCATGTACCTGTCTTTCTGAAACAATTGGTGCCTCATGTGGTTCTCTTGTGGAGTGATGACTCGATCGGGACTTCTTTATTGTTGGGCGTGCAGTGGTTTTGTTTCTTACAACAGTCAAGGGTGTTAAAACCACTTACTCTCGTGTTTGTGTAGCCCATTTTCGCGGAAAAGGTTGTAGTTTTCTGTGGAAAACTTCTTTTTCATGTGTTTGGTGCGGCAGTTTTCCGCGAAAATGCTTTTTTGCCACGTCAGTTTTTTCCTTCCTAGGCATGGAAATAGACTTCCTATGAGGGTATGAGAAGTCCAAAAAAATGACCCCCCAATTTCCTCTCTCTCCCCCTCACTCCACCCAGCCACTCTCTTTCTTCCTCCTCCCCTCCCAACCCCACCCACCCCACACACATACCAACCCACCCACCCAATAGTTTTTACTAAAAAGTGGTTTTCACTAAAGAAATCCATAACTGCACCAAACAATATTAGCGTTAATTCATCAAGGAAAACCTTTTCGCACCAAACATGAATTTCTAATTTCCTCAGAAAACCATTTCTGAGGAATTTAAAAACCATAGAATTTGCTGATGTGGCAATTTCATCTTTCCATGGAAGTTACCTCTACACAAATATGCCCTAAAAGCTTACGCCGATAGAAAATAGTTTAACAATTTATATCAAGTTTATAACGAAAGGGACTGGTCTCTTGAAGAGGCTTGCACATGTGAAAAAAGTGGCATACTGAAAGTTCCTACCTAAACACAGGTAGAGGTCTCAATTACCAAATCTTTATTAAATATCAATCACACATGTTTAAACTAATAATTAGTCCTAATTTAAATTAAAAAGCAATCAAACCACAAAGAGAGAATGACAAACGATTTGTACGTGAAAAACCCTACTCGGAAAAAAACTACGGGCCTTACCGTCTAAGCCAACAGACAACCAAGCACTATATCATGAAAACAAAAGTTATAAGACAACTTACAACCCTTTCTTAGTTGGTGACTCAACCTAAGGATTGTTTTGTCGTTAATCTTCAACCGTGCTTAAGCAAACCATCTCGAATGCGTCTTCAAGGTGTCTCTTCTTAAAGAGAGCAGAACGGAATTAATCCCAATGCTAGATCTTTAGCACAACATACTTGAAGCTTGGGGGAATGAATGGATCTCTCAAACTTTTCTCCAGGGATCTAATTTTGATCATTAGTACCTTTGGAAGAGAGAGAATGGCTTTAAATAAGCCTAAACTCGTGTCACAAAACTTATGTTGTAATTTGGATAGGAGAAGTGTCTTGAGATAAATTAGGAAGGAGTTTCCGGATTCAATACAACTTTCCCAGGTTTGCTCGAGCATACAGGGAGTTTGCTCGAGTGAACTCGTCTCTATTTTAGACGTTCAGCACAGAATTGAGATGGCTCGAGCAGAGAGTTAAGGAGGGTTGAGCGAAGAATGAGCGAATAAGAGTTCGCTTAAGCGAACTTTGTTAGTTCCCAGATAGACTGTCTTTGTTTGCAAGTTGATCTTGAGCAGTCTTTTTCTAAAAATACAACTTTAAGAGACCCAGTTTTGTCCATAACCTATTGAATTAGCCAACCAAAACTTTTCCACATACCTAAGATTCGGACCCTAGACAGTAGAACAATTGCCTGCCTATTGTGTCTACCACCCTTTTAATATATGCTTTGCGTGCCTAGTCCAGATTTACCGCACATAACTGCCATGCAATCTTTTAGTATTATAATGGGGGAGAAAGAAGAAGGCCTGTGCCTCATTGCTCTTCAAATACATTGAAGGACGAGATCGAATAGGAGAGCACGAACCACCAGACACGGTTCCCAAGTGTAACCAAACAGGCGCCCATATGTAAAAGGGGCCTTTTGCATGAAGGAAAAGATGGATGTCCTGCTTACCTTTTTTCCCATGTTCAAATGACCCGGTTTTTCAAGGAAAGGAGACTTATTCTAAACTAGTATAATCAAGAAACTGAATTTCAAAGATATGAGATTGAGTTCATTATAAAAAAAAAGGGAAAGGGGCACGAGGTTTTCTAGAAATGATGACAGGGTACTATGATATGGAAAAGGAATCGGATACTCTTCAACTTTGGTAATAAGAAGCTCTCTGCTGCTCTAAACACGCATTAGAATTTCTTTGTGCCTAATCTTTGGAAAGAAGTTGCCACTTTCACTCAAAACATGTCAAATGGGTTATCATGTGCATGATATAGTGACCTTTTTGCGGCGCTATGAAAGACCAATTTCGTGAACAACATATTTTTTTAACGTTCCATGGAAAACCAAGTCCAACCCCCACCCCACCTCACCTCACCCTCATAATGACTGTCTGTGGAACCACGGAAAATGTATTCCATTAGTTCAGTTCATTTCTTTTTTTCTTTTTCCCTTATGAATAAATAGCAATACTAAATGTAAAACTTTCAACGCCGTGGAAAACCGTTTTGCACTTCCCACACAAACATACTCTTATCTTTGTTTAAAAAAGTCAAAAGTTTTCTACTATTTGAAAAAGAAAACTTCTTACATCAATGGTATTAAAATTTTTTTTTTTGCTAAATGGCTAGCTTCGTATTAGAAGAAAAGGAAGGGGAAACAAGGGCAAAAAGCCCCCAAAGCCAAACAGATTAAACGAACAAACAAAAGAAACTGTACAGAGAGTTGCCAGCTAATTAACTATACCCAAAAACAACAAAATGGGATGGTGAAAGATATCAGCCTTTACAGATTTAAGGGAAATTATCATCCCTATAATTTTGTCTACAAAAATCACCTTAGCATGCTCTATAGTACACTTCCGACAATTATGCTTGGAGTCATTACGAAGAAGCTAAAGGATGGAGATGGCGTGGAAGAAGACCGTAGCAGCCAGTTGTCTTCCAAAGGCATCACCCCATTAGAAGATAGCGTCCTAGATGGTAGCAAAGGTAGGAGTTGGAAGAGGAAAACCATAAGGGACAAGGAGCCAAGACCACAGCGCATTTGCCAAGTTGCAGGAGAAGAAAAGGTGGGAATTTGATTCTTCACTCAGGTGGCAGTTGTGGCATTTGGATACCATAGAACATCCCCTATTTTTAGCCATGAAGTCTATAGGGGTTTTCCTATGAAGAAGGCGCCAAGAGAAGTTGGCCAATCGAGGATTGACATACTTAGTCCAAATGAGACCCGTCCATAAAAGAGCAACAGCTGAGGTTCTTAAGGGATGTCAAGCTGCCTTGAGAGAGATCGGGTTCCTAATGGGAAGTCAATCCAAGAAAGGGTATCAGGGGAAGAGATGTCAGGGACCAAGATTTCATTTGTATAGAGAAGCACGAATTCCTAAAGATCTGCAGGCATGTTCAGAGGAATGCACCAGGAATTCTCTTAGATGATATCCATGACTTTATCAAGAAAACTGAATTCAGGGGAATCTTGACGAAATAGAGAGGTGATCAATCCATTGGTCGAACCATAGGCTGATAGATTTCCCATTACCCATTGTCCACTTGCTGCCAGATTGGATTAGGGGAGATAAAAATCTCAACCTTTTCCAAATACAAGAACCTCCCTTAGGGGTGCCTGAGTCCCAGATAGAGGAGTCCTTAAAATACCTAGCACAAAGCCAGACAGCCTACAGAGAGTCCACAGAAGCTGCAGCCCAGCCCAATTTAAGTAGACAAGCCTCATTGAACTCTTTCATTCTCCCCAGACCTAGCCCTCCCTCTTTTTTTGGTAAACAAACTGTCTCCCATTTCACATAGTTGCTCTTAGTTCTGTCAGGAGAAGCCGACCAAAGAAAGTTCTTCATCAATCTTTCAATTAGAAGACATGTTTTCCGTAGAATAGGAATAGCCAAAGAGATATGGAGAGGGATGGAAGAGAGAACATGTTTTATCAAGGTAAGTCTGCCAGCAAAATAGAGGAATTTGAGCTTCCAACCAGCTAGCCTTGATCTGATATAATCTAAGATCTTATCGAAGAGGCCATGCTTAGGGCTGCTAAAGAAGAGAGGGACACCAAGGTAGGAAGAGGGGAGGAAAACCTTAGGGATAGATAGGAAGTCCGCTATGAAGTTAGCTCTTTTGATAGGAACCTTACCCACAAATAGCTGGCTCTTTTGAAGATTAAAGAACTGCCCCGAGGAGTCTTGGTATAGGTTGAGAAGGCTCTGGAGGCTTCTCAGACTTTTATTAGAGACCTTAAGAAAGACCAAGATGTCGTCAGCATAAAGAAGATGGCAGGGAGACGACTGAACCGGAGAAATAGGGACAATATTACCTTCTTGTCTGAGAAGCTCAATATTCAAACTCAGAATCTCTTCCGCAAGGATTAACAGATAAGGGGAAAGGGGGTCAGCTTGCCTTAAGCCACAGGATGAACCAAAGAAACCACAAGGGCTTCTACTAATCAAAACCGAGCCCCTGCCCGTGCTAACCAACTCTCTAATCAGGTTGATCTAGTCCGAAGAGAATTTGATGAATTGTAGAGCTCTGAAAAGGAAGTTCTATTAAAGCTTGTCAAAAGCCTTAAAGATATTCAATTTCAAAACTGCTGAACCACCACTGACTTTAGTATTTAGCTTCTGGCAAAGATCATGAGTAAGAGCCACATGATGATGAATAGATCTTCCTCTCACAAAGGCAGCTTGGTGCTTCGAAATTAAGAGAGGAAGGATGACTGAAAGCCTTTTAGCCAAAATCTTAGAGATGATTTTATATGAGGAGAGACCTGGTTGGGAAGAGGAGAGACTGAGGTTGTTATGGCGAGGTCCTAAGGGATATCTTGGGAAAGGGCCTTGGCTTAGGGAAGGTCTGGGGCCGCTTTAGCAACCAGAGGATCGGGTGGATGATGCAGAGCTGCAATGAGGTTGTTAGAGAGGGAGGTAGAAGAGGTAGGCTCAATGATAGAGCAATGCTCCATGACTAAGAAAGGATTAGAGAGGTCAACCATCGGCACTAGAATTTTTTCCAGGAAATTATGAGTGATGTCCAAGGTAGGAGATGAAGAGGGAAAAACTTGAATGACAGAATTTGGACTGATTGGGATCACAACATCGACGGTTACTACAGTGGCAACAGAGGCTTGGTTATCTAAAGAGCTGGGTAGAGAGATTGCTTCCTTAGGAAAGGTAGATAGACTGGGCAGAGAGCTGCTTCAACTGCTTCTAGCCCAGTTGTTGTAACAGAGACTCCCTCTTTATGGAGCAATTGAGCAGGCGGGCTTCCTCAGAGTACCCGACTTAACAAAGAAGGGGCAGTTATTTGTCAGATGACCTGCAGAGAGACACTCCGAATAGGGGATGTTCTCGTATTGAATTTCTACTTCCGCCATGCCATCAACCTCTAATTCTACAGAAATAGACTTTGGGCAGGGAGTAGCTACATCCAGGTTAACCTGTAGGATTCTGGCGAAGGAGAGGATTCTCTAGGTGGCTGTGATTTCATCCAGGCGTAGGGGCTTACCCATAGTGCTAGCAATTGACATGAGGATGTCACTGCTCCAACAATGAAAGGGAAGCCCTCAGAGATGGAAACATACTGGCGTGATAGCCGGCCAAGAGTCTGCACTCTATCCAGGGGTCCAAGGAAGAAGCAACAGTTTCTTCTTGTCAAAGAGGAAAGGATTTTGGCAGACTGTGGAGTCTCTATCTTCTTGAGAGTTAAACCTGAAGATGAAATGGGCCTTGTCTGTGAGTGAAATGAGGCAAGGTCCGGAGAGCCGCTGTTAGGCTTTTTAGTGTTGGCTAAATTCATGGGTTGGGCAAAACTCTGGGTCTTTTGAGTTGTAATTCTTTTTTAGAAAAGAACTATAAAGATAGAAAATTGGAAGGACTAAGAAGAAGAAAGTCTGAAAGAATTAGAAGAAGAAAGCTGGAGAAAGAGAGTTGAAATTCCGGATCAACTAGAATGGGGTCCGCTCGAGCGACCACATCATCCACTCGAGCGGAGTCAGAATAGTGAGACACTGAAACAGAACCAAATTTGGGTCCGTTCAAGTGGATAAGGCGGTAGAGTCTAAGTAAAATTAGAAACTGCTTTTCTAATTGTGCTCAAATTGCTTGTTTTAATCATAATCATCTTAGGCAATCTTAAGCATGACCCAAGGGTTATTCCAAAGAGAGACCTCACCTCTCAAAGTTCTGAATTAGAGATTATCATTGAGAGAACTCTTCTCTAGAGATTTATTAAGGAGTTGTGCTGTCAAGTTCTCTAGAGCCAGTTCTTCTACATTCTTTGTATAAGATTATCTTCTTACGATAAGACTTGAGGAGCTAAGCACTGAATTGAATCTGTTGCAATCAACAGTGTGAAGTCATTGAAGCATGAAGCGATACAAGGTAACTTCAGTCGTTAGGTAGGGGATATCTGGGGAAGAGATCTGAGTTTCTTGTGATTGCAAGATTCATAGTGTTTGATTTGATTCTGTTCGAATCGGTGGTTTTTCACTCGGTTAGGGTTTTTCACTTGAAATTTGGTGTCCTTATGGTGTGTGCTTGTTGATTTTATTTTCACTGCATATTGTTTATTTCTGCACACTTTTGGGTTGATTGTTTGAGTAGATCAATCCGGAGATCGCGGACCCTAATCTTTTCAGCCGCCACAAAGCATGAATCCAGTGTTTTACTCCTTCCAGAGATGGCCTTCTACCAGCAAAACGGCCAAACGCAAAGAAGGAGGACTCCTTGCTATTGCTGATCATCTGTTGTGGAATTCTAATGGTGAGCTTCCCATCGACCCAGACCGAAGGCTGCCGGGGCAAGGGCTCAGGAGGAGCCAAGGAAGGGAAGAGGCTGACATAGCTCTTAGAGTGGGAAATAGCAACAAAATTGGGTGGATTCAGGGTAGGGGTTAGAAGGTTGTTTAGGTGTTTATGTAGAAACAGAAGTTGTTGAGGGGCCCAGGTTGAGAGGGAAGGGTTATCTCTAGTCGGCGCTAGTGGATCAAGTGGTTGAGTTAACTCGCCCGTAGAAGGACCTATCCGAAGACCGTTAGGCGCATGCAGAGGATCTAAGACCAGATCTGGAGGCACCTTTCCAATAAGGTTGAGCTAAGAAGAGGGAGCAGTGGGAGGAGAGAGGAAGATGAAGGCAACAGGGGAGGACAATCGCTGCTGCTGTAGTAGGAGAACGGGGGGATGGGAGTTTGGGTCTTAGGGATTTGAGGAAGAACATAAGGAAGTTCGCCCATCGAGGAAGGAAAGATTGTATTTTAATAAAAGACAACAACTTGCCTATTATCCTCATGATGAATGTTTTGGGTTAACTAAACAAGAGGACTTTGAAATCAAATCATACACAAACAACAATTTCAATTTATAGAACAAACAATAGCTAAGAATCGTTAAACTTTTGTTTTCTTTTCTGTTTTGAATGGCAAAATTTCAAAATCATCTTGTATTCGATAAGTTAACAACTTTGTCATAGGTTGTTTAATTCTGATTCTTCATAACAATAGACCTGTTTATAATTAAAAAAAAAATGTTTTAGAGTTCCAGATGAAATATGAGAAAGAAAGGGAGATAGAACCGAGGCGCACATTATCATGATACACGATTGCATCTCGAAGAGATGAATGATATGTACAGTTTCTTGGACGGGTCAATGCAACATGGTGGAGGTGGAGGTTGTTTTTAGTGACGAAGATGGCTCACAGGCAATATCCGGTGCTATAAAGAAAAGGATAAAAGGAAAAAATTGTCTCAATCAAAATAGCTCACAGGCAATATAGCCAGTGCTACTAAAAAAAAAAAGTCCTAATCGCCCATGCATCTGCCAGCTTATTATCCCCTTTTTGGGGCAAGTGAATGATTTGTTGGACTTGTTTCCCTTTTTCAGACCTACAGGATAGTGTCATCCTTCATTCCCTCTTGGAATTGGTGGGGTCTTGCTATTTGCAACTAACAGTCTTCAATGGGATGCATGCATACCTTATCTTGTTGCCTAACTATTTATATTTAATTTAAGCAATTGATCAAAATCTCCAACATCAATTAATATTTCAGAGAACAAAAACCAAACATAAATATGACAACCTATTTCAAGACAATGATCTATTGAAGATGGTATTTGTGACAGTAGTCTACTAATTAAAGGATGGGAACGCAAAGCCAGATCCAAACCAAAAAAATAAGATAGGAGTCCTTACTTTAGACTCAAATTAGTTTTAGAGTTTGAGTTTTGAGTCAACTGTATAAGACTAAACACCAAAAAAGAAGAGTGTACATCTAAGTCCAGGCAATTTTGGATCCAAACTCAAGAGAGAGTTATGTTCGCAAAACCCACATGGCCCAAAGCAGAAGGAAATAGAGTTGTGTGCTATATATAATTTACCTACATATTTTACTTACAGGGTTAGGCGGTAACATTTCGCCGAGTGACTCGTATGTGGAAGAGAGAAAACCCTAATGTTGCGATACCCATTTTGATGCTTGTCAATCAATAAACGATAATATCATGGAAAGATTTTCTCATGGATATGATTTCGGAAAAAAAAAAAACCTTCATCTCTATCATATCATTAGAACCATTGATTTAGAGGCATTAAAATTTAATAACTTTCATATAATTTAATTCAAAAATGAATATAATTTGAATTAGCATGAGTAAATGGTAAAATCAAAATTCATTGTGATATTGACTGTACAACTGTTCTTATATCTAACAAATCGTCCTATAACGATCGAAGTCTATATAATTTCTGCAGAAATGTTTGTACAATAATTGTGCTGTATCGTACGACTCTAAGATATTGCATGCACGATATCGCAATGCTTTAGGATATCACACAAAATGATATGTTTGATATTGCACAGTCTTAAAATATCGCACAACATGACATGTGTGACATCGCACAACTCTATCATATCACATGAAAAAAAGTATTTTAAAGTTGGCCTCACAGTGCGAATATCAGATTTAAGGAAAGCACTCTAGGCATTATCCCAATTTCATTTAGCTGGGACTAAGCTTTGATTGAAGATGATGGGGGATGATACCATGCTTTTTTTTATCTTAGGAGCTGTCACATTCCACTTAGAAGAAATGCTTTTTTAGGCTGGTCCGGACCCACCAGCCAGTGCAAGTCGATTCATCCTCTCTTTATAATTTATATATACATAACGTAACGCAGTCCCGTTTCGGTGCTCTCGCGGCAAAAGTCTCAGCCAAGGGTATTTTCGTCATTCAAATTGTGTACCCTGAGACACAACCGCCGCTTCAGGCTAACAACAAGGCGGGATCACGTGCGGATGTTGCCGCCATTTTTGATTAGTAAGCACGCAAAATAGGAAACCGTTACGGACGATAATACCCCTCTCCCGCTTCTCTCGATAAGATGAAAACGTAACGATAATATCGTCTTACGTACTTGAATAATTGGAGGGAATGTTCGAAAACAAGCGCACGAGGATGACGTCATACCCAATGCAATGGCTGCTGTCTCCGTCCCAGTGACAAATGGAAAAAATACTATTGCTAGTCAGGCGGATGAGGGCCATGAGAGTGAAGTAGTCTTTTGGTTTTACACATCTCTTCCTTCTCAACCACATGGATTGATTTCTCTTTGGATGCCTCTCAACTTTTTGTGAGTTGATGGGGGGGCCCACCTGTTCAATCTGAGCTGCCGAACATGCCCTATTATTTGATTTGTTTTGATCTTGGGGGGTTGGATTCAAATTGGTGTGGGCCTGTGGGGGTACCACAAATCCATTGTGACTTGTGAGAGGTTGCTTGGAGAATCAGGATTCTCTTTCCTTCACCCCCCCCAACTTGCCGACTTCATCTGTTCAGAATGAGTCATCCATCCGTCATCAAGTTTCAAAAGCAAGAATCTCTTATTAGATGAACATCAGAGGTAAATATGGATCAGGTTCTTGAGATATTTGACTAGATGGAGGACTATTATAGTTACTTTGAAATGGACAATTCACAATCTGAATGCTCTTGCCTTAATACAACCGTCTTTGTTTTTTTTTTAAGTGATATATGGTAAACTTATCTCGGTTGCTAAAATTTTTATTTTACCACGTTTGGTTGGTGACAAGTGAGAAAGTATAGTTTTGGTCATCAAAAAATTGTATTTTACTTCACCTCATAAAACACAAGTGAAGTAATTACTTTACCACTTGAGGACTTCTTACCCGACTTTTATATTTCTTAATTACCTTAGGAAGCATTTACTTTATCTTATTTTATTGGTAAATTAAACAAACATGCAGAGTGTCTCACTCATGCTTCCTCTAAGTGTGGAAATAAAATCCGCTCAAAATGAATTGTGCCAACACCCCCCAGCAACTCCACAACCATCACAGGCAAATCTATCAAGTTTGATATGGATTGTAGATTCAGGGAGCCATAGCCGTGGGTTCTAAACCTTTCTAGAAAGATACTTCCAAATCCTACAGTCCTACCCTACCCCAAAATCACATGACAGGTAAAATCAATATTCAACGTTGTGCTGCTCCACATGATCAAGTCGTTCCCTAATCCTTTACCTGACCAACTTGAACTGTTTGTTTGACTGTCCATGCGTGCACCCGCCAGTCGCGATCTTGGACTAGGGACCATTGGACCAATGACTTTGAACTTATGATCAGAACTTTCATCGTCACCTCACGTGCAATATAAATATACATAGGAGGAAACATAAAATGCAATGTATGAGAATTTTGTCATGTTAGAGATTCGTGATGGCGGCCCACTACAATTCTGATCGAATTGAGTTTCTAATTCAACAAAACTATTATTAGTCAGACCCAGCAAGTTGTATATATAGCGTCTAGAAATATATCTCATGGAATTTGTGGCCAGCAAATACCCAGTTAAGACTCAGAGAACATGGTTTTTAAAACCCGGCCTTGGGTGGTTGTTGGGTGCACTGTTGATGTTAGCTCAGATTGCACTACAGCAATTTAAAATCAAACTAGTCAATGGTCAAGATTCATGGGAGAAATTCCACTCAACCGTGCAGAGTATCCTCTAATCAGTGGGATATTTGCTGCCGACTATAGTGCCTAGCAAGTGGACACTCCTGATCACTGAAATAGGCTCAGGAGCTGGATTTGGTTAAAGTAGCTAGGGCCGCATTCACTCCTAGGTTGGACTCGACCGAGTCCTTTTTGTTTCGCCACGAGTTCTTGACTGGGTCCATGCCTACTTCTGCATAAAGACATAAAGGCCTAACTGAAACGACAGTGGACCCCAGCCTGCATCATCTATAGGTGAGTCCAAGACCCTATGTCATCATGATTGGGAACTGGCTCATTTACACCTTAGTCCTAATCCACCTATGGCTTATCTTCATGTGGCCGCGGCAGCTCTACAAGTGCATTTCAAGAGCCACAAGTAGACTTATGGTCCCATTTGGATCTTCATAAACCGAATACAAGTAACTCAGTTTATTAGTAGGCTTTTTTTTTTTTAACTCCCTTTTCCCATGAGCCCATGACCCATTGCAGGTCATTAGAGTCACAGGTAACGTGAATGGATGGGAAACCGAGTTCCAAGATTATGGTCTGTAAGTTTTTTTTCCACTCTAATGTAATATCTAAAATACAGCTGACGAATCGATTTGTAATGGGAACATGGCCTCCTGTGCCGCATTATCAGACAATTAAAGTCCCTGTTTGATTCAAGCCTGTAGAAACGTGCCGAGCAATTCTTCTTTGATAGAAAGAAGAAATGCCCAAAAACGAACGTTTCAAAACGAGATTCAAAACGAGATTATCCACGTCCATGTCCCCCCATGAACGGTTCTACGAAGAAAATGTAAGCTCTCTTCCAATGGGTGACAATCAAAGGAGGTCATTTTCACTTGATTGATGGGAAACTTCTGTGGGAAAGAGTTGAAAAATGTGGTGCAGCAAATCCCAATTTTAACGGGCAATTAAGCTTTTTAAAATGGTAATGATTGTTGCCACCAATCTGTCTTTTTTTTCTTTTTCCGATTGTCACGAGTCAGTCATATCATGAACAGTGGTCTGTGTTGGCTGATGCAGTTTGAACATTGAATCTCAGCTAAAATTTGTAAGAACCGTCTGATATTTAATATCTGAATGCTCTTGCCTTTTTCTTTTATAATTTTTTTCCATTTTTTTAGGGGAAACAATACGAATGTTCTTGCTTGCATCAAGGTGAAATCATGATGGAGAACGTGGACTAGTGGCGGTGATATCCAGGTATTCACCAACAGGGATAGTGGTTGATTCACAATAAGCGAGCAATACCACAGCAAAATGAGATGCCTAATCAGCAAATCCCAATTTGGGTATTTAAGTGGAACCAGCAAATCTGCTGAATGGACTCCATGACCCAAAAGTCCAAAAAGTCATTTAGAAATAATTCCCGTTTTGTTAACTGGTTAAGACTCAGTGAGTCTCCAAATCGGCTCTGTTTGCCAACTTTCAAGACTGTCGAGTTTTCTTTCTTCTGAAAATCTGAAAGAGGAGTTGTTACATACTAAAAGTAGTTTTTTCAACAATGTTTTTATATACTCTTCCAAATTTCAATGGTTGGACCAATCAGATATATGCAAGTTCCGCCAACTTTAGTTGATCGGTAACAGTACAGAAGCGTTTTCTACTTGCAATTGTTGGAAAACTAAGGTCAGGACTCGTGAGCCTCTGTACATGTACAGTTTACAGCACCACCCAATTTCACACAGATGGGGTCCTATTAAAAAGAAATGGTGAATATGGAGTCAGAATGTTCACAAAATGACCGGACAGGATGATCATGACTCAATTTCAAGCCATGATGATGATAATGAACCAAAATAAAAAGAAAAATCAGGCTTCATCTCAAGGATCAAAATCCTTTAGGCTTCCATGCACAGAAGGCTGCCCTAAACACTTCCAAAATATAGGAAGATCATAACTCAACTTCCAGTCATGACAATGAATATTTAAAAAAAAAAAAAAAACCTCCAGTTTCATCCAGTCCCGAGGATTAAAATCAGCAGGCTTCCAAGCACAGAATGTTGGCATGTGGGCCATGTAGTCCACACAAGATGGCCACAAAAGAGCCTTAATAGGCTCATTGATTCAGTCAAGTGAAAATATCCCCAACTCCTCTGAAAATCTCTCAAAACATTGCACCAAAAGTGGAGATCAGTTTCCCCGGAAACTACTCATCCAGCCATTAAAAAGATATTTATTTAAGACCCTTTCCTCCTTGTGTTAGATACACAAAAAACACAAAGCAATGAGAAAGACTCAAAGGTCTGGGTAATATTGGGGACTTCTGGTGATTACCAGTATTGGGGACTTCTGGTGATTACCAGCTTCACAGCATTGTCCCCATTTCATTTTCGCTGCTTGCCACTCAAGGCTTCCCTAAATGCCTCCAAAATACAGTGATTGATGTTCGTGTGTAACAAATGTAGCCATTACCTTGCGAAAATATAGGGTTGTGTGGGGTTTGCCAATTTTTTTTTTTAATCATCCTCATCAAGTGCTTTCTCAGAATTCATATTAAAGTTTTGATAAAAGTTTTATGCCGGCTGTGAACCTACCTCTGCAACCCTCCTTTATCAGGGCTTGGGACTTACAATTACAACAAACTGAGTTAAAACTGACAGACAAAAACTAAGATGGTTTTTGCTCATAAAGAGCCCAAGGGAGTCAAATGTTGACATTCTCTGATCCTCCCTATCAAATGAAAATACCATTTGAGACAGAATCTCCTTGAGGGAAGCCAAGGATAAATCTTTTAAGAATACATTAATCCCCCTTTCAATAAGGTTCAACAAATTCCTTCCTCCAGTGTCTACACAACTTCACCCAAAAACAATCGAACCACCAAACTCTATTATTTCCTTTGAATTCCAAGGAATTCGGCCCCTATCCTCCCCAAATCTCCATCTTGCTAAAGGTGCCTAATTCTTTTCCCCCATATCTATCCAAGTGGTTAACATCATCCAACTTGTATCACTAGAAGTGAAAGCCAAATGGGCTATCCTATTGATGACTTGAATTCTTCAATTGTCAAAATGTCATAAAGGACCAAGACTACCATAATTTTGCCACACATAAGAACCAAAAAGTCCTACACACTCATTTTGTATTTGTTTGAACTTCACTGTTATCCCTTTAACAAAGCCGTTACATCAATACATTGCCAATGTCACTCCTACGTGAGCATGACAAATACAAGATCCAGCCATTCAGCAGAAAGGCCCACCCTCAATAAGACCTAACCAAAATTAGGCCCTCCATTCTGGCGGAAAAAAAGGAGGGATTCACGCATACATTGTCTTAAGTTGCTAACCAATATACCCAAAATGCTTAGGCGTTAAAGGTGTAACAAACAAACTACTCAACACCTCCCCTCGGGCAGGACACCGCCTGGACTCGAAGCACACACCCGCGCAAGATGCGGCATGGGGCCTTTTTGCTCTATGCACATGCACTCACACACAACACACGGCATGGGGCCTTTTTTGCCTTGTGCGGATTTGAACTTAGGACGTGTTGGTTCTGATACGATCTTAAGTTGCTAACCAATACACCCAAAATCCTTAGGCGTTAAAGGTGCAACAAACTAACTACTTAACACATTGGCCAATGATCTACACTTAGCACATGCAATTGTGGGTGCAACAAATACAAAGGATGTGAAAAGCTACATGATTGCAGACATGACCAAGTTCCATTCAAGAATCATTAGTGCTGTAATCAGGCAATGCATCTTATGTTAGAATCTTAATCCAAGTATACAGCTGTTTTCCAGGGCCTAAACAAGAGTAGGAAAGAGCAGAACATAGCCGGACCAGCTTTCTTCCATGGCCTAAAACATAGTTCACATAAATTCAACACTAAAGAAGGAAGAAGTCATGGTGCATGTTGTTGATGGGAAAGTAAGGAGTACCATGATGTTTACCAGTATCATTCTTTTTATCAAGTTTGCTGCTTCTTGGAAAGAATTCTGGCAGCATTTCTCTGAATTGTCTGGATGTATTGATGAAGCAAAAACAAGTAGATATTTCCAACTGAAGGGAAGTGATTACAAAAGGTTGACCATGTGGAGTGACCAAGTAGTGTCATATCAAAAGCTATACATGTGGGGTCCTCCTTCCAATGATCCAGATCACTCAATCTGTGGCCTCGCACTGTTTAACTGTAGTAGGGTTGCCTCATCCCTAAAGAAAGTTATATCTACAGCTGGATTGAAGAAAACCGTGACTAAGGTACCAACTAATAATGATTCACAGATAAATACTTTTTTAGTACAGTAGGGATTACATGTAGACAAACTAGACTGTCCCTTAGATGCATGAATTTCCACTGTAACCATGTTAAATTTTAGTCCAATCCAACTTACATTCACTGATTTTTCCCACGTTTTCACATGTCCAATCTAAGGGTCAATATCATTCTGATTGACATGACATTCGGGTCGCACACTGATGCACAGATGGAAGATTGAGTTGACCATTTTGGATCCATGTTGTGCAATCCCTAAATGAGAATTTTAATCTTATAAAGAAATGTGATTAATTGTGTTTTGAAAGAAAGAAGAAAGAAAAACAAACCAAATGATGTTTGTTGCAGTGAATCATGAACCTACATGCCTAAACATGGATGGAGACATCTTTTGAATGTTAGAGTCTTCACAAAGTGGACCGCACATGTATGGATTGATTCAACCTTACTTAGCATGGTGTGGTCAACGTAATGTGTAATCCTTCCCCTCTTAAGTACATGCGCTGTCAGGAAAGAAACCAGAAAACAGAACAGGAAAAATAAAGGATATCTTCTCTTCATAGGTCGGATGATTTAACATCAGCAGTAAATTGTTGTTTACAATAGCACGGACTAGTACTTCCTTGGCTTCATCTTGTTTCTTCTTGAGCATGTTGCATGTCTACAAAGACTACATTAGTATCCAATATATAGCCATAACTATTAAGGACCATCAACAAATATTTCAACAGAGATAGAGGTTATGGTTTTCTTCCTCTTTCTTTATCTTCTTTAATGTTTATAACACACAATATCCATGCAAAACACACTATCATTTAACAAGGTGTTGAAGTACAATGTGTAAAGTTGTTTTATTATTATTATTATTATTTTTTTTAATTTTTTTTTATTTATGTTTCAAAATCTATGGTAGTTAGGTACTTCACAATAGCAATACTAGCACTTTTATTTCTAAAATCAGCATTTTTGACACATATATGGCATGGTCCTGTGATAACATGCTGTATGCAGGCATCATAGGTCAATATCCACAGAGCATATAATAAATAAACCTATTAGGGGATGTCTACAATGAAGAGATACTAAAACTGTACTTTGGTATGGATGGACAGAAATGAAAATTAATGGATTGCTACCAACTGTGTGTGTATGTAGTCCTCACTCCTCAATCAAAATTGCTAACATGGGGACAATGTGTCCTCTCATGAGCCGCTGAAACAGGAGGGATTAGAAGCTCAACACTTTCCACTCTGTCCTTCGTTTTTTTCTGCTGCAAGGTCATAATCCATTGTATTACCATTTGAGAGGACTATTAACTGTTTTCTCCGAGATCGCAGCAGAATAATCACCAAGAGGGAACCAAGCTTGGATGAGTTCTATTGTTTCACAAATCAGTGGAGAGCCAAGTCAATAAACAAGGGGGTATATGATGTGCTCACTTGCTACCATTTAGAAGACCCCATATTGATGGAATGATGCTTGCTGATGATGCTGATAAACAGTGGCTGCATGTGTCATGCATGTACCTCAATCCAGACTGTCCATTCTGCTGCTGCTTATCCATCATTTTAACTTTCAAAATAGTCAAAATATGAAAAGAATTGTACAACTGAGGTCACCATTGTGGATGCATCATATAGAACATATTTTTTGATAGACAACTACTGTATCTGGATTAATGTACAGTGTATGCATAATTGTCAGGTTCCCTTTGTTTAAGAAACTATAAAGCAACATAACAGTGTTGAATAGATATCCAAGAGTTGTGTAGTTTGGAGTGTAGATTAGTTTTGCGTTCCAAAATTGGATTTCATCAGGCAGAACCTGTTGGTATTATTGAGAACCAACTAGGGACCGATAGTGATTTTCTAGTAATTATGGATTAATTTGTTATAAAACTTTGGTGAGAAGGCATTTTTTTGTAATTTCTGTAAATAGTGAATAAGATAAATAAAGTGCTAGGGCTGGTCATGGTTTGGATGACCAATCATAATGGTTCTCTCCAACTTCTCTCCTCTAAAATCCTAATCTTACTGAACAGAATAAAAAAAAAAAAAAAAAAAAATTCTTAATCTTCTTCTGTAACTTTGTCTTCTTTAATATTTTAAGTTTTTACTTAATTTTCTTTTGAACTAAATGTTCCAACTAGTATTACTTACAGTTTCAAGCTCCTTGACACATGCTTCAGCTTTTTCTACATTGTCATCACTTTGTATCAATGTCGAACCCTCTAAATCTATGATGCTTGCCTCTAGAGGAACATCTGGAGTAGAAGTAGAATGGTTGAAGGGATCACTCTTGTAACAATCTTCTGGATTATCAATGTCCAGAATCTAGCCAGGAGAAAAGGAAAGACTAAGAAGTAACAAGCAAACTAAAATTCACAGTTGACTGGTATTTCTGTAAAAAAAGATAGATTTATAAGCTCATTTAAAAAAACTACCATTTTTCCTTCAATCTTTTGGGAAGCTTCCTCGACATTTCTGCAAAATCCAACACAGAACACGTTCATTGTAAATAAAAATAAATAAATTAGATCAATTAACTCAACAGCCAAGACAAAGCAACCTGCTTTTGGGGTGAGATTCTATGGCACGTTTTAGTGGATTCAAGTTCATTGGACCAAGGCATGGCCGCTGCAACACATCATGTCAACGTAGCTAAGAGAATAGCTAACTAGAAATATGTTTGAATACAAACTAAAATAAAAAAATCTATGGATTAATCAAACAATTCACAATCTATAAGAGAGTTTCAATAAGAATATGAACATGCAGAGCTTTCCACTTTTCTATAAATCAAGAATAAGGATTTAACTCCCCTAGAATAACAACAGCATGAAGGCCAGTCTCCTTAATTTAAAATAGGCATAAATAATGCAATCAGTTGCAGACCTAATCTTGCTTCCATTGTCTACAAAATAACTTCATTTGATGTCCTATTGACTTACAAATCCAACGAGCCCGAGATTGCACAATTTCAACAAGAAAAGAAATTATGATGAATTTATGAACCAGGTACTGTCGTGCTGGATAGCTGTGAATATCAAATAGTTTAGAAATATTTTACGTATATGTTTTGGTTATTTTATGACTGGTTGGAATCCCATCCTACCTTGCTTGCTTTAGGATTTTTACTCTCATTATAAAGTCATTTAAAATCCTATCAAAAGTTTTAAGATAGAATTTGAGTATTATTATTAAGAGTTTATAGTTAGGTAGCAGTGGTCAAATGAAGATTTTTATGCATGTAGTTCCCCGTATATGGGGAGTTTGAACAATGATGGTGATTGATTTTACTACAGAATTGCACGTTTGGAATTTTTTTTTGTTTTTTCTTTTTGGCATAAAGTTGTACGTTTTGGGTGCAATAGGCAAAATGATATCAATCTTGTAGCTGGTCTTTGTTTGATGTGCAAAAGTGGGCCTTAAATTTTTATTTTTTAAAAAAAAAAAAGAGGATTAGGTGCATGGCTGGGCTCAATTCAATGCAGATGTAAATCAATCCTGCTTCTTGCTGCACTTCTTGCTATACCATGTTTTTCACTTTCTCACTACACGTGCATCTCCTGATCTGGTAGTTATGTTTCCCATAACTTCTTACTATTTTCCCAATCTTCGGCTACATCATTTAGAAAATCCTTTCATATAATTGTTTACTGCATAAAAGTGGCACATGAAAAAGAACAGAAATATTTTCATAGGATGAGATTGCGTTCTCACAAGTAACTCAATACACACACACACAAAAAAAAAAAAAAAAAAAAGAAAAAAAAAATAAACCAAATAATATTTTCAGGGAGGGAACATAAATATCATAGAATTAGGTAGCAATTGATAAAATAAATGGCCAACATGAGTGTGTAGATAGATAGATTGAGAGAGAGAGAGAGAAGAGAGAGAGAGAGAGAGAGAGCCTCTGATGATTTTTGCTTCAAAAAACAATCATATCAAAGCACACTTCTCTGTGTTAACGGAAGAGGCTACCTTGGATGTTGTATTTGGAAGCACTCCAATGTTCTTTTCTGGCTGCTTTATTGATTTGATTTCTTTTTGAAATGTGATATTAGATGACTCACTTTTTGATGCCATTGCACTACATTAAATATACCATACAATATCTTTTACAAACCAAACTTTGTAAGCAGAGAGAGAGAGAACAGTAAAAATACAATGGGGGTCCAAACCTTGTGATTTTCAAGCCGGAAAAATCAAATGACTTCATATCAGATCTCAAAGGAGTAGTTTTGTGCTTCTCCACAGAAGTAATCTTGGAGCTTCTTATAGGATCCATGCTTGGAACTGAAAGTTTAGAAATGCTACTCCTTGGAATTCCGGATAGGATAGCTTGTTTTGGTAAAATAGCAGGATGAACTTGGAAACTGCAAGAAACTTGTATCAAATCCAATCAAGTCTTTAAAAATACTATGTATCAATTGGAAAGAGGATGGATACAGACTAATATTCCTCATTTAAACACAACTTAATAGACCTACTACAACATTTAATCAGAATATGATATTTGCTCCCAAACATGAAGCCTCAAGAAGGTTTACAAGTTGGATTGATATTAAAAAGTACTTACACTAAAGGCCCATTTGTTTGCATGGAACTAAATTCCTAGGAATTCATGGTCCAATGAGCTCCAACAAAGGAACATTAAAGAGGTGAGGGGTACAGAATATATAGTAGAGACGTAAATGGGACCCTGAATTTCCTTGGCTTTGATTAACTAGAGTGATGGCTGGGTATTCATTTCCTATCTCCCCTTGATTCATTTCCATTAAATGGGGAGATTATTTGATGGTTATTTTGGGATTTTCATTTATGGTTCTTCAAATTTAGCCACTTCTAGGAATAAATTTCCTACAACTTCTAAGAATTCATCAGAAGATGAGCATAAACAATTGAACAATCTTATAATGAAGACCACTTCAATAGTTCTAAGATGAGTGGTCCACATATTCCCGTTGGCCTTTAGTGAGAGACCCACACAATTCATTAAGAGTTCATATCACTTTCGGCCAATGGTAGTCCAAGGTTATTGCCCATTTTTGTACAATGAATAAAAAAATAATACAAATAACAAGACGGACAAAAAAAAAAAATCTTTTTTTTTTTGTGGCAATAATGAGATTGTTATGAATTATGATATACATTATTACGCCATTCTCTATCAGCTTAAGCTTTTAGAGTAAGTGGTTGTCAGCATTTGGTCGAGTGTTTGAGTCCCTGGGTCGAGTGTTCGAGTCCCTGGGGCTATTATGGCTTGTATTCTCCCATGGAAGGTGCTGTGTGTATGTTCCCATGAAGAGTCCGCATGGGCGCCAGGTGGGGGGGTTGAATTATGATATACATTCTTACGCTGTTCTCTATCAACTTAAGCTTTTAGTTTTAGAGTAAGTGATTGTCAATAGAGATAAACATGGTTCAAAATAGCGGCCGCTACGTAGTGTAGCGCCTGCATTATCGGCTGTAGCGGTCGATGCCGCTACGCTATTTTGAAAATAGCAGCGCTACAGTCTAAAACCCAATAGAGCCAAGTAATTTTATTTTTAAACACTGTTTTTCCTATTTCTTCTCCTCAATGGGCTTTTCTAAAGTTATCTCTACCCTTATATGGTTTCAAATCACTAAAGAAATACAATATTGTTTGCTATACAAGATTCAAAAAAATTTGACCATTTAAAAAATTCACACCGCTACGTATCGCCCGCTACATAGCGTTTTGGTCACTGACCGCTACGCTTGCGGCCACCGCTATTTTGATCCTTGGAGATAAACATTATTTTCACATTATCTGCCAAACCATCATGATTGTTAGCTATGATGTCATGATACATCTACAATATGGGTATGGAAATGAAAGCATGGGCACAACAGGGCAGCTTTAAAAAATGACACTGATTTGAGTAAGGGTGTTCTTCCAATGAAAGGGAAACTATGAGTATAGTACTTAACTACAAATACTATAGTAAGTATTATAAGTATTAAAAATATACTAAATTTCTTGAAACTCGTAGGTTAAATATACATCAACCCCTTTCACATCTTGTACCCCTACCCCAATTCATATCATATCTTCTGCACATAGGTATTCCAGGAATGTACAAGTATCCAATTTCAAGAGAGAGTGAAAATTCAATAGAAGTACATGAATGCATGCAAAGAATGTGTCCTTCCATGGTTGTCAAGTTTCATATCGGTTTAGCTGAAATGGCTGGAGCTGTTGATATACATTGTTGTGCTACTCACTAACAGCTCGAGATTTTGGTATTTCCGGTTATTAACATGGTATCAGAGCCAGAGGTCACAAGTTCAAAACCCCTGGGAAGCATGTTACAAATCCATATATCTGTTCTGTCTGGTCTAGTATGTTCGTTGAGTTCCAAATTCAAACGGGTTCCCATTCAAGGGGGGTTGTTGATATACATTGTTGTGTCGTTCACTACCAGCTCGAGCTTTGGGCAATTTGCTGTTACTAGTTATTAACAGGAACAAGTTATTTCGGATTGGAGTTCTAAAATGGAACTCACAACATTTTTTACCAGAACTTTAGCCTTAATTGGCTAAAACACAGCCATATCAAGCACATCCTGCAAAATACGGAAATTTTTACCAATGAAATGGAAGAGCTTAATATAAGTGCTTCTGTGAAGAGTACTCATGATACCTCTACAAGATTGATTCCACCAAGATAGGGAATCTTAGGCTTGTTTGTTTAATAGAGAGGATAAAATAAAGGGCCACATTAAGTTTAAAATAAAGAGAAAGGGGTGGAGAGTAAAAATCGTCACAACAGAAATTTTTACTCTACCACTTTATTATGGTTGGGCTGAGTAAACGAAGTTGAAAAAAGTACGCTAGAGTAACTACTTTATGTCACTTCAAACATTACTCTACCCTCCCCTTTTTCATCCAAAAGTCCAAACACCCACAAAGTAGAACTTTGTCACTTTAGTGATTACTCTTCTTTACTTCTTCCATTCAAACACCCATCAGTAAAACTTTGTCGCATCAGCCCCATTTTACTCCCTTTCTACTCTATCTCATGCTAAACAAACAGGCTTATTGTAAATTAATTCTACATATCTTCTCTTTAAACCTCCTTAAAGGGATATTTGTGTAATTGTACATTGAGTACATTATAATATATTAATAAGGCACTTCCTCAAAGATGGTACAGAAGTTTTTATGCCAATTGTAAGATTGTCATGGTATTAGAGCAACTCAGTCATTTAGTGTTTGCATATCTGGGTTCAGATTCTCAGTATTGTTCTCAGATCTGACATGACCAAAATCTACAAATCTCTGTCCTTCTCAGATTGGTGAGGAATCTCACTTTACAAATCTGTGAGCCTCTGTATTGACCTATAGTCTCTCTAAAGAAAATGAGAAATTTATTGTGTACTAGAAAGTATTTTAAAGGGATTCAGCATTTTGCCTATCATGCTCCAAAACCCTGATATATTTTAGTGGTCACTGTACCAAATCTTATAATACAATGTGTTAAAGAACAACAGTGCTTAACATCTCTGTAGCCAACCATTCCTGCGAACATAGATAACCCAGATTTTCTCTTGCTGCATTAATATAAGTGTAAAATTAAAACCATATATTATTGGTGTAAATATGAAATGAAATCCCATTACTTGATGAGTTGCATTCTTCATTATTCTTTTCACTTCCCTGTGTAACAAGGGCTTTCGTTAAACCCCTACTATTTGATTCCGAAATACCAACCTTATCCTTCCCAGCTTGTTTTTCACATTCTCCAAATTTTGGACTGTAAACACAAGATAGATATGACATGACACATGAATACTAACATTGATGGATTACAGAAAGAGGCTATTCATCAGATATGAACCTTTTTGTATTGGCAAGATCTAAATGCATCCCTTCCAATTTTTTATTGAAAAGGGAGACTTTCCTAGGAGCTGATCCTGAATGCAGTATGGATTCAGAATCTTCTGATTCACTAGAATACTTTAAGTAGATGTCACCAGTTGCTTTTCTTTTCAATGGCATGGGCTCATCAACTGTGGATTCTCTGAATCAAGCAAACAATGCACGATAATTTAACATCTCTGAAGTAATCTTGGATCTAATAAAACCATGCAAAATGCACATCTGAGAACATGCCCTCCCTAATTTGACTCAGATTCCACTATTACACTTGCAACCTCAGAAAAATTAGAGAACATGCATTTCCCTCATCATTTTTATATAAATCTGTGTGCATTAAAGCATTCCTTTCATAGAATGTTTGTCTTGGGATGAAGAATCATACTTGCATATTAATCCATGTAGCAGTTCAAATGTTAACGAAAGCAAATCATTTGATAAGGACTAACATATTTTAGCTCAGCACGTCAAAAAAGAAAAACTAGTACACAATTACTGTAGCAAATCATTCAAAAGAGAATATCAATAGCCCCCAACATTACATGTTTTTTTTTCCATTAAAAACCAGTTGGCGAGGCACCTCCTTTCCACAGAAACAACCAGGGATCAATACCTAGCTGTAGCATTGATGGTGAGGGACTTGGGTGAGAGTGAGTGTGCGGGTGGGTGTGTGAGTACTTACCAAAAAAAAATCTATGTAAATTAAATCACAATACTTGAGTAAATATGGAACAAAACGACATACCTAGATGTGCCAAGTTCTTTATCATTCTTTACGCTTCCTGGTATAGCAGGGTCTAATGTAAAAGCTTTAGCATTCAATTCTGAAAAACCAACCTTATGATCTCCCGCACGTTTTTCACTTCCAAATTTTGGGCTGTAAAAAAGTATGGATGTGAGGTGTGTTCACATTAATAATGATTACAGAACTAATGAAACAGATGTAAACCTTTTTGTATTAGCAGGACTTAAACGAATCCCTTCCAAGTTTTTGCTGCAAAGGGAAACTTTTCTCGGAGCTGATGCTGAAATCAATTGAGATTGAGCATCCTCTGATTTACTGAAATACTTTGAGTGGATGACACCAGTTGCTCTCTCTTTTAATGGTGTTGGCTTTTCAACAGTTGATTCCCTGTATCAAGCAAAAGATGGTAATATTGAATCCTGACAATATGAAAGTAATAATGAATCCTATAAAATCATGCCTGCTACATATACCCTCGCACAATTTTGCTCTAGTCATATTCAAATTGAGAACATTCCCTCAACTTGTTCGACTCAAATTCCATTATTGCATTCTTATTGTGAGCAGCAAAAGCAAACGTATGTTTTCTTCATCAATTTACACTGTATTTGTTGTGTGCACTGAAACATCCCAATTCAAACATGCTGGTTTTGGCATGAAGACACAGGTTTCATACTGTCATTTTAATACACATCAGTAGCACATATGTAAGCAAAACCAAAATTGGTTGACTGGAAATCACTCATCCGATATACTAAATCCAATTGATATTCAAAACATAACAGTATCCAATTAGAAAACTGTTAAGTAGTTAGTTTGCCACACCTTTAACGCCTTGGCATTTGGGGCGTATTGGTTGGCAACTTGAGATGGTATGGGCCAACACATCCCAGGTTCGAATCTACACAAGGTAAAAAAGGCCCTATGCCGCGTCTTGTGTGCGGGCACATATATGCTCATGCCACATTTTGTGATGGCATGTGCTTCAAGTCTAGGCAGCATCCCACACAAGGGGGGGTGCTACGTAGTTAGTTTGCCACACCTATAATGTCTGGGCATTTTGGGTGTATTGGTTAGCAACTTGAGAAAAATCCCATGCTATGACATTATCTTATTCTTACCCATGCAAATGTAGTAGAGCCTTAGAAACTGAATACGGGTTGTCTGTAGCAGCAGTCACATTATGCAAATTCTGTGAGACGCTTGTCATAGCAGAATCACCAAAACCTTTATTGCTTTGAGCCGAATCCCTCCCGACTGCACTTTCCTTTGCAACATGGCTATGGGCTGCTGAAATTTCTTGAAACTCAGTGTCAATCTCTTTTGGCTCTGTGATACATGTTGCTGGCAAGCACTGCAAGTTATATGAACTTGTGGCACTTGAGTCCCTGGAGTGCAAAGTATCAACTGATTTCACGCTATTTTCCGGTTCCCTACTTGGACTAGTATATACTTCTTGAGAAGAGGAACTATGCCCTGTTTGCAGGTCAGGCCTCGTTCCTAATACTGAATCATCACTAGAAACAGGCTGGACAGTTTTATCTTGGATAATATGTAGAACACCGGCTGTGGGCCTTGGGGTTTCAGACTGCTCTGTATGCATACCAGTTTTATGGCATTCTATTCTGCTTTCCTGCCCAAAGGTAGTGATTTGTTTCTCTGGAGAAGTTGCATCACGCAAACAATCTTGATTTTCGAGATTTGTAGAAATGGATGGAGTACCATTAGTTACCGTATCAATGTCTTTTAGATGAACAAACTTTGAAGTGGTAGCATCATCTGATGGAGGTAACTTCTTAGTGTCACTTTTTCCAAATGTATCAGCACGTGGGGCTGAGTTGCTCGCGGAATTTTGATTCCTCCCAGGTTTGACAGAAGAATTAAGTCCTTTATTTCCTGTCCTTTTATCCAATTTCCTTTCCCCATCTAGCAAGCTTGAATCGAGATCAAAGCCATCCAGCCTGAAGACAGCAAAAACTAGTTAAAATTGGAAACACGATAAATTACTTATTAAAATTACTCAATAGCTTTTGTTACTGGTAAAGAACTTCCAAATAGCATGAAACACTTCAAGCTAATTAAAGAATTCCAAATGTCATACATAACAACACACATACGCATTGAAATCAAAACTGAAGGTAAACTGATCCAGGTTCCCCTCCTGTCTTTCTATGATGGATTCTTTTCCAGATCTATCCATTTGCTTCTCAGCCTTCCTGGGTGGACTTGAGAAATCAAGGTCAGACATGTCTATTTTGAATGATGATATCTTGTCAAAGCCTCCATCAAGTGCAAAATCCATATCCCTGGGAAAAAAATTTCATTATCAGTATCATTTACCCAGCAGTTCTACTTCATCCAAAATCCACTCTCTGATTCATAGGGAAGCCATGTGTGCATTTAGCAGACCATATCATAGTTGTATACACAGAAATTTGAATGAAACAGTTTACATGATAAGAGAAGTGAATAAGTTGTCAACAGGACACTAGAAAGCATCTGACAACTGAAGAAAATTAATGGAAAAGTGAGCCAGCACAGGTTGGAATTTTCTTTAAGCAGATGAAATATAAATTTAAATGAAAGCTAGCCTTTATGATCCACAGGCAACATATCTGATGTTTAAAGGCTAACCGTTAACAAGTCACCTATCCCAATAAACATGAAACAAAAATGATTTAGTAGGACTTACAGTTTGTCAAAGTTAAATGGTTTTTTCTTGCCACTCGGAACTGTTTCACAGCCAAAATCCAAAGTATCACCTCCTGCTGTCGTCGACTTCCAATGGGTAAGGAATTCATTTCCAATTTCTTCATCTGTTTAATGAAGAAGGTATAGCATATAAATATTTTTTTATAATGGTAAAATTTTATTGAAAAGAAACAGAACATAAAAGGACAACAGGAAGATCAAACGAAAACAGGAAAACTAAACATCAAAAGAAACATCTAATCAAAGAACTCCTTTCCTTGCAAGACCATCTTCCATGTCATTAGCATATAAATAATTTTAGTGCAACATTCTTGACATACAGGTTATAATTCAAGTAAAATAAGAAAAATGCATATACTATGTATATCACATCCAGTTATTCGCCCTAATTTGTGTATCCTAAAAATAAAGTCCAACATCGACCAACTTCCTTGGCAGTGGTTGAGTTTTAATGAAAACTTCTCTTTGAAGTACTAAACCTATTCACTTTAAATTATTTTGACCATAGCCAATAGCAAAAAGAAAATAGTCAGTTTGAAATTTTCGGGCCTTGAGCTAAAAAGTAGAAAATCATACCAAGCAGTGAAGTCCTCTCTTTTGAATGAGCAGCTGAAGAAGCACCCTTTTGTGGTTTTGCCATCTCCTGCTGTGTCAGTGAGTTCGATCTTAAGATTTAGTCTTTGCCACCAAAGATAGGGACGTTTTCGTCTGACAGTGGAGATCATTTTGAAACCTTCTTTTAGTTACAGTTCTATGGGGAAATAAATTAAGTCATAACACAAGAATAGAAACAAAAGAATAGAATAATGGTATAATGTAGGCCGTTTCATCAGGCTTATGGGAGTTTCATAGCTCTTGCCTTACTTTGTCTGTTAGAAAAGTGATCAACTCTCAAAAGCAATAAACTATATGAATACTTCTGAATTAAACCCCTGATAAAATTCCTCTATTGAGAACTTGGATAAAACATATAAGGAAGAAAAACAAAGGAAAAACCAATTACTTTCTCATCAAACCACTAGTAGAGGTTGTTTGGTACAGAATCTCACAAACAGTAAACAGAAATAACTGATAATCTACTAGAAGTATAGAAATTTGTCAGATTCCCTGAAGAAAACAATGTGAAGTTGTGAAACCAAACAATCCATAAACAAAACAATGAGAATTTTTCACCATTTGCTCTCTGAACAGCTACTATATGATTTTACGCCACTGAAAAAAAAATGAAGGTTCATACAAATTTCCTTGCGAATTACGACACACATATGTGAAAATGTAAGTTAATATAACAGCACTCAGAATTCAGACCCTCCTCAACAAGTTATCATAAGACGATTATCAATAAACACATGAAAAACACAGAATAGAATCGCAGATCTAGGTCGTCTATAGATGAGTGTCATTACAATGCTAAAAGCATGTAAGGACTGTCTGATTTACAGAAATGAAGGAAGGAAGAGCAAATCCAAACGATGCAATGAAAATACAAATCCACACAATACAATCAACAATCTGTAAGTTGTAATCAACGATTCTATTACATTTCATTGCTCAAACGTATAAATTAGCAAATCTATTCACACGATCTTGATCTGAAACTCCACACAACTCCAGAAGAGATCGTAATCAAGATCATTTGAAGATCAAGATAGAAATCAAAGGGGGAATTCATCATCTGTAAGAGAGAGAACGAGATAGATCGTGATCTGATCACCAAACTAACTACAGAGGAGATCGAATCAATATCATTTGAAGATCATAGCAAAAAGAAGAACAGAGGATTTACCGTCTGCAAGATCGAGAGAGAGAGAGCAGTTGCAGCTACGAGCAGAGGATACTCGCCCCGATTTTTCTACCGTAAGATGTGTTCTAGGCTCTAGGCTCTACTTATACTTGAAGCGGCGGGAAAAACCGCAGGTTATCGAGCACTGGAGTGGTGAGTGGTGCTTACAATACTGTGAAACCCACGTTGCCAAATGTCTAATAGGGCCCACCTGGTGATCCATCTGAGGAGACATTAAAATAGGGAACCCATAGTTATTAATCTCGAGTATGGCACTCACTCGAATGGGGTGAACCGTTGGATTAATTGTATGATTGTTTGTAAAGCAAAAACTTATCATCTGTTCATTAAGTTTGTTGGAACAATGATTTGACCTTTTGTCACCACACACCGGATGGGCGTCTCCCAAGTTTCATCCCAGGGTGGGGCCTCTACAAGGAATAGTGCTCACCTTGTCGTGAGCACGAGCGGTCAGAGGGGTTCGTAGGGCTTGTTTCTTTACCAAAATTTTTAATAGAAATTTGAGATGTTGATGTTTTTTTTTTAATATGACGTGACATCTGTCCCCTTGATATTGGCTAATGTTTTGTTTCTTCTCAAGCATTTTTAGAATTTCAGTCACTTGAAAGGTCTCAAATGACCTTTGGAAATTCAAAAATTTCAATTCCTTTGTATTTTTGTGGGATTTCTAGATGTTCAAGTTTAAAGGAGAATCTAGGACTTTTACCTTCTCCAGGAATTCAGAAATTCCCTAAATAGGTATTCCTTGAACTCTAACAAAGAAACATGCCTTTAGGGACTGTTTGGTTAGGAGAATTATGAGAATTTTTGTATGGGGGATTTCTGAGAATTCCAAATGCTGCACCTTGTATGGTCTACATGAGTTTCGGCTAATTCATTAGGTAATGGACAAAATCAAAAATACATTTCATATTTGTATTTTTCAGAAGTGTTGCATAAAAAAAAAAGAGTCGAGTGACCAAAGAAAAAACTGAAGATGGCGTTACTGGGCGCTAGAGCGCACTATCTTGCACTTGAGCGTACCTCAAGCAGAGAATTCCTATGCAAGATTCTTTGCTCAAGAACACACTCAAACTCGCAACAGCAGAGTCGAGACATCTTTTGTTCTCTCACCATTCTTCATGACTCTATTTACTAATTTGTGTCAAAATGCCAAATCGATTCTATCCATCTTAAAAGACTTCATGCACGACCTAAAGGCTATATATTGAGCATGATAGTACCATTAGAAGATACATCTTCTATTCTCTCTTATTCTAAGCCCTATAATCACATTGAGGGATATTTCCTTTCTACTCCAATGTCCATAAGCTGCTGTCCTGAAGTTCTAGCTTTGGAGATTCTTCTTCTACTCATCTGAGGTAAATTCACCTTGAAGAGGCTGTCAAGGTAGTTGGCTTTAGCATGGCGAAGGTGTACGGTGAACAGTCGGCAAGATCACGCAATCCTTAGCTTGAGTAGGAACTGTGAAAGGGTTGTGAATTTTCTTATAACTTTCGAGTTATTTAGTGCTTGTCTATTGGCTTTGACGGTAAGGCCCTCGGTTTTTTTTCGAGTAGAGTTTTCCACATATACATCGTGTCTCCTTCTTTCTGGTTGCTTGCTTATAATTGGAATTAGGGTAAATTACTAGTTTAATCATTGTTCTAGAATTCTAATAGAAAAATTGCTTGTTGGGACCTTAGCCTGCATTAAGGCTCGTTCTTTCACCCCTCAAAGTTGAATTCCTTTGGAAATTCATAAGGCTAAAAGTGTCTTTTTTAAGTGGTTTGGAACTCTGTGTTCTTACACCAAAAGAGCATTTGGAATGCCCAGTGGACAAGATGTTACATCATGTCATAAGTCCCCAACAAGCCCAATTCCTTATTAGAAACGCTACGAGTGAAACAAGGCCTAAGGGCCCCACTAGGGTATTGGTATCAACCTATTTATCAAACCAAGGGCAAGGGGTCTTCCTATCAAGCAAATCTGGTATTGAAAAAAGAAACCAATGAGAGATTTTCCTAATCGAAATAAAGAACAGCTTAGCTGGCCTAAGCAGGCAATACCTAAAGAGCTTTTAAATCAACCACAAGTCCAGGCCTTGGTCCACCCTTATGAAAATAATTGGTCCAAACCACCCTGAAGGAGACCAGGAAAAAGTCTTGACAGGCTACCCTGGCCCATTGAAAGCCCAAATTGAGGAAATTTTGATCAAAACAAAAGGCCAATCAAAGCTCAATTGACATTTCCTCCAGTTGAAGATATAGGAGTGTTACTAGAAATATCTATGTCCAGATATGCTACCCATTATATGCCATGTCCCCAAGATTACAATCACTGGACTTTTTCCTTCCTAGAGATTGGAAATGTGTGGGGGTGATTATCTAATATTGAGGTTATCCCCGACCTGGGCAATAATACTGATTAAGAGTTACACTGACCTCATTCACCCAGCTCGGCAATGTGCCAGCTGGCACCGGGTTGGAGTTGGCCCCTGTAAGCGTACCGGCCACGCTCTTTCTGGGCTTTGCCTCGAGCGTCTCGGTAACAGTACCCGACCTCGAGCAAGCCTGACTTCGGTGACATCCACTTCGGTCCACTTGACCGAGGTGGACATTGGGCGTCTAATCTCTATTATGAGATGGGACGGCTACTTTACGGGGAACCCTGACAGATAGGGTGGCTGCCGGCCATCGATAAGAGCTCTTTCCTATCAGATGATCACATCCACATTTATGTGAGGGATTTAAGGAGAGATCCGATGGGACAGTTCCCTCACCTACCTCCACTAAGGGTCCTAGGTATGGGCTGATGGGACAAGCATCCCCACCTACCGCCACTATGGAGCCTTCCACTCCCTTCTATATATGTCTACATGGTAAGCCATGAACAGGTACGCAAGATACAACATACACTCTCCGATTTTGCTTGAACCTTCTTCCCCACTTCACCCTAGTTCAGTGACTGCACTAACTCAGGCGTCGGAGTGCCTTTAGCTGGCAGCAGCCCGGGGCCCTGACCTCTGTTTATTCTCCTTTTCAGGTTTCAGGCCGTTGGCGACGTTCCCGATCAGTTAAACAGCATCTTCATAACCCCCATTACCATCTAAACCAAGTCCGTAATTTTTAGGCACGCACAATTTGGCGCCGTCTGTGGGGATTACGATTTCATATCTTTATCCTGAAAGCCATGCCTCCGAAGACTAGGAAGGGAAAGAGCATTGCTGGACCATCCAGGTCCATACCGCCAGAAACGTTTCTGCCCCTCATGCCGCCTCCACTGGTGACGAACCAGGCGGAAGCAACTAGGCAAGCACCACCTGACCCTCAGCAGAGGAGGGTTGGCGGAGGACCTGGGATGAGAAGCGTGGGATCGCTTGTCACCCAGACACATTCCTCGTCGAGAGGTGCAATAGCATCTCGCCACGGCCCCGTTCTAGAACGAGCTCGGCCGAATACTTCCCAGGCGGAGCGTCCTCATCAGGACGTCATCCTGTTGGAGCAGCCCCACCAGGATGTTCCTCCTCAGGACTGCTCCCGACAAGGCAATACTCCAGTGCTTTCCAGATCGCGTCAGCCTCTTCATCAGGACCACGTGGAGGAGGACCATGTGCACCTCGACAACGAGGGCGACGACGACATGGTCCTAGAGGAGGACGACGAGGCACACGTTGAAGCGATCAGGGCCCAAAACAGCCTTATTCAAGAGCAAAAAGAACAGATCCTCCAGCTCCAGCGACAGCTCGGGGCAAGGGAGAGAGTCCCGGTCGGGACCTCACACGTGCCACCTCCTCGGCAGCAAGCTCGGAAGGGTCCCCAAACTCGGCCGGACTTGAGGCAAATCATAAATAAGAGGCGTGACCGAGCCTGCGATGAAGGCTCGAGCAGCACTCACGCCAGCGCTGATCCTCGGCGGCAGCGCCAGAGGCCGAGGAGACAAGAAACAGACCCCGAGATGAGGGATTATATCAGCCAGCAAATAAAAATGGCTGTGCAGCAGAACATGGAGTTTGCTGGCCTCACCTGAGGTCGGCTAGCTACCAATGACAGCGACAACCATGGTACATCCTCATTCACTCGGGAGATCAGAGAGCACGCCCTCCCCGATAAGTTCAGCGTCCCGAGGTTCAATCTCTATGACGGGACCTCGGACCCCGAGGCGCACCTCCGCCACTTCACCCAAAGGATGAAGGTATGGGGCAACGACAACAACATGGACTGCAAGGTCTTCTCCTCTAGTTTGGGTGACCTCCCACTTCGGTGGTTCTGTGCGCTCTCCGAGGGATCAATTTCGAGCTGGCAGCAGCTCCGAAACTCCTTCGTTGAGAAGTTCCAAGCGCACCGGGTCATCCCGAAGACGGACTCCGACCTGATGACTATGAGAATGAGGCTAGCCGAAAATATCACTCGGTTCGCCAAGAGGTTCTGGACTATTTACAATCAGATCGAGGATGCCAACGACGAAGTCGCCATCAAGTCCTTCCAACACGCTCTGTTGCCAGGCAACGAGCTCCGGAGGGACCTGGTGCGGTTCCCCGTGATCTCAGTAAAAGTATTGATGGCCCGGGTGAATCAGTTCATTGAGCAGGAAAAAGACGAGGTCCGAGCTCGGGAGAGCCATAACTTTTGGCAGGAGGGCCGACCCTCCAAGAAGGACAAGAAGCTAGCCAAAAGAGAGGCAGACCAAAACAGAGAACCATCCAGCTCGGCGGCACGTCCTGCTCCCACTTCGGGAGGCAGCGCAAAGCCGAAGTCAAGTGGTGCCTCTTACTAGGTCGTCAATACAATCTTCAAGGAGCCCATTTACAAGTTCCTCGGCAAGATCCAGACACAACCCTTCTTCAAGTGGCCCCAGCCTATGAAGGGCGACGACTCCGCCCGAGATCAGAGCAAGTTCTATGGCTATCATAAACAGAATGGGCATAGAACCAAGGACTGCCTGCCTTCAAGGCACACCTCGAGAGACTCGTGAAGGACGGGCATCTGAAGGACCTCGTCAAGGAGGAGGGGAGAGTAAATCGTGCTCAACAACACCAGCCCGATGAATGGGACAGCGATGAGCCGATAGGGACCATCAACGTCATCCATCTAGCTCCCGCTCCTAAGGGAAGTGGCCGGGCTTGTACTGAGGCCAGGAGGGCCCAGAACGGCAAACAAGTGATGACAGCTGAGCTCAGCCCCTCAGCGATAAAGGCACGCAAAGAGAGACCAAAGATCTGGTTCTCTGATGAAGACTTGGACGAGGTCCAGCTACCCCACAATGATCCCCTGCTCCTGACTTTGAGGTTGCGGAACTTCAATGTCAAAAGGATCTTAGTGGACCCCGGGAGCTCCTAGAAAATCCTCTATTTTAATTGTTTCAAGAAAATGGGTCTGAAAGAGGAGGACTTCCAGGAAACCCGCACCCCATTGGTGGGTTTCAGCTGCAAGTCCGTATATCCCAAAGGGAAGATCTCCCTTAAAGTTGAAGTGGGAGGAGCCTCCATGACAACAGACTTCCTAGTGGTAGATGCACCGTCCCCATACAATGCCATCATGGGTAGGACCTAGCTGCACAATATGGAAGCTGTTCCCTCGACCCATCACCAGAAGCTCAAGTTCCCTTTGCAGAATGGAGATGATGGCTTCGAGGTGATCACTGTCCGTGGCGGCCAACAGATGGCCAAGGAATGCCTCATGGCCGTAGTCCCCGGCGAGACAGAGCCACAGCAAGTCCATATGGCCGAGCTCGAAGCTGTTGGCCAAGCTCCTGAGCAGAAGAGCGTAGAGGACCTCACCGAGGTCAGGATCGACCCTAACGATCCAGAGAGGTACTTCCTGCTCGGAAGTCAGCTTGCAGACGGTGAGAGAGGCGAGCTGCTCAACTTCCTGTTGCAGAACATTGAGGTCTTCGCTTGGACTCCGTTTGAGATGCCCGGCATCGACCTGGAGGTCATGAGCCACAGGCTGAATGTAGATCCCGGGCACAAACCTGTAGTCCAAAAGACTCGCAGGACTGGGATCCACCAAGCAGAGGCGGTCACTGAAGAAGTCAAAAAGCTGTTGGAGGCAGAAGCCATCAGGCAAGTCCACTATCCTGTGTGGTTAGCCAACACAGTAGTGGTCAAGAAGAAGAACGGAAGCTGGAGGGTCTGCGTGGATTTCACCGACCTCAACAAAGCCTGTCCCGAAGACAGTTTCCCCCTTCCAAAAATAGACCAGCTGATTGACGCCACTGCCGGGCACGATAGGATGAGTTTCCTCAATGCTTACCGAGGTTACCATCAGATTCCGTTGCATGGGCCTGACGAAGAAAAGACCGCGTTCATAACACCCAGAGGCATCTACTGTTATAAAGTGATGCCCTTTGGGTTAAAAAATGCCGGTGCCACTTACCAGAGGCTAGTAACAAAAATGTTTCAGGCCCAGCTTGGCAAGATGGTCGAGGTGTACATTGATGACATGGTTGTCAAGTCTAAAAGGTCACAGGACCACTTGACTGACCTGCATCAAACCTTCGCCGTCCTCAAACAATACAAGCTCAAGCTGAACGCCTCCAAATGTGCATTCGGCGTCGGCTCGGGCAAGTTCCTGGGTAGCCTGGTCACCAGACGCGGAATAGAGGCCAATCCCGAGCAGATCTCGGCGATCTAGGCTATCCAAAGTCCAACCACGGCAAAACAAGTCTAGAGGCTGACAGGGATGGAAGCAGCATTGAACCGATTTATTAGCAGAGCTTCGGATAAATGTCGTCCCTTCTTTTAACTCTTAAAGAAGAGCTCAAGGTTCCAGTGGACTCCGGAGTGCGAAAGTGCCCTCCAGGAGCTCAAAAGATACCTCTCTTCACCTCCCCTGCTGTCCACCCCAATACAGGGTGAAGTCTTGTACTTATATCTGGCAGTTTCGGACCATGCAGTGGCTCGGTGCTCGTCAGAGAAGAAGACAGGCAGCAAAGGCCTATCTATTACGCGAGCAAAATCCTGCTGGATGCCGAGATGAGATATCTGCCATTGGCAAAGCTCGCGTTTGCGCTCGTTAATGCCTCCCGCAAGCTCTCCCACTGCTTCCAGACATACTCTATAGTGGTTGTCACTGAACATCCACTCAAATTCCTATTCCGAATAGCAGACTTCTCTGGAAGAGTGTCCAAATGGGCTGTTGAACTGGGGCTGTATGATATCCAATATCAGCCCAGAATGGCAATCAAAGCCCAGGTGCTGGCAGACTTTATTGTGGAGTTCACCTCTCCTAGTTCGGCACCGAGCCAACTTGACACCGAACTGGGGGGCAAAGAGGTGGCAACAACCACCAAGACCGAGACAGAACAGGAGCGGTCCTGGAAACAGTTCCTCGACTCATCTTGGAAGGTCTTCGTCGATGGATCCTTAACCTCCAAGAGGGCTGGCGCAGGCATAGTCCTCCAATCTCCGGAGGGCCTTGTCATAGAGCAAGCCCTGACTCTGGACTTCAAAGCGTCAAACAACAAAGCTGAGTACGAAGCACTGATCGCAGGGCTGGGCAGCGTAAAAATTCTGGGGGCAAGGCAACTAGTGGTCTTCAGTGATTCACAGCTGGTGACGAGCCAACTGAATGGAGACTACCAGGCCCGTGACGATAGGATGGCAGCCTACCTAGCCCACGTCAAGCGACTTCTCTCTCAGTTCCAAAAAACTGAAGTCAGGCATATCGGCAGAGATTCCAACTCTCACGCCGACGCACTTGCCAACTTGGTCTCTGCCGTCGAAGTAGGAAGAAAAAGGACTGTCGAAGTGGAGGCACTGGACAGACCAAGTATAGAGCTCCACCCACCTCGGCAGATCTTTTGTGCCGAGCTCGGTCCGAGCTGAATGGACGAGTTCATTTCCTACCTCACAGACGACCAGCTTCCCGAGGAAAAGAGCCAGACCCACAAGATCAGGATGAAAGCAGCTCGATTTTGGCTCTCTCTAGATGGCAAGCTCTATAAAAAGTCCTACAATGGCCCCTACCTTCAGTGTGTTCACTCAAGCAAAGTCGAGGACTTCCTTTATGAAATCCATGAAGGAATCTGCGGCAGTCACATTGGAGGTCCGTCACTGGCTTATCGAGCTATCAGCCAAGGCTACTGGTGGCCCTACATGCAGAAGGACGCACATGTATATGTCAGGAAATGTGAGAAGTGCCAGAAGTTCTCTCACTCTCTCCACCAGCCAGTACATGACCTGAGTCCTCTTTCCAGTCCTTGGCCTTTTGCCCAATGGGGACTGGACCCGGTGGGACCTCTCCACCGAGCTCCAGGGAATAAGAGATGGTTGACAGTAGCCACTGACTATTTTACCAAGTGGATAGAAGCTGAAGCATTGTCCTCCATCACTGACAAGGATACTAAAAACTTCGTATGGAGAAACATCTAAACAAGATTTGGAGTGCCTCGAGCCTTGATCTCGGACAACAGGACTCAGTTCGACTCCAACTTCTTTAAGAACTTTTGTCAGGAGCTTGGCATCAGGAATTACTACTCCACTCTAGCATACCCCCAGAGCAATGGACAGGCTGAGATCTCTAATAAGGTAGTGCTCGATGAGCTCAAGAAGAGACTGGACCGAGCCAAAGGGAGATGGGTAGAGGAACTTCCAAGTGTCCTTTAGGCATACAGAACTACCCCAAGGCGCTTGACCTCGGCTACACTCTTCTCCCTGGCCTACGGGATGGAAGCTATAATTCCACTTGAAGTCGTCCTCCGGACCCTCAGGTCGGAACTATTCAACCAAGGCCAAAACGATGTAAACCTCGCCACAGAGCTCGACCTGACTGAGGAATGAAGGGATGCAGCAGCCATCCGCCTCGCTTCCTACCAGCAACAGTTGGCCAGAGGATACAACCAAAGGATCAAAGAAAGGAAGTTCTCACCTGGGGAATTAGTCTTAAAAAAGACACTTCCGGCAGACAAAAACCCCACCGAAGGAAAACTAGCGCCGAACTGGCACGGGCAATTTAAGGTGACCTCGGTAGCTGGGCAGTCTACATACAAACTTGAGGACATGGAGGGTAGAGAACTGCCACGCCCATGGACTGCCATGCACCTTAAGAAGTACTATTTTTAAACTGTATTCAATTCTGAAAGTCAATAAAATCAGTTCTTATGAAAGAATGTGTTTTATTACTTTTAAATTTCGCCAAGTTATGGAACTCGGCATATGCACACAGCTGGATCACAGGACCAGCTTGCATACGGCGCGGTCACAGGACCAGCTATCTCCAGCTCGGTTACAGAACCAGCTTTCTTGGTGCGATCACGGGACCAGCCACCCCTTAGCTTGGGAATAGGGCTAGCCACATCAGTTCGGTCACAAAATCATTTACTTCGACTCGATCAAGAACCAACCACTGATTACAGAATGAAACTTTTCCACGGTTAGCACTCTAGCTCTGGTCACAGGACCGAGCTCCTTTCGGCCTACCCAACTCATTGACTCATGACGGTTGCAGAACCTAGATTAGTCACTTGAACTCGGTAAAGGACCTATTTTATTATTGACCTCGGCTATAGAGCCGAGCTCAATTACTTTGTCTTATTTCCTGTTGCTTGTTTTATCTTGGTTGCAAGACCAAACACAAAAAAGACAGGGAAAGAAAAAGGCGTTCATCACACATAACACAGAGATTGGTGCAAAAGAAGATTCCATTCATCAAAATTGTGTGCTTACATGTACAGCTGAAAAAGAAAAGATACAATTTCATTCACTGAAAAAAGATTACATTCAAAAAGAAAAAAGTACAGAAAGTTTCTCCCCAAGTACAGAAAAATAAAAAGACAACATCAGGGCAACTGATCAATGTCAATAACAGAGACTTCGCCAGTCTCTCCACCACCATCACCACCAACAGGAGTAGGAGGAACCTCAGCATTGTCGGCCCCGAGATCGGCAGTTGTGGTCTCGGCAGCTGGAGCTTGAAGAGTCCCTTCAGAAATCTCGGAGAACACCAGGGTCTCGGCAACTGGAGGATCGAGAGAGGCCTCGGAGAATGAAAGGGAAGGCGACTCGGGCTCGGGGAGAGGCAGCTTGGGCAGATTCTGGTATATGGGTTGATCCTCGGGGACCCCCATCTCTCTGAGCACCGCCAAGCAGCCCATCTCAAATAGCTCCTCTCCCAGCCCTACGAGTTGATTTTCGTATCTTTTAGTCGCCTGGGCCACCCCATTCTGAAAAGAGGCGTCGATCTCTGCCTGCCACGAAGCCTCAAACTCAGCTCTTAGTTTAGCTGAGGCTTCCTGCTCAGCCTGCAGCAGAGCATCGACCTCGGCCTTTTCTCTCCTCAGGGCCTCCATCTCGGCCTCCAGCTGGACCGCCCTTTTTTCCTTCTCGTACGCCATAGCCCAGAGCTCATGATTTTCAGCACTTGCTCTAGTAATCTCCTCTATGGCTGCCTCATTTTCTTCGTTCAGCTTGGCCTACTCCTCGCGAGACCTCCTCAGTTCCTCCGAGCTTCCCTCCAGAGTTGCTGTGAGCTTTTGATTATCAGCATGCAGAGATTGAATCACAGAACAGCTCTGGCAAGACTTTTCCAGCGCCACTTGAGACCTCTGTACGATCTGCACAAAAGAAAGAGACAAGGATTAGCAGAACACAAAGCATATCCACAAAATCACACAGTTCGTCAAGTGCTCCCCACCAGCAGGGCCGACGTGAGGTTGGCCTGGTGCAGCGCGCCCTCTTCCATTCCCCTGAACCGGTCGATGTCTGCCGGAAGCGCACATGCACCAGCCAGCACGGCCGCGACTGCCGGACAACCGTGTAACCTATGTCCAGAGGTCAACGGCGTCCCTGGACTGAGGAGGAAGGACGACCTCCATGGCTCAGCCTTTGGGACGTGGGGCACCAAGGGCTGGACAAGGTCTTGCCGAGACGAACCCTCTCCTCTGGGCATCGCCGGCACCCTCTCCTCCTGCCTTCCTCAGAGGACCAAGGGCTGCTCCTCCACCTCCGTCCTCTCCTGCTCCTCTTCATCTCTCCGCCTTGGCTCCCTCCTCTCCTCCGTCAGGGTCGACCGAGTAGCCCTTTCCTTCCGAGGCTTGGTTTGGCGTGGCTCTTCGCCCCTTGCCTTCCCTTACTTCAGTAGAGTGATGACGGGAAGAGCTGGAAGGGGGAGCCCTATGGGCGTCCCTGGAAGAAGAATCAGCGGACCTCAAGGAAGAGGAGGCTCGCTTACCCAGTAGCTTCTCCCTAAGGTTGGTGGTGGCGAAATCTTGGCGACCACTCTCCATCTCGAGGCTGGATTGACGCTCTTCGGTCGCCTGGTCCAGGTCGGTAACAGGTGAGCTCGGCTGCTGCTCGACCTTCTCTAGCGCGTTACTAGGCCCAATCTCAAGGTACTCAGCCCATTGTCTTTTGGAGAAGGACTTGTATCTCGGCAGGTACCCTATGAGGCACCAAGCAGCCCTTCCTCTATGCCCCCGGTAGCGTTGGATGGCGTCAAGCCAATTACCGTTTCTCCTCCAACCGTCGCGCAAGGCCGCCTGTCTCCTCTCACCAAGCTCTGCACAACAAACCAAAAGGCATCAGTTCAGCAGATAAAGAAGGAGATAAAAAGTCAAGCTATTGAGTTCGGTGTTTACTTGGGAGGCGCCCGAAGTGACGAGGTACCCAGAACCCCCTCTCTGCCTTAGTATCTTCTGCGCTGAACTCCCACTTGCCGGCAACAAACAACCTGTCGGTCCCGGCGTGGCGAATAGAGTCCTCAAGGGCGGTAACGAAGGGGACCATCTGTGGTTTCCCCCGGAGGTAATAGCAAAGGTTGGACTCCCCAGTCGACTTGTAAAGGTCATATGCGTCCTCGATGTCATGGACACCGAGGCGGATACCTAAGATCCTATTTAACTCTACTGTCCCCATTATGATTTTGTAACTACTTGGCATTAGCTGACAGGGGGCAAGGTGCCAGGTCGCTAGACATTGCCTAAGCAGAGGGTGGAGGGGGAACCTGACCCCTCCCTCTACTACCGAGACCAGTGGGAAGGGCATCCACCCATCTCGGTATGAGTCAGCGTCATATGGGTCCTCCGGATTGTCCAGCTTGGTCCGGACATCGTCTGGGATGCTGTACGTCTCCCTGAATCTAAGCATGGCTTCAAGGGTGTCAGCCAGACAGTGGTAAACCCCTATGCCCATGTTTGAAGGTCTGTGAGACTGGAATGGCAGAGAAAACAACCCTAGCAGGGAGAGGACCAGGATAGAGGTGCTGGAAAGGAAGACGAAGGAAGAAGAAGACTTACAGAAAGCAGAGCAAGAAGCAAGGGAATAAGAACACACAGAGATGATCGAGAAATCGTTCGAGCAGAGTCTCCCCTAGATTCAGAATGCCAAAGTAGAAAAGGAAGAAGGAGAGTGCTGTTTTTATAGGACAGCAGGACGCCTTTTCGAATTCTGAGGGCACGCATTTAACACGCCACTTCAAAAAGACGTGTGTCGCTTCGGGGCAACCGTACTGCGGACCAGATGATGCCACGTGTCGAGAGCAATACGGTTTCCGCAGTAAGCGCCGTCAGAATGATTGATTACCTCGGGCAGGCGCAGTGGTTTCGGCGCCTTCTAGTAGACAGGTTGGCGACGGAGTAATGAGGCCCTTGATTGAACAGTCATGATGAGGATCTGACATCAACGGCCGATTTCAAAAATTGATGCTGCGAGCTCGGCATTCATAAAACTCCCACGTTTTTAGCTCTCGACCTCAATCAAGTTCCGAAGCTCTAATGAGGTCAACACCGAGGGGGCAATTGTGTGGGGGTGATTATCTAATACCAAGGTTATCCCCGACCTGAGCAATAATACTGATTAAGAGTTACACCGACCTCATTCACCCAGCTCAGCAGCGTGCCAGCTGGCACCGGGTTGGAGTTGGCCCCGGTAAGCGTACCGGCCACGCTCTTTCTGGGCTTTGCCTCGAGCGTCTCGGTAACATTACCCGACCTCGAACAAGCCTAACCTCGGTGACATCCACTTCGGTCCACTTGACCGAGCTGGACATTGGGCATCTAATCTCTATTATGAGATGTGACGGCTACTTTATGGGGAACCCTGACAGATAGGGTGGCCGCCGGCCATCGATAAGAGCTCTTTCATATCAGATGATCACATCCACATTTATGTGAGGCATTTGAGGAGAGATCCGATGGGACAGTTCCCTCACCTACCCCCACTAAGGGTCCTAGGTATGGGCTGATGGGACAAGCATCCCCACCTGCCTCCACTATGGAACCTTCCACTCCCTTCTATATATATCTACATGGTAAGCCATGAACAGGTATGCAAGATACAACATACACTTTGCTATCTTGCTTGAACATTCTTCCCCACTTCACCCTAGTTCAGTGACTGCACTAACTCAGGCGTTGGAGTGCCTTTGGCTGGCAGCAGCCCGGGGCCCTGACCTCTGTTTCTTCTCCCTTTCAGGTTTTAGGCCGTTGGCGACGTTCCCGATCAGTTAAACAGCATCTTCATAACCCCCATTACCATCTAAACCAAGTCCGTAATTTTTAGGCACGCATAGAAAAGTAGTAATCAAAGTTCATAAAAGCAGTACGTAGCTAGTTCTTAGGTTCATGTCCTTTCCATTTTCAGAAAAGGTAAGGTGAGCTCTTCACAATTCTCTCTTCCCTTTCCATTCAATTGCAAAAAGGTTACGTAGGTTATGTAGGCATTTCTTACAAGGAACTACTATAATCTTCTGACAAGGGGTGAGCCAATTCCAAACAGGCCCGTTGTGGAATTGGAGCCACAAAAGTGAGGCCAAAACTGAAAAATTAGAATTGGTTATACCGCTTACAGGAGCGAATGCAATTTTATAATTATAAAATGCCCCTTACAATTTTATATCCAGTTTAAAAATTAATGACTCTATGAACAATTCATCAACACACGGAGAAAGAAACTTGGAAAAAGAATGGAAAACAGGGCTTGACCCCTATCCACACTTCCATAGGCATCGGCTGATTGGGCCCACTTGTGATCACATGTGGGTGCGTTGCAACGAATGGATCGGAACGTCCCTCACATATGGATATGAGTTGCTTTCAATAAATCTCTCTCCCAATACAAACAAAACTCACTAGTTTTGTCCGTATAAAGAGTGAAATGAAATAAAATTAAGTAGTGATAAATCAAAACGAAAAGAGAAAAAGGTGGTTAAAGGTAAAGGCATAAAATGAAAAAGAAAAAAAAACTCTTAAAAGAAGCTAATGAAAAAAGGCAAAAATAAGTGGAGTAGTTTTTTGTCTGCAGTTTTTACTAACTCTCTCTTCTTTTCTATAGGTTTGACATTTAATTTTATTTCATTTCACTCTTAATGAAAACAAAAGACCCAAGTTCCAAGTAAAGAAATTATAAATACATGTATGCATGCTAATGTCACATCACATTTTACGTTTCATACTATTTTTAAGATTTGACGAATTTGGTGGTCGCCCTTAAACCACCTAGAGTGCCAATCTCTCTCTCTCTCTCTCTCTCTCTCTCTATATATATATATATATATATATATGAGGGAACATTCATGTGCATCCATCCCTCACCATAGGGTGAGGGCATTTTCCCTTTTTTGCACATGAATTCCCCTTTTGTACACCATATGTATTGAAATCCCCCTTTTGTACTTGAAAATATCCATTTATGGATCTCTTACCCTATGGTGAGGGATAGATGCACTTGAATATTTTTCATATATATATATAGATATATATGTGGAGACCGGAGAGGTCACCAAATACAAACAAAGAGAATACCTACACGGACACACGTGCATGGAGAAAGAGCAAGCGAAGGGATATTGATCCAAGGGCAGCTAATTGAGAGGCAAGGTTTCTAACCAATTGGGTAACCGGTTTGTACAATTTCCTAGCAACTGTTCATATGTCAAATCAACTATTGCTTCCGAGATGGGTTATACGTACATACCTCTAAATCTAACTTCAACTCCTACCCAAAAAAACAAAAGAAGAAAACTTCAACAAAACGTTAGTCACCATTCATCATGTGGTGAACAGCAGAAGGCAGTTGCTCTGCAACTTAGGGGTGCACGGCGGGCGGCTTGGGCGGTTATTGGGCGGTTTAGGCAGTTTTGTTTTATGGCGGTTTGTAAAAAGTAGAAACTGTAACTACCCAAAGTATAGGCGGTTTGGGCGGTTTTTTTAGCGGGCGACTTGGGCGGCATGTTGGGCGGTTTAGTATTTGTACATATCTCTCTCTTTTTTATTTTTTTATTTTTAATAAAATGTAACTAAAGTTTCAAAGTACTTAACATAAAGAATAAAAATTAAACATGATTTTTAATAAAAGTCAATAATCAGTAATAAACAAAAATTTCAACTAAGTATATTAATGTAAAATTAAAATCCAAAGGCATCACCAAAATTAAAAAATACAATCACTTATATAATCTAACGTCCAAAAGTCAAAAATCTAATTGTGAATATGAAGCGTTTTTTTAGCAACCATATATTTTTTGAAAGATACGTGAAGTCTTTGAAGAATAGGTGAAGAGTTTTTTTCTTTTTTTTTTTTTTTTTCATAATGAGCGGGCGGGGCGGTTTGAAACCGCCTACTCAAATGTGAAACCGTAACCGCCCGCTCATTAGTACGGATTGAAACCGCCCTGCCCGCCTAAAGGCGGTTTTGATTTATATCCACTTGTAGCGGGGCGGGGCGGAGCGGAGCGGGCGGGTTGGCGGGTTACGGTTATTTTTGTGTAGCCTTACTGCAACTTACTTGAAATTAACCACACAATCAATGCATAATAAATTTAAATATGACTGTAACTTTAATTGAAGTGATATTTAAGAATGTGTTAGTGCCACCGAAAACTCCAAGAGTTGACACTTAACTCCACCGAATTAATCATTTCTGTGTGGGATATTTCTTCCCCCTTATCCACCCCTGCCAAGTGCATGGCTCAAAATGGCCTGATGGGATTGGGCCCAGAAGTCAGGCCCGATGGGACTGCAGAGTGTGCTGTGATGGGATCAGGCTATGACAGAGCATCCCTCTTGTCTCCTCTCTTCCTCTATGTATACACAGCAATAGCTCCAGAAGCTGGATGGCCAACAAACACCACACTCACTGGTATGCCATTTCCTCTCAAACTCCATCTCCAACCTCTGTTCTAGTCCTGCACCTGCAGCTAACAAAGGCATCGGAGAGCCCTGCGCTGCCCGAGCCAGGGTCCTCTGACCTTCTTTTCTTTCCCCTTTCAGGCTCGAGGCAACGGTTCTTCCATCATCACCAACGAGCAACAATCTCCATCCTCCTCAAGTGGGCCGCAAAATCACTCCCCCCGGGTCTGTGAGTTTTTGTGCGCATACAATTGGCGCCGTCTGTGGGGAGAAAATCAAAAAGTCATCTTCCCAAAACACCATGCCTCGAAGAGCCTGAGAGGGACGAGTTTGTTTGAACTTGGGTTTTCTGTTAAGGTGCTGGAGCTGCCATTTTCAAAGACAGTCGACGTGGAAATCTCTGGAGCAGCTGTGGAGTCCTCGATCTCGACGATGACCGAGGGCTCCGTGATCCAGAGCGCCGACAGGAGCGATTCAAGCAATGAGTTCATCCTGATATCCCATTTCGGCAAGCTCCAACCAGCTCAGCAGGACGATCTCATCAGAGCAGTCCGTGGAAACTCTCCCAGCTCGGCCTATGTCTCTGTCTGGCAGACTTCCCATCTCGGCAGACTCCCAGATCGGCTATCCTTCTCAGCAGGCCCACCGTTTCTGCACTCTCTCTGCTGGCAACTCCCATTTCGGCGACGCCTAAAGTCGCTGTGACGAGTTCTTCACTTTCAGCTCCCATCTTGGCGACTCCCAGCTTGGCAGGTCCCACTTCGGCAGGTGCGTTTCGACGGCCAAGCCAGTTTGGCAAACCTCCCAACTCGGCATGGGTTCCCAGTTCGGCTGCCTTTCCCAGCTGCTGAATCCTGCATCCCAGCAGACTTCCAGCTCGGCAGGTCCCATTTCAGCAGCAACGTCAGCTCGGCTAATCTCCCAGCTCGGTGATCACGTCAGCAACTCCAGCTCGGCTGACCTCCCATCTCGTCTCAGCTCGGGCAGGTCCTTCACGACAGCATAACACCTCAGCACGATGATCGCAGCAGCGTCCTTGCTCGGTCCCAGCGTCAGCATGACGATCTCGGCATCCCTGCTCGATCTTCAGCTCAGCACGATCATTTCGGCAGCCACTCCAGCTGGCTGAACTCTCCAGTTCAGCACGCATTCCAGCTCGGCAGACACTGCATCTCGTCTCAGCTTTCAGTTCGGCAGATAGCTTCAGCTCGGCAGGTATTCCCAGCTCTGCAGAAGTCTCCAGTTAGGCCAAACTCTCCAGATCGGCAGCTAAGCAGACATTGCAACTCAGAGATCTCCCAGCTCGGAAGAGACCTCCAGTTCGGCAGAGAGTTGCAGCTCGGCAAGTATTCCCGGTTCGGCAAAAGACTCCAGCTCGGTTGATGACACCAACCCAACCTGAAGTCAACCCCCTCCTTGTGTGGACCTTAGCCTCTTCTAAATCTCCCCACACATTATTCTTCGAATTGCCATCTGGGTTTTCTCCCTCATGGGAGAGGGCAATTGGGTTTTCTTTCTTCGGCATAATCTTGTGGAGATCAGACGAATCAGGGCCGTTGATCTCGCTGGAGCAGACTAATCGACAGCAATCGAACAAATCGATGAATGAATTCAGACTGTACAGATCCTTCGCAGAGGATGTGTGGGCGACAAAAAACCCTCCGGGTTTTAGGGTCCGGCAGATCTCTGCGGCGAGGTCTCCAGGGCGGAGGACCCCGTCAACGCCGGCGGAGAAGACGAAATCAAAAGTGTCTACGCCAAACGAGTGGCGGAGGACGTCGCCGCGGATCACCAGCGGTGGCTGCGGCTTCTTGGCGATTCCGACGGCGTCTGGGACGCCGATCTCCTTGAGTGCGAAGACGTCCTGTCCGGCGACGGTGCCGACGGAGAGGCACTTGGATGAGGGGGAGAGGTTGCATTCGCTGGATGCAGGCGGGATTATTCACGATCTGTTGCAGGAAGCCAAGAGTAGACCCTTTGCTCTCTTGTGTTAACAGAGTTCTCTCTTAAATCTCGTGTACATGGTCTTCTCAGAAAACCGAGCCCTCGAGATCCGTTACTCTCTCTCTCGGGTTTAGATCTGTTTTCAACGTAGCAAAATCAAGAGCCCTGTCCTCTGAATTTTAAAGTTTGCAAAAGGCTGAAGCAAGGGTCCCATCCAAACTGAGTAGCAAGATTTTCAAATCTGGCAAATGGCCCACCTGTTGGGTATGGACGGCCTCTGAGGCAAATGTTGTCCTCCAACATTGCTCTCGGCCAGACTCTTCACTGCGGCCTGCACCAGCAGCACCTCAATAAGAGTGCCAACTAGTTACAAAATCACGCTCGGTGATGGCACCAGCGTCGAAAAAATAAAGCTCGGTGATGGCACCAGCTTCGAAAAAATCACGCTCGGTGATGGCACCAGCGTCGAAAAAATAAAGCTCGGTGATGCCACCAGCTTCGAAAAAATCACGCTCGGTGATGGCACCAGCGTCGAAAAAATAAAGCTCGGTGATGGCACCAGCTTCGAAAAAATCACGCTCGGTGATGGCACCAGCGTCGAAAAAATAAAGCTCGGTGATGCCACCAGCTTCGAAAAAATCACGCTCGGTGATGGCACCAGCGTCGAAAAAATAAAGCTCTGTGATGCCACTAGCCTCGAGAAAAAGACTACACTGGCTCCGGTAACAGTACCAGCCAGTCACGTCCCTCATCTCGGCTACGCTCCAGATTCTGCCTACACGGCGACAGACTACACTGGCTCCGGTAACAGTACCAGCCAGTCACGTCCCTCATCTCGGCTACACGCCAGTTTCCGCCTACACGACGAAGGACTGCACCTCTGGTGACGAGCCAGCAGGTCGTGTTGCTCAAGCTCGGATAAACCATCAAGCTATTTAGCTTTCAAACTTCCAAGGGGTTGGAGTACCCTAAGAAGTTAAAAGCTGGGGGGCCTTGTGTGGGATATTTCTTCCCCCTTATCCACCCCTGCCAAGTGCATGCTCAAAATGGCCTGATGGGATTGGGCCCAGAAGTCAGGCCCGATGGGACTGCAGAGTGGGCTGTGATGGGATCAGGCTATGACAGAGCCTCCCTCTTGTCTCCTCTCTTCCTCTATGTATACATAGCAACAGCTCCAGAAGCTGGATGGCCAACAAACACCACACTCACTGGTATGCCATTTCCTCTCAAACTCCATCTCCAACCTCTGTTCTAGTCCTGCACCTGCAGCTAACAAAGGCGTTGGAGAGCCCTGCGCTGCCCAAGCCAGGGTCCTCTGATCTTCTTTTCTTTCCCCTTTCAGGCTCGAGGCAACGGTTCTTCCATCATCACCAACGAGCAGCAATCTCCATCCTCCTCAAGTGGGCCACAAAATCACTCCCCCCGGGTCTGTGAGTTTTTGTGCGCATACAATTTCGTTTTGACGAAATATCGAGTTAAATATAGGAGACTCAGCCGAGTCTTAGTAAGTTGTTTGCATCTAAGTCATTTAATAGGTAGAAAAGATTAATGTTTTTTTTTTAAGTAAGTATACGCGAGGTTTGGAGTCAGCCATTTAAAAATCATGACTAGAATGCAATTTAAAACCTATATTTCATCTTTTACGTTCGATATTTGATCTTTTTTATTTTCTTGAGGTTAAATTTTATTGAGAAGGAGAGGAAGTGGACAGGAATGCCCCTAATACAAAACAACTGCCAAAACAAGGAGGCTGAACAGAATAGCCTACCCCAACAGAATAGAACAAGCCTCCAAACATGAGAGAAGTAACTCCAAAAAGGAACAAAAACTACACTAGCTGATCACTCCAAAGAAAACAAGTATTGGATGAGGAGGTAAGAAGGAGGTCGTACCAGAGACTAAAGTTACCATGTTCTTCAGGCGATCTAAGAAGACCATCTTATCTTTCTTCAAGGTGGGCTTCCTGCTGTTATGCTTAGAATCATTCCGGAGAAACCATAGAACGGAGATGGCGTAGAAGAAGATTGCTGATTCACCTTTTCTTCCTGTGATATCTCTATCCTTAGCGATGGACTGCCAAATGATAAAAGCAGATGGGGGAGAGATGAGAATGGCTCCGCAGAGGCTAAGAAGCCAACTCCAAAACTATTGAGCTAGGGGGCAGTAAAAGAACAGATGCAGATCATTTTCCTCTCTACCGAAATAGTTGTGGCATCTGGAGGCCAAGGACCAACCTTTGTGTTTTGCCCAGATTTGTGTTGGAGTTTTTCTATGCAGAAGGCGCCAACTGAAACAAGCCAAGCAGGGGTTTACAAATTTATTCTAGATCAAAGCAGAGTTTACAAATTTATTCCAGATCAAAGCAGACCAACTTTTAACTGAATCTTTTGTTCTAAGGAGATTCCAAGCATCTGAGAGGGAGAGGTTCCTTGAGGAGTTGCTGAGCCACGAGAGGTAATCACGGGCTTCACTTATCGAGATGAGGTTTGTGGATTGGAGGAGGAGCTCCTTCAATGCTATCGGAACCTGAGTAGGAATTTGCCAAGCATTATCTACTATAATATCTGCTACAAGGTCTCTGTCTGAAAACTGGATGAGGGGGAACTTGGAGGCTATAGGAGCTTTCTCTATTCAGTCATCGAATCAAAGGCTAATTGATTGACCATTACCTACGACCCACTTATTGTCCCTTTGGAGAGAACAGGACAGAGATTTGAGCTTCTTCTAGATTATGGAACCACTCCTTAGATTGCTAATAAATTATTATCATATATGTAATATTTGGACTGATATTTGGACTAATAAATTATGTAATATGCAATATTCTTTATTTTATTTTTTTAATAATATGTATTTCTCACAAATATAAATATATTAATTTGAATTTGATTATCATGAATGCATGTAAATAAATGTATATTTATGTTTTATAATATTTAATCTATTTTTAAATATTTTCAAAATCATTAAAAAAACATGATTCTCCCGAGTCACCGTGTTGACTCTGTCAAAGTCACTTTTTTGGCATTAGAAGAATTAAGTTCGAGTCGTAAGTTTTCCAATTGCATTGTTGTCGAACCAGTAAGAAAAAAGCCCTCGATTTTTAGGCCTAGGACGAAACTTGTTTGGCACACATCTCTTGTAGAGCCCCGCTGGCATACCATGAGATTAATATGGGCCATTCTTTTAAGGCCAGACCCATGCCTAATTTCTGGTCCAAGTCCTTGTCCTATTTATCCAAAGATTTGGCACACCCAACGACATTTATATCTTTACCGATGGCTTGCGACTCTTGTGCGGCATGTGAAGCGCCAAGACGCGTTTTAGATGTGAAACGTTAAGATACCCTTATTGCAGGGATAAGGAGATAAGAGTCCCTCATTGCTAATGTGGCATATGAATACTGATGTGGCACTAAGGGGTCGTTTGTCAATTTCACATGTGATAGGAAAAGAGTCCGAATGTGATTTCTTTCATCTAATTTAAAGTTTTTTAAACTTTAAAATTGCCTAGCTAAATTTTTGGATGATGTGGCGGACTGTTATTGGTTTACTCACGGTGGAGGTATAACAACTGCGATAGGTGATCCAAACTCATATGGTCTACATGTGTAAATAACTCACATGTAAATCATTTTTATATACAAATAAATCACATGTGAAACAGATTATGTTGTTTGTCATTTTCACACAACTTCACATGTGAATTTGAGTCCATCCAATGTTTCACATGTCTTCCACTATTTTTCACAAATCGTTAAAAATTCATAATGACTCAAGTGATGAAATTCCTCCCACTAGCCACTGTTATCCTTCTAAAGAGAATCAATGGGTCCAATCAGAAAAGAGAGGCCCACAGAAATAAAATAAAATAAAATCAAACGGTTTGGAATTTTCTCAAAATTTCTCACAACTGATGCTTGATCAACGGTTCAAGTCTGAGTTACAAGTCATTTTGGGCCTTATGAAGACGTATAACAGTTCAGATCTTGATTTGGGGGGCCACAAGACTCAATGATCTGAAAAACATGGACTGCCTTGTACAACCTGTGAAATGCATTGTAGCAATACAGGTTGCATCCAATGGTTCTAAGTTTTTCTTAAGTTTCTAAAGATCCAGAACTGATCATGACCTGAATTTTCACATCATAACAGTGTTTGGCCTTTTAAAGAGGATTATCGGTTTGGATCATGAAAATGAGACCCACAGAAGTAGAAATATAGATCTAACATTCTAATGTTTTTTTTTTTTAAATTTCTCACAATTTATGATGATCCAACGGCTGAAATTTGTTGCAATAGCTTTTTTTGACCATTTAAACATTATTAGTGGTTCAGATCATGATTTAGATACAAACATAGATCATAAAATGAAAAAACCTGGTAACTAGCATTTTAATGTCTGTCAAAGGCTTTTAACTAACACCTATATAGGTGGTAAAAGTTCTGCCCAGTTTTTCACACCATTTTACCACCATTCTCACATGTGATTTTCACTCCAGATGTGTAAAAAAGAACATAAATGATGAGAAGCAGTTACATATCCAATCCACTCCATTTACGTGCGTAAAAAGGCAAAACAAGCGACCCGTAGGGAATATAAGATTTGGGGTTGTTTTCAAACTGTTGAGATTTATTTTCCTAACTGTTTTTGAACTTTCAAGAGAAAGAATAGTATAGGGATTGGCTAATGCATTTCTAAAATATATAGACCATCACCATCAAGGAGTGAATCTTAAACAAATCTTAAACAAATAGGATCTAGAAGAAAAACTAAAAAGGTTGATGCTCTCTCTATTACTATTACACTAATTAAAGGAGTTCGGCCTCGTTCGGGTAAGGGCCTAAGAGCTCTCAGTTTTGAAAACAAGATTCCTCATATTATCCATGCATCCACTTGGCAGGCTTTTAATGGAGAACTAGTCATTTTCATTTTTTCAAAAGAATTTCTTTCTTTTACCATAAGTTTTAAGTCTCCATTTGCTTCTTATTTTCTTCTAAAAAAGTGCTAAAATAATAATATAATATCTTTTCAAGTTTTAAGTATTCTGTTAATTTCTTTTTAAATATTTGTGTGTTTATACTTGCTATGTTGATCCCATATATAGTTTTCTTACAAATTTATTTTTAACTTCTCAAAAATCTAGTTATGATTAATATCACTCATTTTAGATAATTTTCACGAGTGTCTGATAGAAGATCTCTTTTTCACCCAATAACATATATACAGCGGCCATACTCAGGCGGTCCTCTCTAGGATTGAGTAGTGGGCAGAGATTTGCTCTCGGTATCACTTAATTTTATCTTTAGTCCCACCAAATATTTATTAAAGGAGAACCTTATTAATCACACCTTTCTAAAAGCTGGACTCCTCTGCCTTCATGAGAGGAGATGAAGGATCCTTTTTCTCCAATGCCAACTAGTTGGCAAACTCATCTCTCCCATAAACTCTAACATTTTTTACCACTCTCTCCATCACCTATTAAAGGCTTATTAAAATCCCTTTGTTGCAACTTGCAAGCCCACCCCAATACAGCCAAATACCACATGACCTTTCTCCATATTTATCCTTCAACGCACCACTTAAATCATCTCTCTCTCTCTCTCTCTCTCTCTCTCTCTCTCTCTCTCTCTCTCTCTCTCCTACACACCAAACACCTATTCAACCCAACTCACAGAACAAATCTCAACCCGTTTCGACCTAACCGGGCCTACCACAGTTGGATCATGGATGTAATCTATACCTTCTCATCCGTAAGTGAAAAAGCTAGCCAATGACCCATGAATTTAAGAGCCGTAAAACTTACGTCTCCATTTGGAAGTTGGATGTGATCTTACGCCCAATCTCATTATGACCATACAGATGCAGCAGTACTTGTTTGATCATACATGTATATATATAGGAACTTAGAGGTGCCTCTGTGTGTGTCTCTATGTGAAATCCATTGCACCGTCAAATGCTTGATTGCTTTACTTTTTACCTTCTGAGGCTTGGATAACGGCCTGAATGCATTTGGGTGATGATTAGATTGGTTTTTTGGGTGAGAGACATGGAAGCGTTTGGAGTTTGGAGGTTGGTTTTAGCAGCTATTGCTGGAGTTCTACATTTCCAGGGCATATGTTCCTTAGAAGCAGGTAAAAAGCACAAAGCCATTTTGGATTCTCATTTTCATGTTTCATATATAGTCACTTCTCTCGGCAAACAAAAAGGTAACCCTACCCATGGCTCATGATGTGAGGCCCACCTGTGATCATACCCCTGTCACGATTATCTACCACTTTGCATGGCCAATGATTCTGATCAGAGTATATGCTTCTGGAAGTATTTGGCCAAAGTTTGTCCAAGGTATGACCTTCTAATTATTGGCATAATATTCTGGCCCAGATACGGTCCGAGAATACAAAATTTGGGCCTAGAGTGACCCAACTACCCTTGTGTGCTAAATACGTTGGGTGTGCCAAATCTATGGATAATAGGTCAAGGACTTGGACCAGAAATTAGGCATGAGTCCAGCCTTAAAAGGATGGTCCATATTAATCTCATGGTGGGCCAGTGGGGCTCAAGTTGGGGTATTTGTGCCATTGGTTCCATTTAACCATTTGTTTTGAAATTACTTGAATAATTAATTCTAATCTGTTTATTACTTTTTGTATTCTCTGTATTCTTTCTATTTTCTCACTCTGAAGTATGTACTAGCCACAATAACACATTTACCTAAAATTTTCCTTCTCCTTGCAGCCCCACACCTAAAATGGCCCATATTAAGATCAAGTCGGGCCCGGTTCAAATCAAGATAGTGATAGTGCTGACCTTCCCATTTAATTGCTAACACTCAACTAATACATTTACCTTTTTTGTTCTTTGTCCTTGCAGCTCCAAATTACACTTTCATGCAAGAAGCAACCAAGGTCCCTCCAGTATCATACTATGACTATATCATCATTGGAGGAGGAACTGCAGGCTGCCCTCTAGCAGCCACCCTCTCTCAAAATTTCAGGGTCTTGCTCTTGGAAAGGGGTGGCTCCCCCTATGGCAACCAAAACATCACCAACTTGGCCACCTTCACCGACATACTCAGAGACACTTCCCCAACATCGCCAGCTCAAAGTTTCATCTCCGAGGACGGCGTCGTCAACACACGAGCTCGTGTCCTAGGAGGGGGGACCTGCTTGAATGGCGGGTTCTACACGCATGCAGACCCGGAGTTCGTGCAGAAGGCTGGTTTGGATTTGGATTTGGTGAACAGATCCTATGAGTGGGTGGAGAAAGTGATGGTGTTCAAGCCACGATTGAGACAGTGGCAATCTGCTGTTCAAGATGGTCTGCTGGAAGTGGGCGTGTTGCCTGATAATGGGTATATATTTGAGCACATTTATGGGACTAAAGTAGGAGGGACCATCTTCGACAAGGACAACCATCGACATACAGCTGCTGATTTGCTTCAGTATGCAAACCCAAGCGCCCTTACTATTGTTTTGCATGCCACGGTGCACAGGATCTTGTTTGAGACCAAAGGTTAGAATCCCACCACTCAGATCCAAGTTTAAGGGGTCATTATAACTAGGAGAAAAGGTGGACATATTGGAGGCAAAGAAAAATGTTTAGGGTTTGTTAGTTTGCATAAAATAAAATAAATATGAACTAATAAAATATAAGTGGTTCAAAATGAAAATAATATTATATATATGCTCCTATGAGAGATATCTTTCACCTTATATGAGAGATATGAGTGTGGGCCTTCACATTTAAGTTGTTGGCATTGAATATGGATGTAAGGGCCCCCACCTTATCTCTCATAGTAAGGTGAGAGCATCTCTCATAGGAGTATCACACACACATAAATATCCTTCACCATCTAGTGTCATTCGCATGTCACCTTTTTAATAATTCACCGTAATTCGTAGTTGAGTTCATCTCACTATGAATATTCTTATGTATTCAACTGCACTGTGATCTTGGAGAAACTTGAGAAAAACATTGTATCATACTATGCACATATAGAAAATGGTATGATTTTCATGATTTTTTGAGGCAATCATATTTTTTCAACTTTTTAATCTTCTGGCCCCCTAATTCATGACCCAAACCATTAATCCTATTTAAAAGCCTATGAATGGTTGGGAGGTCAAATCTCAACAATTGATTGATCAAAGCCTATTTAAAAGCCTATAAAGGCGCGCGCGCACACACACGGATATATGTATATATATATATATATATGGGGAATATTCATATGCATCTATCCCTCACCATTTTTGGTGAATGGTGAGGGACACCCCAAAAGGGGAAGTTTCAAGTACAAAAGTGTACTTGATGTGAGGTACAAAAGCACACTTTTGTACTTGAAACTCCCCCTTTTGGGGTGTTCCTCACCAAAAATGGTGAGGGATGGATGCATATGAAGACCTCCCTATATATATATATATATATATATATATATATATATATATATATATATATGGGAGATGCTCCTATAAGAGCATCTCTAACCTTACTTGTGAGGGATCTCACCTTATCTCCCATAATAAGGTGATAGATGCTTTCATAGGAACATCCCCATATATATATATAAATATATATATATATGGAGAATATTCAAGTGTATCCATCCCTCACAATTTGTGGTGAGGGACACCCTTTTTGGGGAAGTTTCAAGTACAAAAGAGAAGTGTACTTCTCTTTTATACCTCTCTTTTGTACTTGAAACTTTCTCAAAAGTGGTGTCCCTCACTACAAATGGTGAGGGATGGATGCACTTGAATATCTCCCTATATATATAGAGAGAGTGAGAGAGCAAGGCTCTCCTAAGCTCGAGCTTAGGAAAAAATTATGTACGCTTATGCCTGTGGGGCCAACCTTTGGTCCATTCAAATGGACCAAACACATGACCCCCGTAAATTGCACATGTCCACTAACTTTCGATCTGATCCGAATTTACTGATTTTTTGATAGACTATGTATTGATCCGAATGGACTATTGACCATTAAACTTTTGGGCCCATATGGAGATGATAAAAATTACGGTTGGGGGCTGACTTTTTGCAGAGAGGAGGATCCCCAGGGAGTCCTTGAGATCCCCCCAACCCCCCTCCTCATGTGCGTCCCGAGGTGGGCCCCACCACACACTTGAGCTTATCTTATCTTAAGCTTGATATATATATATATAGGGGGGTCTTCATATGCATCCATCCCTCACCATTTTTGGTGAGGGACACCCCAAAAGAGGGAGTTTCAAGTACAAAAGTGTACTTTTGTACCTCACATCAAGTACACTTTTGTACTTGAAACTTCCCCTTTTGGGGTGTCCCTCACCAAAAATGGTGAGGGATGGATGCATATGAATATTACCCATATATATATATTTATATAAAACACCCCTCTTATAGCCAATAAAAGTGTAACAAGTATCATCAGTGATATACATCTCCGATTATCTCTCCTAAATAATCTCCTATAAAGGTGTATCTCTTAAAATGCTCACAAATCATTGGCTATTAAATAGAGGCAGAAACTCCCCTTTTGAAACATGGGAGTTTTTGAGAATTTCCATATATATATATATATATCACAATTAAACTATTAGCATTGGATATGAATGTGAAGGCCCCCACTTTATCTCTCATAGCAATGTGAGAGTATCTCTCATATGAGCATCTCTCATATATATATATATATATATATATATATAGATATATATATATATATAGGGGCCAGCTCTCCTAAGCTCAAGCTTAGAATAAGGTAAGCTCAAGTGTATGGTGGGGCCCACTTGAGGGCCCGCATGGGGATGGAGATGCGTGGATTTCAAGGACTCCATGAGATCCTCATCTTTACCAAAAATCAGCTCCAACCGTGATTTCTATCATCTCCATATGGGCCCAAAAGTTTAATGGTTAATAGTCCATTTGGATCGATACATAGTCGATCCAATGGTCTAGTAAATTTGGATTTGATCGAAAGTTGGTGGACATGTGCAATTTAGGGGGGTCATGTGTTTGGTCCATTTGGATTAGTAGCTGGGTTGGCATTGATGGATGTATTGAACATTGACTAAGCAAACATTGTGATCATTCATTCATGTACAGGGCAGTCAAAACCAGCAGCTCATGGGGTGATCTTTAAGGATGGTGCAGGCATCGAGCACAGGGCCTACCTGAGCAACCAGAAAGGTAAAGGGTCCATGGGTGAGATCATAGTTTCAGCAGGTGCACTGGGCAGCCCTCAGCTGTTGATCCTGAGCGGAATCGGGCCAGCCCAACACCTCAAGGACTTGGGCATCAAGGTGCTACTGGACCAACCCATGGTTGGCCAAGGCATGGCAGACAACCCACTGAACATCATTGTCGTCCCCTCCCCTTCTCCGGTCGAGATCTCCCTCGTTCAACAGGTCGGCATTACTCGATTGGGAACCTACATTGAAGCACTCAGTGGCATCGATTTCGTCAAATTCTTTGGATTAACCACGCCAACCAATGAAACAACTACAGAGACCACAAAGAGTTCTTTGGAAACCATTGAAAGACTCCAAAATGCTGGAATGATCTTCGAAAAGACGATCGGCCCTGTTTCAACTGGCTATCTCAAGCTAAGAAATAGGAACCCAGATGACAATCCTATGGTCACTTTTAACTACTTCAAAGAGCCTGAGGATCTACGGAGATGCGTAAATGGCATGAAAATCATTGAGGGTGTAATCAAGTCCAAGGCATTCTCCAAGTTCAGATACCCAAACATTCCTATGGGAGCTCTCCTCAACATGACTCAATATCTCGTGACAAATTTACAGCCCGAACGCAGTAGTGCTTCAACTTCCAAGTCCTGGGAACAGTACTGCAAGGAAACTGTAGTGACCATATGGCATTACCATGGAGGTTGCCAGGTGGGCCGGGTCGTGGACCAACAGTATCAGGTACTGGGGGTTGACTCACTTCGCGTGATCGATGGCTCGACCTTTACTGAAGCCCCGGGGACTAATCCCCAGGCGACCCTTCTGATGCTCGGAAGGTAATTCAATTGTCATCGTCAACATTGGACCACATTATCATGTTCATCTGTTACCTTTGATAAGGATGCATCAACAGTTCGGGCAGCCCATTGGATGTTAGGTTCTAGCCTGTCATGGGTCTGGCTTAGGGGTAGATACTTGGGACTTGCCGTTTCTTTTGGACCATGGTTTGAGAACTCGGAAACGCAACAGGACTAAGAGGCCACTGAGCCAAGCAATGTCGGACCCAGGACTTTGGGGTGGTGCAGAATATAGTCAAGTGAAGAAGACGTTAAAAAATAAAATTGAATTTTTTATGAAATAATTTAAGGAGTTTCTCGAATCACATGGGTATGATCGCACCTGCGTGGTAACACTTGGGTCCGCCACTGGGACTCAGCCAAGGAACATGGGAAAGTCCGGCTGAGTACTTGGTAAGACTAATTCAACTCAGCTCGGCTTAATGCCCTGCTGCGCCGAGTTGGATCGGCTGAATCATGAGTTCATGACTTAAGGTTTCAAATAATGGTTCAAAACTTCAAACCAAACGTTAACTAGGCGCAGTCAGGCCACCGAGCCAGGTTCCTGTTGTCATGATCATAATAATAATGTTGACTATAGCATGTTTTATTATGTATTTTTAATGAACATAATGCAGTTGGAGACGACTGTATGTGGGACCTTTACGCGTGGCCCACATGTGGCCGGTCCAATCATAATATCATGATTGATTGATGCTCACACCGGACCAAGTCACCAAGTTTATGCTAATAAATTCTTGGAACCCTTAAAGATTTAAATAAATAGTTATCATCATCATGTCATTAAACATAATTGACTTTTTAGTAAGATTTCCATCCATGCCCACACTGTGATTTGTGGCAATGCCTAGCAGGCCCCACAGAGGGGATCGCATTGGAGGACCTCCACCAGTCCTGCTACATCAGCCATGTATGTGTTAAATTACAATGACAAGAAATATATAGAAATTGCATAGTTGGTTGATCCTGAGAACCTTTTATCAGATAAGACTGGGCCTAGAAAACTCGGCCCTTGTTATCATCATGCACGCATCTTGCATTACCAAATTGCGCTCGGGCTGAGACCTTGATCTGGCCGGCCAAGTTTGTTGACAACTCTGCAGTGATCACTGTCATTTATAACCACTATAATTTGAACTAATATCCTGGTTTATGATTTCTGTGATTCAGGTACATGGGGATTAAGATAACGAACGAGAGGCTTGGAAGAGATGCTTAATTAGAATTCGACTGGGAAGAGCCTTTTTCTTGTTTCAGTAGTGATACATGATTTGTGAAGGTAATATATGTGAAGATGATCAACCAACTATGCAAGTGGTTTGAAAAATGATTGCTGAAGGTTGCCAAATGCCCAAGTACTAGTTTAGGAATGGCTCTTCGTCAATGGTGTATTCCTAGTACTAGTTTCCATCTTTGAATAATTGAATAGTACTTGTGCGTGCCGTGCACTTGTCTGTCTCCTTTTGTTGCCCCAGCTAGCGTTCTACTGGATAAGGATTTTAGGTGTTTTTTTAGTCAATAAAATATAGATTTTTTGGTCAATAAATTGTTGAAACTTCATTATTTGCTGCAGACAACTCGAACTGTCAAATTTTAATTTAAATGACCAATTTGCTCCTCTTAATGTTGTTTTACCTTAAACTTGTATATAAGTTGTAAAGATTTACGAGGGTTGGCTAATTCATTGGGTAATGGAAAAAGCCGGATTTTATATGAAGTGATTTCTCTGGATTGGACTGCCCGAGTGTTACGCGAAACAGGTTGAAGAATTTCTAAGAAAATATGACAATCTATAGTGGTCGCTCGAGCGGTTGCACACTACTTGCCCGAGCGGCCCTTACAAAACCTCCTTCACTCAAGCCATTTGATTTGTCACTTGATCCATTGAATATGAAGCTCAATCTTCTGGAGACAAAACCTCAATCGCTCGAGCGAACCCTTCTTACCGTTCGAGTAGACCTGGCGTGAAGTTGGAATGCTCGTCTAGAAAATACTTCCTATTTTTTGTCAAGATGCTAATTTGAGTCCTAATCGTTCTACAACCCTTGAGGGACGTTTTTGGGCTTCTATATAGCCATTCTCACTCTATTCTAAAGAACTTTTCTCCCATACTAAACCCTAGAGAAGCATTTAGAGAGATCCGTCATCATCCAAGGATGTTTATTTTAGTACTTGGTTGTTTAATTTGTTGGCTTAAACGGTAAGGTTCGTGATTTTTATTTTCGAGTAGGGTTTTCCACGTAAGGTTCGTGATTTTTATTTTCGAGTAGGGTTTTCCACGTATATATCGTGTCTCCTTCTCATTGTGTGGTTGATTGCTTTTAATTGGAGTTAAAGTTAATTACTAGATTAATCACTATTTTGGAAATTTAATAGAGATATCATTTATTGGGAATTAAGCCTATGTGAAGGCCAATTTTTCATAAGTGATTCTATGCGTGTGCTAAATAGAATATATCAATATAGTATAGTGCGGGAGTGCATTATACCTGATCTTATTGTGGACCAAATTTTTTTTTTTTTTTCTCATCCCACACTTAAGAGAGAGAGAGAGAGAGAGGGTTTTTACAAGATGCTTAATAGATGGGCTCGATTGGGCATAAGATGTAGGAAGCTTTTGTAATATATTGTTTAAGTGCCATTAAATCTTATTCATGGGTTGGACAAAACCCTAGGTTTATTGAGTTTTTTTTTTTTTTTTTTAGAATGGATTATGGTTGTGTCACCGAAAAAGCTGAAGAGTAGACATGAAGAAATCAAAAGAATTTCGGGTGAACCCACAAGGCCCAATCAATCGGATGGTGATCGAACTCGAGAAAACTCCAGAACGGGCTGCGTGGATTTGTTTCCTTTTGCAATTGGTATTTCCCACTTTGAGTCCTATTTGTAATCTAATACTAAGGCACGAATTTGGGGCTATATAAAATAGGGGTGTACACGGATCGGATTGGTGCGGATTGGGCCAAATCCGTTACCAATCCGTTACCTACGGATTGACAGATTTGGAATCCGTCACCAATCCGTAACTGTTGAAATCCGATCCGATCCAATCTGTGGAGGACCGGATCGGATCGGATTAATTCGTTCATTCCGTTCCATCAAATGTTAAAAGAAAAATATCAAATATGTTGTAAAAAAATTATATTTTGACCCCTTAATTTTTTTCTTATTTTAAATTTAGACATCTTAATTTATATTTAGACCCCTTATATATATATTTTTATATTTAATGTCAACGGATCGGATCGGATTGAATCCGCGGATTGAGGGTGAAATCCGCCACCGATCCTTTGGTAACGGATTACAAAATTTTCAATCCGCCACCAATCAATTTACCTTCGGATCGGATAAAAATCCACGGATCGAATCGGATTGGATCGGATTTACGGATCGACAGATTTTTTGTGCACCCCTAATATAAAGGGTGTTTCTCTCAACCCTAAGTGAGCATATTGCAGATTACACGCATCAAGTAATTCTCTCATTTTCTTAAGAGAGAAAATCCTATGAGAGATTCTTTTATTCTCTAGAGCCATCATTGAGAGGTTGTGTTGGAGATTTGCTCTAAAAGGTTTGTTGCTTCTACTCTCTTGTACAGAAGATTGGTACATTTTGATTCTCATTGGTACAATTTGGTTCTCAAGGTGCTGCTGGTTCAAGTGCGGGGAATGATGCATGGCGGGGAAGTCATAGCAATATAAGAAGTTGTGCAAGAACAACTAAGTCCTTAGGTCGACATACTGACTGGGAAAGAGAGCTGTGAGTATATTTTGTAACTATTCAATAGTTTTTTTTATTTCAGATCATAGTTTCTCCCTATATAGGATTTCCATGAAAATGATTGTGTTTGCCTTCTTGTGGCGTGTGATTGGTAAAATTATTTGCTAATTTTATTTTATTTAGTCTTTGCATCTGTTGTGCATTAATTGGTTATTAGACTAGCACCCATTCTAGCAAGGGCCACTTTCAGTGGATACACCATGTTGCGGAAGTGGAGCCACAAGAGTGAGATGGGGAGTGGGACTGAAAATATTGAATTGGTTCGTCGCTAATAGGAGAGGATGCCACCTTTCCTGCATGTGCGGGCTTCCTTTTCCAGGTGTGTGGGCTTCTTTTTTCGAGTGTATGAGCTACCTTTCCAACGTGTGGGGCCTCTCTCCTGACACCTAACCCTCTTGTCTGGAACACAATTTTACAATTACAAATTGCCCCTTGCAATTTTTTATCCAGTTTTAAACCCATGACTCTTATCAACAGAGTAAGAGAGAAACTTGGAAATCAAGAATGGAAACGGCACCTTGATGGCATTCTTCTATTGGTATCAAACTTTCCACACTTTTTTTAACATCTGCTGATTGGGCCAACTTGTGATGGCGCCTGGGTGGGCCCCAACCCACAGACTGGAATGCCCCCACATGTTAATGAGAATTTCATTCTGTTCCCCTTTTAGAAAAGTATATCAATTATAATTCTGTTCCCTCTTAGAAAAGTATATCAATTATCCCAAAAATCTCTCTCCAGATGAAACCAGTTCACTAAAGTTCCAAGCAGACAAGCAGAACAAATAATAAATACATGTATGAACACTAATGTCACATCACGTTATAGGTTCTATATTCTTTCTAAATAAAACTAGACTCAAAATTTATTGCGGCAAGTCTGTCAGTTGCCCTTAACCCACTTAGCTTGCCAATTTCTTTATTCTTTTTGGTACCCCACCCAAGGGGACTCGACTAAGAGAGCTACTGCACGTGTTGGGAGAGAATATTGGCATTACGTCTTAAGAGAGCACCCACAGGGGTGGAGTGGTCACCCGTGCACACATGAGGAGAACACCCACACAGGCGCACGCACAAAGAGAGAACATACCTAATGATTCATCATGGGGGCAACTGTGAAGTCAAGAATTTCCAACCAAGGCAACCCATCATTTTTCCACTCTCTTTCCTTGCTACAATTTTGTCAAGATTTTGAAGATTCAGCTGCCCTGCGACCTAACTTTTCCCTCTTGATACTTGAAGTTTAAAAGAATGTCTGCAGAGCTATTCATACAAAAAATACAGTGAAAATCACAATCTTACCCTTAAAATATAAGGTATCATATTATTGTAGGATATACTATGATCATAGGATATCCTACAACAATAGAAATCACAGATATTCGCCTTTTACTTCTAAACCTAAAAACTTTGTTTTCTTTGCATCATGCTTGCTTGCTGTAGAAACTCTGACTAGGAGATTTTAGAAGAGCATCTCCTATTATCCAGAACTTCCATTTCAATCATCACAAGATGGATCGATATGAGCCCTCTTTCATCCTTTAAAGACATGGAAAAAGGAGTTTTATGTGTTTATTTTTATTTTTTTGATGAATTGAAAGTGTAAAATCACAAACAAGATTTAGAGCCAGATGCACCTTGTGAAATCTAATAGGAAATTGTGTTGTTTTTCCTTTTCTTATAATGGCAATGTGAAAGTGAAGAAAAAAGAGAAGGACAAACGAAGATGGGTTGTACTAAAACTTTTTTTTTTTTAATTTTTTATGCAATAAGTAGGGGTAAAGTATATTTTTGCTCAATATCCTACAGTTGTAGGATATCACGCATCTTAAGGGAAAAATTTTAATTCTTGCATTGTCCTTTATTATACAAATAATTCTATGAGCATTTTTTAAACTTCATTTGTTGAGAGACAAAAGTCCAGTATTAAGGCAGATATATGGTCAAAATCTCAATTTTCCTACACGCAACATTAATTGTTTTATGGCAGAGGCCGGATTCGTAATTGATTGTGCAACCTGTCCATCTCCGAATCTCTTTCCTTCCACAATTTTTTAACAATATACAATTTTCTAACAACACACATGAAAGTTTTGGTATGAGATCTAGACTGGTTTACTCAATAAATCAATCCAATAGTGTGCAAAATAATAATTTACGCAGTGGAAATAAAATCAACAAGTACAAATTACAAGGACATCAGATATAACGTGGAAAATGCTAACCTGGTGAAAAAAATCACAGAACTAAATTGGATCAACAATCAAACACTATGAATCTTGCAATTATAAGAAACTCAGATTGCTCCATAGAAATCTCCTACCCAAGGACTGTAGTTAGCTTGTGTCGCTTCACATTTCAACGACTTCACACCGTTATTTGCAACAGACTCAATTCAGCGCTTGACTCCTCAAATCTTCTACGCAAAAAGATGATCTTCTACAATAAATGCAGAAGAAACTGACTCTTTAGAATAACTCTTCAACACAAATCTTCAAATAACTCTAGAAAAGAATTATCTCGATTATAATGTCCAACCCAGAACATTTAGAGGTAAGATGTCACTTTAGGGTAGCCCTTTAGACCTTTAAATAACCTTTAAGATATGCTTAAGGTTGCCTAACTTGATTAGGACTAAAACTAGCAGTTGGGGAAACAATTAGAATTAGATTTCTAATTTTCATTGGACTCTGCCGCCTTGTCCGCTAGAGCGGACCTTCCATCCGCTCAAGCGGTTGAGGTTTTGTTTTGGTGCAAAAAATCTCTTCTCAGGCGTCTGGCACTTTCAGACTACATCCGCTCGAGCAGAAGAATATGGTTGTTTTAGCGGACCAAATTCTGGTTGATCCGGATTTTCAGCACTCTTAATTCTTCCGAACTTTCTTATTCTAAAACTTCCAGACTTCTTATTCTCCCATTAGCATACTTCTATTTCTGTCTGTTTTCTCACTTCTAATTGTGCAAGACTTTCTTCTTTGATCTTTCCAGTCTTCTAACTTCTAAATCTTGCAGTCTTCTATTTTCAGAGTCATTTTCTAAATATAAGAATTACAACCCAATGAACCCATAGTTTTGTCCAACCCATGAATTAGCCCCAATACAAAAACCTAACAACATATGTCAAACAGATTTTTGCTTGCACGGAACGTTAGATTTGTTATATATACTTATCTCTAACTCTAACCTCAACAAAGTCAGCCAGTCACTATTCATCATCTGTCATACAAGGGGATATTGCTCTTTCAGGTTTCAAGTCCTTGAAATTAATCACCATTCGACACATACTAAATCTAAAACTGATCGTCACTTTGACTGAAATTCATGTTTAGTGGTCAACATCATTCTCATTTGTCAAAAACAAGTGGTGCTTGCGCGGTTTATTTATCTATAAATCTAACTACAACAAGAGCCATCAGTCAGTATTCATCATGTGTCATTGAAGGTGATTGGCCTTACAACTAATCGCCTGCAACTAATAGAAAGACTCTTGACTTTCATTGAAGTGATATTTGTTGAGGAGTCATCTCCACGCAAGGAGTATCGAAAATTGTTTATACTTCTTTTAGTAACACCTTGAGATTTTGGCACGATTGGTTAGTTAAGAAAATTTAATGTGGTAACAAAGCAAATAGGTCTTGAATTCCAATGATAAGTGTGTTGCCATGAGTGCGGCGATAAGAATATAAGATTCCACATGAGAGAAAGTGTTGAGGAGTGAGCTCCAACAGAGGGAGAGTCTTTGAAAAAGATGGAGCCCTCCAATGAATAAATGTGGGGGTGATGGGTGAACTCGTGGGCTGCCTCCTAAGGAATGCAGGTGTCAATTTGACAACATGACAAAGGGCGACCAACAAGGTTGCTGGTCCCACAAGCCATTGCAAGATGGTGGACCCGTCATTGATAAATCCAAAACATAGAATCAGATCCTGTACCCAAGGAATTGAGAGCTCTTAAAATTTACTTCCATCCGATTGATGATTTGTATTCAACTGATAAAGATTGATTTTTCAACTCTCATTTGTCTTTCAAGTATGAATCACAGAATAGTAGAAACGTGCCCGGCGTTCCTTCCAACAGACCCACCCAATCCGATTCCAAATCAATGAAAATTCTATCTTAGAACTCCTCTTAATCTCACACAAGATCCTTCCATTCTTTGTGAGAAACCACGTGATTTATTTTCAAAGGTATGAAACGTGAGGAATAAGGCACTACGGCTTGGCTCTATAAAATGGGAACTGAAAGGTGAAATAGAGACAACAATCACTCTTCAGAAGAATAAAAAGTGCCCATCCTTCTTTCATCACATTTCCAGAATCATATGGTAGTGGGTGCTACTTCAACAATCTTTCTGGGCTAAATCCATTTGGGTTAGATTGATACTGGTGTACGTGAGACATGGAAGCATTTGGACCCTGGAGGTTTATTTTAGCAGCAATATTTGCTGGATTTCTCCATTTCCAGGGCTCATGTTACTCAGACGCAGGTGCAGCACAATGCCATTTTCGATTCTTATTTCCTTCTTTCCATTGCGATCACTTCTATCGGAAAACAAAGTGGTAACCCATGAGCCATTTTGTCCATAAGGTTTGGGTGACATTCTAGATATTGGCCTAATATTCTGGCCCAATTACCACCGTGGCGTGAAATGTTAGGCCTACGCCCAGCTACCCTTAGTTTGCTAGCCGGGCCAAGTCTTATAGGATAGATATGGGACCAAGGACAATTTAATTGGACCAGAAACTAGGCTTGTGTCCAGCCTACAAGCCCTAAAAAAATGGCCCATATTACGATCATGTCGGGGCCGTTTCAAATCAAGATAGTGATAGTGCGGATCGACCTTCACATTTAACAGCTAACACTTAACTAATACATTTACCTGTTATGTTCTTTGTCCTTGCAGCTCCAAATTACACTTTCATGAAAGAAGCAACCAAGGCCCCTCCAGTAGCTTACTATGACTACATCATCATTGGAGGAGGAACTGCAGGCTGCCCTCTAGCAGCCACCCTCTCTCAAAACTTCAGGGTCTTGCTCTTGGAAAGGGGTGGCTCCCCCTATGGCAACCAAAACATCACCAACTTGGCCACCTTCACCAACACACTCAAAGACTCGTCCCCAACATCGCCGGCTCAAAGTTTCGTCTCCGAGGACGGCGTCGTCAACACACGAGCTCGTGTGCTAGGAGGGGGGACCTGCTTGAATGGCGGGTTCTACACACATGCAGACCCGGAGTTCGTGCAGAAGGCTGGTTTGGATTTGGATTTGGTGAACAGATCTTATGAGTGGGTGGAGAAAGTGATGGTGTTTGAGCCACGATTGAGGCAGTGGCAATCTGCTGTTCGAGATGGTCTGCTGGAAGTGGGCGTGTTGCCAGATAATGGGTATACATTTGAGCACATTTATGGGACTAAGGTAGGAGGGACCATCTTCGACAAGGACAACCATCGACACACAGCTGTTGATTTGCTTCAGTATGCAAACCCAAGCGCCCTTACAGTTCTTTTGTATGCCACTGTGCACAGGATCTTGTTTGAGACCACAGGTCAGAATCGTACCACTCAAATATAAGTTTAAGGGGTCATTATAACTAGGAGAAAAGGTGGACATATTGGAGGCGGAGAAAAATGTTTAGGGTTTGTTAGTTTGCATAAAATAAAATAAATATGAATTAATAAAATATAAGTGGTTCAAAATGCAGATAATATTATATATATAAATATATGCTCCGATGAGAGATATCTTTCACCTTATATGAGAGATAGGAGTGTGAGCAATCACATTTAAATTATTGGCATTGGATATGGATGTGAGGGCCCCCACTTTATCTCTCATAATAAGGTGAGAGCATTTCTCATAAAAGCATCACACACACACACACACACACACACACACACACACATATATATCTTTCATCATCTTGTGTCATTCGCATGTCACCTTTTTAATAATTCACCGTACTCCGTAGTTGAGTTCATCTCACTATGAATATTCTTATGTATTCAATTGCACTGTGATCTTGGAGAAACTTGAGAAAAACATTGTATCACACTATGCACATATAGAAAATGGTATGATTTTCATGAGTTTTTGAGGCAATCATATTTTTTCAACTTTTAATCCTTCTGGCTCCTTAATTCATGACCCAAACCATTAATCCTATTTAAAAGCCTATCACTGGTTGGGAGGTCAAATCTCAACAATTGATTAATCATAGCTAGATTCTGTAAAAAATGCACTTCTCAAGGTGCGCGCGCCCACACGCACACACACAGATATATATATATATATATATATATATATATATATATATATATATATGGGAGATGTTCCTATAAGAGGATCTCTCACCTTACTTATGAGAGACCTCACCTTATCTCCCATAGTAAAGTGATAGATGATCTCATAGGAACATCTCCCTATATATATATATATATATATTATATAGGATAATATTCAAGTGCATGATCCCTCACCATTTGTGGTGAGGGACACCCCTTTTTGGTAAGTTTCAAATACAAAAGAGAAGTTTACTTCCCTTTTGTACCTCTTTTTTGTATTTGAAACTTTCTCAAAAGGGGTGTTCCTCACCACAAATGGTGAGGGATAGATGAATAGCAAGGCTCTCCTAAGCTCGAGCTTAGGAGAAAATTATGTATGCTCATGCTTGTGGGGTCCACTTTATGTCCATCCAAATGGACCAAACACATGCATGACCCCCCTAAATTGCACATGTCCACTAGCTTTTGATCTGATCCGAATTTACTGAACCGTTGGATAGACTGTGTATCGATCTGAATGGACTATTGACCATTAAACTTTTAGACACATATGAAGATGATAAAAATCACGGTGGGAGTTGACTTTTTGCAGAAAGGAGGATCCCTACGGAGTCCTTGAGATCCCCTTAACCTCCATCCCCATGTGGGTCCCCAGGCGGGCCTCACCACACACTTGAGCTTATTTTATCTTAAAATTGAGCTTAGGAGATCTGGCCCTATATATAAATTTATATAAAACACTCCTCTTTTAGCCAATAAAAGTGTGACACGTATCATCAATGATATACATCTCCGATTATCTCTCCTAAATAATCTCCTATAAAAGTGTATATCTTAAAATGTTAACAAACCATTGGCTATTAGATAGAGGCAGATACTCCCCTTTTGAAACATGATAGTTTTTTAGAATTTCCATATATACATATATATATATATATATATATCGATAATATTCAAGTGCATCCATCCCTCACCATTGTGGTGAGGGACACCCCCTTTTTGGGAAGTTTCAAGTACAAAAGAGAAGTGTACTTTTCTTTTGTACTTGAAACTTCTCAAAAAGGGGGTGTCCCTCACCACAATGGTGAGGGATGGATGCACTTGAATATCCCCATATATATATATAAATATGGGAAGTGCTCCTATGAGAGACACGCTCACCAACTTGGTGAGAGATGGGGGGGCCTCACATTTAAGTTGGTGAGAGTGGATATGGAAGTGAGGGCCCTCACACATCTCTCATAAAGTTGGTGAGAGTGTCTCTCATAGGAGCACTTCCCTAACTATAAATAAATATATATATACACACACACACACATACATACACACCAATTCTGATTAGTAGCTAGGTTGGCATTGATGGATGTATTGAACAATGACTAAGCAAACATTGTGATCATTCATACATGTACAGGGCAGTCAAAACCAGCAGCTCATGGGGTGATCTTTAAGGATGGTGCAGGCAACGAGCACAGGGCCTACCTGAGCAACGAGAAAGGTAAAGGGTCCATGGGTGAGATCATAGTTTCAGCAGGTGCACTGGGCAGCCCTCAGCTGTTGATCCTGAGCGGAATCGGGCCAGCCCAAAACCTCAAGGCCTTGGGCATCAAGGTGCTACTGGACCAACCCATGGTTGGCCAAGGCATGGCAGACAACCCAATGAACATCATCGTCGTCCCCTCTCCTTCTCCGGTCGAGATCTCCCTCGTTCAACAGGTCGGCATTACTCGATTGGGAACCTACATTGAAGCACTCAGTGGCATCGATTTCGTTAAATTCTTTGGATTAACCACGCCGACCAATGAAACAACTACAGAGACCACAAAGAGTTCTTTGGAAACCATTGAAAGACTCCAAAATGCTGGAATGATCTTGGAAAAGACGATCGGCCCTGTTTCCACTGGCTATCTCAAGCTAAGAAATAGGAACCCAGATGACAATCCTATGGTCACTTTTAACTACTTCAAAGAGCCTGAGGATCTACAGAGATGCGTAAATGGCATGAAAATTATTGAGGGTGTAGTCAAGTCCAAGGCTTTCTCGAACTTCAGATACCCAAACGTTACAGTGGAAGCTCTCCTCAACTTGGCTCAATATCTAGTGAAAAGTATACAACCCGAACGCAGTAATGCTTTAACTTTTGAGTCATGGGAACGGTACTGTAAGGATACTGTTGTCACCATATGGCATTACCATGGAGGTTGCCAGGTGGGCCGTGTCGTGGACCATCAGTATCAGGTACTTGGGGTTGATTCACTTCGGGTGATCGATGGCTCGACCTTTATTGACTCCCCGGGGACTAATCCCCAGGCAACCCTTCTGATGCTCGGAAGGTAATTCAATCGTCATCATCATCATCATCATTAATGGGCCACATTGTCATGTTCATCTGTCACATTTGATAAGTATGGCCCAGCCCATTCGATGTTAGGACTAGGGATGTCAAATGGGCTGGCCGGCACTCTCCAGCCCGCCAGTCAAAGGCCCGCGGCCCGAACACGGGCTGGGCCTGCTGGCCCGTTTGGCCTGGACCTGCCAGGCACGTGGGTTGGGGGCTGCAGCCCGCCATGCCTGCTAGGATCGGCCCGCCAGCCCTCATGATCCACTAAATAGAGACTAACCTACTCTACTAAAAAGGAATCCGAAAATGACAATGGATTGGATGAATCTACCCTCTTTGTTTCATTCTATAATATATAAAACTGTAGCTTTGCCAAAATTATGGTGAAAATTTGCAGATCAAGTGTAAAGGCAAGCAACATACTGGAAAAATCCAAATGAACCAATAAACGTACCAAGAATTGTTTACATAGGGAAAGTTAAAAGGTTGCCATTAAGTTGATCACTATTCTAATTTATGGGCATTTCAGTTGGAGTGGCCCCACATTAGATTTGTTACATGTGTTCACATTCTCAAAAGAAAAAGGAAAACTATATGAATAGAAGAGAGCCTTCATGTAGCCTCCATCAAATATTTTTCTTTCTAAGAAAGAATGTACCTTCGGATAATTATCAAATTCAGTTACATATATGGATGATGGGGGAGGGTGAATGGAATGAAGCACTCAAAAAAAAATTTCACATGGAAGGACAAGTGGATCTTTCCAAGTGAAACTTATAATGATATATGGTAAGCATGACCCTAACCCCATAATTTATTTAGACCCAAGGAGATTCACCCATATCCCTTTTTTCATAGAAAACCATTAATCAACTATTACCATGAGATGGGGCAACTTGGCAACAAAACACACCAAAGCACTAAAAATAGATTTCAAGGGGGGATATGGGCTTTGTAGAAGGAATGATGGAAGTGCATTCATGGGAATTTTGTGGGAAATGCGAATTAATGGTTTGTACATTTTGAAAATGAAATTTGGAAAGGGGCTGGATGCAAATTGAAAAAAAAAATAAAAAAAAGGGAAAAAAAGAGCTGGCCCGGCCACGGGCCGGGCCGTGCCGTGCCAGAGTTTTTCTCTGGCAGGCCGACCGGCCCGGCCTGCTAGCACGGCGGGCCCAGGCTGGAGCGGCCGGCCCGGCCCGTTTGACATCCCTAGTTAGGACCCAGCTTTTGATGGGTCTGTTTGAGGGCTAAATACTTGGACTCGCTGCTTCTTTTAGATTTAAAGTTCAAGCCATGGTTTGAAAACTTGGGAACTCGACTCGGACTAGAGAGTCACCGAGCCAAGTAACTTGGGAAAGTCTGGCTGAGTACTCAGTAAGACTCATTCAACTCGATCTGCTAGACTCTGTGTCATGTTGTGCTGAGTTGAGTCGGCTGAGTACATTGTCATTTGTGGCAATGCCTAGTGGGCCCCACAGAGAGGGTCGCATTGGAGGACCAACTCCAGACCTGCTACATCAGCCATCAACGTGTTAATTACAGTGACTGGAATTAATGTATAGAAATTGCATAGTTGGTAACCTTTTATTAGATAAAACTTGGCCCAGAAAACTTTGGTCTTGCATTGCCAGATTGCATTCGGCCTGAGACCTTGATCCGTGCGGCCCCCAGTTTATTGACAAGCCTGTGATCACTGTCACTTATGACCACTACGATTTCTACTAATGTTCTGATTTATGATATCTGTGATTCAGGTATATGGGGATTAAGATGAGGAACGAGAGGCTTGGAAGAAATGATTTGGACTAGAATTTGACTTGGAAGTTCATTCTCATTTTAGTAGTGATGCATGGTTTTGAGAAGTTATTCAAAAAGATGATCGCTTGAATGATCACTACTAAAAGATCTTAATTTGAGTGACATTAACAAGGTAGATGGTTTTGAATACTGTACTTTCTTTCTTAATAAATGTTAAATAATGATTGTAAAGGATTGGTCCTTAGAAAAGAAGAAATCATTTGCAATGGTTCTCCCTCAATGATCCATTATCAAAGTCTCTCTTTGAATAAATATTGCGCGAGCATTGGACTTCTATATTTCCTTTTGTTGCCCAATTCAGCGTTCTTCTGGCTAAGGATTGGAGGTAAATTTTTAGTTATATCATTGAAACCTGCAGACATGTTGAACTGTCAAAATTTTAAATGACCAATTTGCTCCTCGCGATGTTTGTTTTGCCCCATCAGGAATTTTGTCCTATGGGATGCCCACATGAGCACCTTTAATTCTAGAGAGGGAGTCTCAGCTCTATTTCCTTGATTGTACTAACTTGGAGCAGAGGATACACAGGTTGATACAACGCCTTTGCACGTTTTCGCACGTTGTTTGAGCAACATTGAGCTTTTCAAAACAATGGAATATTATGATCGACCTCAATTATTGAAATCCGAGCCCATCAATATAAAGGCCTTCAAATGTATTCGATATCGAGAATTAAAATTAATCCGACTGTTCGATTGACTTCCTCATAAAAATGTGATTAACATAATTTTATGTATATTTGTTTCTATTTTTTATCAAACAATTAATCTAACAGTGGAACTGACTCATATGGATATCTCCATACTAATGGGGCTATGACATTGCATTGTGGTATTTGTTTAATGGGTTCTTTAAGTATTCCTATTTTATTTTTACTCCAAAGCACTGTCATTTGAGTATGAGTTACGATACAAAACTTCCCGGCCGTTTTTCTAAAAAAATAATGCCATTCTTTTAGCCAATTAAAGTGTGACACGTGTCATCAGTAATATACATATCCGATTCTCTCTCCTAAATATTGTCGTAGAAAGGTGGATCTCATAAAATAGTAACAAATCATTGGCTATTAGATAGGGGCAAAAACTCCCCTCTTGAGATAGTTAGGGGAGTTTTTGAGAATTTCCCCTTTTAAGAATATGTTGTATAAAACAATCCTTCATTCGATAAACTACCTAGAGTTTTTACAAATACTACTGGAAGTTCATGAGAAAATACTACCATGGTGGCCCACTTTAATTTTTAACATTGATGGTTTTTATAGGAGTCCTACCGTGACTCTCTATTAGATGGGCTCTTCCATGTTTATAAATTTTATGTGGGTCTTATAGTCTTGTCATAATTACATAGTTCTCTTATTGATTATTAATATTAGATGTCTATTACAAATATTGTATTAGGTGACCTCCACTATTATTACAAGCATTTGGCGGGTCCCATGCTACCAACATTAGGTGGGTCTCATATTCTTAGTTAATATTAGATTGTCTTATTGTAATTATTAGTGTGCCATCATTAAATGAGTATTATTGTTTAAGGGCCCTAGGTGATTACTATAATTACTTAGTTAATTACCGTTTTGGTAATTTTACTGTTAAATAAAGATAAAGTAAAACATCATATAAAGAAAATATAAGTCAGTTATGATGGTATTTTGATTATAGTTGTTTCGCATCAGGTGGTCTTAAAGGAGGAAGGAGGTCTGACCTAGCGTTTGTTGAGTTGGGAGGGGAAACTGAGGATTTGGCAATCAACCCTGGATGAGGGTTGCCCCTGACCGAATGGATCAGGCCGGCTATGTGATTTTGAAGGAGTTCCAGCTGGGCACAGTCCCAGACCGCAGGTGAAGAATCTGAAATTAGGGTAGGGGAAGAGGGTACCAGGTCTAGAAGTCTGACAGGCACCTGCGACCGGGACGGAGATGGAGCCGACTGATTCTGATTTGCTGGCGGAGGTTGGTGGAACTACTGAACTGAAGCTGGCTTGGAGCTAGTAAGAAGGGGAAAATCAGATGCTTGCAGAGGAAAGGGAGCTATGAAGGATTCAGTGGGAAGGTGGGGCGCTTGTAGTGGAAATGGAGCTGATACGAACGTGTCAGAGGGGATTTAGGGTGGAGAAGATGAAGTGGGAGGAGAAGAATTAGGGATTGCAGTCATAGCTCTAAAGCAGCAGGTCTCCAGTTTTTCTTGCAATGTTGAGATCGGTAAAAATAAAAAATAACAAAGAAATGAAAATAAAGAAAATGATAATAATAAAAAAAATGAGGTTTCAAATGATGGTTCAAAACTTCAAATTAACCAAACGGTAACTTGGGGAAGTCAGGCCACCGAGCCAAGTTCCGGTCATCATGATCATGATAGTAATGTTGATTATAGCATGTTGGAGACAGGTGTATGTGGGACAAGAGGTAGGATTCGTAATTGACTGTGAAACCGGTCCTTCTCCCAATCTCTTTCCTTCCAGAAATTTTCAACAATCTACAATTTTCTAGTAACACATATGTCATACAAAATTTTGCTTCCACGGAACGTTAGATTGGTTACTTAGATTTGCCTCTAACTTTAACTTCAACAGAGTCGGCCAGTCACCATTCATCATGTGTCATGTATATTGCTCTTTCAGGTTTCGACTCCTTGAAATTAATCACCCATTCAACACATACTAAATCTAAAACTGATCATCACTTTGATTGAAATTCATGTTTAGGGGTCAACATCATCCTCATTTGTCAAAAACAAGTGGCGCTTCCGCGGTTTATTTATCTCTAAATCTAACTACAACAAGAGCCAGAAATCAGTATTCATCACGCGTCATTGAAGGTGATTGGCCTTACAAGTAATCACCTGCAACTAATAGAAAGTTACTATTGACTTTGATTGAGGTGATATTTCCTTGAGGAGTCGTCTCCACGCAAGGAGGAGTATTGAAAATTGTTTATACTTCTTCCCGTAACACCTTGAGATTTTGGCACGATTGGTTAGTACTTAAGAAGATTTAATAAGGTAACAAAGTAAATAGGTCTTGAATTCGAATGATAAGTGTGTTGCCATAAGTGCGGCGGTAAAATTCCACCTGAGAGAAAGTGTTGAGGAGTGAACTCCAACAGAGGGAGAGTCATTGAAAAAGATTGATCCCTCCGACAAATAAATGTGGGGGTGATGGGTGAACTCGTGGGCTGCCTCCTAACGAATGCAGGTGTCAATGACTACATGACAAGGGGCGACCGACAAGGTTGCTGGTCCCACAAGGCATTGCAAGATGGTGGACCCGTCATTGATAAATCCAAAAGATAGAATCGGATCCTGTACCCAAGGAATGGAGAGCTCTTAAATTTTACTTCCATCCGATTGATGATTTGTATTCAACATATAAAGATAGATTTTTCAACTCTCATTTGTCTTTTATAGAATTTTCAACTCTCATTTGTCTTTTAAGTATGGATCACAGAATAATAGAAACGTGCCCGGCATTCCTTCCAACAGAGCCACGCAATCCGATTACAAATCAAAGAAAATTAGAACTCCTCTTCATCTCACACAAGATCCTTCCGTTCTTTGAATTCAACGGTATGAAATATCATGAGGAATAGAGACAACAATCACTCTTCAGAAGAATAAAAAGTCCCCATCCTTCTTTCTCTGAGATTTCCAGAATCATATGGTAGTGGGTGCCGCTTCAACAATCTTTGTGGGCTGAATCCATTTGGGTGTATAGATTGATCCTGGTGGAAGACATGGAAGTGTTCGAACCCTGGAGGTTGATTTTAGCAGCAATATTTGCTGGATTAATTCTCCATTTCCGGGGCGTATGTTCCTCAGACGAAGGTATAGCAATTTGCCATTTTGGGTTCTTATTTTCTTCTTTCCATTGTGATCACTGTGAGGCATATTGTGAGGCCTACTTATCATCAATACCCTCTCATGCTTATCTAAACGTCTTTGCATCGCCCATGATTCTGATCAGAATCATATGGTAGTGGGTGATACTTCAACAATCTTTCTGGGCTAAATCCATTTGGGTGTATAGATTGATACTGGTGTACGTGAGACATGGAAGCATTTGGACCCTGGAGGTTTATTTTAGCAGCAATATTTGCTGGATTTCTCCATTTCCAGGGCTCATGTTCCTCAGACGCAGGTGCAGCACAATGCCATTTTCGATTCTTATTTCCTTCTATCCATTGCGATCACTTCTATCGGAAAACAAAGTGGTATTTGTTGTGCGCGTGTATGCGGAAACGTGAATAAGCGATCGAACAAATAATCAACCACACACAAGAACAAGAGAATTACGTGGTTCGGCAAACTTGCCTACGTCCACGGGAAAGAAACTCGACTCTCCTTTGGATTCACTCTCTGTATGATATGCAGTACAGTTCTATCATGGGTTACACATTACATGAATATATAATGCTCTCTTTCTTATTCCCCAAGAAACCCTATCCTAGTCAATAAGAAAGTCCTGGTATAATTACCAAATTACCCATAACCCTGAACCCAATTGGTCTGGACCCACTAGGCCAACAATCTCCCCCTCCAGACCATGGGAAGACGCCTCTGAACCCCCCTTACTAGGAGTCCAGTCCTGCCAACTCTGAACACAGCTCCAGCTTTCCCTTAGACACGACCTTAGTCATCATATCCGAGGGATTCTTGTCAGTATGAATCTTCTCCAGCTTCATGAGATTCTTTTCGATGACCTCACGAATCCAATGGTATCTCACATCAACATGCTTCGTGCGGGCATGGTATGTAGCGTTCTTGCTGAGATCCATAGCACTTTGACTATCACAGTAGACTACATACTCTCCTTGCTTCAAACCCAGTTCTTTGAAAAATTTCTTCAACCAAATCATCTCCTTCCCTGCTTCATTAGCAGCTATGTATTCTGCTTCGGTTGTAGACAATGCTGTACACTTCTGCAACTTAGACTGCCAGGAAATAGCTCCCCCTGCAAAAGTAAATAAGTACCCAGAAGTAGACAACCGACGATCAAGATCGCCTGCATAATCAGCATCTGTAAAGCCTTCAAGTACTGGTTTTGAGCCTCCGAAACACAAGCAAAAATCTGATGTACCTTTCAAGTATCTGAAGATCCACTTCACTGCTTCCCAATGCTCTTTCCCAGGGTTAGAAAGAAATCTACTCACTAAACCCACTGCATGAGCAATGTCTGACCGTGTACACACCATGGCATACATAAGACTCCCAACTGCTGAGGAGTATGGAACAGAAGTCATCCGTTCCTTTTCTTCATCTGTAGTAGGACATAGTCTCTTACTGAGCTTGAAGTGACTGGCTAAAGGCATGCTAACTGGCTTAGCATCTTTCATGTTGAACTTTGCTAGCACCCGTTCAACATATTTCTCCTGTGACAACCACAGCTTCTTGGCATTCCTGTCACGACGTATTTGCATTCCCAAAATCTGTCGTGCGGGACCCAAGTCTTTCATGTCAAAAGTCTTTGACATGTCCCTTTTCAACCTGTCAATCATCTTACTATCATGTCCAACTATCAACATATCATCTACATATAAAAGAAGGATGATAAATTTGCCGTTACCAAATTTACGAATATAAACACAGTGATCAGCAGCTGTCCTCCGGTACCCATGATTCACCATAAATGAATCAAACTTCTTGTACCACTGCCTCGGTGCTTGTTTCAGTCCGTAGAGACTCTTTTTTAGCCTGCAAACCAACTGTTCTTTTCCTTCTACCTCAAACCCCTCCGGCTGAGTCATGTAGATCTCTTCTTTCAGATCACCGTGAAGAAATGCAGTCTTCACATCCATCTGCTCAAGTTCAAAGTCCATGCTGGCAACTAGACCCAAGACAACTCTGATAGAAGTCATCTTCACAACTGGAGAGAAGATTTCATCGAAGTCAATACCCTTCGTCTGCGCAAAGCCTTTAACCACTAGCCGTGCTTTGTGCTTAATCAGTTTTCCACTGTCATCTCTCTTCAGCTTGAACACCCATTTGTTCTTCAAAACCTTCCTGCCTTTTGGAAGTTCCACCAGCTCATAAGTATTGTTCTTTTTCAAAGAACTCATCTCATCCTGCATGGCCTTCATCCACTCATCTTTATCTGCATGAGTTTTTGCTTCTGGGTAGCTCTCTGGCTCCCCCTCATCAGTAAGCAAAATATAATCTGCCGCAGGATATCTTGTTGATGGTTGACGCTCTCGAGTAGACCTCCTAACTTGAGGTTCTGTGGTTTCTGACTGAGGAGACTGCTCCCCCTGCTCAACACCATGTTCATCTGGCAACCCCTGCGCCTCATCACGATTCAAATCGTTTTGTCCACCTTCTCCACCTATAGTCTGCACTGGAGAAGGAGTCGGTGTGAGATCAACCACTCCATCAACAACTTCTTTAGACTTTTCAGTCTTCTCAGTATCTCCAAAAAACTGGTCTTCATGAAACACTACATCCCTACTTCTGATAATTTTCCTCTTCTCTGGATCCCATAATCTGTAACCAAACTCAGCTCCACCATAGCCAAGGAAAATGCAACACACTGCCTTATCATCCAGCTTTGAACGCTGCTCCTTTGGTACATGTGCAAAAGCCTTGCATCCAAACACCTTCAAATGAGAATAAGAAACATCTTTACCTGTCCATTTTCTCTCCGGAAGGTCAAAATCCAAAGGAACTGAGGGAGACCTGTTAATCAGATAAACGGCAGTCAGGACAGCTTCACCCCAAAATGCTTTGGGTAGCTGTGCCACTCTAATCATGCATCTCATCCTTTCAAGAATAGTGCGGTTCATTCTTTCTGCCACACCATTGTGCTGTGGAGTACCAGGAACTGTTCTTTCATGTCGTATACCATGCTTCGAGCAATAGCCTTTAAACAGGTTGGATGTGTACTCTCCACCATTATCTGTGCGGAGACATTTTAAGAGTTTTCCTATTTCTCTTTCAACCATGACATGAAACTGTTGAAATACCTGGAACACCTGATCCTTCGATTTCAACGCATAAACCCAGACTTTCCTGGATGCATCATCAATAAATGTGACAAAGAACTTATTGCCACCCAATGACTCCACCTCCATGGGACCACAAACATCAGAATATACCAAATCCAACACATTAGATTTTATCGTTGATGTTTTAGAGAAAGATACCCTATGTTGTTTACCAAATAAGCAAAAATCACAAGGGTCAAGGGATGTACCTGTGGAGTACTGAATTCGATCTTTCTTTGCCAGTATCTGCAGTCCTTTCTCACTCATATGTCCCAGTCTCTTGTGCCACAGATTTGGAGAGGATCTGTCTTCAACAGCATTTAACACACTTTTGCATAGCTTCACATGTGTCTTGTACAGCGTATTACACGCTTTCCCTCTCGCAACAATAAGAGACCCTTTAGTGAGTTTCCACCTGCCATTTCCGAAGTAACTCTCATAACCTGCACGGTCCAATGAAGTTCCGGAAATCAAATTCAACCGCAAATCAGGAATATATCGCACATCTTTCAGCGTCATTGTGCAACCAATATCGGTTTGAATGCAGACATCACCAATCCCAATAATATCTGAATGACTTGTGTTGCCCATCTTCACAGTGCCAAAGTCCCCTGCTTTGTACGTTGTAAACATCTCCTTACAAGGAGTAGCATGGTAGGATGCTGCTGTGTCAACAACCCACTCAACCTGATCATCTGTAACACTCAAACACTTTTCATCGTCACTGACCAGTACCACTACTTCATTATCCAAAGTAGCTGTTGTGTTAGTGTCATTCTTCTTCTCATTGTTGGCTTCTTTCTTTTCCTTCAAGGCAAAGCAATTCTTCTTAATGTGGCCCTCCTTGCCACAATGAAAGCATTTTCCAGACTTTTTCTTAGTCTGTGTTTCACCTTTAGACTTGCCACGACCCCCCTTTGGTCCCCTACTCTTACTCCTCCCCCTTTTCTCAGTAACAAAGGCCTGTGCATTATCTGTCCCTGCAGTTTTTCTTCTTGTTTCTTCATTCAACAAGCTGCTAGTAACCTGGCTCATTGATAACACACCATTTGGAGTAGAGTTGCTGACGGAAACAACTAATGTTTCCCATGTATCTGGTAAAGAGCTTAGAAGAAATAAAGCTTGCATCTCATCATCAAGGACCATCTTCATTGTAGCCAGTTCATTCACAATGCTTTGGAAATCATTTATATGATCTTCAATTTTACCACCATCCTTGAATTTCATATTTACAAGCTTTCTAATCAGAAAAGTTTTGTTCACAGCAGTTTTCTTCTCATATCTTTCTTCTAACTTCTTCCAAAGAGTCTTCGCATTGGTTTCATTAGACACGTGATGAAATATACTGTTATCCACCCACTGTCTAATGTGACCAATGGTTTTTCTATGCATCTTTTTCCAATCTGGATCAGACATCTCTTTTGGTCGGGCAGCATCCCCTTCAATGGGATCATAGAGGTCTTTGCAATAAAGTATATCCTCCATCTTAGGTTTCCAAATCAACCAATTGGTATGGTTGAGTTTGATCATGGTAGTGTTAACAGTGTTGTTATCCATCTCAATTGAATAATCAAGAAAAATAAACAACTTTTACTAACCTCAAATTCTGCACCAATCTATAGATCTTGTCACCACGAGCACGCTGGAAGAAACGGATCTGAAATCCGACTTTGGATGGCTCCGATATCGCAAAAACTGTTTTCTGCGCTCCGATTAGTCAAACTTTCGTGTTGACAGTCAAACTGCCAATCTTCTTCACAGTTTCATAGATCTACTCGAAACGATTCTATAGAAGCAAACGGATCTCCGATCTGACCTCGGATGATCAAGATATCGCAAGAACAATTTTCAGCCCTCAATTTGGTCAAACCCTGCTGACCGTACTGTTCTGCTGACGTGGCGCTGACGTCAGCGGCTTGCTGGAATGGGCTTCCTGCTTTGCGGGTCAGGCCGAACTGACCCACGAACCTGAACTTGTTCTGAACTCTGGGCTGGGCCTCACGGAATGGGTCAGGTCAGAACCGACCCAAATATTGGCCTGGCCCAAATCGTCTTCTTCTTCAAACAGAACTGGGTTCTGTTACAACCAGGAACGCAACGAAGAAGCGCCTGCGCCTTCTTGTCTTCTCCTCCGGCCACGGCACTGCTGCGAACGGCGATGGGGTGCGGCGGACGGTGACGGCCGGCGATCCTACTCCGGCGACAAGCAGGAGTCCGGCGACGGGCGGTGGCGGCTGCTCTGATCGGCTGGAAAAAACTGTTTTTTTTTTTTTTTTCTTTCTGCAGCGGCTAGCTCTCTTCTCCGGTGAAGATCTGGTAACAGAAAGAATCCGGATCTGCTGTTATCCGGTCCAAAAAACTCGAAACCGTCCCTCCCCTGTGCGCAGCAATGCAACAGGGAAGATCGATCCTGTTCTCCAACTTCACTGCACTGTTCGTGTGGCCCACCGAGATCGAAGGACGATCTCTCTCCCTTTTCTGCAACGAAGACAACGTGCAGAATCCGGACCAATACCTTGATCCGATTCGTCGATCGCAACACTGCACAATCCAATCCTAGAAACCCTAGGCTCTGATACCACTTGTTGTGCGCGTGTATGCGGAAACGTGAATAAGCGATCGAACAAACAATCAACCACACACAAGAACAAGAGAATTACGTGGTTCGGCAAACTTGCCTACGTCCACGGGAAAGAAACTCGACTCTCCTTTGGATTCACTCTCTGTATGATATGCAGTACAGTTCTATCATGGGTTACACATTACATGAATATATAATGCTCTCTTTCTTATTCCCCAAGAAACCCTATCCTAGTCAATAAGAAAGTCCTGGTATAATTACCAAATTACCCATAACCCTGAACCCAATTGGTCTGGACCCACTAGGCCAACAGTATTGGCCTAATATTCTGGCCCAATTACCACCGTGGCGTCAAATGTTAGGCCCACGCCCAGCCACCCGTAGTTTGCTAGCCCGGCCAAATCTTTTAGGATAGATATAGGACCAAGGACAATTTAATTGGACCAGAAAGTAGGCTTGTCATGTCCAGCCTGTAAGCCCTGAAAAAATGGCCCATATTAAGATCAAGTCGGGCCCGTTTTAAATCAAGATGGTGATAGTGCTGACCTTCCCATTTAATTACTAACACTCAACTTATACATTAATTTACCTGTTTTGTTCTTTGTCCTTGCAGCTCCAAATTACACTTTCATGCAAGAAGCAACCAAGGCCCCTCCAGTATCTTACTATGACTACATCATCATTGGAGGAGGAACTGTAGGCTGCCCTCTAGCAGCCACCCTCTCTCAAAACTTCAGGGTCTTGCTCTTGGAAAGGGGTGGCTCCCCCTATGGAAACCAAAACATCACCAACTTAGCCACCTACCCCGACACACTCGCAGACACGTCCCCAACATCGCCGGTTCAAAATTTCATCTCCGAGGACGGCGTCGCCAACACACGAGCTCGTGTGCTAGGAGGGGGGACCTGCTTGAATGGCGGGTTCTACACGCATGCAGACCCGGAGTTCGTGCAGAAGGCTGGTTTGGATTTGGATTTGGTGAACCGATCTTATGAGTGGGTGGAGAAAGTGATGGTGTTCGAGCCACGATTGAGGCAGTGGCAATCTGCTGTTCGAGATGGTCTGCTGGAAGTGGGCGTGTTGCCAGATAATGGGTATACATTTGAGCACATTTATGGGACCAAGGTAGGAGGGACCATCTTCGACAAGGACAACCATCGACATACAGCTGTTGATTTGCTTCAGTATGCAAACCCAAGCGCCCTTGCTGTTCTTTTGCATGCCACTGTGCACAGGATCTTGTTTAAGACCAAAGGTCAGTATCCTACCACTCATATCTAAGTTTATGGGGTCATTATAACTAGGAGAAAAGGTGGACATATTGGAGGCGGAGAAAAATGTTTAGGGTTTGTTAGTTTGCATAAAATAAAATAAATATGAACTAATAAAATATAAGTGGTTCAAGATGCAGATAATATTATATATATATATATATATATATATGCTCCAATGAGAGATATCTTTCACCTTATATGAGAGATAGGAGTGTGGGCCCTCACGTTGAAGTTGTTGGCATTGGATATGGATGTAAGGGCTCCCACCTTATCACTAATAGTAAGGTCAGAGCATCTCTCATAGGAGCATCACACGCACACACATATATATCCTTCACCATCTAGTGTAATTTGCATGTCACCTTTTTAATAATTCACTGTGCTCCGTAGTTGAGTTCATCTCACTATGTATATTCTTATGTATTCAACTGCCCTGTGATCTTGGAGAAACTTGAGAAAAACATTGTATCATACAATGCACATATAGAAAATGGTATGATTTTCATGAGTTTTTGAGGCAATCATACTTTTTCAACTTTTTATTCTTCTAACCCCCTAATTCATGACCCAAACCATTAATCCTATTTAAAAGCCTATGAATGGCTAGGAGGTAAAATCTCAACAATTGATTGATAATAGCTAGATTTTGTAAAAAATGCACTTCTAAAGGCACGCGCACACACGAAGATATATATATATATGAGAGATGCTCCTCTAAGAGCATCTCTCACCTTACTTGTGAGGGACCTCACCTTATCTCCAATAGTAAGGTGACAGATGCTCTCATAGGAGCATCTCTCTCTCTCTCTCTCTCTATATATATATATAGAGAGAGAGAGAGATAGAAAGGCTATCCTAAGCTCGAGCCTATGAGAAAATTATGTACGCTCATGCCTGTGGGGCCCACCTTTGGTCCATCCAAATGGACTAAACACATGACACCCCTAAATTGCACATGTTCACAAACTTTCGGTCTGATCCGAATTTACTGGATCGTTGGATAGACTATGTATCGATCTGAATGGACTATTGACCATTAAACTTTTGGGCTCATATGAAGATGCTAAAAATCACGATTGGGGCGACTTTTTGCAGAGAGGAGGATCCGAGGGAGTCCTTGAGATCCCCCAACCCCCATCCCCATGTGGGCCCCACCACACACTTGAGCTTACCTTATTTTAAGCTTGAGATTAGGAGAGCTGGTCTCATATATATATATATATATATATATATATATATATATATATATAACACCCCTATTTTAGCCAATAGAAGTGTGACACGTATCATTAGTGATACGCATCTCCGATTATCTCTCCTAAATAATCTACTATAAAGGTGTATCTCTTAAAATTCTAACAAACCATTGGTTATTAGATAGAGGCAGGAACTCCCCTTTTGAAACATGGGAGTTTTTGAGAATTTCTATATATATATATATATTATATATATATATGAAGGATATTCATGTGCATCCATCTCTCACCATAGGGTGATGGACACTTATATGGCTTTCTTTCTTTACATATGAAAATTCTTTTTTTGCATATGATCATATATGACTTGTCCTCTTTTGCAATTGAATATTTCTAATTATGTAAGTGTCTCTTACCCTATGGCGAGGGATGGATGCACATAAATATTCTCATATATATATATAGGAAGTATTCTTATGAGAGATACTCTCACCAACTTTATGAGAGATGTGTGGGGCCCTTTATATATATATATATATATATATATACACACACACACACACGTACATATACACACACCAATTCTGATTAGTAGCTGGGTTGGCATTGATGGATGTATTGAACATTGACTAAGCAAACATTGTGATCATTCATTCATGCACAGGGCAGTCAAAACCAGCAGCTCATGGGGTGATCTTTAAGGATGGTGCAGGCAACGAGCACAGGACCTACCTGAGCAACCAGAAAGGTAAAGGGTCCATGGGTGAGATCATAGTTTCAGCAGGTGCACTGGGCAGCCCTCAGCTGCTGATCCTGAGCGGAATCGGGCCAGCCCAACACCTCAAGGACTTGGGCATCAAGGTGCTACTGGACCAACCCATGGTTGGCCAAGGCATGGCAGACAACCCATCGAACATCGTCACCGTCCCCTCCCCTTCTCCGGTCGAGATCTCCCTCATTCAACAGGTCGGCATTACTCGATTGGGAACCTACATTGAAGCACTCAGTGGCATCGATCTCGTCAAATTGTTTGGATTAACCTCGCCAAGCAATGAAACCATTGAAAGACTCAAAAATGCTGGAATCTTGATCGAAAAGACGATCGGCCCCGTTTCGACTGGCTATCTCAAGCTAAGAAATAGGAACCCAGACGACAATCCTATGGTCACTTTTAACTACTTCAAAGAGCCTGAGGATCTACAGAGATGCGTAAATGGCATGAAAATCATTGAGGGCGTAGTCAATTCCAAGGCTTTCTCCAACTTCAGATACCCAAACGATACTGTGGAAGCTCTCGTCAACTTGACTCGATATGGGTCATGGGAACAGTACTGTAAGGATACTGTTGTCACCATATGGCATTACCATGGAGGCTGCCAGGTGGGCCGTGTCGTGGACCATCAACATCGGGTACTTGGGGTTGATTCACTTCGGGTCATCGATGCCTCGACCTTTTTTGACTCCCCGGGGACTAATCCCCAGGCGACCCTTCTGATGCTTGGAAGGTAATTCAATCATCATCATCATCATCATTAATGGGCCACATTGTCATGTTCATCTGTCACCTTTGATAAGTTTGGCCCAGCCCATTCGATGTTAGGACTCGGCTTTTGATGGGTCTGTTTAAGGGCTAAATACTTGGACTCGCTGCTTCTTTTAGATTTAAAGTTCAAGCCATGGTTTGAAAACTTGGGAACTCGACTCGGACTAGATAGTCACCGAGCCAAGTAACTTGGGAAAGAGTGGTTGATTACTCAGTAAGACTCATTCAACTCTGCTAGACTCTGTGTCATGTTGTGCTGAGTTGAGTCGGCTGAGTACATTGTCATTTGTGGCAATGCCTAGTGGGCCCCACAGAGGGGATCGCATTGGAGGACCTCCTCCAGACCTGCTACATCAGCCATCTACGTGTTAATTACAATGACAAGAATTAATGTATAGAAATTGCATAGTTGGTAACCTTTTATCAGATAAAACTTGGGTCTTGCATTGCCAGATTGCATTCGGCCTGGGACCTTGATCCGTGCGGCCCCCAGTTTATTGACAAGCCTGTGATCACTGTCACTTATGACCACTACGATTTCTACTAATGTTCTGATTTATGATATCTGTGATTCAGGTACATGGGGATTAAGATGAGGAACGAGAGGCTTGGAAGACATGATTTGGACTAGAATTTGACTTGGAAGTTCATTCTCATTTTAGTAGTGATGCATGGTTTTGAGAAGTTATTCAATAAGATGATCGCTTGAATGGTCAATACTAAAATATCTTAATTTGAGTGACATTAATAAGGTAGATGCTGTTGAATAATGTATTTTCTTTCTTAATAAATGTTAAATAATGATTGTTAAGGATTGGTCCTTAGAAAAGAAGAAATCATTTGCAATGGTTCTCCTTCAATGATCCATCATCAAAGTCTGTTTCTTTGAATAAATATTGCGCGAACATTGGACTTCTATATTTCCTTTTGTTGCCCAATTCAGCGTTCAGTTCTTCTGGCTAAGGATTGAAGGTAATTTTTTTAGTTATATCATTGAAACCTGCAACAAACATGTTGAACTGTCAAAATTTTAGATGACCAATTTGCTCCTTGCGATGATTGTTTTTGCCCCATCAGAAATTTTCTCCTATGGGATGCCCGCAAGATGAGCTCATTTAATTCTAGAGAGGGAGTCTCAGCTCTGTTTCCTTGATTGTACTAACTTGGAGCAGAGGATACATAGGTCGATACAATGCCTTTACCGCATTTTGTAATTGGTATCAACCTAGTGGTGGACCCCAGAATTTTATTTGGGTGGGGCTAATTTTTCTAGACTTTGCTAGACTTTTTTCAACAGTGAAAGAGAAAATGTATTACTTTTTAAAAAAAAGAAGAACAAATAAGTAGTTAAAACTGATTTTATATAATTTTTATAATTTTATACGTGAAAGGCCTTTTGATTTGATTAATGAGATTGAATAGCTAATATTGTTTACTGCAGCAGTGTAGAGCATCCAAAACACTCTCTTCATTCTTATATATGGTTTTACACACAGTGGGGGAACCAGAAAATGTACCTTAGGGAGCCAATAGAAAATAAAAGTTTCTATGAGGAGCTAATGTTAAAAAAAAATGAAAAAAAATGTTTAATCTTCTATAAAGTTTATGGTTTTTTTGGAATTTGGGGGGGGGGGGGGGGGGGGGGGGGTGGGTTTGCTGCCAACCGCTCCCTAGATCCACCCCTATCTGCACGTTTTTGAGCAAAGGTAGAAAACATTTTGGGGGTGGAGTCGTCCTTTGGGCATAACTAGGGCCCATTATAATTTTACATGTGAATATCAAAGCAAAAGACATGATCAAATCCATTCTACATGTGTCCAACCCAACAATGAGTATTACTTGTCGATCCAAAAATACAATGACTTATCACTTCGATCACAGTGACTGAAGTGAGCCAGGTACACAACCATTGATGGGGAACGGTGGTAAATGTTTTGCCCAAATGAAAGGTTTGCACCACTCTGGAAATCTTTGTATCTTACCAATCAGCAGTACCCCCTACTGATCAGTTCTTATTAAACATTACAAGTATGAAGCAAGGAAGGAAGGTTTCATGGACAACATAAGGATTTTGGAAACTACAGAAACCGAATCAGCAGAAAGAACCTTTCGCAAAATTGAATAAAAAAAAGGATATTATAGTTAATTACCAATCTTCCTGGGGCATATGGCCAGCACCTTCTATCATCTTAAGCTTGATATTAGTAGGGTTTTCTTTTTGAAACTCCTCCGCCACAAATTGAGGTAAATGTTTATCTGATGCTCCCCAGACAAGAAGTATTGGTTTATCCCATCTGATAATTAGAATTCAGTTAGTAACAAAAAAATGTATAAAAGAAATGCCCAGGTAAACTGTATGAGGAATAACAATATGCTTGACAAGGACAGAAAACAATATACTTAACAATATACGTGAACAGTGATTAAATAATCTTTAATTGAGAACAAGGACAGAAAACTGTGCTATGGGTTTTGTCAACAGGAGCCTAAATTACTACATCACAATTCATGCATAATGAAAAAGACAACACATAATAGACCTTCTATAGAACGCAAAGGAAACGAATACCAAACACACATGACAACAACAATAACAAACCCCAACATAAGGAGGCATGGACAGCATAGTAAAGCAAGAAGCAGGGAAAATAAAATGCAACAAACAAGCTTAATTCCCAGAGGCCAAGAAGAATCGAAAAGGTTCTTAAGAAAAAAAGATTCAATTGTTCATTGAAAAAGATATCAAAGAATAAGTCAGAATTGAACCAAACAGAGAAGATGACTTCAAAGAACCTGGTTAAAGCAAGAATACCCGCATCTCAAAATCCAAACACAATTCTCAATAAAAAATATGAAGTCAACCAAAATTCAGTGATAAAAAACAGCATATTACAGTACCCATAGACAACAATCGAAGACATCAAATTATCACGAACAGGAATTTTAGTAATCTACAAAAAACCTAACACTTGACTTGGCCTGTTTAAAAACTGTGTTTTTGGAGCAGCTTCCCAAGAACTATAGACAAGTAGATAGGCAGGTTGGACGAAGTGGGCGCCATGGTGCTTCATATTAATCTATCCATCATAAGCAAATCATTTGAACACATTTGGATCTGAGTAAATTGAATGCAGGTAACAAGATTTGCATGTAAATCAGTGTTTATGTGTTTGTCTACCCTTGCAGGAGGCAGTTATTTTGTTTTTAGCAATAATCAACTGCAAATAACCATGATTGCAGATCAGTTTATAGACAAAATAATTGCAGTGCAACCAAGTTAAGAGGGCCCAAGTGTTCATGCCTAATAACTATAGGCCTGTCTTGGTCAACCACTTAACCCATTATATTAGTAAACATTAATCAAGTTTTTGCTTAATCGGGATGAGGGTCATTGTCAGATTGATCAAATATGAGACACATGGTTAACTTATACGAAAACAGAATGAAAAGAATTGTGCTCTGTTCTCATGTTTTATAAATTATTGTGGTTTTTTGTTAACACCCTACACATAAAGATGTTTTAAAGTCCTTAATGTAACAACATATTTACATCTAAATAGGCGTAAACATAAGCCACAGAAGACTAAAAAAGTAATTTTAGATAATGAATACATTATTATTATTTTTTTATCGGTAACAATAACTTATATTGAAAGAGAAGAGAATACAAACAGAGAATACAAGAAGAAAAGAAGGGTATCAATTTTCCATCTTTAACCTTCCAAAGGTGAGAATTCAAGATGATTGCCTAACGCACCAGCCTCACAAATAACAACTGATTCAAAAGAAAAGGCACGTGAGAAAGAAAGAGAAGGTGGCTGGTGGCAGTGGGGATACTAAGAGTGCTCCTTTAAAATTCAAAGTGTCACTCCTCTAACCAGAATCTTCATCAGAGTCATGGCAAAAGGCACTGTAATTCCTCTAGTGTCAGAGGTAGGTTAGGTTCCTCTGTTGTCATTCTCATGCTTGGATGGCAGAACTCTCTAGAATATGAATGAAAAGCACCCATGCCTTCTAGGAATTGAAGCACAAGAGTAGTAGTTTATGTGAATGAAGGATTATTCAAGGGTGTTTTGGATCTTCTGGATACTTCAATATTTAGATGCTTGAGTTGAATGGTCTGATAGCTCTGGACTAATTCAATTAATATTAGTGTTTGAATGAGGTGAAGTGGTATCTCATTAGATCAGTTGCACAACAAGAATGTATGAGCATTTAAAAAATCAGATTAAATGCAGAACTTGGACTTTCTTTTCATGTGGGTAGTAGTGTGTGAATCAGAAGCAATGTATTTCCTTCATTCCATGTTGAAAATAGAGATAGAATTAGCAAGTACTGTGAGAAAGCTTTTGTTAATCACTTGACAAGAGTATCTGAACTGTGTTTATGGGGAAAATTCCACGTGATAACCAGTACTGTTAGCAATCTCATAATCTTGAAATCATTTTGCAGGTTTGTAGCAAGCATTCTCATGTGTTTGCAGAAGTTCAATGAATTAAGAGGAACACAACACCATCATAGGCCTTTTGTTGGGGCCTGACTTGCAGCAATTTCATGCAGTTGTACCACTTGTGGGGATCATGAGTGGCTTAAGAGATGACCTTTGAATGAACCACAAGGCAACCAATCCAACATATGCCTAGGACCACCCAACCAAAGAAATTTCTGCACTATGTCCCACCTGGGCAGGGCCCATTTGGATGAATACCCTCCATCATGAAGATATATGGATTAAAGAACTAATTTTTTTCCCCAAAGGATAGCAAAATCAAGTGAATTACTTAGAGGGCCCATTTGGATGAATACCCTCCATCATGAAGATATATGGATAAAATGTCTAGATTTTATGATCCAAACTCTTCAATTAGTAGCCTACAATAAGAATACAAACTAGTAAAAAAAATAAAAATAAAACCACAGTGGCATGGAAATGTCCAAAGATTCTCTAGCTAAGATCTTGTATGGGAGATTTCTATTTATCTTCATTCTTCAATCCACGATGGGGGTCATCCAATAAATAATGGCAATTGTGGGGCCCCTAGAACCTCACATCCTAAGTTTGAATCAAAATTAACTTAGAATAATACAGAAAGCCTTTCCTTAAAATCCTCATTAATATGATTGAACTTAAAAATCGTGAATGGGGGAGTTTGCTTTTAAGACATGAAAACAATCAAACTAAGGAGATGTAGACCTTAAACAGGAAACCATGTTATATGTACATGGAGTGTTTTCTTGATGGCCTTTGGTTGGGAGAACAAGCTATGGGTCTCTTAATTTTTCTTCTTTTCTCTGTTTTGTCCAATGCCAATAGAATCCAATTTCCCACAAGGGACCATGCCTCCATGTTCCCACAAGACACTGGGAAAGAGATGGATGAGCACAGTCACTTCAATCATGTCTTTATTTTAGTTATGGGGGTTTGTCTTTCTTTTCCATTCCCCACTCACCCTTCTCATTCAAAACCCAACACATCGTCATTTTGCACAAAAGATAAGGTTTTGAAGTGAGGAAATGAGAACCAACCAATGGCTCCTACTTCCTACTTCATATAGCGGGGTGGGTGGTGGACCCCATCTTTTAGCAGTTTAATTTGATGGGGGTCATCTTTGATCGCCAATGGAACCAAAAAATGCTTCATTAAATTGGGTCTCACATAGCTATATGACTTGGAAATTAATTTTAGAGACATATAACAAATGACATATCAATTGGATTAATTAGTAAATATCATGAAGAAAAACAAAAATTTCCAGCTCACCACATATATAAGAAGTGTCTACACCATCACCTTCGTCTAGTTCTGCTAGAAGACCTTTCTCTGGACCATCATTTGCAACCTGGTGACAACAATAAACAGTCACATATGTAAGATCTTTTGAATAAATGCCATGTCAAATTCCAGAATTCTGAGTTGTCATTGGGTAATCAAATATACTAGCATCCTGCTCAATGTGGTTTCTGATTTTTGCATCATGCCTGGTGTTCAATTGAGGTTCTTATTCTTCTTTCTTAGGAACATCTTTCAGATTGTAGATGGTTATTTGCTATTTAGTTGGTCTGTAGATGGTTATGGTAATTGGAAGCTAATATGGCTCATTGGAAGATGGTTAAGGAATCAAAGATGGCTATCAAATAAAGGAAAAAATAGAAAAACTTGAAAATAACTACCAACAGAGCATCATGAAATAAATTGCCACACATCATCCACAGAGAGAGAACCTAATATCACTCCTTACTGTAGTAAGTTTAGAAAAGGTCTTTACTTCAAGGTATAGTTGGCTATTTCTCATTTTATAAGATGGATAGTTTTATCCATGGTATAAAATATCGGCCGATACCGAGTCATATCGGCCGATACCGATCCGATATCTCACTGAGATATCGGAATCGGTATTATATCCCCAATATATCGCGATATATCGGCCGAGACGAGATGAACATGACGTGAACCGATATCTCGGTCAATATTTTGAAAATATCGGCCGAGATGATATAAAATGGGTCAAAACCCTATTTTTTGCTACTTTTTCCCCATCTTCATCTTCTTCTCCTCTCTTCTCCACCCATAGCAGCAGCCCTACTCCCTCTTCAACATTTTCAAATCCCACATTAATTTTTTGAAGAAAATATTATCTAAGGTATGAGAAAATCAACCCAAAGCATTTTATTATGTGGTTTTTTTTTATTTTTTAGATGAAGTATAGAAATCATTAGGTTTGTCATTTGTGTTGTGTTCTTCATGTAGAAGTTAGATCTACATACTCATGATTTTGAACTTTTTTTTCCAATTTTTTTAATTTTCGGATTTTTTGGTATTTGAATTATTATATATCATTTTCTGGGGATTTCATCATAACTATGTTCTTTTAATGATTCATGATCATTGTATGGTGTATAAATGATTGATTTACATACTTTTATGCTAGATCTATATATTTAGGATTTTGAAAATGATTTTATTAAAAAAAAAAATTCTTAAAAATAATTGTTGTTACTTGTTAGAAAATTTGTGATACCAAAGGCTTATTAATAGTGTGTAGATGATAGATCTACATCTACTCATAGTCATAAACTCATAGTCATAAACATGATTTAGACTTTTATTTTAATTATTTTATTTTCGGATTTTTTAATATTTGAATTATAATATATCATTTTTTGGGGATTTCATCATAAATATGTTCTTTTAATGATTCATGATCATTGTATGGTGTGTAAATGATTAATCTACATACGTTTATGCTAGATCTATATATTTAGGATTTTGAAAATGATTTTATTAATTTTTTTTCTAAAAATAATTGTTGTTACTTGTTACCTCATACCAAAGGCTTATTAATAGTGTGTAGATGATAGATCTACATCTACTCATAGTCATAAACATGATTTAGATTTTTATTTTAATTATTTTATTTTCGGATTTTTTAATATTTGAATTATAATATATCATTTTTTGGGGATTTCATCATAAATATGTTCTTTTAATGATTCATGATCATTGTATGGTGTGTAAATGATTAATCTACATACTTTCATGCTAGATCTATATATTTAGGATTTTGAAAATGATTTTATTAAATTTTTTTCCCTAAAAATAATTGTTGTTAGAGTATTACTATTACATGAATTTCTTATTTTATAGGAACAAGATGGTGCGTAACATAGATCCGGGATGGGGCCATGGTTAAGCAGTCAGAAGTAAAAGTAAAGTAAAATGTAATTATTGTGGACGAGTGCTCAATGGCGGGATTACTCGATTGAAACAACATTTGGCACATGTATCAGGACAGGTGCTAAAATGTAATAAAGTGCCACCAAATGTGAGAGCTGAAATGCAGGAGCTCCTTAATGCATCTGCACAAAAAAAAGTTGTACAAGAAAGAAGAAGAAATGAGGAACTTGATGCATGCAGAAAAGAAGTATTTGGTTCCTCCGATGATGACGATGAAGACCCGGAAATGAGGAGGGCTAGAAGAAAAAGTGTGAGGTCCCTTCAGGAGGAGGAAGAGAGGAGAAGAATACAATATGAAGCAGCTGCTAGAGGTAGCCATTATGAGCAGGGTGGGTCATCCGGACTTGGGGGAGCGAGTTTGCGTCGGGCATTTAGTCAAAAACAACCGCGTCAAGATCCAGACATTGAGGAGATTGAAAGACCTCCTACACATGCACCTCGCAGGCCGGATGTGGTGGGGCCAACTGACCCATTCGCTTATAGAAAACCAACATCAAAGCAGCCCAGCATTATGAAAGCATTAAAGGGCAAGTTTAGTAAAGCAAGAGAACATCTAGTGAGAGTCACTGGGAAGTTTTTTTTTTTTTATAGAGGCATTCCACCCAACAAAGCATCTTCTCCTTATTTCACCACCATGTTAGATGCAGCTGCAGAACATGGTCCAGGTATAAAGGCACCCACCCCTTATGAGATTGGGCATGTCTGTGTTGAGAAAGAGTATGAAGAGTCGTAAGCTTGGGTGCAAACTTTCAAATGGGCATGGAAGGAAAGAGGTTGCACACTAATGTGCGGTGGGTGGACGACCATCACACATCGTCATCTCTTGAATTTTCTAGTCTACTCGTCTATGGGCACGGTGTTTATCAAATCAGTTGATGCAACTGATTACATCCAAGATGCAAAATATATTAATAAGTTATTGAATGAGGTGATTGAAGAAGTTGGGGCAGATTCTGCAATTTAGGTTGTTACTGACAATGCTGCAAACATGAAGGCCGCAGGAATGATGCTTATGAAACAAAGGCCAAGGATTTTCTGGTCTCCATGTGCAGCACATTGCCTGGATTTAATGCTTGAAGATATTGTAAAAGGAAAAGTCATGCAGCAAGTGATTGGTAAGATAAAGAAGATTACCAATTTTTTTTATCAGTCATATAGACTCATTTCCATGATGAAAACATATACAGACAACCATGAATTACTACGGCTTGGCATCACTATATTTGCCACCCACTTCATTGCTATCGAAAGTGTTTACAAGTATAGAGAATGACTTCTCCAATTGATAAAATCACATGAGTTCCTGAATTCAAAATGGGGAAAGGGGCCAAGTCTCATTACTCTTGAAGTATGTAAAATAATTGAGTCCAACAAATTTTGGCCTCATGTGAAGGGTGTTTTGATTGTTTTTGATCCCCTAATAAAGGTTCTTCGATTGGTTGATGGCGATGATAAGCCAACAATGAGCTTCTTACATGAGGCCATGGAGAGATCAAAGCTGGCTATTCAAGCAGATTGTAGATATTACAAATTGTAGATATTACAAAAAGTATTGGAAGATCATCGACGATTGATGGGGACGACAATTGAAACATGATTTACACACTGCTGGTAAGTGAAGGCTATTTCCTTTAATACTTGAATTGTTTTATTCAACTCTCTAGTCTCTCCTCACTATATTAATTTATCAATGACTAAAATTCATTGATTTTACAGGATACTTCTTTAATCCCCAATTTACGGATGGACACATATCTGATGAAATCCGTGTGGAACTAAAAAATGTAATTGAAAGACTGGCAGAGAGTACAGATGAAGCAATTTGGGCTACTAATCAGGTAGGATTGTAGGAAGTATGATAATTAAGGAAAAAAGTATATAACATTGTAATTTCTCTAATTTATTTTTCTACATTAATGTCTTCATATTGACATATACAACGTACGTGCTGGAAGCTTTGGAATGACGACTGCGCGGAGAGCTATCACACAGACCTATCCTGGTATTGATTGTAATGTCATCTCTATATTATTCAAGGACTTACTATTATTTTATTAACTCTAATATCATTTCTATTTTTTTTCAGCTGAATGGTGGTTGAATTATGGAGAGAGTGCTCCTGCACTAAGGATGATTGCTATTAAAGTCCTTAGTCAAACTACGTCGTCTTCCAATTGTGAAAGAAACTTGAGCACCTTCTCATTTATCCACACTAGACCAAGAAATAGATTGACAATGCAGAAGCTAAATAAATTGGTTTACATCCACTACAACCTCAAGCTCCGGAGTAGAAATAGAAGGAGAAGACAGTTTGAGGATCATCGAGATTATTTCTGTCCAATTAATTTGGACTATATCTTTTCAGAAGAGGATACTGTGTTAGGTCAATGGCTGGAGGAACAAGAAGAACCGCTGTTAGACCAAGACCCAGAATTTGAGGAGTTGATGCAGGATTTGACTGGGGATAGGCCTGAGCCAGTGAGGGCCACAGAAAGGATAGAAGAAATAAACTTGACAATGCAGCAGGGGCGCGCACCTAATACAAGTGAGCCAAGGGGAAAGGAGGTGGACGAGGAGAGTGAGTCAAGTATTTCTACTTCTTCATCATCAGCGGGAATTCCACCTGACTCTCCCGGGGATGAGGGTCATTATAGGGATGATGAGCCTGTCACTTATGAGACAGTTGAGCATTTTCCTGATGCTACTGAGTTAGATCCTCGCCGTGGCTATGTCAGACATGTTGGACAGACTGAGGCAAGGGGTAGTAGTAGCGCCGCTACTCATGGTCATCATGGGAGTTATGTTGGCCAAGGTGCCATGTATTGACAACATGGGGGTTATGTTGTCCAACAAGGTGCCATGTATGGACAGCATGAGGGTTATTCATATGACCCTAATTGGATACCCCCTTCACCAACACCGATTATTTCTATTGAACAGATGTCAATTGAGCAAGGGAGGCTTAACCCACCAGTTAGCCAACGACCTTTATATGCCCCTCATGCCTATTTCATGCCATTTGACTACAACCAGCCATCTCAATCCACAGGAGATCAGGATAGTTCATCATCTTATCAAGAGCAATCTGAATATGGTCATGGCTATGGTAGTGCTGCGCAACAGTATGGAGCATATCTTTTTAGCCAATACCGAAGAAATGATGATGAGGGCGACACTCCACTTGGAATTAGGCTGTCAATCTATCACACACTCATACTCACCAATCTCTCCCTAGTACTAGTCCCCTCTAATTTCAGGTGAACCATGAACCTTTTGATGCCCAAGTGCTTTATGATTTATCTATCTCATTATTATGTTTCTGATTTTTATGTGTCATCTTCAGGGTCTTGAATTTCACAACTTATTTGATGATTGAGTTATCATTAAATGATGATTGATATGTTATCTTTATTTTCTTATATTTTACACTAATAAATTGATCATGAGCATCAATAATGGTTGCATTATATGAAATATTAAAGAAGATAGCGAACTGCGACACACACAGGACTCATAACTTAAGGTGACCGAGATTTTGATTTATTGTTGTTACTAATGGAAAAAAATATTGTATTCTAGCATTTTCTAATATTCTGGACTTTTTGGATATTTTTGCAAATTTTTTTGGGTTAAAAAAAAAATTCACACCGCGACGACCGCAACGGACCGATATCCGCGACTGATACCGATATCATATCGGTTTTTCGGCCCGGCCGATACTGCGACCAAGACCGAGATTTTAAACCATGGTTTTGTCACAGAACTAGAGAAGACAATTTGTTCACTGATAACATCTAAACAAGATCTGATTAAACATTCTCCACAGCACTAAAGATCTGCTACCATCATAAATATTGTTCACTGATAACATCTAAACAGAAGACAACATATCGCAAAATTTCATAAGTGCAATTAGAACAAAGAAAATAAACATCTTACAATTTTGTCGGGAGAGGCTAAGAGGGAGCATGAAAAGCTGTACCAGGGGTACTAAGCTGGGGAAGAGTATGAGAAATGGGGTTAGAATGGGTACAAGCAGCTGAAGTGGGCCTAAATACCTTAGCTTACTACAGTGGACCTGATCATTTCTCCTAAAATGTAAACTTATTTGAAAATAAAAATAAAACCTAGAACAATTTCTTCCAGAGTGAGAAATCAGTTCAAACTATGACATCAGCATTACCTCTCCAGCTGCATCAGCATTATCCAAGGAAAAACCCATGGCATCTTTTATCTGGCTCCGCTCCAAAGTCAGAGCCCACAACATATCTTCAAATTCATCCTGTTGTGAATCTGTAAGAGTGCGCTCCAATTCCACACGCTGAGCAGAAGGTTTACAAAGAGAAAAGAAGTGAAATCAAAGTAAGTTCCGACAATGACCATGCTTTAGGTTCCATATGGACTTTTGCAAATTACAAATTTTCAGTTTTGGCCTTTTTTGTAAATATCTAAAAATCCGTGGAATTTAGACATGAAATTTGGTCCCATGGCCGTTTTGGTCATTTTAGAGAGGTTAAACCGTTCAGATCATAATTGTGGAAGCATACATGCATAGAAAACAACAAAAAAATGGACTGGGTTCCATGGATGTGAAAACGGTGTATAAAAACAATAGATACAACCAACAGCCGTACGTTTTTTGCATATATCTCGCAATTGCAACACTGCGAACCTTGCCACCATCTACAGGTTCAACAGCATATTTTTACTCAATTTTCAACTGTCTTTAAAATTCATTTCAGTTTTTAATATAGAGCTGAGCCACATCCAACATGGACGCATGCCTAAGGTGGATACGAACAACATAGAAACCATGTGTGAGTTTAAGGACTCGTACAATAGGATATTAAACTTTTCTACGAGGAAAACTTACCCTGCTTCTTCCTGCTGCAAACGTAGTACTAGTTTCTTTCTCATGCTCTGGGCTCTTGATAATTGGTAGGGAGGGCGGTATCCATCTAAATGATACATCACAACAAAGTAGATCATAAACAAGGAAAAATTCAGTCACAAGGTGGAACTAGTTCTTGACCAAAATCTAGTTAACTCACCAAAAACCAGTTCATGTAGACCGAGTTCGACTGAATTATACAATTTCCTAATAATAAGCTCTATAGATAAATAAACATATATATACCCCATTATGTATTAAAGAAAGTCAAAACATAATGCACAATTTACTCTTTATCTGCGAAACAGCATGTTAAAAGCAACAAAGCATGAAAAAAACCAATCAAATGTATTTAACTGATTTTGAAACACGAGACACCCCGATGGTTAAGGGTGTCTCATCTCACACAGCTGCCCAGGGTTTTTCACAAAACTACTGTACCACTCACCCGTCTAGCATATATATATATATATATATATATATATGGGGAAATGTTCATATGCATCTATCCCTCACCATTTTTGGTGAGGGACACCCCTTTTGGGGGTGTTTCAAGTACAAAAGTGAGGAAGTACACATTTGTACTTCCTCACTTTTGTACTTGAAACTTCCCCTTTTGGGGTGTCCCTCACCATTTTTGGTGAGGGATGGATGCATATGAAGACTCCCCTATATATATGTATGTATATATATAACTGATTTTACCATTCAAAAGAATGTATTTATTTAACTGATTTTGAGATTTAATAGTACAAAAAACAACAAAAAAAGTTCCAAATGGTCTCCTCAAAATAATTGGTACAAGAATTTCCAAAAAAAAAAAAAAATTGTTTGTAAATCCCTTCAACGGCAATAGCCCTCGTAAAACTATGGAGGTTGGGACTCATTTTTTAGAGAAACTTGAGAGATATGAGATCATCTCAACTGCGCTTACTGTTGAAGAGAGTTGCCAGAGAAGCACTATGAAATTTCTTCTCTAATATCTGATCTTTTATTTTTCTTTGCTTTTGCCATTCATAATCTGACCTTTTGGAATCCATAATGTTTTATAGAGTTGCCACAGAGAGAGAGAGAGAGAGAGAGAGAGAGAGAGAGAGAGAGCTACTGACACCCTAGTTGATGGTGCTCTTATCTAGACATATGGCCACTAGATTGGAAGTAATCCCTCAACTAGGGAATTCCGATTTAGATCAAGATTGTTGCAGACAACATGAACCAAGGAACATGAAAGAGTAGCTTTGATACATGACAAACTTAGAATTGTAAAAAATTGCCATATCCTCTTAGAGGGAGTGCCCTTTATTCATATTAATGTTCATAATGTAAAATTACATGTAAACCTTTAATGGTTTAAAGGAAGGAAGTGTACAGGGACAGATTAGGAAGAACTAATTCACAAGTAGCTATCTAGAGGGTCTAGTCTTGTACAGAGGTCATGCTCTGGCAGTGTACTAGAATCAGCACTCTTCATAGCCATATATGCCTCTGGTACAAGAAAAAAAAAAGTTAAACTGACAAAGTACAATGCTATAATTGCAAATAACTTGGTTATTTTGCTAACTGATGTGAGAAAAGAAAATTCAGAACTATTGGAAAAGGCTTGGCCATCTGATTGCTGGTGTCTTAAATGCTTCCAAAATCGTAAAGCTCAAGCATATCAAGTCACCATTGATATTGACACTCCAACGCAGTCATCACAACCTACAAACACTGTTGCTCCTCTTCTTCGTCCTAAGCCTTACAACAGATTGTGTGTGCTCTATCCACCATAAGATTCTCTTGTAATGTCTCTCTTTTTGCAACATGGTATCTTGATTCCAGTGCATCAAATCACAACTATGATGCACCAAATTCTCTAACTTTAAGCTATATACTGGAACAACTCGTGTTTGTACTGCCAATGGTGATAAAATGGATTTTTTCGGTATCAAGGATTGTCCTGTTTGTTCTGTTACTTCACATAATTTTCTTTTTGTTCCTTCTTTATCTCATAATCTTCTATCTACCGGCCAACTTATTAACACCAACTAGTCTGTATTGTTAGTTATCCTGTGATGGGCGGTGCCTAATACAGGACCAAGCAACTAAGCAGCAGTCGGGATGAGGCATAGGAATGGAAGATTATATGCCCTGACTTTGATTCATCATATATTATTTGTTTATTCATTTCTATCTTCATTTGAATCTTATGACAATGATGATCTATCTTCATGGCATAGGAAATTAGGAAAACTAAACAATAAAAAATGCTTATTTATGTTGAATTCGAGTTGTTCGTCAATTAAAGATTTACTGCGTCCCAATTCCTTTGCACCAGTTGTCATACAAGGAAAGGGAAAACCTTTCCCTTTCCTATTTGCACCCGTAATCCTTCTGGTTGTTTTGAATTAGTGCATAACGATTTTTGAATGTTTCCTACCTTATCTATGATAGGATACAAACATTCTATTATACTTTTTCACATCCCAAATCTCAATGTATATCCTATAATTCAACAATTTGTAAACATGATTGAAAATCAATTTTTTAAATGTATTAAAACAGTATGCTCCAACTCAAGGAGAATACATGTCAAAAAACTTTCAGTCATACCTACAACAAAAAGGAATTACTTCTAAATGCTCCTGTCCTCAAACTCAACAAAATGGGGTAGCAAAGCGTAAACATCAGTACAATTTCAAATTGTTTGCACTCCATCACTATTAGATTCAGTTATGCCTGCATCTATTTGGGTTGAAGCAATTAGCATGCGCCATTCATGTCATTAATCGTCAAATTTATTTATTTATTTATTTGAATGATAACTTTCATTAGAGGGAAAGTAGTACGAGAGGGATGTAGTGATGTATTGAAAGCAAAAGAAAGAGAGATGAGAAGACTGAGAGACCGCCCCAGGGCCACAGCACTACAGGACCCAAACACAAACATAAGGAAAACAAACAAAAGGAAAACAATTGGATACAAGCCCTTTTTTGCACAACATATTAGCTTGCAACTAAGAATGTGGGAAGACAGTGCAAAACTACAAGGAAAATCATGATTTTCTTTAAATAGCATTTGTGACTATCCATGGATTAAGGCAGGTACCTAATGTGATGTCCATTCAATCACACATTTAGAATCATCTTCAGCAATGAAAGGAAAAGGATTTGTCAAAACAAACTTTAGAAAACTGACCTACAGAGCAGTAACCTCCTTAGGTCTAGTACCAATTTTGTTCCCTAAACATGGTATACCGAGGTATGTTTGTATTCCAAGAGAGACAAAGGGAACGAGGTTACTACTTTGCACTCATCAAATTTGGGGACTCCAAATGGGAATAAATGGCAGCACATCTCCTACAAGTGCCATAAGAAAACTAAAAACACCCAATCAAAGGCAGATTCTAGCAAAGAAACATAGAAAAAATTACAAGGAATGGAAACCCTAAGAAAGACATCTGACCTGAGACGACGAAGCTTTCTCCTATCAATTCCTTTGCAAAAAGAGAAGAAACTCTTCAAACATCTGGCAAGATTTCTGCAAGAGAGAAGAAACATAAAAGGAATCAGGATTTCATGGGTCAGCAGAGCACACAGCAGATATGAAAATCCAGGAAATGAGAAAGCAGAGAAAGAGGATTTTTGGAGCATGAGTTTTCCACGAATTAACGAAAGAAGATGAGAGGGCCACTTAGGTAAAATCCGCAGCCACTGCTATCTCGCTACCAGTGACGCTTTTAACCCAAGCAACATCGTGGGAGTCACGGAGAACAACGCCAATCTAAGACGAGTGAAGCCCTTCTTTGCGAACTTGTAGATGTTATCTTAAACCTAAGAAAATCAAAAGAGAATGCACGTTCAGATCAAATCTATTATTGAGTTCTCAGATTCACACCAAAAAGGTCGCTCACCTTTGATTTGTGATTGATCAAATATGTCTCCTGATCTCTCTATTTCAACACAACCATTCTTCCACAATGCTCTGTTTCTGAAGTCCTAATATGATCGCTTTTGTCTTCTCCGACAATGGCGAGAAGTTCAACCGGCAGTATCGGACTCTCCTCTAGATCCCTTCTGCAAACTGGTAGTGGCGATCGGCGAACTTAAATCGATCACAAGACGTTAAGATCCCAAACCAGCGACGAAGTTATAGATCTAAGAAAATTTCCACGACGATCGGCGAACCTAAATCGAAATCATACTTTTATGTCTTCTGCAGTCGATCTTCAAAAGACTTTTGTTAAAGGATTTCTCTGAGAGAGAGAGAGAGAGAGAGAGAGAGAGAGAGAGAGAGAGAGAGAGATCAGAAAGGGTTTATGAGAAAAGGAGGGAGGGACGAAATGGCGCCGAAAGAGAGTGAGAAATGGGAAATAGCGCGAATGAAATACAGATGGAACACTTCTTACTTTTTACGATGTGTCAAAATTTGGGAAATGAGAACCGGGTAATAAGACCGCCCACTTGTTTCGAAACAGTTTTTACTTCTGAAACGGGTGGAAACCTCGTCAAAATAGAACGGGATTCTGCCCGTTTCAAACTGATGTTCCTTATTTCCAATTTTGGTGTAGTGTAGATAATTGAGAGGCAGGGTTCCTAGCCAATTGGGTAACCAGCCGTTTTGCAATTTCCTACCAACTGTTCACATGTCAAATCAACTTTTGCTTCCACCAAATGTGAGATCGGTTATACACCTCTAAATCTAACTTCAACTCTTACCAAAAAAAAAAAATTTCCCTTCAACAAAAGATTAGTCACAATTCATATATGTGGTGAACACTAGAAGGCAATTGCTCCTATGACTTACTTGAAATTAATCACGCAATCAACACATAATAAATTTAAATGTGACTGTAACTTTAATTGAAGTGATATTTAAGAATGTGCTATTGCAACCAAGGTGGGAAAACTCCCCGAGTTGACACTTGACTCCACCGAATCATCTCGTTTTAATGAAAGACCGAGTTAAATATATGGGACTCAGCCCAGTCACTTCATTTTAGTAAGTTGTTTGCATCTAAATCATTTAATAGGTAGAAAAGATTAATGTTTATTTTTCAGTAAGTATATGCGAGGTTTGAAGTCACCAATTGAGAAATTAGGACTAGAAGATGGCCATAAGGACATGCTCCTTGACAGCCCAAGATTCAACGAGAACTCAAGTGTGGGGTGCCCTTGAAGAAGACTCAATCAGTGATGGAGGATGCCATGAGATGTCCCAAAGGCACCACAACGATATGAGTCGATGCAGAAGTGAAGGAGATGGGCTCCTTGCGGTAGCCAAAGAGCTGGTTGATGAATGAGAGGCGGGTGCAAGAGAGAATGCCCAGGAGTGCCAGGACCCTGTAGCCACCTCATTTTTTTTTGGAAACCATGCACAATTTTCCAATGCCAATATTATTGGCCCAGATATCAAGATTTTGTTTTTACAAGTTTAGCCCCAGCCCACCAATAAAGCAGGCATACAACTAAGATAGGTTACTTTTCCCATTTTATGAATTAATGATGAAATAGGTGGAAGCTGAGAAGAGTCGTCCAATTTCCCCTAATTTGTTGACGCCCATCGTGCAAGACATCTCACTTTTTCAAAATATTACCCGATTGGTAATTTTACCGTAAAATAAAGGTAAAGTAAAGCATGAAATAAAAAGAAAAGAAAATATAAGTGAGTTATGATGGTTTTTTTTATTTATAATTATTTGGCATCCTGTGGTCTCAAAGGAGGAAGGAGGCCTGACTTGGCGTTTGTTGAGTTGGGAGGGGAAACTGTGGTTTTGGCTATCAACCCTGGAGGAGGGTTGCCCCTGACCAAATGGATCAGGCCAGCTAAGTGATTTTGAAGGAGTTCCAGCTGGGCACAGTCCCAGACCGGAGGAATCTGAAATTAGGGTAGGGGAAGAGGGTACCAGGCCTAGAAGTCTGAGAGGCACCTGCGACCGGGACGGAGATGGAGCTGACTGATTCTGATTTGCTGGCGGAGGCTGGTGGAACTACTGAACTGAAGCTGGCTTGGAGCTAGTAAGAGGGGGAAAATCCGATGCTTGCAGAGAAAAGGGAGCTACGAAGGATTCAGTGGGAAGGTGGGGCGCTTGTAGTGGAAAGGGAGCTGATACGAACGTGTCGGAGGGGATTTAGGGTGGAGAAGATGAAGTGGGAGGAGAAGAATTAGGGATTGCAGTCATAGCTCTAAAGCAGCAGGTCTCCAGTTATTTGAGATCGGTAAAAATAAAAAATAAAAAAATGAAAATAAAGAAAATGATAATAATAAAAAAAATGAGGTTTCAAATAATGGTTCAAAACTTCAAATTAACCAAACGGTAACCAGGAGAAGCCAGGTGTCACGTCCCCAAAAATACAATCATGGGATAACGTGAAAAATAAAAATAAAAATTCAATTTTCTGTGTTTAATGCAACACAATCTCCCAAATATGGACCCACAAAATTTTAAAACATGATGAGTCATAATAAAATATTTGCGGAAGCATTAATCAATTGGTATCAATATCTAATATTAAACCAACACATAACTACTGAATATTAAGGTTTAAAGTCTCCTAAATAACTCAAATAAAACAACTAACTAAATATATTATGAAGTTAAATTAACTAAGGAATCTAAGGTGTCGATATCTCATGCGTGGACTCAGACGGCTCCGTAGCCATCTCCGGGTCTCCACTCAGGTTCGTCAACTGGTTCAAATGTTTGAAACATTTGACCATCCTCCATCTCCACAGTAGGGTAGGGGTCAGTACCTATGCACCAATAAACAAAGTAAACAACAAGTACGAAAGCATAATTCATAAATAAAACACAAAATCAATGTGAATAATGACAGGTAATGATCATATGAGATTAACAATGAAACAATGATGAAAAGAACGTAAATCTAAATCCATTCTATACAATAGAGCAATACAATAATCACACAGAAAGCACTGTTACTGTTTTGGGTGGTCAGCCCTAACTATCTCAATCACGTCGGCGGTCATAAACCGATCAATAATCCAGAATACCGATCAATTAATCAAGTCGGATATTACAGTGTCCGCTCACATCGGTGATCAACCGTCCAATTACAACTGCAGTCGTTCAATTATGACCCAATCACTGTATATATATAAATATATCATAATAAAATAAACCTAGTGATTTGTAAAGCTCTGAATAGAAACCTAGGTAAAAGTGAAGGTCTGGCTGCACAACAATCCATAATCGAATATCAATCAAATCATTCAATTAACCTCTATAATATTTCAATCGATTGCCGCGCCACATCACGGTCCATATCTAATCAATAAAAGGGTATGCAACTAATAGAACAATATCATGTATGCAAACCCGAATGTCAAGGAACAATCGCAAGCCAATCCTAAGGTCAAACGTAAGGCCTCATACCCCAAAACCACAGGAATCTCTAATAGGATAAAAGATCAACGCACCCCTTCTCAATTAATGGTGCACAGACCCAATTAAGGGTTTTCCAATAAAGATGGGTTGAGCCAAAATCCATTAGGATTTTCCCGAGGCCATACGAGTAATAAACCCCACATTAGTAAGATACCGTTTGCCCGAACGGTATTTACTCGGACCAATGATCCAATTAACAAAGTTCATAAATATAAATTTAACATATTAAAATCAAGGATATCATTTGAAATTAATTTGTAAATAAAAATAAAAAATAACAATTCTTAATTTATTATTTTAGAAAACTTAGGGTCCCATCCTAATGTATTTTCAAAAATATAAAACTTAAGATTTCAATGGGATTTATTAAAGAATAATGGTCTTTTTCCAAATTCCTAAAATCAATGGGGGCTAAGGGTTAAATTTCAAAAGTGGTGTGCTGTCACACACTACTGTGACTACTCTCAGTCCACACGTCAACGTCATGATTTTGATACTGGGCCTTATATCCATACATCATCATCTCTCTCTTATATCTATGTGATTCTCTCTCCTCATCTCATGTACATATACATGTTACACGTCATCACCCTATCTCTTCCTCACCTGCAACTTGCAAACAGAACTCGGTTATGTAATGAAACCATCGTTTAAAATCTCGGTCTCGGTCGCGGTATAGTCGGGCCGAAAAACCGATATGATATCGGTATCGGTCACGGATATCGGTCCGTCGCGGTCGTCACGGTGTGAATTTTTTTTTTTAATCAAAAAAAAATTACAAAAATCTCGGTCACCTTAAGTTATGAGTCATGTCTGTGTCGCAGTTCGCTATCTTTTTTAGTATTTCATATAATGCAACCATTATTGATGCTAATGATCAATTTATTAGTGTAAAATATAAGAAAATAAAGATAACATATCAATCATCATTTAATGCTAACTCAATCATCAAATAAGCTGTGAAATTCAAGACCCTGAAGATGACACATTAAAATCAGAAACATAATAGTGAGATAGATAAATCATAAAGTACTTGAGCATCAAAAGGTTCATGATTCACCTGAAATTAGAGGGGACTAGTACTAGGGAGAGATTGATGAGTATGAGTATATAACAGATTAACAGCCTAATTCCAAGTGGAATGTCGCCCTGACTCGATATCATCATCATCATCATTTCTTCGGTATTGGCTAAAAAGATATGCTCCATACTGTTGCGCAGCACTACCATAACCATGACCATATTCATATTGTTTTTAATAACCATGACCATACAATGATCATGAATCATTAAAGGAACGTATTTATGATGAAATCTCCAAAAAATGATATATTATAATTCAGATATTAAAAAATCGGAAAAATAAAATAATTAAAATAAAAATCTAAATCATGTTTATGAGTCTATGACTATGAGTAGATGTAGATCTATCATCTACACACTATTAATAAGCCTTTGGTATCACAAATATTCTAACAAGTTACAAGTAACAACAATTATTTTTAAGAATTTTTTTTTTAATAAAATCATTTTCAAAATCCTAAATATGTAGATCTAGCATAAAAGTTTGTAAATCAATCATTTATACACCATATAATGATCATGAATCATTAAAAGAACATAGTTATGATGAAATTCCCAAAAAATGATATATAATAATTCAAATATCAAAAAATCTGAAAATAAAAAAAATTGGAAAAAAAAGTTCAAAATCACGTGTATGAGTAGATCTAGCATGAAAAATATGTAGATTTAACTTCTAAATGAAGAACACAACGCAAATAACAAACCTAATGATTTCCATACTTCATCTAAAAAATAAAAAATAAAAAAACACCACATGATAAAATGCTTTGGGTTGATTTTCTCATACCTTAGATAATATTTTCTTCAAAAAATTAATGTGGGATTTGAAAATGTTGAAGATGGAGTAGGGCTGGCTGGGCTGCTGCTACGGTTGGAGAAGAGAAGAGAAGAAGAGGAAGATGGGAAAAAGTGGCAAAAAATAGGGTTTTCAATCATTTTATATCATCTCGGCCGATATTTTCAAAATATCGGCCGAGATATCGGTTCACAGCGAGATCATCTCATCTCGGCCGATATATCGAGATTTTTTGGGGATATTTACCCGAATCCGATATCTCAGTGAGATATCGGTTCGGTATCGGCCGAGATTTTAAACCATGAATGAAACTCAGCACGGCACAACTGAAACTGGCCACTAGGATAGTGGTCCCACCGATCAAAAGCACACGATCAGCCCTCATCAACATGATCGCCCCAGCCCCCTCTACAAGATCTATGGTCCAGACTTTCATTGGTGACCCACCTGGGTCCCCCAGCCATCTGGTCCCCAAACTAATTCTTCCCCCTTTGTCACGCCCTTTGCTGAACAGTCTACAAGATGATGGCCCAAACGGGGTCCACTTCCTACGGATCAAGCCTCTTTGAGGTCGCCCGTGGGTCCACTACCGAATCTACGGTCCTGATTAAACATCAGTGGGGTCCACCTGGTCCCACAGCCAATGCACAGTAACAAGGGTCTTATGGTTTTGCTACAGGAAAACCGTGGCAGGTCCGATCCTCTTTGGGTGATTTGGTGGGTCGACAGCAATGGTAAATAAATAAATAAATCAATCAATCAGAGTTATATCATTAAAATATTAAACATCGCAGCAAGGGTATCGAAGGGTCTCTACATGCATTAATATGCAAGTCAATGAATAACACAAGTATCAAATCTATAAATTATGGTTAGGTACTTGCCCGCGGTCTGCGGTTGAGGGAGACGATCTAGAATTCCTACTGCAAAGGCCCAAAGCTCTAACCCAGAGAAAAGTTGGAAGAGAGAGAGTTGTGTGTGAAAATAAAATAATGTGGTGGTGTATAAATAGAGAATAAGAATAAGAGTTGTAGCCTAACTTAAATTCTAAATAGGATAGAGTTTGGGTTAAAAAAAAAATAGGAGTTTTAATTAGAGAAGGATTATACCCTCTAAACTAGACTTGGATTAACTATGGGTCAAGAAACCTATCCAATAAGCCTAACTCACCAACCTAAGTCTAGCGTGGTCCTCACTTAGACTAATCGCATATTTAATTATAATACAATCAATTATATAATAATAATAAAATAGTATATAATAACCAAAACGCCACATCAGGCCACCGAGCCAAGTTCCGGTCATCATGATCATGATAGTAATGTTGACTATAGCATGTTGGAGACAGGTGTACGTGGGATCAGAGGCAGGATTCGTAATTGACTGTGAAACCTGTCCTTCTCCCAATCTCTTTCCTTCCAGAAATTTTCAACAATCTACAATTTTCTAATAACACATATGTCAAACAAGATTTTGCTTCCACGGAACGTTACATTGGTTATATGGATTTGTCTCTAACTCTTTCAGGTTTCGACTCCTTGAAATTAATCACCCATTCAACACATACTAAATCAAAAACTGATCGTCACTTTGATTGAAATTCATGTTTAGGGGTCAACATCATTCTCATTTGTCAAAAACAAGTGGTGCTTCCGTGTTTTATTTATCTCTAAATCTAACTACAACGATTGCCATAAATCAGTATTCATCACGTGTCATTGAAGGTGATTGGCCTACAACTAATCACCTGCAACTAATCAAAGTGACTCTTGACTTTGATTGAGGTGATATTCATTGAGGAGTCGTCTCCATGCAAGGAGGAGTATTGAAAATTGTTTCAACTTCTTCTTAGTAACACTTTTGAGATTTTGGCATGATTGGTTAGTTAAGAAAATTTAATGTGGTAACAAAGTAAATAGGACTCGAATTTGAATGACAAGTGTGTTGCCATAAGGAGACGTTTGTTTGTCACTATTTACATATGTAACTAAATCACATGCGTTTCCATTACGCATATATCACGTTTGTTTTGTGTGAATTTGATTCACATGTGTAAATGGTATGAAAACCATGTCAAAAGTTGCCTTGAATTTTCACACCTCAAGAGGTGTAAAACTCTTTCACATATCACTGTTACAAGGTGGACTGCTACAGTGCCACTGTGAGCAGTCGGCCTTTTTTTTTTTTTTTTTTTTAATTTTTCTGGGCCCCACTTGTAACATCCGAACCGTTCATTTTCTTAAGAAGCTCAAACATGGCCATGTGTCCAATTTTCAACCGTTGATGATGCATGGAGGTTGAAATATCATCAACATAATAACAGCCGTTAAATTAATCTATTGTTACTAACATAAGCAGTCCGCCTTTTATGATTTTTTTTATTGTTCTGGGCCCCACCTGTAAAATCAGGACGGTTCATATTCTTTAGAAGCTCAAACACAGCCATGTGTCCAATTTTCAACCGTTGATAATGCATGGAGGTTGAGATATCATCAAACAATATACAACCTATTGTTACTAACATACCCAGTCCCCTTTTTATGATTTTTTTAATGTTCTGGGCCCCAACTGTAAAATTAGGACCGTTCATATTCTTTGGAAGCTCAAACACGGTCATGTGTCTAATTTTCAACCATTGATGTTGCTTGGATGTTGAGATATCATCAAACAATATACAACCTATTCATAGATTCACATGTGAAATGTTATGCTAGTAACAAACAGTGGAATTTGATGCACATGTGAGTCATTTACATATGCAAATGACTCACATGTGGGTCATTTACACATGTAAATGACTTTCACAGGAAACAAACGACCCCTAAGTGCGGCAAGAAGATTCCACATGAGAGAAAGTGTTGAGGAGCGAGCTCCAACAGAGGGAGAGTCTTTGAAAAAGATGGAGCCCTCCAATGAATAAATGTGGGGGTGATGGGTGAACTAGTGGGCTTTCTCCTAACGAATGCAGGTGTCAATTTGACAACATGACAAGGGGCGACCAACAAGGTTGCTGGTTCCACAAGCCATTGCAAGATGGTGGACCCGTCATTGATAAATCCAAAACATAGAATCAGATCCTGTACCCAGGGAATAGAGAGCTCTTAAATTTTACTTCCATCCGATTGATGATTTGTATTCAAAAGACAAAGATTGATTTTTCAACTCTCATTTGTCTTTCAAGTATGAATCACAGAATAGTAGAAACGTGCCCGGCGTTCCTTCCAACAGACCCACCCAATCCGATTCCAAATCAAAGAGACTTCTATCTTAGAACTCCTCTTAATCTTACACAAGATCCTTCCATTCTTCGTGGTTTCATTCTTTGTGAGAAACCACGTGATTTATTTTCAAAGGTATGAAACGTGAGGAATAAGGCACTTCGGCTTTGCTCTATAAAATGGGAACTGAAAGGTGAAATAGAGACAACAATCACTCTTCAGAAGAATAAAAAGTGCCCATCCTTCTTTCATCACATTTCCAGAATCATATGGTAGTGGGTGCTACTTCAACAATCTTTCTGGGCTAAATCCATTTGGGTGTATAGATTGATACTGGTGTACGTGAGACATGGAAGCATTTGGACCCTGGAGGTTTATTTTAGCAGCAATATTTGCTGGATTTCTCCATTTCCAGGGCTCATGTTCCTTAGACGGAGGTGCATAACAATGCCATTTTCGATTCTTATTTCCTTCTTTCCATTGCGATCACTTCTATCGGAAAACAAAATGGTAACCCATGAGCCATATTATCCATGAGGTTTGGGTGACATTCTAGATATTGGCCTAATATTCTGGCCCAATTACGACCGTGGCGTCAAATGTTAGGCCTACGCCCAGCCACCCTTAGTTTGCTAGCCGGGCCAAATCTTGTAGGATAGATATAGGACCAAGGACAATTTAATTGGACCAGAAACTAGGCTTGTCATGTCCAGCCTACAAGCCCTGAAAAAATGGCCCGTATTAAGATCAAGTCGGGCCCTGTTCAAATCAAGATAGTGATAGTGCGGACCTTCACATTTAATTGCTAACACGCTAATACATTTACCTGTTTTGTTCTTTGTAAGTGCAGCTCCAAATTACACTTTCTTGCAAGAAGCAACCAAGGCCCCTCCAGTTTCTTACTATGACTACATCATCATTGGAGGAGGAACTGCAGGCTGCCCTCTAGCAGCCACCCTCTCCCAAAACTTCAGGGTCTTGCTCTTGGAAAGGGGTGGCTCCCCCTATGGCAACCGAAACATCACCAACTTGGGCACCTTCACCGACACACTCGCAGACACGTCCCCAACATCGCCGGCTCAAAGTTTCGTCTCCGAGGACGGTGTCGTCAACACACGAGCTCGTGTGTTAGGAGGGGGGACCTGCTTGAATGCCGGGTTCTACACGCGTGCAGACCCAGAGTTCGTGCAGAAGGCTGGTTTGGATTTGGATTTGGTGAACAGATCCTATGAGTGGGTGGAGAAAGTGATGCTGTTCGAGCCACAATTGAGACAGTGGCAATCTGCGGTGCGAGATGGTTTGCTGGAAGTGGGCGTGTTGCCTTATAATGGGTATACGTTCGAACATATTTATGGGACTAAGATAGGAGGGACCATCTTCGACAAGAACAACCGTCGACATTCAGCTGTTGATTTGCTTCAGTATGCAAACCCAAGCGCCCTTACAGTTCTTCTGCATGCCACTGTGCACAGGATCTTGTTTAAGACCAAAGGTTAGAATCCTACCAGTCAAATCTAAGTTTAAGGAGTCATTATAACTAGGAGAAAAGGTGGACATATTGGAGGCGGTAAAAAATGTTTAGGATTAGTTTGCATAAAATAAAATACATATGAACTAAACACATAGGAATTCACATTATAAGTGGTTCAAAATGCAGATTATATATATATATATATATATATATATATATATATACATATAGGGGAACATTCATGTGCATCTATCCCTCACCAAAAATGGTGAGGGACACCCCTTTTGGGGGAGTTTCAAGTACAAGAGTGGTACAAGAGGGGTACTTTGTACCTCCCTCTTGTACTTGAAACAACCCCAAAATGGGTGTCCCTCATCATTTTTGGTGAGGGATAGATGCATATGAAGATCTCCCATATATATATATATATATATATATATATATATATGGAGATATCTTTCATCTTATATGAGAGATATGAGTGTGGGTCCTCACATTTAAGTTGTTGGCATTGGATATGGATGTGAGGGCCCCCACCTTATCTCTTATAGTAAAGTGAAAGCATCTCTCATAGGAGCATCACACACACACACACACACACACACACACACACACACATATATCCTTCACCATCTAGTGTCATTCACATGTCACCTTTTTAATAATTCACCATACTTTGTAGTTCAGTTCATCTCACTATGAATATTCTTATGTATTCAACCGCACTGTGATCTTGGAGAAACTTGATAAAAACATTGTATCATACAATGCACATATAGAAAATGGTATGATTTTCATGTGTTTTTGAGGCAGTCATATTTTTTCAACTTTTTATTCTTCTAGCGCCCTAATTCGTGACCCAAACCAATAATCCTATTTAAAAGCCTATAAATGGCCGGGAGGTCAAATCTCAACAATTGATTGATCATAGCTAGATATTGTAAAAAATGCACTTCTAAAGGCGCGCAGACACACACACATATATCTATAGGAGCTCAACTTACTTGTGAGGGCTCCACCTTATCTCCCATCGTAAGGTGAGAGCTCCTATATATATATGTATGTATATATGTGTGTGTGTGTATATATATATATATATATATATATATATTAAAGCAAAGGGGGAGGTGGGCTATGAGGGGTGCCACCTCATCCCTAAAAAGTCTCTCCTTTAAAAGAAATATGCACAGAAAACCCACATTATTTTAAGGTGCTACCTCACTTTAAGCTACTCTTTCTCTCCTAAAACCTCTCTTATAAGAGATTTTTATGAATTTTTGAATTTGAGTCCTATTTCTTGCCATTATCCAAATTATAAGCAAGTCTTTATAGTCGATTTGTTTTCTTTTCCTTAGATCTTTAATCATCAATCGATCCCATATTAAATATGTTTTGTGGGCCCTACCGATGAATGAAATCCAAATTGTCGCTCATTTACTCTCTTTTCAGTTTTTTCCCTAAATGGATAGATCCAGTAGTGGGCACCAATCGTATTAAATATATTTCAAAATTGGACTCCAGTATTGGATAAAATACCAATGGCCTTCTCTTAACCCCTTTTTTCTAATAGTGGGCCCCACTATGGAGGGAGGCAAATTTGTTGGCCGTTGTCTGGTTTCTTAATGGATGCATATCAATTAGTGGGCCACACACATTTAACTTATTTCTGCAGTGGGACCCACTCATGAATTATGCATACATATTAGTTTTCTAGGTCAATATGTATTGGTAGCGGGCAATCAGATCAGACTTGGTTGGTATCATACACATGCTTAATTTCTTTGATAATTGTTAGGATGTGATGTGTGTGCATGAGTTAGAACTATTAGAAACATACTATGATGATTCATATCTATATCCACGTACACTCATCCCATTCAATGTACATCTTTTAGGTTTTTTTTTTATCTCTTACACTTGTTCGGCCCCCCTCTCTTTCAAATTTTTTTTCTTATGCTATCAATCATCTGTGGTGGCCAACTATTCGATCACTATAAATCCAGATGTGATGTGTGGCCTATTGAGGATGAAATCATTTGATTTCTATTTCCTTTCTTCTTATCCTCCATTTTTTCTTCTTTGGATGAAGAACCATCAGTGGGTCCCACACGTTAAAAACATTTTAAGGGTGGCCGCCACTAATGGATCAAACACGTTAATTTTTTTATCTGTTCCTTTTGGTTCTTTTTAGTAAATGTAAATCCATCCGGTTTGTTTTCTTTTTCTTATATTTTCAATCATCAATGGTATAATATATCCATAAAAGAGATGATCGTAATGGTCAATGCCTTTAAATTCAAGGGGTCATCAAGTTATGTAAATTTATTTTATTTTATATTTATTTTAACTTAACAATATTTCAAAAGAAATCTTAAATTTTAACATATCTTTATTTCTTGCCCGGGCCTTTGTTGCTAGTATATATATATAACACCCCTCTTTTAGCCAATAAAAGTGTAACACGTATTATATACACATTTCCGATTATCTTTCCTAAATATTTTCCTACAAAGGTGGATCTTTTGAAGGGCTAACAAATATGAAAGTATTTGAGAATTTCCATATATACACACACACCCCACAATTCTGGTTAGTAGCTGCGTTGGCATTGATGGATGTATTGAACATTGACTAAGCAAACATTGTGATCATTCATACATGTACAGGGCAGTCAAAACTAGCAGCTCATGGGGTGATCTTTAAGGATGGTGCAGGCAACGAGCACAGGGCCTACCTGAGCAATGAGAAAGGTAAAGGGTCCATGGGTGAGATCATAGTTTCAGCAGGTGCACTGGGCAGCCCTCAGCTGCTGATCCTGAGCGGAATCGGGCCAGCCCAACACCTCAAGGCCTTGGGCATCAAGGTGCTACTGGACCAACCCATGGTTGGCCAAGGCATGGCAGACAACCATATGAACTTCATCGTCGTCCCCTCCCCTTCTCCAGTCGAGATCTCCCTCGTTCAACAGGTCGGCATTACTCGATTGGGAACCTACATTGAAGCACTCAGTGGCATCGATTTCGTCAGATTCTTTGGATTAACTACGCCAACCAATGAAACAACTACAGAGACCACAAAGAGTGCTTTGGAAACCATTGAAAGACTCCAAAATGCTGGAATGATCTTCGAAAAGACGATCGGCCCTGTTTCAACTGGCTATCTCAAGCTAAGAAATAGGAACCCAGACGACAATCCTATGGTCACTTTTAACTACTTCAAAGAGCCTGAGGATCTACAGAGATGCGTAAATGGCATGAAAATCATTGAGGGTGTAGTCAATTGCAAGGCTTTCTCCAACTTCAGATACCCAAACGTTATTGTGGAAGCTCTCCTCAACATGGCTCAATATCTAGTGAAAAATATACAGCCCGAACGCAGTAATGCTCCAACTTTTGAGTCATGGGAACAGTACTGTAAGGATACTGTTCTCACCATATGGCATTACCATGGAGGCTGCCAGGTGGGCCGTGTCGTGGACCATCAGTATCGGGTACTTGGGGTTGATTCACTTCGGGTGATCGATGGCTCGACCTTTATTGACTCCCCAGGGACTAATCCCCAGGCGACCCTTCTGATGCTTGGAAGGTAATTCAATCATCATCATCATCATCATTAATGGGCCACATTGTCATGTTCATCTGTCACCTTTGATAAGTTTGGCCTAGCCCATTTGATGTTAGGACCCAGCTTTTGATGGGTCTGTTTAAGGGCTAAATACTTGGACTCGCTGCTTCTTTTAGATTTAAAGTTCAAGCCATGGTTTGAAAACTTGGGAACTCGACTCGGACTAGAGAGTCACCGAGCCAAGTAACTTGGGCTAGTCTGGCTGAGTACTCAGTAAGACTCATTCAACTCTGCAAGACACTGGGTCCAGCCGTGCTGAGTTGAGTCGGCTGAGTACATTGTCATTTGTGGCAATGCCTAGTGGGCCCCACAAAGGGGATCGCATTGGAGGACCTCCTCCAGACCTGCTACATCAGCCATCTACGTGTTAATTACAATGACTAGAACTAATGTATAGAAATTGCATAGTTGGTAACCTTTTATCAGATAAAACTTGGCCCAGAAAACTTGGGTCTTGCATTGCCAGATTGCATTCGGCCTGGGACCTTGATCCGTGCGGCCCCCAGTTTATTGACAAGCCTGTGATCATTGTCACTTATGACCACTACGATTTCTACTAATGTTCTGATTTATGATATCTGTGATTCAGGTACATGGGGATTAAGATGAGGAACGAGAGGCTTGGAAGATATGACTTGGACTAGAATTTGATTTGGAAGTTCATTCTAATTTTAGTAGTTATGCATGGTTTTGAGAAATTATGTAAGAAGATGATCGCTTGAATGATCAATGCTAAAATATGTTAATTTGAGTGACATTAATAAGGTAGATGCTGTTGAATAATGTATTTTCTTTCTTAATAAATGTTAAATAATGATTGTTAAGGATTGGTCCTTAGAAAAGAAGAAATCATTTGCAATGGTTCTCCTTCAATGATCCATCATCAAAGTCTTTTTCTTTGAATAAATATTGCGCTAGCATTGGACTTCTATATTTCCTTTTGTTGCCCAATTCAGCGTTCTTCTGGCTAAGGATTGGATGTGATTTTTTAGTTATATCATTGAAACTTTCTTATATCCTGCAGACATGTTGAACTGTAAAAATTTTAAATGACGAATTTGCTCCTCACGATTATTGTTTTTCCCCATCAGGAATTTTCTCCTATGGGATGTCCGCATGATGAGCGCCTTTAATTCCAAAGAGGGAGTCTTGGCTGTGTTTCCTTGATTGTTTAAACTTGGAGGCTGGAGCAGAGGATACACAGGTTTGGAGTCAGCAATTTAGAAATTAGGACTAGAAGATGGCTGTAAGGACATGCTCCTTGATAGCCCAAGATTCAACGAGAGCTCAAGTGTGTGGTACCCTTGAAGAAGACTCAATCAGTGATGGAGGATGCCATGAGGTGTGCCAAAGGCACCACAACGATATGATTCGATGCAGAAGTGAAGGAGATGGGCTCCTTGCGGCAGCCAAAGAACTGGTTGATGAATGAGAGGAGGGTGCAAGAGAGAATGCCTAGGACCCTATAGCCACCTCATTTTTTTGGAACCCATGCACAATTTTCCAATGCCAATATTATTGGCCCAAATATCAAGATTTTGTTTTTACAAGTTTAGCCCCGGCCCACCAATAAAGCAGGCATACAATTAAGATAGGATACTTTTCCCATTTTATGAATTAATGATGAAATAGGTGGAATTTGAGAAGAGTCGTCCAAGCCCCTAATTTGTTGACAACCATCTTGCAAGCCATCTCACTTTCACAAAAGACTACCCGTTTGGTAATTTTACCGTAAAATAAAGATAAAGTGAAACATCAAATTAATAGAGAAAAAAATATAAGTGAGTTATGATTGTATTTTGTTTCTAGTTGTTTGGTATGGAATCATTTTGACTTTTTGTATAGAAAGGTGAAGTTTTTTGGGTAAATTAGCCAAAAGTCATTGAGCATGGTCTTCTAAGGCATCAAGGACAACTACTTTTTTTCTAATGTCTATAGTCTAGACAGCTGGAGATACTTTAGTGAGAGGTCCCTAATATGCCACGTCATGTATTTTCATGACTAATTTGCCCCTTTCAACTGTGCCAGAAATCTCCTTCCTTCTTCTTCTCATTTTCCATTTTCCATTCCTTTCCATAGTTGCATAGTATCATTGCATAGCACCTTCTGTCGCCACCATGACTTCCAATTCTCTCTCTTTCATTTCTTCAAAGATAGATACAGTTTTACTTTATCTTGCTCTTTCATCTGAAGTCTCTTCTAAATCTCTCTTTCTCTCTACAACTAATTTGAAAGAGAGCATTTTGCACTTTTTCTTGTTTCCCCCATCTCTTTTCTCGATTGGATTGTGGTCATCAAGTGTTTTTGTTTTGGATTTCAATTTTTATTAGAATATGATTTTCCGTATTCTGACTTTTGGTGTCGTCGAGCTCAGATAAATTTCCCAGAATCTCTGAGAAACTGGACAGAAACTCAGATAAATTTGTCGAAGTTCTGCCAGAAACTCAGATAAATTTATCTGAGTTTCTGGCAGAACTCAGATGAATTTATCTAAGTTTTGGCAAATTTATCTGACTTTCTGGCACAACTCAGATAAATTTATCTGAGTTTCTGGCAGAATTCAAACAAATTTATCTGAGTTTTGAAGAACTTTTCTGAGTTTCAAACAAATAGCTATGTGAAGTGGTGCCATCCGACGACCCACATCCATCTCTCCTTTCTTATTGCAGTGGTTGTGATTCATGATTCGCGTTTTCTTTTTCAGCCAGCTGATAGAAGGAGAAGAAGGAGCAAGAGCAGGGAACTATGAGAGAAACCAAACATGTTCTGGTTTTGTGGAAGTGATAAAGCAGAGATTATCAGGTTTAAGCATTAGATAACACTGATTTTGATTATTAATACTATAACCTATTAACCTTCATATCATACATGAGCTATATCAACAACCGTGATGTCAGTTTGGCCACCTTGATAGAGAAACTTGATTGCCATGTAATGTGGGTTTTGGCTGTTCTTTTCTACTCTCACAGGCAAGTTCTAGTTGTTGTATTCACAAGGTATCCTGTGTCCTAATTTCAAAAAAGCCCAAGTTAGTTAATCTATAAGTGATTTTAACATGTGAAAGGATGGTCCAAGACCACAGTCCACAGGCTACATATCTGATCATAACCATTGTTTAAACAGTGAGAAGACTGCCTCAGAAGACTGACAAATTTATCTGAGTTTTATCTAAGTTTTGAAAACTCAGATAAATTTGTTTGAGTTTTTCTTTTGCTGACGTGTATAAAGGCGTTTTTGTCTTTTTTAGTTACAAGAGGACTGCGGTCAGTACGATAAAGTATTGTGGACCGTTTGCAATAAAAATCACCATTGAGGGACCTCCGCCCCAATGCCCCAAGTTTTTTTGTCTTTTAGTGAGTGGAGAAAGGATATTGCTTTTTGACTTTTTTTTTTTAAATAAGGATGGAATTTTGAAAAAAATATACTTTTAATGTGACCCCTTGTTTAAAAGATGGAAGGTTTACTTGACTTTTAATAAACTAATAAAGTGCCAAACGGGCCCAGGGATTGACTACCGTATTTCCAAAATATCTAGACCGTCACCATCAAGGAGTTGAAGGAATCTTAAAAAAATCTTACAAATAGGATCTAATAGTAAAACTAGAAAGGTTGACGCTCTCTATCACCATTACATTAATTAAAGGAGATCGGGTAAGGGCCTAAGAGCCGTCAGTTTTGAAAACAAGATTCCTCATATTGTCCATGCATCCACTAGGCAGGCTTTTATTGGAGAATTGGTCATTTTCATTTTTCAAAAGAACATCGTTCTTTTACCATAAATTTTTAGTCTCCATTAATTTGCTTCTTATTTTCTTCTAAAAAATGGTGAGATAATGATATAATATCTTCTCAAGTTTTTAGTATTCTGTTAATTTCTTTTTAAATATTTGTGTGTTTATACTTGCTATGTTGGTTGTGTGTTTATACATTAATTAATACTCTTCCCATTTTTAGTTTTCATAAAATTATTATAGTTACTTAAGTATTGCGATATGCAACTTAATATGATTATTTTAGATAATATTTACATGTGTATGTCGTTAGAAGATCTCTTTTTCACCCATTAGCCATACTCACCCGATCCTCTCTAGGATCGAGGAGTGGCCAGAGATTTGCTCGCATGTACATCACTTTTATCTTTTGTCCCACCAAATATTCAGAAAAGGAGGAACCTTAATCACACCTTTGTGAAAGCTGGAATCCTGTGTCTTTATGAGAGGAAATGAAGGGTCCGTCGGTGGAGACTTTTTCTCATCTTTCCCATAAACTCTCATAATTTTTACCACTCTCCCCTTCACCTATAAAAGGCTTTTTTTTTTTCTTGGTAGAAACTATTAAAGGCTTATTAAGATCCCATTGTTGCAACTTGCAAGCCCACCCCAATGCAGCCAAGTACCACATGACCTTTCTCCATATTTATCCATCAACGCACCACATAAATCATCACACACACTTGGATGTAATCTACACCGAATCCCAATACACCAAACACCTATTCAACCCAACTCACAGAACAAATCCCAGCCCGTTTCGACCTAACCGTGACTGCCACACAGTTGGATGTAATTTATACCTTCTCATCCGTAAGTGAAAAAGCTAGCCAATGACCCCATGAATTTAAGAGACGTAAAACTAACTTCTCCACTTGGAAGTTGGATGTGATCTTACACCCAATCTCATTATTACCATACAAATGCAGTAGTACTTGTTCGATCATACATGTATATACATAGGAACTTAGAGGTGCCTCTCTCTCAACCTCAGTGTGTCTCTATGTGATATCCATTGCACCGTCTGAGGCATTTGGGTGATGATTAGATTGGCTTTTTTGGTGAGAGACATGGAAGCGTTTGGACTTTGGAGGTTGGTTTTAGCAGCTATTGCTGGAGTTCTACATTTCCGGGGCATATGTTCCTCAGAAGCAGGTAAAGCACAATGCCATTTTGGATTCTCATTTTCATCTTTCATATGTAGTCACTTCTCTCGGCAAACAAAAAGGTAACCCTACCCATGACTCATGATGTGACGCTCACCTGTGATCAGACCCCCGTCACGCTTATCTACCTCTTTGCATGGCCAATGATTCTGATCGGAGTGCATATATATATATATATATATATATATATATAGGGGACATTCATGTGCATCTATCCCTCATTATAAGGTGAGGGCACTTTCGCTTTTTGCACATGAATTATGGAAGTGTACCTCACCCCATGTACTTGAAAATTCACTTTTATACTTGAAAATTTCCATTTATGAAAGTGTCCCTCACCCTATGGTGAGGGATAGATGTACATGAATGTTCTCCTATATATGGTGAGGGATAGATGCACATGAATGTTCTCCTATATATATAGGAGAACATTCATGTGCATCTATCCCTCACCATAGTGGTGAGGGACACCTCCTTTTTGGGAAGTTTTAAATACAAAAGGGGGTGTCCCTCACCACAATGGTGAGGGATGGATGCACTCATATAAATATTTCCCTATATATATATATATATGGGATATTCAAGTGCATCCATCCCTCACCATTTTTTGTGAGGGACACCCTTTTGGGAGTGTTTCAAATACAATAGGGAGGTACAAATTACCCCTCTTGTACTTGAAACAACCTCAAAAGGGGTGTGCCTCACCAAAAATGGTGAGGGATAGATGCACATGAAGATCCCCCATATATATATTATATATAAATGGGGGATCTTCATGCGCATCTATCCCTCACCAAAAATGGTGAGGGACACCCATTTTGAGGTTGTTTCAAGTACAAGAGGGAGGTACAAAGTACCCCTCTTGTACCACTCTTGTACTTGAAACACCCCCAAAAGGGGTGTCCCTCACCATTTTTGGTAAGGGATAGATGCACATGAATGTTCCCCATATATATATATATGCTTCTGGAAGTATTTGGCCAAAGTTTGTCCAAGGTATGACCTTCCATTTATTGGCATAATATTCTGGCCCAGATCCGGTCCGAGGACACAAAATTTGGGCCTAGAGTGACCCAGCTACCCTTGTGTGCTAAATACGTTGGGTGAGCCAAATCTTTGGATAAATAGGACAAGGACTTGGACAAGCCTTAAAAGGATGGCCCATATTAATCTCATGGTAGGCCAGCGGGGCTAAAGTTGGAGAAGTGCTGGCCTGCCCATGAGAACCCCTTGTATTTGTGCCATTGTTTCCATTTAACCATTTGTTTTGAAATTACTTGAATAATTAGTTCTAATCTATTTATCACTTTGTGCTCATTTTTATGATTCTCTTGAGGTTTTAAATGTATTAAGAATCTCTTTTTAAAGTTAATAATATATTTTTTACTAACCTTCTAAGAAGTGTTATTTGTCTTTTTTTCTCTTTGTAAATATAGTTTTCGTTCTTTTAGATTTCATTCTTTTTTGACAATTTTTTTTAATTCTTTTCATTGTCTTTGTTGTTCTTATTGTTGTATAAGTGTTTTTTTTCCTACATCGAAAGGGTTACATGGCAAAAAAAAAAAAAAACCACAATATAGGAAAAGAAAGAAACATAAAAACTAAAATTGAGAAAGAATAAATTAACCCAAACAAAACACCACGAAACTGCAAGCACCCCACTTAGCTACTAGAACCAATGGAACTGAAGATCAACCTCTCAAGGACGAATGTTGAAATCAGAGCTATTGACCACCTCATTTTCTTCATGTTCTATAATTCGCACCGTAACATTTCTTCTCTCTTTCATGTATTACTCATTTGCTGTTGACGGAAGGAAGGAGACAAAAGTTGTGAAAGTTGGCCAATTCAACTTGGACAAGTGGCCGGCTACTTTATTCTGAAACCTCTTGCAAGATTTTATTTCCTAAGTATCAAAGGCTTTAAGGGAATTAAAGAGCTTTTTCCAAGTAAACATGAAATCCTAAGAAAGATTCTTTTCTGTTTTCAAATTCTCCACAAGAATGAGGCAATCTCCTTGAAGTATAACTTGTTTAATCCCATTCTTATGACAAATTAAAACTCCTTCATAAGAGCCCTTAATTCAACTTCAAGTGGGTGCACTATATATTTCTATTGCTCCAGAGTATGCAACCATTATCTCTCCCTCATCATTCCTTACAATGCCCCCTAATCCTGCTGTTTGATTACCAGGTTGACAGCCCCATCAAAATTCAATTTAAACACTCCTTCAGGAGGTGGGGTCCACTCCTCTTGAGAAAGCCCTGCAAAGAGAGCTGCAAGGGAAATAGGAGTGAGCAACATTCCACTCATAAAGGGCTAATTTGGTCCTTTGAATAATTGAACTTGGTAAAATTGAGCATTCTTGAAATAGATAGGTGTTTCTCATCTTCCTTAAATACCAGCAAATTGTAACTCCAAGCCTCTTGTTGTTGTTAAAGGACTTGTTCCAAAACCAATGAGAAAAGGTGGGGGACATATAAGGTCTAGGAAGAGAGAGAGATAAGCGATTCCTAGTGTCCATAGCAATAGGACAATGGGCCAAGAGGTGGTCCACTGTCTCATTTTCTAACCTACATAACACTCATTTTGGGTCCATAGAACTTAAGAAATTATTGAGATACGAACGAACTGGCAGTCTACCTACTAGTAGCCGCCATGTGAAAAACAGGATTTTGGATGTGACTTCCAAATTCCACACAATCTTCCATGGCATTCAAGGGCCAATCTGCAAGCCATTCATAAACTTATAAATAGCTTTAACCGAGCAAGTCCCAACTTGCTCACTCGATCCCCAAACATCTAATGTCACTTCCTCCAAGCGGAATTGACAAAATCTGGTCGGCCACATTTCTATCCCAAAGATTATTCACAAGAATTTCGTTCCATCTAGGCCCCAAATCACTATAGATGATCAGGTCAGAATCTAATGATTTCTCACCTAAATTGTCCATAGTCCGACTTCCATCTTTACCACTGCCGAGATCTTGAACAGAAGGAAAGGAACCCTTTTGTCCTCCAAGATTTTCACTCGAGACCCATCCCTGTTAATCGTTTTTTTTTTTTTTTTTTTATTAAGGATGAAATCCATGTGCCTTATCATAGCCTTCCAAAATCTGGAATCCTTATCAAGGTATTTTTTTAGAGACAAGCTTAACCCATAGAGCATTTGGGTTTTCAAGAAATCTCCAAACATTGCGAGCCATAATCGCAGTGTTTTGGAGTTGAGTATCCTTCAAACCCAGACCTCCCTCTTTGATGGATTTTGTTGTGATGTTCTAAACTACAGGAGTAATACCCCTAGATTTATCAGTTTCAAATCAAAGAAAGTTCCTTTGAGCATAATTGGTGAATTTCCAAAAACTTCCTAAGAATAACTTGATGACCCATCCAATAATTAGGAAGACCAGAATTAACCACTTGGACTAGAATTTTTTGACCCATAGGGGATCGAAAGGACCCACTATAGCTAGCCAACTTCATAGTGAGTCTTTGGTTAATTTCGTTCTCATCCCCTAACATTCTCGGTCCCACTTGCAAGGAAGAGCCCAAATAGGTGATCTTATACGTGCACCTTGAAAACTGGATTAAGGGGAACTTGGATGCAATGGAAACTTTGTCTATCTAGTTGTCGAACCATAGGCTGATTAACTTACCACTGCCTACTACCTACTTACCCTCCCTTTAGAGACAAGAGGGCAGAGATTTGAGCTTCTTCCAAATTGTTCAACCACTCTTTGGATTGCTAGGATGACAATTAGAAGAGTCTCTACAGTATCTGGCTCTAAATCAATTGGCCCGAGGGATTTACCTCTGACTGCCGACCAAGCTAACTTCAACATAAAGGCTTCATTAAACTCTTTTAATCTTTGCAATCCCAGGCCTCACTACAACAGATAAGGGCTTTTACAGCGAGCCATGCGCGCCGTAAATGTAAGTTTACGGCTCACGGGGGCGTGCCGTAAAAGCTCCTGCCGTAAAAGGTTCGATGTAATTACAGCCTGCATATACAGGTCGTAAGTAGGATCAATGCACGCCGAAAATGATGCTGTTAGGACTTTTTGGACCAAATTTATGGCCTCCTAAGCAGGCCGTAAATACTAAACTTTTACGACGCAAACTGAGTGCCGTTAAAGCATTGGTGTGCTTAAGTTTATGGCACACGTAGTACGCCGTGAATACTTAAAACGAAAAATGTTTTACACAGCTTGCATTTGTGGGCCGTAAATGGGTTGTGTACAATCTGATTAATGGCTCCAAAAGCAAGCCATAATTAAGTAAACGTTTTTACGACTTGCAAATGCAGGCCATTAAAGAATTGGCGAGTTTCAATTTACGGCTCGTAAGACGCGCCTTAATTATTTTTTCTTTATAAAAAAAATTAATTTTTTTTAATTAAAAAAAAATTAAATCCACATTTTTTTATTGCTACAAATACAAATTAATAAACTAAAATAAAAAAATGTAAACAGAACCTGTAAATAAACACTGGACCTGCAGTTAGAAACAAAAACACCGGACTTGCAGTCTATACAAGCTAGATAGGCCATGGGAAAAAAAATACATGAAAAGGATCATCCATTCAAATCAATACCAAAACAATGAGAGAATTCTTGTTTGTTCATTTACAAGATTCACACACTTTAGTTCCTGGAAGTTACTCTTGTGCATGCCCTATCCATATCTGTTCACAGAAGAAAAAAAAAAAACCATAGGGAGTAAGCCAAATTACAAGTGCGATAAGTTTGTTGTATCTTCATGAATTAAGCCTAGAAGATGAATCTTGCCCTCATTCCAACCATCCAAAAAAAAAAAAAAAAAAAAAAAAAGGTGTAACATTAAATGGCTAGATCTGTTCAGATCACTAACAAGTGTACATAGCCAGTTGGCTTTAATTTCATCAAATATATAATTCATTAATGCACAACCTCTGTTCAAGAGAGAATCTGTCAGCGGACTCCATATAAAACACATTTTAACTAATTCCCTTATAACCAAACAATAGTGCAGTCACTCCCAACAGTGCAGCCAATATCTCATTCTACTGTAACAAGATTTCATGTGCCATCATCCTCCAAAACTAGCTTCCGGCAAGCCACCACTGCATTGTCCTCTAAAAGTACCTTTCTTTAATGGCAGCATTCACCACCAAGCTGTACATGCCATTACTCATCAATGGAAATCATCTCCAATAAAAGGAGCCGTCTGTTAAGAACAAGAGAATTCATCAATTACTCACATCCTATTACATGAAACAATATGACATCTTTTAAATAAAAGGGAAATCCAAACGTCCAGTACAGTTAGACAGAGAGAGAGAGAGAGACAATGATCTCAATCTTAATACCTCGGCCTTAATGGATTGGAAGAATGCTTCAGATGATAATAACTCAGGTGGAGCGGAAGAATGACTCAGATCATACATATCTCAGGTGGTTCACAGTGCATACAAATTCTATAGATTAATCTCCAAGAACATTTATTCCTACCCAACCACATGAACAACTATATAAGAAGCAGAATGCAGTAAATATTTGGTAGGGAAAAGCCATGGATCATGTCAATCTACCTAGTAGAAAACCAAGAATTAAAGGCATATCATGATGCACTCCAAAGTCCAAATCACAAATAGTAACATATTTAAAAATTAATAAATGAAAACAAAGTGAATCTTTCATTAGCAAAATTACCACCTGTTGGTGATGTAAGTCTTACCAGATGATTAATCTTCTAACACCCCCTCCCAAAAAAAAAAACAACCAGAAGGAGTAGGAGAATGCAAATGAGAATACAAGAAATCCTTTCCTGAAACTAGAAATCCTCAATCTCCAATCTGGGGAAAACACAGCAAGCACAAATAAGGCACTGTACATGAAAGTTAGCAAAAATTGACAAACAAGGCACCAGAGGAATATGAACATATCCATAAAAACAATCAAACCCAATCAAAAAATCTGATCTTGATTGAACCATATATTAAATTTGACCTAGAGAAACATCCTGCCCACTAACATTCCTCAAGACTACTGCAAAAACCCCTCTCAACAACATTACAAACATAACAACTTTCAAAAACACAACATAAAATACCAGTTCAATCAAAACCAATGCATGCGCATCCAACTGAAATCGAACATACAGAGCTAGACTTGGCAGAGTCTGGCAAGTTCACTGACAAGAAAGATTGAGCTAGGTTGAGCTTAAGCTCCAACAAGTTGTCTATATTGCTCAAATTGGCAAGCTGCCAAGCCGAGTCAACTCGGCCAAGTAACCAAATAAACTTGCCAAGTTGGCTAACTATGCACTAAAGTGAAGAACTAAGTGTGTATAAAATTTTATCGCTTAAGTTATACACTGGGCAAACACACCAGTCAACCAAGGCTTTGGGAGCTTACTCAAAGCCCTGCATCAGTAATATTTCCTTCTAAAATTTTCTTTTTCTTCATAAGTAGAAATCAGAGAATTTAAATTTTACATTGCCCACCTTATCAATATAAATTACATGTTAGAAAACTAAGGATATGTTCGTGCAATGCTGGAATTCGTGTACTATGAATTTCGTTTCACATGGTGCAGCAGAAAAGCGGTTCGCACCCCTCTAAAGAAAATGGATTCCAACAGACTAAATGAAAATTTTTACTTTCCTCTTTCTGGATGGAAAGCACTGCCCCAAACTGCAGAAAGGTGGCAAGAAAGGTAAATTAGATGCTATTCAGTGCTACCAAGGAATCCTCCACATTGCACAAAGATGTCCTAAAGTACAAGCCAGTATTGAGCCAAATATTCCTATTTGTAGATACAACCTGCTCGGCACTTTGAATAAGAACTGTTCCCTTAGTTTCAGTTGCAGATGTATCAACACTTCAAAATCTGATCATCTTTTGAATCTAAGAACTTAAAACACTAAAAATATGAGTAACATAAAATATAATGAGCTCACTTCAGCAATAAGAGGGCACAAAATGTCTTCTAGTCCAAATTGCTTGCTGGCAACAGCAGCTCTCGTTCGCAAAACAATCGCATCCTGATTTCGTACATCCATGTTTTTCCGAACCACTCTCTACCAACTCATTTAAAATTTCAACAGTCTGATCTTCAAGTAAAATGAATTAGAATTTCCATACTCCAATTCACACAAAATCAGATATACACAGATCAGTTAGTGGTGCAGTGAAGAAAGAACATACCTTATCGATTCCTTTTGTGTAGCCACTAATGATTTCACTCGGATGCAGTCCCATCCTGATAAGCTCCTCTGCATTTTCAAGAAGCTCCCCAGCAAATGATATTGTGAGATTAGCTCCATCGCCAATTTCCTCCCGTTGTGCTTTGCCTGCTAACACCAGAATCTTGGCAGCAGGATGCTGCACCTCTAGTTCATTCACAATGGTGGCAGCATCATTTGTTATAAAGAGCTTGTCCAAATGATTAATGACCATCTTGTTCATACCTGAACAAAAAATAAATTTATTAATTAAACAAAAAAATAAATGAATAAATGAACATGCATAAACTCTGCTAAATGTCAAACTTTAGGCCATACACAACTGAGTCAGGCAAAGACCAATGGAGAAATAAAGCAGACTGTAGCTACACCGTTAAGAGTTTTCAAACAGGACGACCTTCTGTAGTTCATTCAAACCATATTTTCACTAGGTACATGAATGACGTAATCAGTAGCTCTATGATCATCTAAAGATTCTTTGGTATTAGATAGTAAATAACTCATAAATTATAAGTGTTGCATCTTCCACAATACTTTATGCTTTCACTTGTATTCATCTCAATCCATTTCTGCATCATGCATAAATTCCCATTTGTTAAATTATAATAATATATAAAAACACAGATGCTTACTATGCTCGCTCCCACACACGCACAGTGGCTTGGGGGGGGGGGGGGGGGGGGGGGGGGGGGGGCGTGGGGGGGTGGGGCGGGGGGCGCAATGAACCTTGCATATGCATAGCAGGCCAAACCTCCAAGTAGATGCCTGGATGGTCAAACATTGCAGATGGATCCTTTTAACTGTATCTGAGATCAGATAAATAGAATCCATCCATATATTCTCTCTCTCTCAACCTTCCACTTGAGGCATTGTGTTCTACAGATCTGAATATCTCAGAATTTAAGGAAATCAGGGTTGTTGATATTTCAACATGAGAGAATCATGAATTCATGAGATGGACTGTGAGAAGAATCGACATAGGGGAAAAAAAAAACCTCAAGGAAGATGAGCACTGAAGTTGGAAGCCTGTTGAGAATAAGACAAGGGCAGATACAGTATGATTTAGAGTGCCATCTTTAGAAATAGAAGGTAACAAAACTTGGTTTATTGAAGCAGCAAATAATCAGGCATAAGACTCTTTGGAATGAATAACAAGGCAACAAACCCCAAGGAATCTAGCACACCCTTTGTAAACAAAAACACTAATGCATGATGGTAAGAAATTGTGAATGGACCAACTATCAGATCACACTATGATACCTGATGAAGGAGAAAATATTCTCTGTTCTAGATCCCAGCCATTTGAGAATTTCATCAAGGAAACACCTTAAACTTCTTGCAAGGTTTTCTCAAAAAGAACAGCTGTTTTTTCGAATGATACAAACACCCAACAATCAAAATATTTTTTTTTCTTTTTAAGCAATGCTATACCAACACAAGAAAATACTCGTAACCTCGAAAAACCCAATTTGTAACCACCAGATATGAAGAATAGTTTTTGGCTTCTTGCCTGTAAAGACTTACGAAGTCCTGAAAATTGACAAGTGCGAAACTGGCTACCTAAATTAGCCATTGTGGACTTCACAGCTGATAGACTCATCATAGTAAGATAACTTCAAGTATTTCTTAGGAAACAATTAGTGCTTCATTAACAAACGATGACTATTAAGAACTCCAATGTCAATAAATACCAGCCCAAGCTTTCATCATGTATTACTTACTACTTTGGGTGAGAAACATGCTGTCCAATGCCATTTCTCCATATTCCTCAACAACAAATGAACATTAAAAACTACAACCCCAATCAAAAATCTGATCTTGATTGAACCATATATTAAATTTGACCTAGAGAAACATCCTGCCCACTAACATTCCTCAGGACTACTGCAAAAACCCCTCTCAACAATATTACAAACATAACAACATTCAAAAACACAACATAAAGAACCAATCCTAATTAACAACCCCCCAAGTATAAAAAAATGCACCTAATCGGATCACAAATACCAGTTCAATCAAAACCAATGCGCACCCAACTGAAATCGAACATACAGAGCCAAAAATGAAGTGGGGGAGAAAGGAAAGATGGGAGATTTTGGAGGATCACTTACCATTCGGTCCAAGCGAAGTGCGAGTGATTACAGAGAGCTACTTGCAGGCATTGATGTTCTTGAGGACTGCTTCGTTGAGGCCAGAGAGATGCCTGTGTCCTTCCTTCAGCATTGATTGGATGCCATATGGCTGCATCTGGAACACCATTTTTAGAGGCGTATGAAATCGAGCGTGGAACAACGAAGGAGAGGATGGTGGGAGAGATCAAAAAACCCTAGAAATGGGAGGTTTTCAATAGCAAGAAAGCAGATCGAGATCAAAACCCTAGAAATGGATAAACCTTTGTGTGTTCTGTTTCGAAGTGCAACTTTGCAAAGCGGTGAGTGGAGCAAGTGAGGGCAGATTTGTTGAAATAGGACTCGGGGGATTTCCCGAAACCGCGGCCGTTTTGCCTTCGATTCACAGGAAGTTACGAAGATTAAGAGCAAAGAGATTGGAGAATGACTACCTCTGAGATGGGTCTGCACAGGGGGTTGCGAGATGGAGAGAGAGAGGGCCGAGATCGAGCGGGAGAGGAGGTGATTGTGCTGGACGAGGTCTGCGTGCGAGGGAGATGGAGGAGAGGGCTGAGGTCGTGAGGCTAGGAAATGGAGGGATGCGAGATGAGGGATTGCTGGGCGAGAGAGGGTAAGAGAGAAGAGGCGCTGAAATGGTTTTTACTTTAGTGGGCGCGGGAAATGGAAAATGGCGCGGGCAACACTGGAATGTTAATTTTACGGCTAAAGTGATTTTGAAGCACCAATTAACTTTTATTCCTCCAAAACAAAAATAATGAAAATTTAATTTTTCCCGGCCAAGTAGTTAAATAAATGGTCAAAATTTGTCAAATTGACATTTGCCGGCGATATAGGTATTTCGCCGACAAAAAATATATCATTTGCCGCTGACACAAATATTTTACCGGTAAAACATAACCTTTGCCGGCGAAAAAATAAGTTTGCCGTCCAAAGCTGAACCTTTACCTAATTTTCGTCGGTAAAAGAAAAATTCGTCGGTAAAGGTCTCTATTTTTGATTTCCTAAAAAAATTAAAATTTACCAACGTTTTACAAAAAAAAAACGTCGGTAAAAGTTCATTTTACCGACTTCATTAAATTCGTCGATAATAGTCTTTGATATTTATTTTCCCTAAAATGAAGTTAATAATAAAATTGAACTTTGCCAACGGTTTTCAAGGAAACGTTGCTAAAAGTCAATTTTACCAACGTTTTATAATTCGTTGGTAATAATCTTGGATTTTTACTTTTCCTAACAATGAAGTTAAATCGAAAATTGGAATATTAATTGAAAATTCATGAGAAGAAGAAGGGGTGCGAAATTTTTTTGGTGTCAAGATTTGGGTTCTCAGTGGGTATCGTCTATCCCTAATTTGGGATTAAATTTTGGGTGTAAAAAAAAGGGTGCAAAATATTTTTGGAATATTAATTTTGCGGGTTTCTTTTTTTACGGCATGCGAAATGTGGGCTGTGAAAGCTGATTAATCTTACAGCTTCTCAAAGCAGGCCGTGAACTTAATTTGAATGGCTTGGCCTTTTACAGCGTGCAACATGTGGGCTGTGATACCCTAATATTTTTACGGCTTGCGAATGTAGGCCGCAAATGCTTAATAATTTACGGCGTCCTAAATGCATGCCGTAATTGATAAGATTTCACGGCGCGCAAAATCCACGCCTTAATAAAGAAAAGAAAAAGCCCTTTCCCGGCTCGTATTCCATGCGCGCCGTACTATTATATCATTTACGGCTTGCATTCAATGCACGCCGTAAATGAGAAGCTGTAAAAGCCCTGAAATGGTGTAGTGCCTCTCTCTGATTTTGGAAGGCAAATTGTCTCCCATCTAACTAGATTACAGCCCAGTCTACTTACCAGAGCAAGTTCCTCATCAATCTCTCTATTTGAAGGCAGGTTTTGCATGGTCGAGGGACGACCATGGAGATGTGGAGAGGAATGGAGCTAAGAACATGCTTGATCAAAGTTAGTCTACCTACGAAGGATAGACACTTGGTCTCCCAACCGACTAATCTGAGGCTAGTGGAGTCCAGAATTCTATTGAAGTAGGTGTGGCGAGCACTGCCTAATAAGAGAGGAACCCCTAGATAGGTGGAAGGCAGAGCTGCTGGTGGGATCTAAATTAGATCTTTGACCATTTGAGCTTTTCTAGCATTGCATTTTCCCAAGAACAATTGGCTTTTTTGCATATTGAAGACCTGACCAGAGGAGTCTTGACACAATTGAAACAGTTTTGAGAGTTTTCTCAAGCTTTTCTTCTATGCTTTTAGGAAGATTATGATGTCGTCTGCATAAAGAAGGTGGCAGGGGGTAGAGGTGATTGTTGAGATAGGGGTGATGGAGACCTCCAGCCTTAGAAATTCCATCTTGAGGCTGAGGACCTCCTCTACTAGGATGAAAAGGTAGGGAGACAGAGGACAGCCCGGGCGCAAACCACCAGATGCAGTGAAGAACCCTGAAGGAATTATGTTAACCAGGTTAGAGCCTCTACTGCTGCAGACGAGTTCCAAAATGAGGTTAATCCAGGCTGGGGAGAATTTAAAGAAAAGAAGTTTCTTGAAGAGAAAGTGCCATTGGGGTTTATCAAATGCCTTGGATATGTCTAGCTTCATACAAACAGATCCCCCTTTGATATTGGACTTGAGTTTCTAGAAGAGGTCGTGGGCCAGAGCTACATGGTGATAGATTGATCTTCCTTTTACAAAGGCATATTGGTGGTTAGAGATGAGGAGGGGGAGAATTTTGGTATTTTGGAGATAATTTTATAGGTGAAGTTTAGAAGACTAACTGGCGGAAATCAGAGAAAGTAACTAGGGATTGGGCCTTGGGGAGGAGGGTTAAGAAGTAGGCATTAGTGGCTCTTAGTAGTCTACCTATAGAGAAGAAGTGGGAGACCGCTAAAATCACATCACTGGCCACAATGTGCCAGCATTTGGTGAAGAAGGCACATAAGAAGCGATCTGGACTGGGAGAGCTAAGCCTCTTGAGCCCAAAGACTGCCACTCTAATCTCAATAGAGGAGGGGATTTCCGACATGGAGATGTTTTGATCAGCTATAACTGAAGGACCAACCATGTCAAAGAGAGCTGCATCTGAAATAGAGATGGGAGGACTGGAAGAATTCAAAAGCGGTGAAACGTGAAAACTGGCTTGGTCTCTAATATGCGCTTCATCCTCTATGAGATTACCTTCCACTGAGGTCTTGTCAATTCAATTGCGTAGACTTCTGGATTTAGCTGAGAGGTGAAAGAATTTTGTGTTTCTGTCGCCGTCTTGGAGCCGACTATTTTTGCATTTCGTTTCCAGTGGGCAGCTTCTGCATTAAGCCAGGAGAGCTGATTTGCCTAAATTTAGAGCAAGAAAATGAAGATCACTTGGGTTAGAGTCATAAGCTAATTGCGCATCCAGCATTGATTTCTCTGCTTCTTCGATTCTCCTTTTCAATTACCCGAAGACTTCGTAATTCCAAACCTTGAGCTTATACTTGAGAGATTTGAGCTTTTGAGCAAAGATGAATTGAGGATTGTGAGATCCAGGCGGCACCGTTAACCACGAGGCGTAGCGTGCCAACCATGGGCTTTAAATGGCGAGTCTCCGTTAGCTCGCATCGGACCTATCCAAGTCCTAACTCTGGGCTTATAAGTCAAACCCTGTATTCACTTAGTATGAGGTCTTTTAAAACCGTGCAGCCTCGGAAACCGTAAGAACTTCAAAGTTAAGTGTGCTCGGGCGGGGCCAAAGCAGACAATTTCATGCTGAGTTGGGTAGAGCTGTAACGGTTGGTATCAGAACCAAGGACAACTCTATTTCCGGTGGGGGAGAATATGTGAGAACTTGGTCCGGGCGACACCCTTAACCACGAGGCGTAGCGTGTCAACCACAGACTTCAAACGATGAGTCTCTATTAGCCCGCATTGGAAATATCCAAGTCTTGACCTAGGCTTGACTTGGGCTTATAAGTCAAACCCCGTATTAACTTAGCATGAAGCCTTTTAAAATTATACAGCCCTAAAAATTGTAAGAACTCAGTGCACGCGCAGGGCTGTGACAAGGATTACCATAGACAGGGATTGCCCAGCTGTTCTCGACAAAGTAGTGAGGGATTCATGAGTTAATCCCATTTCTCCAATTTGAAGGGATGTTTTCGGTAGAAGATTTGTGTCTATGAGTAAGGAGGAGGGGACTATGGTCAGAGGAGAGTTTGGGTAAATGGGTAACTATGGAATCCTCAAAATTTTCCATCCAAGTGGAATTGGAGAAGGCACGATCCAATCTAGCTGTGACATAGACGCATAGGCTTGACCTTGCATGTTATTTGCCCTGTAAACCAATCCCCTCTGAAACCAAGGTCCTTAAGACCAAGAGCTGCGACCATGTCATTGAAGTCCTCAACAGATGGGGGAGAATGAGGACGGATACTGAGTTTCTCATAATGCAGGAAAATGGAGTTGAAGTGTCCAATCACACACCAGGGGCGAGCGTGGTAGAGGTTTGAACAAGATCATCTCAAAAGATTCTTCTTGTTCATTAGTCAGTAAACCCATAGACTCCTGAAATCATTCCATGGGAAGAGGTAAGGAGGTCAACAAACTCAATGGAGATGTCCTAGTCAGAATCATCAAGCATAGAGAAGGTGCAATTTGGATTGGACTTACAGAAACATCAGAGAGAGCTATTTGAGTTAGAGAAATAATAATTATAACCGAAGGACTGGATACCAATGGATATGTTGGAGTCAAAGGGGATTTTGGGCTCAGCAAGGAAGATGAAATGGGAGACTATAAGGTGGTGCAGCATCGTTTTTGTAGGGGTATTCCCAATACCTCTACAATTCCAGAAAAGGGCCTTGATCATTGGACAATGTTGGGGGAAGGAGGGCCACTAGAACTCCTGGTTTTGGGACCATGAGAATAGTTTCCCCTGTTTTTTTTTTCCCTACGACCTTGAAGTGGGATAGATCCACCACCGAAGCAGATTCCTGGGGGACCAGAGGATTGGTGCAGACAAGGAGGAGGTCTGAGGGGGAGCTGCTAGTCTCTACTGGATTGGGGTCTGGGGAGAAAGAGGCATGGGTTATCACTGTTACCGGTTGACCCTGATTGGTGGATCCAGGATTTGACTGGGCTGCTATTAGGTTTTTTGAGCTGGATAAGGAGGATGTGGGTTCCGCAAACCAACAATTTTCCAGAATGGAGAAGGGATTGGACCAGAAAATAGGCTTGTGTCCAACCTGCAAGCCCTGAAAAATAGGATTGAGTTGAGCCGGGCTCAAATCAAGATAGTGCTGACCTACCCATCAGCTAGCACCCCTGGCATTTCTGTAATTGATCCCATTAATTACCATTTGTCTTGAAATTAATTGAATCATCAATTCTAATCTGCTTCTCACTTATGCTCATTTTGAATCATTTTATTTCTCTTTAGTCGCTATGTAGTTTGTATTAGTGCCCTCAACCAACAATCATCTAATACATTTACCTCCTTTGTTCTTTGTCCTTGCAGCTCCAAATTACACTTTCATGCAAGAAGCAACCAAGGCCCCTCCAGTAGCTTACTATGACTACATCATCATTGGAGGAGGAACTGCAGGCTGCCCTCTAGCAGCCACCCTCTCTCAAAACTTCAGGGTCTTGCTCTTGGAAAGGGGTGGCTCCCCCTATGGGAACCAAAACATCACCAACTTGGCCACCTTCATCGACATATTCACAGACACGTCTCCAATGTCGCCGGCTCAAAGTTTTGTCTCCGAGGACGGCGTCGTCAACACACGAGCTCGTGTGTTGGGAGGGGGGACCTGCTTGAACGCCGGGTTCTACACGCATGCAGACCCGGAGTTCGTGCAGAAGGCTGGTTTGAACTTGGATTTGGTGAACAGATCCTATGAGTGGGTGGAGAAAGTGATGGTGTTCGAGCCACAATTGAGACAGTGGCAATCTGCTGTGCGAGATGGTTTGCTGGAAATGGGCATGTTGCCTGATAATGGGTATACATTTGATCACATTTATGGGACTAAGGTAGGAGGGACCATCTTCGACAAGGACAACCATCGTCATACAGCTGTTGATTTGCTTCAGTATGCAAACCCAAGTGGCCTTACAGTTCTTCTACATGCCACTGTGCAGAGGATCTTGTTTAAAACCAAAGGTCAGAATCCTACCACTCAAATCTAAGAGGTCATTAGAACTAGGAGAAAAGGTGGACATATTGGAGGCGGAGAAAAATGTTTAGGTTTTGTTAGTTTGCATAAAATAAAATACAAATGAACTGAACACACAAGAATGCACATCATAAGTGGTTCAAAACACAGATTCAAGGTGAATATACAAAAAGGGCCAATATTAGATAACCTTTCCTTTAAATTAAAAGTTATATAAAGGAAAAAGAAAAATGAATACCCACCAAGCCATCTCTCTTGTGATTTAAATCTTAGGAAACTCTTAGGTCTCATCCATATCTATCCTTCACCATTTAGTGTTATTCACATGTGACATTTCAATAATCCTATGTAGTTGAGTTCATCTCATTATTACTATTCTTATGTATTCAACTGCACTGTAATCCTGTAGAAACTTGAGAAATAAAAACATTGAATCATTGGGTGCACATATAGAAAATGGTATGATTTTCATGAGTTTTTGAGGCAATCATATTTTTTCAACTTTTTATTCTTCTGGCCCCCTAATTCATGACCCAAACCATTAATCATATTTAAAAGTCTATAAATGGCTGGGAGGTCAAATCTCAACAGTGGATTGATCATATATTTTGTAAAAAATGCAATTTAAACATGGGCGGTGCCATGTTGTTCACAGTGGGTTCAATTGACCCCACTGAGATCTGAAAACATATTCATAAAAATTTTGTGAACCTCTAAGTGGGAAACTTTTGACCCATTGAGATCTAAAAAAAAAACATCTATGGGAAGTTCTGACCCACTGAAATCTAAAAACAATCTTATGAGAAGTTTTTGAACCAACTTAATTTAAGATTTTGACCTGAAGGAGATAAAATGTCTTATAAATTTTTGACCCTTTTGTAACTTCCAATTTAGATAAACCGTATACTTTTGTGTCATGGGCAGCCCAATAATTTTGAATGGCTTATAAATTTAAATGGATATGCCTTAACTCATAGGAAGCTCAAATAGTATTTTTATCTTAGGTCCTTTTATTTTTATCATTTTTCTTTCATTTTTCTAATACTAAATATTTGAAGGTAAGGTAAGGGCCTAAAAATTATATGCCCCCAATGTGAAAGTCAAAGGTTTTTGCTCAGTTAAGCCCGGTTCACAAATGAGAGGGTAAGATAAGAGCTTAACCTCGGCCCGGCCTAGGTCCAACCCTTTGATAGCCCTAGTGGCAGGGTTGCAGAATATACGTATTTTTTGACCCCATTGACTTGAATTCCGGGAGCTGCACCTGGATTTAAAGGCATATTTTCATTTGTATATATTTATATAGAGGGAGGTGCTCCTATGAGAGACACTTTCACCAACTTTCTGAGAGATGGGTGCGGGCCCTCACTTCCATATCTACTCTCACCAACTTAAATGCAAGGACCCCCAACTAAAATGTGAGGGCCCCACCCATCTCTCATAAAGTTGGTAAGAGTATCTCTCATAAGAGCACCTCCCATTTATATATACTAATTCTGGTTAGTAGCTAGGTTGGCATTGATGGATGGATTGAACATTGACTGAGCAAACATTATGATCTTTCATTCATGTACAGGGCAATCAAAAACAGCAGCTCATGGGGTGATCTTTAAGGATGCTGCAGGCAACGAGCACACGGCCTACCTGAGCAAAGAGAAAGGGAAAGAGTCCATGGGTGAGATCATAGTTTCAGCAGGTGCACTGGGCAGCCCTCAGCTGCTGATCCTGAGTGGAATCGGGCCAGCCCAACACCTCAAGTCCTTGGGCATCAAGGTGCGACTGGACCAACCCAAGGTTGGCCAAGGCATGGCAGACAACCCAATGAACATCATCATCGTCCCCTCCCCTTCTCCAGTCGAGGTCTCCCTCGGTCAACAGGTTGGCATTACTCGATTGGGAACCTACATTGAAGCACTCAGTCGCATTGATTTCGTCAGATTCTTTGGATTAACCACACCAACCAATGAAACAACTCTAGAGACCACAAAGAGTGCTTTGGAAACCATTGAAAGACTCCAAAATGCTGGAATGATCCTCGAAAAGACGATCGGCCCCGTTTCGACTGGCTATCTCAAGCTAAGAAATACGAACCCAGACGACAATCCTATGGTCACTTTTAACTACTTCAAAGAGCCTGAGGATCTACAGAGATGCGTAAATGGCATGAAAATCATTAAAGGTGTAGTCAATTCCAAGGCTTTCTCCAACTTCAGATACCCGAACGTTACTGTGGAAGCTCTCCTCAACATGACTCAATATCTAGTGAAAAATATACAGCCCGAACGCAGTAATGCTTCAACTTTTGAGTCATTGGAACAGTACTGTAAGGATACTGTGGTGACCATATGGCATTACCATGGAGGCTGCCAGGTGGGCCGTGTCGTGGACCATCAATATCGGGTACTTGGGGTTGATTCACTTCGGGTGATCGATGGCTCGACCTTTATTGACTCCCCGGGGACTAATCCCCAGGCGACCCTTCTGATGCTCGGAAGGTAATTCAATCATCATCATCATCATCATTAATGGGCACATTGTCATGTTCATCTACCACCTTTGATAAGTGCGGGACATCCCATTCAATGTTAGGACCCAGCTTGTGATGGGTCTGTGTAAGGGTTAAATACTTTGACTCGCTGCTTCTCTTAGTTTTAAAGTTCAAGCCATGGTTTGAAAACTTGGGAACTCGACTCGGACTAGAGGGTCACCGAGCCAAGTAACTTGGGCTAGTCTGGCTGAGTACTCAGTAAGACTCATTCAACTCTGCTAGACACTGGGTCCAGCTGTGCTGAGTTGAGTCGGCCGAGTACATTGTCATTTGTGGCAGTGCCTAGTGGGCCCCACAGAGGGGATCGCATTGGAGGACCTCCTCCAGTCCTGCTAGATCGGCCATCTACGTGTTAATTACAATGACTAGAATTAATGTATAGAAATTGCATAGTTGGTAACCTACTAGTAGATAAAACTTGGCCCAGAAAACGTGGGTCTTGTCATCATGATACCCACATCTTGCATTGCCAGATTGCATTCGTCCTGAGCCCTTGACCCGTGCGGCCCTCAGTTTATTGACAAGCCTGTGATCACTGTCACTTATGACCACTACGATTTCTACTAATGCTCTGATTTATGATATCCGTGATTCAGGTACATGGGGATTAAGATGAGGAACGAGAGGCTTGGACGAAATGATTTGGACTAGATGCATGGTTTTGAGAAGTTATTCAATAAGATGATCGCTTGAATGATCAATACTAAAAGATCTTAATTTGAGTGACATTGATACGGTAGATGGTGTTGAATACTGTATTTTCTTTCTTAATAAATGTTAAATAATGATTGTTAAGGATTGGTCCTTAGAAAAGCAAAAGTCATTAGCAACTCCTTCAATGATCCATTACCGAAGTCTCTTTCTTTGAATAAAATATTGCGCGATCATTGCACTCGTATAATTCCTTTTGTTGCCCAATTCAGCATTCTTCTGTCTGAGGATTGGAGGTGACTTTTTAGTTAACAGAACACAGATTTTCGAATCAATAAATATTCCATTGAAACTTTATTATATCCTGCAGACATGTTGAACTGTCAAATTTTTAAATAACCAATTTGCTCATCGCGATGATTGTTTTGCCCCATCAGGAGTGTTCTCCTAAGGGATGCCTTGCATGATGAGCGCCTTTAATTCCAGAGAGGGAGTATCGGCTCTGCTTCCTTGATCGTACTAACTTGGAACGGAGGATACGCAGGCCAATACAATACTTTGACCGCATTTTGCTATTGGTATCAACCCAGTGGCGTAGCCAGGAAATTTTTTTTTTGGGTGGCGCAAAATTTTTCTAGACTTTGTTAGAATTTTTTCCATATTAACAAATAGTGAAAGAGCATATGTATTGCATTAAAAAAAAAGAACAAATAAGTAGTTAAAACTCATTTTATATAATTTCTATAATTTTATACTTGAAAGGCCTTTTGAAATGATTAATGAGATTGAATAGTTAATACTGTTTAATGGGGCTATGTGTAGAGCATCGAAAACACCCTCTTCATTCTTATACATGGTTTTACAAGCAATGGCGAAACCAGAAAATGTACGTTGGGGGGGCAATAGAAAAATAAAAGTTTCTAGGACGGGCCAATGTATAAAAAAAAAAAAAAAAAAAGTTTAACATTCCATAAAGTCAGGTGTTTTTTGCAATTAAGGGGGGGGGGGGGGGGGGGGGGGGGGGGGGTGGGGGGCAACCCCTCCCTAGATCCGCCCATGCTTACACGTTCTTTGAGCAACATTGACCTTTTCATTGTACTTGAACAAATATTGAGAAGAGAGGGGGTGGGGGGGGCAACCCCTCCCTAGATCCGCCCATGCTTACACGTTCTTTGAGCAACATTGACCTTTTCATTGTACTTGAACAAATATTGAGAAGGGAAGGGGGGGGGGGGGGGGGGCGCAAAGATCCGCACGTTCTTTGAACAACATTGACCTTTTCATTGTACTTGAACAATGAACGGGGGGCGGGGGCTAGATCTGCACGTTTTTTGAGCAACATTGACCTTTTCATTGTACTGGGGGGGGGGGGGGGGGGGGGGGGGATGGTAACCCAGCAAAATAAAGGCCTTCAAATGTATACGATATCGAGAATCAAAATTAATCCGACAAGTTGATTGACTTCTTCATAAAAACATGATTAACATAATTTTATATATTTTTATTTCTGTTTTTAATCAAGCGATTAATCCAACAATAGAACTAACTCATATGGATATCTCCATACTAATGGGGCTGTGACGTTGGAATGTGGTATTGGTTTAATGGGTTCTTAATCCTATTTTATTTTTACTCCAAAGCACTATCATTTCAACAAGGAGACACTTTCCAGGTGTCATGGCACTTCATCTCTCAAGACTCCCTTGAAGACTTTTTTAGGTTTTAGAAGTTTAATGCTTGTATTATATTATTTGTTTCAACATATGTCTTACTTAGATTGGAGCCACACTATCCATAAAAGTGTGCAACATACATAGACCTGATATAACTGGGCCCACATGTGAAACTGCTGCCGTTAACTTATGGACAAAGGTAGAAAACATTTTGGGGGTGGGGGAGTCCTTTGGGCATAGCTAGGGCCCATTATAATTGTTTGGGGTTTTTTTTAGAGCTGGCCTGGGCAGTCACCCCAGGTCCTCATCAGGTCCGCCCCTATATTAACCTATCCACATTTTTGTAGGCATCTGCTGATTAGGCCCACTTGTGATCACATATGGATGGCCCCCCACAATAGATTGGAACGTGATCCCTCACATACGAATAAGAATTGCTTTCGGTTCCCTCTTAGAAAAGTATATCAATTATCCCATAAATCTCTCTCCCTATACAAATCGAGCTCACGGGTTTTGTTTGCATGAGGAGTGAAATGACATAAAATCAAATAGTTAAAAATCAAAAGGGAAAAAGAAAAGGAGGTAAAGTAAAGGCACAAAGAAAAAAAAAAACTATACTTAAATGACACAAATAAGAGGAGTATTTTTTGTTTTTTGTTTTTACTAACTCCCTCTTCTTTCTCTCTACTTTGATTCGATCCTTGGTTTTATTTCATTCCACTCTTAATGCAAAAAAACTACCCAAGTTCCAATGGAGGTGTTTGGAAGGGCAGAACTACCATGCAGCGTCGCTGTATGGTCGTATGGTGCAGCGCCCACGTTAACAACATGGGTGGGGCCCACCTTTGGAAAATCCAAACCAATATATAGCCCTAAGACCAATCTATACTATGTATCTAAATCTTCAAAGTCAGTTTCAGTGGGGCAATTGATGGGTTGATCACCAGATCTTACATATGAGAGAGCCCTTCCATTTCTGCCCTTTAAAAAGAGGGAGTAAAGGAAGTTAATCACAGATTCTAGATTTAATTGATTCAACGGTGGCCATCTCACTAATTTAAATAATAATTTATTATTTGATCACTACAATGGGTGCTAGGGCTAATAAGAGATTTGGATTTTTCAAAGGTAGGCTCCACACATGTATTTAAATGGGTGCTCCATGGTAGTTTTGCCCTGTTTGGAAACCATATATTTTTAAAGATTTTGCTATATTATTTCATAGTTTAGAATATAATCTACACACCTAAAACTACTTGTTTTGAAAGGTTTCCTACAATATTTTACTTTCTTACAAAAACCTTCATATTAAGATATTTAAGTATACGTTGTATAAAAAAAAAAAATCTTTCGTTCAATAAACTATCCAGAGTCTTTACAAATACAACTGCAAGTTCATGAGCAAATACTACCATGGTGGCCCACTATAATTTTTAACATTGATGGTTTTTATAGGAGTCCTACTATGACTCTCAATTAGATGGGCTCTTCCATGTTTATAAATTTTATGTGGGTCCTATAGACTTGTCATAATTACAAAGTTCTCTTGTTGAGTATTAATATTAGGTGGGTCCTACAAATATTGTATTTGGTGACTTCCACTATGATTACAAACATTTAGTGGGTCCCATACTGCTAACATTAGATGGGTCTCATATTCATTACCAATATTGGATTGTCTTATTGTAATTATTAGTTTGCCATCATTAAATGAGTCTTATTATTTAATGGCCCCCTAGGTGATTAATATAATTAGCTTAGTTTTTTTTTTTTTGCTAAAGGGCAATTGTATTAGAAGAAAAGAGAAATGAGGCAGAAGGCCCAAGACAGCCAAAAGAGGCAGCTATACAACAAAAGAGAAGGGGAAAAAGGAAAGAAAACTAACAACTACCAATCCTCAAACAATCGGATCAGACAAAAAATTCCTAAACACTTGAAGAGACCTACCAGAAAAAGGTTTATCAATAGATCTGAGAGAGGAAGAAATGAGCTCTATCAGATAATTCTTAACCTTCGTCTGAGAGGCTAGAGTTTCTATAAGTGAGGTCATTCCTACTTTTCCAAATAGCAAAAGAGGTGGTAATTAAGATGGAAGAAACACCTTTGTGAGCTAGCTTACCACAGTTAGAAGAGAGGCCAAACCAAATCTTAGAAGGAGACAGGGGAGCAGCAATGGTGACGCCGGCAACTTGAAGGGTCCATCTCCATAGATCAGAAGCAAAAGGGCAGAGGAAGAGAAGATGAAGCACAGTTTCCACATTCTGATTGCAAAGGCAGCATCTTGAGGCCAAACTGAAACCAACTGCTTGAGCCCAATCTTGCATTGGGGTCTTGCTGTGCATCATTCGCCATGCAAAGAAGGAAACTCTCGAAGCATCAGATTAGCTTATTTAATATGACTATTAACATCAAATGGTCCCACATTGATTTTTCATAGATGGATTCCTCAATGACATCTCACATCTATTATGATCACCATTAGATGTATTACCTTGTGGTTTCCAACGTATGGACCCACAACAGTTAAATAACATTGCTCATGGTTTTTAACATTTAGTTTAATAATTTTCTAATTAGATGGGCTCTACCTTGGTTACCAATATTAAATCACTCCGGTGTGACTAATGATTATAGGATTCCCTTTGGGTCTATCATCCCTATTACTCTCTCTAATTTTTTGTTTTCAGTTCATCATCTAGTGAAAATTTTATAAATTGCCAAATACTTAATTATAAGTATATTGAAATTTGTAGAAATCGCCAAACAGCATAATATTATACTATTTTTATAATATGAGAATGAAATATTACAATATTCAGATTTGGTGATATTATATTTTGCATTTATCCAAATACGCCCTAACCACATTAAAATACATGTATTCAAGCTAATTAGAGTTGCAAAAGGATATTTGATTCTCCGATTACCCGAAAGTTCCGACCCGTAAAAAATCAGGTTTGGAACTTATTTAAGGTTCCAATTCATAAACGGTTTGGGTCCGGAACCTAATTTAGGTTCCGATTGATAAGCGGGCCTGTTTCCGGGTCCATATAGGTTCCGACCGGCCAGTGGACCAGTACCCGGCATATAAGCCTTTGATATTGTAAATTGTACCTCAAGATTAACTTTTTTTTTTTTTTTTTTTTACATTTTTTATGTATAATGCTGGACGTAGTAGACTTGATACACTGTCATAAGTTGAACGATATGCTTATTTTAAGAAAAATGAAACATAAAGAGAAATTATAATCAATTTTGAAACTGGATTCCAATCCTCTAGGTGGACCCGGTTCCGAAACCGAATTCGGGTTTTCCTATCGGAAACGGATCTAGAACCAACAAAACAGGTTCAGAGTCAAAACCAGATCCGGAACTGGAGTTGTTACTTAGAATAGGGTCTGGATCCCCATCCACTATGGTTCTGATCCAGAACCGTTCCATTTGCAACCCTACATACAGCGTCGCTGAATGGTAGTATGCTACAGTGCTATGTGAAAAACATGGGTGGAGCTCACCTTCGGAAAATCCAAACCGCTCCACTGCCATGGGTCTCAGTACGACTCATTCAACTCTGCTCGACTTAATGCCCTGCTGAGCTGAGTTGGGTCAGCTGAATCATGAGTTCATGACTTAAGGTTTCAAATAATAGTTCAAAGCTTCAAACCAAACGGTAACTAGGGGAAGTCAGGCCACCGAGCGAAGTTCCTGTCATCGTGATCATAATAGTAATGTTGACTATTCAAGGAAAATAATGCACTGTTGGAGACAACTGTCTGTGGGACCTTTACGGGTTGGCCCACATTCAGCCGGTCCAGCCACCTGTTGACTATTCAAGGAAAATAATGCATGATTGATTGATGCTCACACCGGACCAAGTCACCAAGTTTATGCTCATAAATTCTTGGAACCCTTAAAGATTTAAATAAATAACCATCATCATCATGTCATCAAACAGAAAATGAGTTTTTTGTAAGATTTTCATCCATGATAGACCTTTCCATCCTGCCCACACTGTGATTTGCGGTGACGCCCAGCAGGCCCCACAGAGGGGATCGCACTGGAGGACCTCCTGCAGCCCCTGCTACATTAGCCATCTAAGTGCTAAATCACGACGATTAGAAATGTACAGAAATTGTATAGTTGGTTGATCCAAAGGGTCTGGGAACCTTTTATCAGATAAGACTGGGCCTAGAAAACTTGGCCCTTGTAATCATCATCATGCCCATATCTTGCATTACCAGATTGCGCTCGGGCTAAGACCTTGATCTGGCACTGGCAGACCAAGTTTGTTGACAACCTTGTGATCACTGTCACTGATATATAACCACTACAATTTCAACTAATGTTCTGCTTTATGATATCTGTGATTCAGACTCATTCAGGCACATGGGGATTAAGATAACGAACAAGAGGCTTGGAAGATGTAAGTGCCTAAATAATACGGACTTGACTAGGCGAGTGTTAGACTCGTGGTGTTGCTGCTAAATTGCTTTGGATGAATTGGATGCCTTAAACCTGAAAGGGAAAGAAGGAACAAAGGTCAGAGCCCCTGGCTGCAGTCAGCCGAAGGCACTCTAATGCTCAAGTTAGTGCAGACACTAAATAGAGGGAGAGTGTGTGGGGGAGAATAGAGAGTTCAGGCAGTATGCTCATGGGGTGTGTAAGGCATATATTGCGTAAAGCGTATGCTGTGTAAAAACGTACCTCTCCATGGATCTTACCCATGCATATATATAAACGAGCATCCCATCGGAAGCTCCATTGGTGGAGGTACAGTCCCATCAGCCCATGCCTCGAATCTTCAGTGGGGGTAGGTGAAAGTACTGTCACATCGGATCGTTCCCTAATCTCGAACATAAATGCGGACACGACCGTCGGATAGCGATAACCCTTTATCGATATCCGGCGGCCACCCTATCTAACAGTACATTCTGCGACGTAGTTGTACCATCACATAATTGAGACTTGACATAGTGTTCACCTCGGTCAATAGGACCGAACTGGAGAAGTCACAGGGGTCGGGAGTGTGCGAGTTCGGGCACTGCTGTCGAGATGCGCAAGGCCGAGCTCAAAGAAGCATGGTCGGTACCCTTACCAAGGCCAGCTCAAGCTCGGTGCCAGCTGGCATAATTGCCGAGCTGAACGAAATCGAGATCAAGGTAAACCTAGTTGGTACTTTTAACTAAACTAGGAGTAATTTCGGAATCATGAAAACACCCCACACAGAAGAGATGCTTGAATTAGAATTCAATTAGGAAGAGTCTTTTTCTTGTTTTAGTAGTGATACATGATTTGCAAAGATGGTCAACCAACTATGCAATTGGTTTGAAAAATGATTGTTGAAAGTTGCCAAATGCCCAAGTACTAGTTAAGGAATGGCTCTCCTTCAATGGGCGGACCCAGATAGAAGAATCTGGGGGCTTCCTGGAAAAAAGTTAAGAATTTCAGAGAACCCACTGCAGATACTCATAATTAATATGTGTGTTTTTTTTTTTCTTTTTTAAACATTTGCCCCTTCCCACAATATTTCTTTTACATTAAGTCCACCAAGTTAAAGTTCCTAGATCCGCTTATTTACTAGTAGTTTCCATCTTTGAATAATTGAATAGTAATTGTACGTGCATTGCACTACTTGTACGTCTTTGTGCGTGCCTAATTATTACGGACTTGGGGTTAACTGATGATGAGGGTTTACAGAGAGGTTGTTTAGCTTGAACAAGTGTCTCTGCTGATCTGAAACCTGAAAGGGAAGAGAAAACAGCAGTCAGGGCCCGAGGCTGCTGTCAGCCAAAGGCACTCCGACGCCTGAGTTAGTGCAGTCACTGAACTAGGGTGAAATGGGGAAGAAGAGGATGTTAGCAGAATAACAGAGCAGGCTGTATCTTGCATGTACCTGTTCATGACTCTTCATGCAGGCATATATAGAGGAGAGTGGAAGGTTCCATAGTGGAGGTAGGTGAGGATACTTGTCCTATCAGCCCACACCTGGGATCTTTAGTGGGGGTAGGTGAGGATACTTGTCCCATCAAACCTCCCCTCAAATCCCTCACATAAATGTGGATGTGATCTGTTGATAAGAACGAGCCCTTATCCTTGGCCGGTGGCCGCCCTACCTGACAGGGACTTCCTACAAAGTACCCGTCGCATCTCATAATGGGAACTGGAGGCCCGGTGTTCACCTCGGCAGAGGGGCCGAACTGGAGAAGAGGCCGGGGTCAGATATACCCGAGATCGGACTGGGATGCCAGCGTGAGACCGAGTTCGGTAGGACATGGTCGGTACTTCTACCGGGACCAGTCCCACCTCAACAAAGACTGAGACGCTGCTTATGTCGGAGAGAAGGGGGTTAAGACCCTGATTGGCGCTATTACCAAAGGATTACATACAACATCGGTTTCGGTAGAAGCAGCCCACACAATTGCCCCCTGCTCCTGACTTCGGGGGGTCAAGGAGACCACGGGGTTAGGAGTGATAAGATGGACTTTCCGAAATCGATCCTGCAGTTTACAGGCGTGGGGTGTCGCTTCGCTTTCCGAGGCGCTTTTAATAGCGCCAGGCTGTCTGGAGGCGGTTTTAATAGCCCCAACCATATCATCATGAGGGTGCTGTGACGCCGCCATGTGTCAGGTCCCTGATGGCCATTGCGTCTTATCGAGGAGACGGGTGGCGTGCTCGAGGCGGTGTCTGCACATGCTTTTCGGGATACGAAGAGATCTCCATCCCTGTATAAAAACCCCGGTCCTCGAAGGAGGACCACTTTCGCTGTCACTGTGCTTGGAGCTTTCGCCTGAGTTGCCTGGAGCCTCATCGTCCGAGAAGCCCTTCCGTTCGTCTCCTGAAGTTTAGAGTTTTCTGTTCTCTACATTCTTTCCGGCCCTGTGTCTTAGTGAGTTCCCTCCTGCCTCTGATATTTTTTTCTTTTCTGGGCTCTTTTTCTGTTTTTGGGGGTGTCTACTGTCTTTCTTCTCCGTCACCGTCACCTGTATTCCGGTCTAGGCTAGGGAAGATGGGGGTTTTTAGACATTGGATAGACACAGAGCTTGCCCTAGCCGAGCTTAGGAAACAATACCAGATACCAGAGAACGTCCAGATTAGGGCGGATGGGGATGGTGACCGAGGCCGACCACGGGTGCTTGTAGAGGGATGGATGCCATTCCCTCTAGTAGCCATAATAGAGGGCGGAGTGAGATTCCCAGTCCATCCCCTCCTGAGAGCTTGCCTCAGGAGGTGGAACCTTACCCCGTGCCAACTAATGCCCAATGGTTTTAAGATAATCATGGGTATAGCCGAACTGATGCCCAATTGCTTGTCGTGCAGGTCACGCGGAGAGGAAACGGCAGAGAAGGAACTCCGAGTGGCGACGAAACGTCGGCTGGTTGAAAAGGATTTATAGCTACAAGGGTCACCGGGCCCGATCTGCTTCAGCCCTTCTTGGGTACGAACCCGTGTACCGATCTTTCATAAGAAGAAGACACGAGAATCTCAGGGGGGAGCAAGTCCTAACTCTTGCCGAAGCCGAGGAGCAAACAGCTCCAGCAGCAGGGCCTGCGCAAGTACCTCCCGAGGCCACACCTTCTAGAGCTTCAGCCGAAGCCGGTCCGTCGCAGGTCCAGACCGCAACAGAGACCGACTCCGAGGAGGAAAGTGAGCCGGAGGGTGAGTCCGAGGGGGTTCGGCAAGAGGAGCTTGTGATTCTCCCATCTTCTGAGTCGGACGAAGAGGCCGAGATGGGACGACGTCGCGCGGCCCTTGTCAGTCTTGACGAAGTCATCTTCGGAGACTCGCCCACCTCGGGGGCCGTTCTCCCTCCGAACCTGGAGGATACGGTCGTTTCTCCCCCAGTTCAATCTCCTCAGCCTTCAGCAGCGACCGAGCGCTCCTCCATGCCAGTTCGGTGCAAACTTTCCTTCGCTGGGATTCCTGTCTGCTGGAAGAGTCTTTTTCAAGACCAACTCTCCAGGGGAGAACTTTCGCTCTCTGACCCTTTGATTATACCCTCTAGCCAACTGTCGCTGGTAAGAAGCGAGACGGATGGCTGCGGCATCCCTTCGCTCCTCCGCCAAGTCGAGTTCTGTGGCGAGGTTTGCATCATTCTGGCCTCGGTCGAACAGTTCCGACCTGAGGGTGGGGAGGCCGACCTCAAGTGGAATTACAGCTTCCATTCCGTAGGCTAGGGAGAAAGGAGTTTCCGAGGTCGAGCGCCTCGGGGTAGTCCTATATGCCCATAGGACACTTGGAAGTTCCTCTACCCATCTCCCTTTGGCTCGATCTAGTCTCTTTTTGAGTCCGTCAAGCACCACCTTGTTCGAAATTTCAGCCTGCCCATTGCTCTGGGGGTAGGCCGGGGTAGAGTAGTAGTTCCTGATGCCAAGGTCTTGACAGAAGCTTCTGAAGAAGTTGGAGTCAAACTGGGTCCCGTTGTCCGTGACCAGGGTCCGAGGTACTCCGAATCTAGTTACAATGCTTCTCCACACGAAGTTTTTGGTGTCCTTCTCAGTGATGGAGGAGAGTGCTTCGGCTTCTATCCACTTGGTGAAGTAGTCAGTTGCTACGATCAACCATCTTTTGTTCCCTGGAGCTCGGTGGAGGGGTCCCACGAGGTCCAGTCCCCATTGGGCGAAGGGCCAGGGGCTGGAAAGGGGGCTCAGGTCATGTGCTGGCTGATGGAGAGAGTGCGAGAACTTCTGGCACTTCTCACATTTCCTGGCATAGACCTGTGCATCCTTCTGCATATAGGGCCACCAGTACCCCTGGCTGATAGCTCGGTAGGCGAGTGACCGACCTCCGATGTGGCTGCCGCAGATCCCTTCATGGATTTCATAAAGGAAGTCTTCGACTTTGCTCGGATGAACGCACCGGAGGTAAGGGCCATTGTAGGATTTCTTGTAGAGTTTATCGTCTGGAGAGAGCCAAAATCGGGCTGCCTTCAGCCTGATTTTGTGGGCTTGGCTCTTGTCCTCGGGTAGCTGGTCATTCTTGAGGTAGGAGATAAGTTCATCCATCCAGCTTGGACCGAGGTCAGTGCACAAAATCTGTCGAGGCGGTTGAAGTTGTATGCTCGGTCTGTCCAGTGCTTCCACTTCGACAGTTCTTTTTCTTCCTGCCTCGACAGCAGATGCTAGATTTGCTAGAGCATCGGCGTGAGAGTTGGAGTCTCTGCCTATTTGCCTGACTTCAGCCTTTTGGAACTGAGATAGGAGTTGCTTGGTGTAGGCCAGGTAGGCTGCCATCCTGTCATCTCGGGCTTGGTAATCTCCATTGAGTTGGCTGGTGACCAGCTGTGAGTCACTGAAGATCACCAGTTGTTGTGCCCCCAGGGTTTTTGCACTGCCCAGCCCTGCAATTAATGCTTCATACTCAGCTTCATTGTTAGAAGCTTTGAAGTCAAGAGTCAGGGCTTGCTCAATGACAAGGCCCTCCGGAGATTGAAGGACTATGCCAGCGCCAGCCCGTTTGGAGGTGGAGGACCCATCGACGAAGACTTTCCAAGATGAGTCGAGGAACTGTTTCCAGGACCGATCCTGCTCGGTCTCTGCCGAAGTCCTTGCCTCCTTGCCCCCCAGTTCGGTGTCGAGATGGCTCGGTGCCGAACTAGGAGAGGTGAATTCCACAATAAAGTCTGCCAGGACTTGGGCTTTGATGGCCGTTCTGGGCTGATACTGGATATCGTATTGCCCGAGTTCGACAGCCCATTTAGACACTCGTCCTGAAAAGTCTGCTCTCCTGAAGAGGGACTTGAGTGGGTGTTCGGTCACAACCACGATAGAATATGTCAGGAAGTAGTGGGAGAGCTTCCGCGAAGCACTAACGAGTGCTAACGCGAGCTTTTCCAATGGCAAATATCTTGTTTCGGCGTCGAGCAAGATTTTGCTTGTATAATAGATGGGTCTTTGCTGCCTGTCATCTTCTCTTACGAGCACAGAGCTCACCGCATGGTCCGAAACTGCCAGATATAGATATAGGATCTCACCCCGTAATGGGGTGGAAAGCAGAGGAGGGGAGGAAAGGTACACTTTGAGCTCCTGGAGAGCGCTTTCGCATTCCGGGGTCCATTTGAACCCGGAGCTCTTTTTCAAGAGCTGAAAGAAGGGAAGGCATTTATCCGAAGCTCGGCTGATGAAGCGGTTCAGTGCTGCCGCCATCCCCGTAAGTCTCTGAACCTGTTTTATCGAGTTCGGACTCTGCAGGGCTCTGAGTGCCGAGATCTGATCGGGATTAGCCTCGATTCCTCGCCTCGTAACCAGGCTGCCAAGGAACTTGCCCGAGCCGACGCCAAATGCACATTTGGAGGCGTTCAACTTGAGCTGATATTTCTTGAGGATGGAGAAGGTTTGATGTAAGTCAGTCAAGTGGTCCTGTGACCGTTTAGACTTAACGACCATATCATCAATATAGACCTCGATCGTCCTGCCGAGCTGGTCCTGAAACATCTTGGTTACCAGCCTCTGGTAAGTGGCCCCTGCGTTTTTTAACCCGAAGGGCATTACTTTGTAACAGTAGGTGCCCCTGGGTGTTATGAACGCGGTTTTTTCTTGATCAGGCTCGTGCATTGGAATTTGATGGTAACCTCGGTAAGCATCGAGGAAACTCATCCTTTGGTGGCCGGCAGTGGCGTCGATCAGCTGGTCTATCTTCGGTAGAGGAAAGCTGTCTTTGGGGCAGGCTTTGTTGAGGTCGGTGAAGTCTACACAGACCCTCCAGCTGCCATCCTTCTTTTTTACCACAACTGTGTTGGCCAACCACACAGGGTACTGGACTTCGCGGATAGCCTCAGCGTCCAGTAATTTGTCGACCTCCTTGGTCACAGCCTCTGCCTGTTGGGCGCCCGTCCTGCGAACCTTTTGGACAACAGGTTTATGTCGGGGATCCACATTCAGCTTATGGCTTATGACCTCGGGGCTGACGCCGGACATTTCATATGGGGTCCAGGCGAAGACCTCCCTATTTTGTAACAGGAAGTCGAGCATCGTGGCCCTCTCCTCGTCAGCGAGTTGGCTACCGAGCAGGAAGAACCTTTCTGGATCGCTGGTATCGATCCCGACCTGGGTGAGGTCCTCAATGCTCTTCTGTTCGGGAGTTCGGCCCACAGCGTCGAGCTCTGCTTCCAGCTCGGTCATGTGGACTTGCTGTGGCTGCTTATCTCCGGGGACCACGGCCAAGAGGCATTCTTTGGCCATGTCCTGGTCACCACGGACTATGATAACTTCGAAACTCCCATCCTTGTTCTGTAAAGGAAACTTGAGCTTCTGGTGATGGGTCGAGGGAACGGCCTCAAGGTTATGGAGCCAGGTTCTCCCCATGATGGCATTGTATGGAGATTGTGCATCCACCACCAGGAAGTCTACCTTTGTGGAAGCTCCTCCGACCTCAACCTTGAGGGAAATTTTCCCTTTGGGATACACCGTCTTGGAGCTGAAACCCACCAGGGGGGTGCGGGCTTCCTGCAGGTCCTCCTCTTTCAGGCCCATCCTCCTGAAGCAGTCCAAGTAGAGGATTTCTGAGGAGCTTCCAGGGTCCACTAGGATCCTTTTGACATCGAAGTTGTGTAACCTCATAGTCAGAAGAAGAGGATCATTGTGGGGTAGCTGGACCCCGGCCAAGTCTTTATCAGAGAACCAAATTTTTGGCCTCTCCACACGTGCTTTCTTTGTCGAGGGACCGAACTCGGCTGTCATCACATGCTTGCTGTGCTGGGCTTTCCTGGCATCGGTACGGGCTCGGTCACTTCCCCTGGGGGCAGGAGCCAAGTGAATGACGTCGATGGTCCCTGCAGGCTCACCGCGGCCTTGGTCATCGGGGAGGCGTTGCTGAGCGTTGTTCACTCTGCCTTCTTCCCTGACATGGTCTCTTAGATGCCCATCTTTTACGAGCTTTTCAAGGTGCGCCTTGAAGGCATAGCAGTCCTCGGTTCTGTGTCCTCTATCTTTGTGGTAGGCACAGAACTTGCTCTGATCTCGGGAGGAGGAGTCACCCTTCATTGGCTGGGGCCATTTGAAGAAGGGCTGGGCCTGGATTTTGCCGAGGAGCTTGTAGATAGGCTCTTTGAAGATGGTATTGACGGCTCTATAAGAGGCGCCACTTGGTTTCGGCCTCGCGCTGCCTCCCGAGGTGGGGGCAGGGCGTACTGCCGAGCTGGATGGCTCTCTACTCCGATCCACCTCTTTCTTAGCAAGCCTCCTCTCTCTTCTCGTGGGACGGCCCTCCGGTCGGCTTTCTGGCCAGAGATTATGGCTCTCCCGAGCTCGGATGTCATCTTCTTCCTGCTCAACGTACTGGTTCACCCGGACCATCAGAGCCTTCACTGAAGGCGCAGGATGACGTACCAATTTCTGCCGAAGCTCATTGCCCGGAAGCAAAGCTTGTTGGAAGGCAGTGACGGCTACGTCGTCGTTGGAATTTTCAATCACGCTGTAGATGGTCCAGAATCGTTTGGCGAACTGAGTAAGAGTCTCGGTCGGCCTCATCTTGATCGAGATCAGATCAGCGTCAGTTTTCGGAATGACCCGGTGGGCTTGGAACTTTTCGACGAAGGAGTTTCGGAGCTGTGGCCAGCTCGAAATCGATCCCTCGGGGAGTGCACAGAACCACCGAAGTGGGAGGTCGCCCAAGCTGGAGGAGAAAACCTTGCAGTCAAGGTCGCCGTCCCCGCTGAATACCGTCATCGATCTTCTGGGTAAAGTGCCGAAGATGAGCCTCGGGGTCCGACGTCCCGTCATAAAGATTGAAACGTGGGACGCTAAACTTGTCAGGAAGGGGATGATCCCTGATTTCCCGAGAAAATGGAGAGGTACCATGGATGTCTCCGTGTTTGGTAGTTAACCGACCTCGAGAGAGGCCGGCCTGCTCCAGGCTCTGCTGTACGGCCAGCTTAATCTGCTGGTCGATGTAGTCAGCCATCTCGGGGTCGGCCCTGGTCTCCCGCCTTTGTTTATGGTGCTGGTGCTGGTCAGCACTGGCATGAGTGTTACTCGAGCCCTCTTCTCGAGCTCGGGTACGCCTTTCATTCAGCTGATCCCTTAGGTCTGGTCGACCCCGAAGACCGAGACGAGCTCGTTGCTTAGGTGGAGGGGTGTGAGAGGCTTCGGGCTGGACTTGGCTCTTCGTTTCAAGCTGCCGCTGAAGCTGGAGGATTTGCCCTTTTTGCTCTTCAATGATGAGGTTTTGGGCCTTGATGGCCTCGGCTTGGGCCTCAACATCGTCCTCCAGGACCATGTCGTCGTCACCTTCATCGCCGAGGTGGACGTGATCCTCTTCCATGTGGTCCCCGTGAGAAGACCGAGGAGGAGGAGACTGCACAGGAGCCCCACTTCGTAAGGGCCGTTTCTGAGGAGGAACGTCCTTTCGAGGCGGCGCGTTAAGAACAACTTCCAGGCGCGGACGTTCCGCCCGAGAGGTATTCGTCCGAGCCCGCTCTAATACAGGATCGCGCCGAGAAGACGCTGCTGCTCCTCTTGACGATGAGTGTGTCACCGTAACGGGTGAACCTACACTCCGCATACCAGGTTCTCCTCCCACTCCCCTCGAAGGAGGGTTGGGTGGTGCTTGCCTGGTATCTCTTCGCGAACTTGTCACCAACGCTCCTGCCTGGTCTGTCACCAGTGGAGGTGGCATGAGAGGCAGGAATGTTTCTGGTTGCTTAGACCCAGACGGTCTAGCAACACTCTTTCCCTTCTGAGCCTTAGGAGGCATAGCTGTTAGGATGGAAATGTGGAATTCTCAGATCGTTCCCACAGACGGCGCCAAATTGTGCGTGCCTAATTATTACGGACTTGGGGTTAACTGATGATGAGGGTTTACAGAGAGGTTGTTTAGCTTGAACAAGTGTCTCTGCTGATCTGAAACCTGAAAGGGAAGAGAAAACAGCAGTCAGGGCCCGAGGCTGCTGTCAGCCAAAGGCACTCCGACGCCTGAGTTAGTGCAGTCACTGAACTAGGGTGAAATGGGGAAGAAGAGGATGTTAGCAGAATAACAAAGCAGGTTGTATCTTGCATGTACCTGTTCATGACTCTTCATGCAGGCATATATAGAGGAGAGTGGAAGGTTCCATAGTGGAGGTAGGTGAGGATACTTGTCCTATCAGCCCACACCTGGGATCTTTAGTGGGGGTAGGTGAGGATACTTGTCCCATCAAACCTCCCCTCAAATCCCTCACATAAATGTGGATGTGATCTGTTGATAAGAACGAGCCCTTATCCTTGGCCGGTGGCCGCCCTACCTGACAGGGACTTCCTACAAAGTACCCGTCCCATCTCATAATGGGAACTGGAGGCCCGGTGTTCACCTCGGCAGAGGGGCCGAACTGGAGAAGAGGCCGGGGTCAGATATACCCGAGATCGGACTGGGATGCCAGCGTGAGACCGAGTTCGGTAGGACATGGTCGGTACTTCTACCGGGACCAGTCCCACCTCAACAAAGACTGAGACGCTGCTTATGTCGGAGAGAAGGGGGTTAAGACCCTGATTGGCGCTATTACCAAAGGATTACATACAACATCGGTTTCGGTAGAAGCAGCTCACACAGTCTTCTTTTATGTTGCCCCCATCTAGTGTTCTACTGGCTAAGGAATAGTTTGAGGTGATTTTTTAGTCAACAAAATAGAGAATTTTGAGTCAATAAACTGTTGAAACTTCATTATCCTCCTAATTTTGTTTTACCAATTTGCACACACAGGTAGAGAACATACCCAATGATTCATCATGGGGCGACAGTGAAAGCTAATATTACGACCAACTAATGTCACGACCCGGGCTCGAGATCTGATTACTTCAGACAAACCCCGACTCGCGAGACCATACTTACTCCCGTAAATCCTGAATTAACCGAAGTTAAGACAAGACTCACAAAGGATATCAAAACACAAGAACCTGCCAATGTACAAATTGCGGAATATATATATACATTGACAATAATTAACTTTACATTAGAAGTAAAGTTCACATACAAATTCACAGTCCACTAAAACCAACACTGCACATTTAAATTACAATGCAGTTGGTATCTAATTACATTTCATAACTAATTATTACAAAAGTATTTGTCCAAAGAATTCATTTATATCGCCCTCCGAACTACGCCAACTCCGCTAAACCTCCTGGAGGTAACGGATGGGCCTCCTCCGCAGGCGGCTCGGCCTCGGCAGGACCGGCGCGGGCATCTGGGCCTGTGACATCATTAATAACATGTGAACACGACGGTTCAACAAGACATATGCATTTGTATGAATTTCCATGTTATCTATTAATTCTATACAAGAATTTATCAATGCAAGAACTTAACAGTTCTATATAACCGAATTCAATTCAATAACAAATATCTATGTCAATTCATTTCTATTCATTTCGTGTCTTCCAACAGAAGAAGTTAAGCACAAGGCGGAAGGGCAAACCATTCATAGCCTAGGCTTCGATATTGTTTCATTTTCCTTTATTTAAGTTAATTAAGCACAAGGCGGAAGGGCAAACCATTCATGGCCGAGGCTTCAAGATTGTTTCACTTTTCATTACATGGCTTATCACATATGGTGGAAATTTACCAGTGTCTTGATCAGAGAGCACTAGCATTCCACGAGGCTCCGGAACGCCCCAACATCTACTGCAGTAGGAATTATTCATTTATTTACTTTATTGTCACCTTTAGTGACTATTCATTTCATTTCATTTTAGTACATTAATTCAATTTGTACATTATGCCAATTTGTGCATTACATCGGTGAAGTTCATCTCTACTCAATCCTATTCATACTTCTAAGCCAAAACAAATGAGTGACGCGTTAGTTATCCAATATACGTGTTATTTTCGATGAATATCACGTTATATATTTAATTCGTATATTAGGACGACTCTCGCTAACACCTATGTAGGCTTAGACGTCACAAGAACAACCTAACAATTCTCTCTGAGCTCAAGTCAGCTGTCGGTTGGCTTGTCGGCTGACCAACAATACAACGTCGGTTGACCGACAGTAACACGCCGGTTAACCAACACTTTGTCGGTTCAAATTCCAGAAGCTGGATTTCCAGTCCATTCTCTGATACATCTGTCGGTCAGGCCTCGGTCAGGTGTCGGCTGACCGACGACGCCATCTCGGTTGACCGACATCTTGTCGGTTCGAATTCCAGAGAGCTGGAATTTTTACTGAAACAGAATCCAGATCTGTCGGTTAGCTGATCGGTCGACCGACACTCCTATGTCGGCTGACCGATGTCGGTCGACCGACACAATGTCGGTCAGAATTCCAGAGAGCTGGAACTCTCTGATACACATCCCCCAGGCTGTCGGTTAGTCTGTCGGTTGACCGTCGGTCGACCGACACTTGCCCAGAAGCTCAGTTCTGAGCTTCAGATTTCTAAAGCAAAATTTCAAGAATTGAGCCAAATGGACTCCAAACTCTCTAAAACATTGTAAATCATAAGAATACACATATACTTGCCTCTAGTGAAGGTTGAATGGATGAAAAACTCCTTTTTAGAGCTTGATTCCAAGAAGAAAACCTTGAGTTCAAGCTTCACACTTCCACAAATTGAAAACAAAGTTGGGGAAGATGAAGTGGAGGATGAAAGCTTCTTGAAAACACTTGTAATTACTCCTTGCTTGCTACTTGATATACTGAGATTGGAAGGAAGGAAGAGAAAAGGAAGAAGAAAGAAATGAGTCTAGGGTTTGAAAATGAGATGAAGGATCTCATTGGAATCATTTAGCTTATATAAGCTATCCAATTGCATTTTAGTCCATCAATTCCACTAAATTACAATTCGAGTCAAATGAAAGGTCATTTGACCGGATTCTCGTCAAACGACTTCGAGCCTTTTACGGAAGTTGACGTACTCATCGAGATACACGTGTTGGTATCAAGAGTTTCCGTATTCGACGAAACACACGAAAATTCGTATTTACATAAAAGTTCTTCATTTCCATGTTTGAGTCTAAAACTCCATTTAAACTATACAATTCCATATCATTTAGTCATAGACCATCATTAGTTCAATTGACCACATTTAATTAGCCTTAAGCCCAATCAATTCACTTAATCTCTTCATGACCACTTCACGAAATTTATTTGGGACTAATCTCATTGAGCTTAATCAATAATTACCATTAAACTAGTTAAACACGATTAACTAGCATGAACTTCAATTAATTAGAGTTAATCTCGATTAACTGGGACGGGACCTTACAACTATCTCAACTTTTTGAACCATTCGGTCTTCCGAATGCAATTCAAATCAATGTAAACCAATTTAAACAATTCAAGTTAAAATTACCTGAACAAATAACTTAGGATACTTCTGAGCCATTTGCTCCTCAACCTCCCATGTAGCTTCATTAGGTTCATGGTGATCCCTAAGGACCTTGACCCGCTTGATTGTTCTAGTCCGCAGAACTGCCTCCTTTGTATCTATGATCTGAATTGGCTTCTCAACATATATGGTGTTAGGCAATACTTCGATCTCTTCATGACGAATGATATGTGAAGGATCATGCACATACTTCTGAAGCATAGAAACATGAAATACATTGTGAATACCGGAGAGTTCTGCTGGGAGATCGAGATGATAAGCCACATTTCCAATTCGACTTGTGACCTTGAAAGGTCCAATAAATCTCGGGGAAAGATTCTCTTTCTGCTCGAATCGAATAGTACCCTTCATTGGAGAAGTCTTCAAAAAGACAAAATCATCAACTGCAAACTCTAGATCATGCCGACAATTGTCAGCATAGCTCTTCTGCCTTGATCTAGCAACTTTCAGTCTGTCCTGTATTCTCTGGACTTTCTCTGTTGTTTCAGCAATGATCGTAGGACCATGGAAACTCCGATTTCCAACTTCTTCCCAGCTAACTGGGGTCCTACACTTCCGACCGTACAATGCTTCAAACGGTGCCATCTCAATGCTGGAGTGATAGCTGTTATTTTACGCAAATTCGCACAATGCTAAATGGTCATCCCAATCACTCCCAAAATCAATCACACTGGCACGAAGCAAATCTTCCAGAGTCTGTATAGTCCTTTCTGACCGCCCATCAGTCTGTGGATGGTAAGCAGTACTAAACCGAAGTCTAGTGCCAAAGGAGTTCTGAAATGACTTCCAGAACGTGGACACAAACCTACTATCTCGATCGGAGACAATCGAGATCGGTGTTCCGTGCAATCGAGTCACTTTTTCGACAAACAGCCTGGACATCTCATTGAATCCTATATCCTTTCTGATTGGAATGAAGTGTGCAGACGTTGTAAGACGATCAATGACTACCCATACGGCATCGTGCTGTCTTCTCGTTCTCGGTAAACCCGATACAAAGTCCATCGTAATGTGCTCCCACTTCCATTTAGGGACTTTCAGTGGATGAAGCAATCCCGATGGTTTCCGGTGCTCAACTTTTACACGCTGGCAAGTCAAGTAGGAAGATACATAACCTGCTATCTCTCGCTTCATGTTATTCCACCAGAATCTATCCTTCAGATTTCTGTACATTTTTGTACTTCTAGGATGCATAGAATATCTGGTGTGATGAGCTTCAAACATTATAGCTTGCTTTAGATCCTCTTAGCTAGGACACAATCACTTTATAGCATTATTTGTATGGAGAGACTTTTGAAGTCCATTGCGATCATATGAGCCTTCAGTATCTATTCACTCAAAAAGATATTATTTCGAGGCAACGCCGTTAGTTAGAGCTAATAAAGGATTACGACTTTCCATTCAAATATGTACCTGGAAAGGTTAATGTGGTGGTTGATGCTTTGAGTCGGAAATCAGCTGACTTGGCATCGTTAGTTGGTGAGTGGGACATGATCGAAGAGTTCAGAGATCTGGATGTGGCCGTTGAAATGATAGACAGTAAAGTGATGATTGCAGCAATGTCTGTCTTTGAACCAATGCTTATCACGGAGATCAAGGATAGGCAGTTTCAAGACCTTGATTTGGTAAAGATTAGAGACAATCTTGCCACTAAGCCAGATTTCGTATTAGTAGAAGGAGTTATGTACTTTAGAGACAGACTATGAGTCCCAGCTCAAGAGGATCTAAAGCAAGCTATAATGTTTGAAGCTCATCACACCAGATATTCTATGCATCCTGGAAATATAAAAATGTACGGAAATCTGAAGGATAAATTCTGGTGGAATAACATGAAGCGAGAGATAACAGGTTATGTATCTTCCTGCTTGACTTGCCAGCGTGTAAAAGTTGAGCACCGGAAACCATCGAGATTGCTTCATCCACTGAAAGTCCCTAAATGGAAGTGGGAGCACATTACGATGGACTTTGTATCAGGTTTACCGAGAACGAGAAGATAGCACGATGCCGTATGGGTAGTCGTTGATCGTCTTACAACGTCTGCACACTTCATTCCAATCAGAAAGGATATAGGATTCAGTGAGATGTCCAGACTGTTTATCAAAGAAGTGACTCGATTGCACGGAACACCGATCTCGATTGTCTCCGATCGAGATAGTAGGTTTGTATCCACATTCTGGAAGTCATTTCAGAACTCCATTGGCACTAGACTTCGGTTTAGTACTGCTTACCATCCACAGACTGATGGGAGGTCAGAAAGGACTATACAGACTCTGGAAGATTTACTTCGTGCCAGTGTGATTGATTTTAGGAGTGATTGGGATGACCATTTAGCATTGTGCGAATTTGCGTACAATAATAGCTATCACTCCAGCATTGAGATGGCACCGTTTGAAGCATTGTACGGTCGGAAGTGTAGGACCCCAGTTAGCTCGGAAGAAGTTGGAACTCGGAGTTTCCATGGTCCTACGATCATTGCTGAAACAGCAGAGAAAGTCCAGAGAATACAGGACAGACTGAAAGTTGCTAGATCAAGGCAGAAGAGCTATGCTGACAATCGTCGGCGTGATCTAGAGTTTGCAATTGATGATTTAGTCTTTTTGAAGACTTCTAATACGAAATCTGGCTTAGTGGCAAGATTGTCTCTAATTTTTACCAAATCAAGGTCTTGAAACTGCCTATCCTTGATCTCCATGATAAGCATTGGTTCAAAGACAGACATTGCTACAATCATCACTTTATTGTCTATCATTTCAACGGCCACATCCAGATCTCTGAATTCTTCGATCATGTCCCACTCACCAACTAACGATGCCAAGTCAGCTGATTTCCGACTCAAAGCATCAGCCACCACATTACCCTTTCCAGGTACATATTTGAATGGAAAGTCGTAATCCTTGATTAGCTCTAACCAATGGCGTTGCCTCGAATTAATATCTTTCTGAGTGAATAGATACTGAAGGCTCCTATGATCGCAATGGACTTCAAAAGTCTCTCTATACAAATAATGCCTCCATTGCTTCAACGCGAATACAATTGTCGCGAGCTCTAAATCATGTGTGGCATAGTTCTTCTCATGCTCCTTCAACTGACGCGAACCGTAGGCAATCACCCTACCATTCTGCATCAATACACATCCCAATCCAATACCCGAGGCATCGGAGTAGATCTCAAATCCTCCTCTTCCATCGGGTAACGACAAGATTGGGGCTGAAATCAATTTTTGTTTCAAGGTTTGAAAACTAGACTCACATGCATCATTCCATTCAAAGGAAGTGCTCTTCCGAGTCAGTTTCGTTAATGGCGATGCTATCTTCGTGAAGTCTTTGACGAACCTCCTATAATAGCCTGCCAATCCCAAGAAACTTCGTACTTCTGGCACATTCTTTGGACTCTGCCAATTGGTAACCGCCTCTATTTTAGCTGGGTCAACTGCTAATCCCTCTCCGGAAATGATATGACTAAAAAATGCAACCTGCTGCAACCAAAAGTCGCACTTCTCGAGTGTTGCATACAACTGATTCTCTCTCAGTATCTGCAAGGTTGTCCTCAAATGACGTGAATGCTCGACCTCTGACTCTGAATAGACCAGGATGTCATCAATGAAGATTACAACAAACTGGTCCAGGAAGGGAGCAAACACCCTATTCATTAGAGCCATAAACACTGCAGGTGCATTGGTTAAACCAAAAGGCATAACTAAAAGTTCATAGTGGCCGTAACGAGTCCTGAATGCTGTCTTCTGCACATCTTGATCCTTGACCCGAATCTGATGATAACCAGATCGGAGATCAATCTTGGAGAAATACGATGCACCCTCGAGTTGATCAAACAACTCATCAATCCTAGGCAGAGGATACTTGTTCTTGATTGTCACTTGATTTATCTGCCTATAATCGATGCACATCCGTAGGGTGCCATCCTTCTTCTTCACGAACAGTACAGGTGCTCCCTAGGGTGAGACACTAGGTCTAATAAAACCCTTGTCAAGCAAATCTTGTATCTGTTTCTTCAACTCATACAACTCTGATGGTGCCATTCGATATGGTGCCTTCGATATCGGTGCAGTACCGGGCACAAGTTCGATTGTAAAGTCCACTTCTCTAGCTGGAGGTAGACCTGACACTTCATCTGGGAACACATCTGGAAATTCACAGACTACAGGAATGTTTCGCAATTCCTGTATAGGCTTCTTCTCTAAGACGAAGGCAATGTATCATTCGCAACCATTACGCATCATTCGTTCAGCCTTAAGCGCTGAAACGAGCCCGGTGTCATACTTCTTCTGAACTCCCTCAAATAATACACTGGCATTGACGTCATTAACCTTAAAGGTGATGACCTTGTGGAAACAGTCTAAACAAGCCCTGTATTTCGCAAGCTAATCCATGCCAAAAATTACATCGAAATCATTCATGGTTAGTATCAGCAGATCAGCTGGCATTGATACATCTCCAATTCTAACAGTGCATTGTGGAATATACAATTCACACACTACTTTTCTCCCTAAAGGAGTAGATACAGTAAAATCATAAGACAATTGCTTGATCCGGTTTTGCATGCCACTAGAAAATGCGGGTGCTACATATGAGTGTGTAGAACCGGGATCAAACAATGCAATTGCAGGTCTATTATCTACAAAAATTATACCTTCAACCACATTTGTGGCAACATCAGCTTGTTCTCTATTGACAGCATAAGCCATCCCAGCCATCTGTGGCCTGTTTGGCTGCTGTTGTTGCCTCGGAGGCTGCCTTTGCCACTGACGCTGCTGGCCTTGCCGTTGTGGCTGTAGTTGCTGTTGCTGTTGTGGCCTACGAGGAGCTGGTAAAGCTAGTCTCTGCGAGGGAGCAGGAAGTGCTGCTTGACCCTGCACAAGATACTGGTACGGAGCTTTATCATCCCTCCTAGCTCTTGGACACTGTGCCATTCTGTGTTCCAAAGAACCACATACGAAGCAAGCTCCAGTAGTCCCCCAACATAGCTCAGTCCTGTGAGTTTTGCCACAAGTCTCACAGACTGGCATATTCTCTCTTCTCTCATTCCTAGGAATGAATCTTTGCTTCTGTTTCTTATTTTTGGACTGCCCTCCTTTCTTGAACCAGGAATCACCACTTCTCTTGGTGTCCACAGCCTCTCTATCTCTCTCTCTCTGAATCTCCTTAGCCGTGTATGCCCTATCCACGGCATCATCAAACGTCGTAGGCTTCTGTCCAGCCAATACGATCGCCTTGTACTCGGGATTTAACCCAATGAGGAATCTCTTAACCTTCTTCTCCTCAGTATCCACCAAGTCGGTAGCATACTTGGACAACTGCAAGAAGGTGTGGACATAGGCAGCTACGGTCATCTGACCTTGCTTCAAGTGTAGGAATTCTGATTCCTTTTGTTGCTGCACATGTTCGGGAATAAACTTCCTTTGGAATTGTTTCTTGAAAGTCTCCCAAATGTCCGGTGTGGTCATGGCTTTGAACGTGTTCTTGACACTTTTCCACCAGGTATTCGCTCCCCTTCTAAACATGGTAGAGGTGAGCAACACTCTTTGCTTACGGGTGCAGACAACTATGTCAAACACATCTTCAATGTGTTCCAGCCACTCATCAGCTTGCATGACATTCTCAGTGCCATGGAACTCTGTAGCTCCTCTTTTACGAAATCACTCATAAATAGCATGAGGGTCCGTATCTTGGTGCTGCAATACTAACTGAGTCTCAACATGAGGTTGTTGGACCAGTGGAACAGGTGAGGCTTGCATTACTTGCAACATACAAGCCATTTGGGATTGCATACCCAATTGAGCTTCATGACTCTTAGCAATCTGCTCGTTACTTCTGGTTAACTGCTCCAGAATAGCAGCAAATCGAGCATCAGTATCCGATGCTGGGGGAGGAGGTGTAGTCCCATCGTTGATAGGAATCTCAATAAAGTCACCACTCCCTGATCCAGAAGCCATGCTGAAAACAATATGGAAGGTAAGATATACATCTATACACTTCCATGACATTTATATCACATATAGTGAAAGCAATAAATACAAATCCAAGATTGGATTCTTCCTAACTAAAACGTTCTTCACTTTGTTCTTAGTTATACTAAGTATTTTAAAAGTTTTTTAACCTAGATCTTTAACTAGGCTCTGATACCATATAATAAGTATGTCACGACTCGGGCCCGAGATCTGATTACTTCGTACAGACCCCGAGTCACGAGACCATACTTACTCCCGTAAATCCTGAATTAACCGAAGTTAAGACAAGACTCACAAGGGATATCAAAACACAAGAACCTGCCAATGTACAAATTGCGGAATATATATATACATTGACAATAATTAACTTTACATTAGAAGTAAAGTTCACATACAAATTCACAGTCCACTAAAACCAACACTGCACATTTAAATCACAATGCAGTTGGTATCTAATTACATCTCATAACTAATTATTACAAAAGTATTTGTCCAAAGAATTCATTTATATCGCCCTCCGAACTACGCCCACTCCGCTAAACCTCCTGGAGGTAACGGATGGGCCTCCTCCGCAGGCGGCTCGGCCTCGGCAGGACCGGCGCGGGCATCTGGGCCTGTGACATCATTAATAACATGTGAACACGACGGTTCAACAAGACATATGCATTTGTATGAATTTCCATGTTATCTATTAATTCTATACAAGAATTTATCAATGCAAGAACTTAACAGTTCTATATAACCGAATTCAATTCAATAACAAATATCTATGTCAATTCATTTCTATTCATTTCGTGTCTTCCAACAGAAGAAGTTAAGCACAAGGCGGAAGGGCAAACCATTCATAGCCTAGGCTTCGATATTGTTTCATTTTCCATTATTCAAGTTAATTAAGCACAAGGCGGAAGGGCAAACCATTCATGGCCGAGGCTTCAAGATTGTTTCACTTTTCATTACATGGCTTATCACATATGGTGGAAATTTACCAGTGTCTTGATCAGAGAGCACTAGCATTCCACGAGGCTTCGGAACGCCCCAACATCTACTGCAGTAGGAATTATTCATTTATTTACTTTATTGTCACCTTTAGTGACTATTCATTTCATTTCATTTTAGTACATTAATTCAATTTGTACATTATGCCAATTCGTGCATTACATCGGTGAAGTTCATCTCTACTCAATCCTATTCATACTACTAAGCCAAAACAAATGAGTGACGCGTTAGTTATCCAATGTACGTGTTATTTTCGATGAATATCACGTTATATATTTAATTCGTATATTAGGACGACTCTCGCTAACACCTATGTAGGCTTAGACGTCAGAAGAACAACCTAACAATTCTCTCTGAACTCAACTCAGCTGTCGGTTGGCCTGTCGGCTGACCGACAATACAACGTCGGTTGACCGACAATACAACGTCGGTTAACCGACACTTTGTCGGTTCAAATTCCAGAAGTTAGATTTCCAGTCCATTCTCTGATACATCTGTCGGGCAGGCCTCGGTCAGGTGTCGGCTGACCGACGACGCCATCTCGGTTGACCGACATCTTGTCGGTTCGAATTCCAGAGAACTGGAATTTTTACTGAAACAGAATCCAGATCTGTCGGTTAGCTGATCGGTCGACCGACACTCCTATGTCGGCTGACCGATGTCGGTCGACCGACACAATGTCGGTCAGAATTCCAGAGAGCTGGAACTCTCTGATACACATCCCTCAGGCTGTCGGTTAGTCTGTCGGTTGACCGTCGGTCGATCGACACTTGCCCAGAAGCTCAGTTCTGAGCTTCAGATTTCTAAAGCAAAATTTCAAGAATTGAGCCAAATGGACTCCAAACTCTCTAAAACATTGTAAATCATAAGAATACACATATACTTGCCTCTAGTGAAGGTTGAATGGATGAAAAACTCCTTTTTAGAGCTTGATTCCAAGAAGAAAACCTTGAGTTCAAGCTTCACACTTCCACAAATTGAAAACAAAGTTGGGGAAGATGAAGTGGAGGATGAAAGCTTCTTGAAAACACTTGTAACTCCTTGCTTGCTACTTGATATAGTGACATTGGAAGGAAGGAAGAGAAAAGGAAGAAGAAAGAAATGAGTCCAGGGTTTGAAAATGAGATGAAGGATCTCATTGGACTCATTTAGCTAAAATAAGCTATGCAATTGCATTTTAGTCCATCAATTCCACTAAATTACAATTAGAGTCAAATGAAGGGTCATTTGACCGGATTCTCGTCAAACGACTTCGAGCTTTTTATGGAAGTTGACAAACTCATCGAGATACACGTGTTGGTATCAAGAGTTTACGTATTCGACGAAACACGCAAAAATTCATATTTACATAAAAGTCCTTCATTTCCATGTTTGAGTCTAAAACTCCATTTAAACTATACAATTCCATATCATTTAGTCAGAGACCATCATTAGTTCAATTGACCACATTCAATTAGCCTTAAGCCCAATCAATTCACTTAATCTCTTTATTACCACTTCGCTAAATTCATTTGGGACTAATCTCATTGAGCTTAATCAATAATTACCATTAAACTAGTTAAACACGATTAACTAGCATGAACTTCAATTAATTAGAGTTAATCTCGATTAACTCGGGACGGGACCTTACAACTAAGCAACCCATTGTTCTCCGATTCTCTTTCCCTTTTACAAATTTCTATGTAGTTTGGAACATACAACTACCCTACCACCTCTCAACCATTGAAGTTTAGAAAATGTCTGCATAACTATTCATACCAAAAAAAAAAAAAAAGCCACGAAGATCATAATCCTACCCTTAAAATATGTGATATATATCCTATGATTGTAGGATATCATATGCTTGTGTGGTTTCATATATACATTCACATAATATTGCAGATATTCACTTTTTCCCCCTAAATCTGAAATCTTTATTTTCTTTGCATCATGCATGCTTGCTACAGAAACTCTGACTTGGAGCTCTTAGACATACATTGTCTTAGATATACAATCAACACGTAAGCTTTTTTGTCATTTTATACTTTTACAACCAGCTCCCTTCACTATCTTTTTTTTTTTGGTTTGATACTCTATATAATTTCATTTTACTCTACCCTACAAACAAACAGGCCCTAGAAGAATATCTCTTATTATCTAGATCTCCCATCTCTTTCATCCCAAGATGTGTATGATCCCTATTTCATCCTTTAAGGACACGGAAAAAGGGAATTTTATGTGGTATGAAACGTTTTTTCAATGGATTGAGAATGTAAAATCACATAACAAGAATTAGATCCTTACACACCTTGTGAAATCTAATATGAAAATGTTTGTTTTTTTTTTTTTTTCCCTTTTCTTATAATGGAAATGTAAAAGGGAAATAAAAAGAAGACAACGAAGATGGGTTGTGCTAAAACTCTTTTTTTTTATATATACAACAACTACGGGTAAAGTAGATTTTTGTACAATATCCTATAGTTGTTTGTAATTCTTACGCCATCCTTTGTTATACAAATAATTCTAGGAGCATTTTTTAAACTTCATAGACAAAAGTCCAGTATTAAGGTAACGTAATGGTCAAAATCTCAATTTTCTAACAACTCAAATGTCATCAAGTTTTGCTTCGACAGAACATTACATAGGTTATATCTCTAAATCCAACTTTAACAAAAGCCACCATTCACTGTTCATCATGTGTCATCATAGAAGGCGATTGCTCCTGCAACTCCTTCAAATTAATCACACAGTCAATGCATATAATAAATCTAAAAGTAACCGTTCTTTTATTCAAGTTATATTTAGAGGGCCAACCAATCTGTCCTTATCCCAATCTATTTCCTTCCACAATTTTCTAACAATATACAATTTTCTAATGAGAAATTTTTGCTTCCACGGAACGTTAGATTGGTTATATATATATATATATATATATATATTTATCCTCAACTCTTATCTTCAACACAGTCACTATTCATCATGTGTCATACATGACAAGGTTGCGACCCGATTGATGATTATATTCAACATCTAAAGATTGATTTCAACTCTTAAAACTACAGAATAATAGAAACGTGCCCGGCTTCCCTTCCAACTGAACCACCTAATCCGATTCCAAATCAAGGAAAATTCTATCTTAAAATTCCTCCTAATCTCACACAAGATCCTTCCATTCTTTGTAAGAAACCACGTGATTTATTTTCAACGGTATGAACTAGGGAAATTCAATATGCACTCACCTATTTTGCTGAGCACACCCACATTCCTTCCTCATGTATATTTTTTTTTTAAGGTGGGTGTGCTTAGCAAAAATAGGGGTGAATATAAAATTTCCCTATGAACTATCGTGAGGAATAAGACAATAAAGGCTTGGCTCTGTAAAAATGGGCAAATATGGGAACTGACAGGTGAAATAGAGAGCACATTCTTTCTTCGGAAGTAAAAAAAACAGTCCCCATCCTTTCTCTGACATTTCCAGAATCATATAGTAGTGGGTGCTGCTTCAACAATGTATGTGGGCTGAATCCATTTGGGTGTATAGATTGGTCCTGGTGTGAGACATGGTAGTGTTTGAACCCTGGAGGTTGATTTTAGCAGCAGTATTTGCTGGATTTCTCCATTTCCAGGGCATATGTTCCTCAGACGTAGGTATAGCACAATGCCATTTTGGGTTCTTATTTCCTTCTTTCAATTGTGACTAGTCTCGGAAAACAAAATGGTAACCCAGCAGGCATATTGTGAGGCCTACTTGTCATCAATACCCTCTCACGCTTATCCATACCTCTTTGCATGTATCGTATAATTATATATATATATATATATATATGCGCGCGCCAATTCTGATAAGCAGGTTGGCATTGATAGATGGAATATTCAACATTGACTAAGCAAGCATTGCAATCATTCATTCATGTACAGGGCAATCAAAAACAGCAGCTCATGGGGTGATCTTTAAGGATGGTGCCGGCAACGAGCACAGGGCTTACCTGAGCAAAGAGAAAGATAAAGGGTCCATGGGTGAGATCATAGTTTCAGCAGGTGCACTGGGCAGCCCTCAGCTGCTGATCCTGAGCGGAATCGGGCCAGCCCAACACCTCACATCCTTGGGCATCAAGGTGCTAATGAACCAACCCATGGTTGGCCAAGGCATGGCAGACAACCCAATGAACATCATTGTCGTCCCCTCCCCTTCTCCGGTCGAGATCTCCCTCGGTCAACAGGTCGGCATTACTCGATTGGGAACCTACATTGAAGCACTCAGTGGCATCGATTTCGTCAGATTGTTTGGATTAACCACGCCAACCAATGAAACAACTTCAGAGACCACAAAGAGTACTTTGGAAACCATTGAAAGACTCCAAAATGCTGGAATGATCGTCGAAAAGACGATCGGCCCCGTTTCGACTGGCTATCTCAAGCTAAGAAATACGAACCCAGACGACAATCCTATGGTCACTTTTAACTACTTCAAAGAGCCTGAGGATCTACAGAGATGCATAAATGGCATGAAAATTATTGAGGGTGTAGTTAATTCCAAGGCTTTCTCCAACTTCAGATACCCAAACGATGCTGTGGAAGCTCTCCTCAACATGACTCAACATCTCGTCAAAAATATACAGCCCAAACGCAGTAATGCTTCAACTTTTGAGTCATTAGAACAGTACTGTAAGGATACTGTGGTGACCATATGGCATTACCATGGAGGTTGCCAGGTGGGCCGGGTCGTGGACCATCAGTATCGGGTACTTGGGGTTGATTCACTTCGGGTGATCGATGGCTCGACCTTCATTGACTCACCAGGGACTAATCCCCAGGCGACCCTAATGATGCTCGGAAGGTAATTCAATCATCATCATGGTCGTCGTCATCATTAATTTGCCAGACTGTCATGCACAAATGTCACCATTGATAAGTATGGGCCAGCCAATTCGATGTTAGGAGCCAGCTTGTGATGGCTAGATACTTTAAGATTTAAAGTTCAAGCCATGGTTTGAAAACTTGGGAACTCGACTCGGACTAGAGGGTCACTGAGCCAAGTAACTTGGGAAAGTCTGGCTGAGTACTCATTTAAGACTCATTTAACTCTGCTAGACTCTGTGTCATGTTGTGCTGAGTTGAGTCGGCTGAGTACATTGTCTTTTGGGGCAATGCCTAGTGGGCCCCACAGAGGGGATCGCATTGGAGGACCTCCTCCAGTCCTGCTACATCAGCCATCTACGTATTAATAACAATGACTAGAATGAATGTATAGAAATTGCATATATGGTTGATCCGAGGTATGATAACCTTTTATTAGATATGACTGGGCCCAGAAAACTCGGCCCTTGTGATCATGATACCCACATCTTGCATTGCCGGATTGCACACGGCCTGAGACCTTGATCCTTGTGGCCCGCGCGCAGTTTATTTATAAGCCTGTGATCACTGTCACTTATGACCACCACGCTTTCTACTAATGTTCTGATTTATGATATCTCTGATTCAGGTACATGGGGATTAAGATGAGGAACGAGAGGCTTGGACGATATGATTTGGACTAGAATTTAACTTGGAAGTTCATTCTTATATTAGTAGTGATGCATGGTTTTGAGAAGTTATTCAATAAGATGATAGCTTGAATGATCAATACTAAAAACCTTAATTTGAGTGACATTAATAAGGTAGACGGTGTTGAATAATGTTTTTTTTTTCTCAGTAAATGTTAAAAAATGATTGTGAAGGCAGCCAAAAGCAAAAGTCATTAGCAATGGTTCTCTTCAATGGTCCATTAATACCAAAGTCTCCTTCTTTGAATAAATATTGCGCGAGCATTGCAATTTTATATTTCCTTTTGTTGCCCAATGCAGCGCTCTTCTAAGGATTGGAGGTGATTTTTTAGTTAACAAAACACAAATTTTCGAATAAATATACCATTGAAACTTTATTATATCCTGCAGATCTGTTGAATTGTCAAAACTTTAAATGACCAATTTGCTCCTCGCGATGATTGTTTTGCAAACAAAACTTTAAATGACCAATTTGCTCCTCGCGATGATTGTTTTGCCCCATTGGGAGTTTTCTCCAATGGATGTCCACATGATGAGCGCCTTTAATTCCAGAGAGGGAGTCTCGGCTCTATTTCCTTGATCGTACAAACTTGTAGCAAAGGATAAACAGGTCGATACTAAAGGTTGTAGATGCAACGGAAGCACGGATCTATAAGAATTGGCTGCTACAAACGAGATAAGGACAGCGTCGGCTTGAATGATCAGGCATTGGTGTGGAGATCTGTGATTGTCTACAAGAGGTCAGTCACGTATGATTTACTCTTCAAGATCTAAGGGCAAGGATGAACACCCTGAATATAGAAGATGTTGATGGAAAATTGTAACTCTAGTGGAAGGAAGATTTGTTGAAAGTTATTCCAATTGATATCTCTCATGTCTATATATAGCCCTTTGGGGCATGAGTGATAGTATCTCTATTCAAATTCGAATTGAGAGTTGATAAGGATAATAGGTAAATCAAACTCTCTCAATCTGAATTTGAATGGAGACATGATAAAGATAGAGAGTTGGATAAAACTCAAATTATTCTTATACATATCACCATGAGCTTCCTTGTGAGGGGTGTCTCTTTGTGAGTGGGGTCCACCCACATGTAAACACAAGTGGGCCCCATCACAGATGCCAACAGATACAATGCCTTGACCGTGTTTTGCTATTGGTATCAACCCGGTGGCAGATGCAAGAATTTTGTCTAGATTGGCTAAATTTTTCTAGACTTTGCTAGACGTTTTTCCACATTAAGAAATAGTGAAAGAGAAAATTTAATGCATTTAAAAAAAAGAAAGAAAAAAAAAAAAAAACAAGAAGAACAAATAAGTAGTAAAAACTCATTTATATAATTTCTATAATTTTATACGTGAAAGGCCTTTTGATTTGATTAATGAGATTGAATTGCTAATACTGTCTAATGGAGCTATGTGTAGAGCATCCAAAACACCCTCTTTGTGGTAGTACCAAAAAACGTTCCGGGGGGGGGGGGGGGCGCCTTTTATTTTGATTAATGAGATTGAATTGCTAATACTGTTTAATGGGGCTATGTGTAGAGCATCCAAAACACCCTCTTTGTGGTAGTACCAGAAAACGTACCTGGGGGGTTTGGGGAGGGTTTCGGTTTGACCACAATAGAAAAATAAAAGTTTCTAGGAGGGGCCAACGTAAAAAAAAAAAAAGTTCAATCATTGAGCTTTTCACTGTACTTGGACATATATATATATATATATTGAGAAAAAACAGTGGAACATTACAGTGGACCCCAGTTGTTGAAATCTGAGCCCTGCAAAATAAAGGCCTTCGAATGTATACGATATCGAGAATCAGAATTAATCCGACCGTTCGATTGACTTCTTCATAAAAATGTGATTAACATAATTTTATGTATATTTATTTATATTTTTAATCAAACGATTAACACAACAGTGAAACTAACTCGCATGGATATCTCCATACTAATGGGTTGTGACGTTGGAATGTGGTATTGGTTTAATGGGTTCTTAAGTATTCCTATTTTATTTTTACTCCAAGCACTGTCATTTCAACAAGGAGACACTTTCCCAGTGTCATGGCACTTCATCTCTCAAGACTCCCTTGAAGACTTTTTTAGGTTTTAGAAGTTTAATTCTTGTATGACCCTCCTATTCTAATTTTATTATATTATTTATTTCAACATATGTCTTAGTTAGATTGGAACCACACTATCCAAATAACTATGCAACATACATAGACCGGATATAAGTGGGCCCACATATGAAACTGCTGCTTTTAACTTATGGACAAAGGTAGAAAACATTTTGGGGCTGGGCCAGCCAGTCCTTTGGGCATAGCCAAGGCCCATCAAAAATTTTTGGGGTTTTTTAGATGCCCCAGGTCCTCATCACCTAGGTCCACCCCTATATCAACCTATCCACACTTCTGTAGGCATCTGCTGATTAGGCCTACTTGTGATTACATATGGGTGGCCCCAACAATAGCTTAGAATGTCCCTCACATACGGATAAGAATTGCTTTCGGTTCCCTCTTAGAAAAGTATATCAATTTTCCCATAAATCTCTCACCCTCTACAAACCGAGCTCACGGGTTTTGTTCGCATGAGGAGTGAAATGAAATTAAACTAAATAGTTAAAAATCAAAAGGAAAGAAGAAAAAGAGGTTAAAAGTAAAGGCACAAAATGATGAAAAAAAAAAAAAAAAACAAAACTACTCTTAAAAGACAAAATGACAAAAGACACAAATGAGAGGAGTAGTTTTTGTTGTTGTATGATAGTAACGCCCATGTTAACAACATGGGTGGGGGCCACCTTTGGAAAATCCAAACCATTCTATAGCCCTAAAAACCATTCTATACTATGTATCTAATTATTCAAAGTCAGTTTAAGTGGGGCAATCCATGATCATCAAATCTCACATATGAGAGAGCTAGCCCTTCCATTTCTTCCCATTAAAAAGAGGGAGTAAACGAAGTTAATCACAGATTCTAGATTTAATTGATCCAATGGTGGCCATCTCACCAATTTGAATAATAATTTATTATTTGATCACTACAATGGGTGCCGGGGCGAATAAGAGATTTGGATTTTCCAAAGGTAGGCTCCGCAAATGTATTTAAATGGGTGATATATGGTAGTTCTACCCTATTTGGAAACCATATAATTCTAAAGTTTCTACTATATTATTTCATAGATCAGAAAATAATCTACACACCAAAAAACTAGCTAGCTGTTTCGAAAGGTATCCCACAATATCTCACTTTCTCACAAAAACCTTCATATTAAGATATTTAAGTATATGTTGCATAAAACAATCTTTCGTTCAGTAAACTACCTAGAGGTTTTACAAATACAGGTGGAAGTTTATGAGCAAATACTATCATGGTGGTCCATTATAATTTTTAACATTGATGTTTTTTATAAGAGCTCTACTATGACTCTCTATTAGATGGGCTCTTCCATGTTTATAAATTTTATGTGGGCCCTATATCCTTGTCATAATTACATAGTTCTCTTGTTGATTATTAATATTTGGTGGGTCTTACAAATATTGTATTAGGTGACTTCCACTATAATTACAAACATTTGTTGGGTTCCGTACTACAACATTAAGTGGGTCTCATATTCAAAACCAACATTGGATTGTCTTATCGTAATTATTAGTTTGCCATCAGTAAATAAGTATTAATGTTTAATGGCTCCCAGTTGATTACTATAATTACTCAATTAACATGACTATTAACATCAAATGGTCACACATTGATTTTTTATAGAAGGATTCATCAATGATGTCTAACTCTTGATAGGTTCCTCTATTATAATCACCATTAGATGTATTACATTGTGGTTTCCAACATGTGGACCCACATTAGTTAAACAACATTGCTCATGGTTTTTAACATTTATCCTAATAATTTTTTAATTAGATGGGCTCTACCCTGGTTACCAATATAAAATCACTCTCGTGTGACTGTTGATTAGTGGATTCCCTTTGGGTCTATCATCCTTATTTCTCTCTTCATTTTTTTGTTTTCGGTGCATCATCAAGTGAAATTTACATAAATTGCCAATTACTTAATTATAAGTATATTGAAATTCGTAGAAATTGCCAAACAATATAAGTGACACAATATTATAATATGAGATTATTTTTATTCTGCGAAAATGAAATCTTACAATATTCAGATTTGGTGATTTTATATTTTGCATTTATCCAAGTATTCCCTAAACACATAAAAATACATGTATGCACGCTAATGTCACATCACATTTTAGGTTAACCTGCATTACAGCCAAAGAGAGACACCCCCCCCTAAACACATTAAAATACATGTATTCGCGCTAATGTCACGTCACATTTTAGGTTAACCTGCATTACAACCAAAGAGAGAAACCACCACCGCTAAAAAAGAAATTTACATCAAATGGTCGCACATTGATTTTTTATAGATGGATTCATCAATGATGTCTAACTCTTCATAGGGTCCTCTATTATAATCACCATTAGATGTATTCCATTGTGATTTCCAACATGTGGACCCACATTAGTTAAACAACATTGCTCATGGTTTTTAACATTTAGTCTAATAATTTTTTAATTAGATGGGCTCTACCCTGGTTACCAATATAAAATCACTCTCGTGTGACTGTTGATTAGTGGATTCCCTTTGGGTCTATCATCCCTATTTCTCTCTTCATTTTTTTTGTTTGCGGTGCATCATCAAGTGAAATTTTCATAAATTGCCAATTACTTAATTATAAGTATATTGAAATTCATAGAAATTGCCAAACAATATAAGTGACACAATATAATAATATGAGATTATTTTTATTCTGCGAGAATGAAATCTTACAATATTCAGATTTGGTGATTTTATATTTTGCATTTATCCAAGTATTCCCTAAACACATAAAAATACATGCATGCACGCTAATGTCACATCACATTTTAGGTTAACCAGCATTACAGCCAAAGAGAGACACCCCCCCTAAACACATTAAAATACATGTATTCACGCTAATGTCACGTCACATTTTAGGTTAACCTGCATTGCAACCAAAGAGAGAAACCACCACCGCAAAGAAAGAAATTTACATCAAATGGTCGCACATTGATTTTTTATAGATGGATTCATCAATGATGTCTAACTTTCGAGAGGGTCCTCTATTATAATCACCATTAGATGTATTACATTGTGGTTTCCAACATGTGGACCCACATTAGTTAAACAACATTGCTCATGGTTTTTAACATTTAGTCTAATAATTTTTTAATTAGATGGGCTCTACCCTGGTTACCAATATAAAATCACTCTCGTGTGACTGTTGATTAGTGGATTCCCTTTGGGTCTATCATCCCTATTTCTCTCTTCATTTTTTTTTTGTTTTCGGTGCATCATCAAGTGAAATTTTCATAAATTGCCAATTAATTAATTATAAGTATATTGAAATTCGTAGAAATTGCCAAACAATATATGTGACACAATATTATAATATGAGATTATTTTTATTCTGCGACAATGAAATTTTACAATATTCAGATTTGGTGATTTTATATTTTGCTTTTATCCAAGTATTCCCTAAACACATAAAAATACATGTATGCACGCTAATGTCACATCACATTTTAGGTTAACCTGCATTACAGCCAAAGAGAGACACCCCCGCTAAACACATTAAAATATATGTATTCACGCTAATGTCACGTCATCTTTTAGATTAACCTGCATTACAACCAAAGAGAGAAACCACCACCGCTAAAAAAGAAATTTACATCAAATGGTCGCACATTGATTTCTTATAGATGGATTCATCAATGATGTCTAACTCTTGATAGGGTCCTCTATTATAATCACCATTAGATGTATTACAGTGTGGTTTCCAACATGTGGACCCACATTAGTTAAACAACATTGCTCATGGTTTTTAACATTTAGTCTAATAATTTTTTAATTAGATGGGCTAGACCTTGGTTACCAATATAAAATCACTCTCATGTGACTGTGGATTAGTGGATTCCCTTTGGGTCCAACATCCCTATTTCTCTTTTCATTTTTTTTTGTTTTCGGTGCATCATCAAGTGAAATTTTCATAAACTGCCAATTACTTAATTATAAGTATATTGAAATTCGAAGAAATTGCCAAACAATATAAGTTACACAATATTATAATATGAGATTATTTTTGTTCTGCGAAAATGAAATCTTACAATATTCAGATTTGGTGATTTTATATTTTGCATTTATCCAGGTATTCCCTAAACACATAAAAATACATGTATGCACGCTAATGTCACATCACATTTTAGGTTAACCAGCATTACAGCCAAAGAGAGACACCCCCCCTAAACACATTAAAATACATGTATTCACGCTAATGTCACGTCACATTTTAGGTTAACCTGCATTCAAACCAAAGAGAGAAACCACCACCGCTAAAAAAGAAATTTACATCAAATGGTCGCACATTGATTTTTTATAGATGGATTCATCAATGATGTCTAACTCTTGACAGGGTCCTCTATTATAATCACCATTAGATGTATTACATTGTGGTTTCCAGCATGTGGACCCACATTAGTTAAACAACATTGCTCATGGATTTTAACATTTAGTCTAATAATTTTTTAATTAGATCGGCTCTACCTTGGTTACCAATATAAAATCACTCTAGTGTGACTGTTGATTAGTGGATTCCCTTTGGGTCTGTCATCCCTATTTCTCTCTTCATCTTTTTTGTTTTCGGTGCATCGTCACGTGAAATATTCATAAATTGCCAATTACTTAATTATAAGTATATTGAAATTCGTAGAAATTGCCAAACAATATAAGTGACACAATATTATAATATGAGATTATTTTTATTCTGGGAAAATGAAATCTTACAATCTTCAGATTTGGTGATTTTATATTTTGCATTTATCCAAGTATTCCCTAAACACATAAAAATACATGTATGCACGCTAATGTCACATCACATTTTTGGTTAACCAGCATTACAGCCAAAGAGAGCCCACCCCCCCCCCCCCCCCCCCTAAACACATTAAAATACATGTATTCACGCTAATGTCACGTCACATTTTAGGTTAACCTGCATTACAACCAAAGAGAGAAACCACCACCGCTAAAAAAGAAATTTACATCAAATGGTCGGGCATTGATTTTGTATAGATGGATTCATCAATGATGTCTAACTCTTGATAGGGTCCTCTATTATAATCACCATTAGATGTATTACATTGTGGTTTCCAACATGTGGACCCACATTAGTTAAACAACATTGCTCATGGTTTTTAACATTTAGCCTAATAATTTTTTAATTAGATGGGCTCTACCCTGGTTACCAATATAAAATTACTCTCGTGTGACTGTTGATTAGTAGTTTCCCTTTGGGTCTCTCATCCCTATTTCTCTCTTCATTTTTTTGTTTTCGGTGCATCATCAAGTGAAATTTTCATAAATTGCCAATTACTTAATTTTAAGTATATTAAAATTCGTAGAAATTGCCAAACAATATAAGTGACACAATATTATATTATGAGATTATTTTTATTCTGTGAAAATGAAATCTTACAATATTCAAATTTGGTGATTTTATATTTTGCATTTATCCAAGTATTCCCTAAACACATAAAAATACATGTATGCACGCTAATGTCACATCACATTTTAGGTTAACCAGCATTGCAGCCAAAGAGAGACACCCCCCCTAAACACATTAAAATACATGTATTCACGCTAATGTCACGTCACATTTTAGGTTAACCTGCGTTCCAACCAAAGAGAGAAACCACCACCACTAAAAAAGAAATTTACATCAAATGGTCGCACATTGATTTTTTATAGATGGATTCATCAATGATGTCTAACTCTTGACAGGGTCATCTATTATAATCACCATTAGATGTATTACATTGTGGTTTCCAACATGTGGACCCACATTTGTTAAACAACATTGCTCATGGTTTTTAACATTTAGTCTAATAATTTTTTAATTAGATGGGCTCTACCCTGGTTACCAATATAAAATCACTCTCGTGTGACTGTTGATTAGTGGATTCCCTTTGGGTCTATCATCCCTATTTCTCTATTCATTTTTTTTGTTTTCGGTGCATCGTCAGGTGAAATATTCAAATATTGCCAATTACTTAATTATAAGTATATTGAAATTCGTAGAAATTGCCAAACAATATAAGTGACACAATATTATAATATGAGATTATTTTTATTCTGCGAAAATGAAATCTTACAATCTTCAGATTTGGTGATTTTATATTTTGCATTTATCCAAGTATTCCCTAAACACATAAAAATACATGTATGCACGCTAATGTCACATCACATTTTTGGTCAACCAGCATTACAGCCAAAGAGAGACACCCCCCCCCCCCCCCCCCAAACACATTAAAATACATGTATTCACGCTAATGTCACGTCACATTTTAGGTTAACCTGCATTACAACCAAAGAGAGAAACCACCACCGCTAAAAATGAAATTTACATCAAATGGTCCCGCATTGATTTTGTATAGATGGATTCATCAATGATGTCTAACTCTTGATAGGGTCCTCTATTATAATCACCATTAGATGTATTACATTGTGGTTTCCAACAAGTTGACCCACATTAGTTAAACAATATTGCTCATGGTTTTTAACATTTAGTCTAATAATTTTTTAATTAGATTGGCTCTACCCTGGTTACCAATATAAAATCACTCTCGTGTGACTGTTGATTAGTGGTTTCCCTTTGGGTCTATCATCCCTATTTCTCTCTTCATTTTTTTGTTTTCGGTGCATCATCAAGTGAAATTTTCATAAATTGCCATTTACTTAATTATAAGTATATTGAAATTCGTAGAGATTGCCAAACAATATAAGTGACACAATATTATAATATGAGATTATTTTTATTCTGCGAAAATGAAATCTTACAATATTCCGATTTGGTGATTTTATATTTTAGATTTATCCAAGTATTCCCTAAACACATAAAAATACATGTATGCACGCTAATGTCACATCACATTTTAGGTTAACCAGCATTACAGCCAAAGAGAGACACCCCCCCTAAACACATTAAAATACATGTATTCACGCTAATGTCACGTCACATTTTAGGTTAACATGCATTACAACCAAAGGGAAAAACCACCACCGCTAAAAAAGAAATTTACCTCAAATGGTCTCACATTGATTTTTTATAGATGGATTCATCAATGATGTCTAACTCTTGGTAGGGTCCTCTGTTATAATCACCATTAGATGTATTACATTGTGGTTTCCAACAAGTGGACCCACATTAGTTAAACAACATTGCTCATGGTTTTTAACATTTAGTCTAATAATTTTTTAATTGGATGAGCTCTACCCTGGTTACCAATATAAAATCACTCTCGTGTGACTGTTGATGAGTGGATTCCCTTTGGGTCTGTCATCCGTATTTCTCTCTTCATTTTTTTGTTTTCGGTGCATCATCAAGTGAAATTTTCATAAATTGCCAATTACTTAATTATAAGTATATTGAAATTCGTAGAAATTGCCAAACAATATAAGTGACACAATATTATAATATGAGATGATTTTTATTCTGTGAAAATGAAATCTTACAATATTCAGATTGGGTGATTTTATATTTTGCATTTATCCAAGTATTCCCTAAACACATAAAAATACATGTATGCACGCTAATGTCACATCACATTTTAGGTTAACCTGCATTACAGCCAAAGAGAGACACCCCCCCTAAACACATTAAAATACATGTATTCACGCTAATGTCGCGTCACATTTCAGGTTAACCTGCATTACAACCAAAGAGGGAAACCACCACCGCTAAAAAAGAAATTTACAGTGCGCCCGCGCCTCCCCCCCCCCCCCCCCCCCCCCCAAGCTTGTTGTGGAGGTCACCAAACACACACGAAGGGAACCCTCATGTTCGCCCCGAGGTAGATACTGGAGAGGCAGGGTTCCTGGCCAATTGGGTAACCGGTCGTTCTCCCGATCTCTTTCTCTGTACAATTTCCTAACAATTGTTCATATGCCAAATCAACTTTTGCTTCCACCAAATGTGAGATGGGTTATACCTCTAAATCTAACTTCAACTCTTATCAAATGGAAAAATTCTACCAAAAAAAAAAAGGAAAAAAAAACATCAGCAAAAGATTAGTCACAATTCATTATGTGGTGAACAGTAGAAGGCAATTGCTCCTACGACTTACTTGAAATTAATCACGCAATCAATGCATAATAAATTTAAATGTGACTGTAACTTTAATTGAAGTGATATTAAAGAATGTGTTAGTGCAACCAAGATGGGAAAACTCCCTGGGTTGACACTTGACTATACCAAATCATCTCGTTTTGACGAAAGACCGAGTCAAATATAGTGGACTTAGCCGAGTCACTTCATTTTCATAAGTTGTTTGCATCTAAATCATTGTATAAATGATTAATGCTTATTTTTAAGTAAGTATACGCGAGGTTTGGAGTCAGCAATTTAAAATTTATGACTAGAAGATGGCCATAAGGACATGCTGCTTGGCATTGAACGGCCCAAGATTCAGCAAGAACTCAAGTGTGGGGTACGGTTGAAGAAGACTCAATCAGTGATGGAGGATGCCATGAGGTGTCCCAATCCAAAGGCACCACAATGATTTGTGTCAATGCAGAAGTGAAGGAGATGGGCTCCTTTCGACAGCCAAAGAATTGGTTGATGAATGAGAGGAGGGTGCAAGAGAGAATGCCTAGGACCCTGTAGACACATGGGCAGCGCTACAAGGGTGTCAGTGGGGTCAATTGACCCCATTGAGATTTGAAAAAGTATTTAAAAAAAATTTCTTTAATGAATTGAACCTACGTGAAGATTTTGACCCCACTCAATGCCTAACTTAATATGCCATCTGACTACCAAAATAAAATAATAATAATGTGCCCAACTGTTATTTTTTAAAGAAATTTTTTTTTTTTGACATTCTGTCATTACTCTTCATTTACCCTAACTTAACCTCTAAATACAGTATTCTCCCCATATTAGGAGGAGAAAACCCTAACATTTATATTTAAGCATATAAACTCCTAGCCCCGGCCGAGTAACAAAGAAAAAAAATAAGAAGAAGAAAAGGAAGAAGAATTTCCGAATTGTTTGAGAATTTATGTTTATATTTGTTTGAGAGTTCAATGTTATCTTTGTCAAATTGTCGGAAATAGATTATTTGAGAATTTTATATTATATTTGTCGAATTATCGAAAGCATATGACAGATGTTGATAAAGGGGAAAACATATTTGTTTCAATTGTGGAAAATAAGTCTTTTGTTGACCCCACTGACTCGAAATTCATGGAGCTGCCACTGTGTAGACACCTCATCTTTTGGAACCCATGCACAATTTTCCAATACCAATAATATTGGCCCAGACAGTTTTGAATAAATTAATTAAAATCTGGAGGCCAATTCATAATCATGTATATTTTAGAAAAATTTGCATCATTGTAGGTCGCATTTTATAGACATGGATCTCCGTGGGTATCTTTTAAGTCGGATAAGTAGATCAGTCGTCCAAGCCCCTAAATGGTAGTCACCCATCTTGCAAGCCATCTCACTTTAACAAAATACTCACTACAACAGAAAAATCTTTTCCCGGTGCACATTTTCGCCGCTAAAAATGAACAAAATCGCTGCTAATTCTTTTTCCCGACGATTAGTACTTCGTCGCAAAATCGCCGCATAAAATCCTTCACTTTTGATCTTCAGCGGTGCAAACGGAAAATCGTCGCGAAAACTTTTTTTTTTCACGACGATTTTTTCTGTCGCTATTAGTGCCAACAGACGCCGCAAAAAGCGTTCGAAATTCAGTTATGAGTAGTTTTTTCTTAAATTTTCCCGGCGTTTTTAAGATTCGCTGCAAAAAGAATTTTGCAGGTAAAACACAATTACGTCGATCTCAAATCGACGCAATTGCTGGTTTCTACCGTTACTTTTTGAGTTGTAAAAAGTCATTTGCAGCGACTATTTATTGCCGGAAAAATATTTTCGCAGCGTTTTTTACCTTCGCCGCTAATTAGATATCGCAGCTAAAACTCAATTGCGTCGATCTCAAATCGACGCAAATGCTCGTTTCTGAGTTTTAAAAAATCATTTGCAGCGACTATTTATCGCCGGAAAAAGAGTTTTGCAGCGTTTTTGGACTTCGCCGCTAGTTAGATGTCGCAGCTAAAACTCAATTGCAACAATCTTAAATCGACGCAAATGCTCGTTTCTGGCTTTATTATTTTTTTGGTTTCAATAAATCAATTGCATCGACTATTTATTGCCGCAAAAAATTATTCGCAGTGTTTGTCCACTTCGCCGCTAGGTAGATTTCGCGGGTAAAACTCAATTGCGTCAATTTCAACTCGACGGAATTGCTCGTTTCTGACTATGTGACCATTGATTTTATCGCCGGAATTGATGTTTTTCCAGCGTTTCTAGAAATCGTCGCTACAGAGTCCAAAACTCAGTTGCATCGACTTGTTTTTGCCGCTAATTCCCCCTGTTTCGCCCAATTAAATCACTGTAATTGATGTTTTCAGTATGTTTTTTTCCCCCTCATGTCACATTTATTGTCACAACTGCCAATTAAACACCATATATTTAATCTCTGTTTCTATATATTAACGCACAAAAATTCATTAATCTGTTCAAACATCAATTCATCCAAACTCAGTATTTATACAATGTGGCAGTGCATTATATTCATATCAAGTACAAACCGAAGTACTATTAAATAAGCCACACATCACTATTGTGGCCAAAAAAAGATTTAAGGAGTCTATTATCACTAAAATGAAGGCAGTAAAATCTGGTGTACAACTCATGTTGCTGCTACTTAGCCCAATATTGAATGCATGGCCACATCACCCTGCTAATCAAAAGCTTTTATCTTCTGCATAACCCACTACATCCATGCTTGAGATGCCTGACATAAGAATGAAACAAAAAATGTCTACGTGAGCAGCATAACTCAAATAAGCCAACTGTGCTGCACTTATAAGGAAAAAAAAAATACAAATGTACCCAATCGAAATGTAGCACAATTGTATGAGACCCGGTCAATGCATCTATCATGGATGACTGGGTACCCTAAAGATTAAATAGATTATGAACCCAGTGACTGACTAGGGCCTTTAAACTATTTGTTTGTCCAATGTGTATGTATCAGAAGTCCTCCACTCACAAAAAACCTATGTGGCTTAGGTTATGTTCCATCCATGGAGCTATTGGATGTTAGACCTGCATAGCGTATGTAAGGGTTTAGGCTCTTGAGTCTTGATGCCAATAATATATTCATCAAATATCAAATCCTTTCGTGATTTCACAAACTAAAGAAAATTGAAGTCCCTGCATCACTTTTGTGTTTGAAGCAATTGAAAGATGCTACCTCAAGTTTTGTGTCTAAATTTGGTTCATTTAAAAATAAAAGCAGATAAGAGAGTTTTGTATGCACCTTCTTGAAAGAAACTTTTTTCCTGAAGAGAATGAACTCTGCTATAACAATTGTTGGAGTAACTGCAATCTTAGCCATTTGATAGAAACCAACACTGGAGTGCAATAACCACAAATAAAAAAGGGGAAGATACATAACTTCATATGATGGGTGCAGCAACCTTTAAGGGCACGTTTGTGTACACGCTGTGGAAAGCAGGTTTTGCAGGAAATAATTCCACCCCCCTCCTAAAAAAACCACAAGAACTTATTTTCCGAGGAATTGTGGAAGACTTAGCCCATTTTTTTCTCATTTTCTAACAGAATGTAGGCCACACCAAGCAAGGATTTTACTGTAGTGTTGGTTTTTAATTTCCACAAGCCTCACTTTTTCCAAAAGAAAACCACATGCCCTAAAAAACGACAAATACTTTCATAGAAATTGTCACCTGTTATGTTTTAAGCTGATATTAGCAAGTCCTGTTGAGAGAGACATGACAGCACCCAGGGAAAACAAAGAAGAAAATGGCGTTGTTTTGGAAGGAGGTGAGACCGGAAGCAATGATAATGCCTTGAAAATTGCAAGTAGGAACCAAGCGGTGATGTAATGAATAATTGTAAGGAAAATTGGAAAGGTAAACCCAATCCTTCCCATCACCTGCAGAGTGTAGACATAATGAAACCCATGAATACTTTGTAACTTTTTGAAATGCTAACACAACTCAAAGGTCTACTTCAGGTTGGATAAGTAGAAACAGGTCAAGAACTACAACTCCTACTAAAACTGCAGCTAGTCTGATTTATCTAACGTATAAGAGAGCAGTAACTTCTTCTTTCTTGAGTCCCCATTAAGGCTTGGGCTTGATTTGTGCCTAAAAAACGCAGGACTTGTATACAGATAGGGCTTGTACACTACAACAGAAAAATGTTTTCCCGGTGCACATTTTTGCCGCTAAAAACAGAGATTGGGAATTTGAGAAAAACAATGATCAGAGAAAGTATGAAGGTTTGCTAAAACAGAGATTGGGAATTTGAGAAAAACAGTGCAACCACTCTCAAGTAGAATGATAAGAATTACCTCTAATGAGATGTGCACTGTGAGGCAAATGAATCCAACCTCCTAACTGTGAGGCAAGTAGAATCATCCACCTAATAAGATCTTTGATCTGTATTGCTTCTTCAATACGTATAGGGATTGGCTAATGTATTTCTAAAATATATACACCATCACCATCAAGGAGTGGAAGGATTAATCTTAAACAAATCTCACAAATTCTTTCTCTTGAAAGGTGAATAACGGTTGCAAGAAAAAAGCTAGATTCCGTTCCTTAACGCAGGAAAACGGTTGGAGCACGGTTGGAGCAAAAAAGCCCCATTCTCTATCCTCCACATGCCACGTCAGCCTCCTCTATCCTTAAAGCCAAACGACTTTTTGATCCTTCTTTCCTCTCATATGAAACGTCCCTTCTAAGGGAAACACCCCTGTTAAAGAGAACAATATATATCGTCATCATTGTATAGTAGAATAAGAATGAAGCAGTTAAAGGAGAAAGAGAGAATGCACAAAATTACCTGCATCATAGTTCATACCAATATCTTATGGCTTGCTGCATTGTTTCAGACGACTATCTTCATGGGGTGCTTCATGATGCTATAGAAGAGCCACTTCCATTACAGAGAGGCCCAATGACACAAGAACAAAATCAAGACTTTGTATCTTCACTATTACTGTTGGTGCTAAGGTGTAATAAATGTGATCCAACAATAGGGTTTGGCGTGGCCTGGACCAGATCAGATCATCAGTTGATCAATCTGCATCGGTGGTAAAGCCATATTATTTGTAACAAACAATAGTGGGATGGGGGCATTAGATTTGAAGTTGTGGGAAAGAGATAGGAGAAAGGATAAGAGAAGAAAGATGATAAGAGTTGAAGGGCTACATGCAGTGGGGCATTTCTAATTTTAAGAGAGAATTTGGAAGAAGTCCTTTTGCTTTGATTTAATTTGGAATTGGTGGGTTTTTCCTTTTTCTAATTTCACAAATAGTGGGGTTAATTTAGTAGTATTTTTAATTTGTTTGCTCGAGCCTTCAAAGAATTTACAGTTTTTTTTTTTTTTTTTTTTTTTTTTTTTTTTTTTTTTTTTGTAAAGGAATTTATAGTTGGTTCGGTTTCAGTTTGCACAAATTCGGGCCATTTGCCAATGGCCATCTCTACTGGATATGTAGGGATGTTTTCTTTATTGATTTTTTTTTGCTAAATGGCAAATTGAATTAAGAAGGAGGGAAAGGCCAAAGCCCCCAAAATACAGAGGGAGAAACCAAACAAACACAGAGCAGACCAAAGAGAAAGAACACAGGGAAAGAGGAAAAAACGGAAAAAGAAAATCACAAATAAAAAAAACAGATGGAACAGGCTACTGCACAGAAAGAGCTTGCCCTATACAAGAAGAAGCACCAGCATAGGAAGAAGCAGATAAAAGCAAGGGGCAGAACAAGAGCCTAAGAAGGAGCTTTGCGTCTGAGAGAAAAAAGGACAGCCACCCTCAGACCACAAAGCACTTGGGCAAACTCCAGCTCAGCCCAGATCAGCAGGCTAAGCGCCAACAGCCACAGCTCAATGAAGCTCCAGCCAAACGCAGGACCCAACGGAGAAGCAAAACGAAGCTAGCACACCAGCTGCACAACACACCAGCAGCTACAATTCACGCCCGGCACAACGGAGACAGCACTCTTGCTGCACTACACTCCAGCAGCTGCATTACGAAGCCAGCAGATCACAAAAACACACTCCATTGTGATCTAACTAAGGGATTAGAATTCATCCGAGGTTTTGTGAGTGTACCCTCTACATTGCTCTCGATCATATCAATCTTCAAATGTGTGGACTGTTTCCACCGAAACCGATGTTATCCCATCCTCGGCAATGGTACTAATCAGAGAAGACCTTAACCCCCACCTCTCTGGCACAGCAGCATTTCAGCCGTTGTCAAGGTGGGACTGGTCCCGGTAGAAATACCGACCACATCCTTCCGAGCTCAGCCTCGCGCTGGTATCCTTGTCCGATCTCAGGCATAATTGACCTCGGTGCCTTCTCCAGTTCGGCCCCTCGGCCGAGGTGAACACTGGGCGTCCAACTCCCATTATGAGATGGGACGGGTGCTTTATAGGGAGTCCCTGACAAGTAGGGTGGCCACCGGCCATTGATAAGGGCTCATTCCTATCAACAGATCACATCCACATTTATGTGAGGGATTTGAGGGGAGATCTGATGGGATAAGTATCCTCACCTACCCCCACTAAGGGTCCCAGGTGTGATCTGATGGGACAAGTATCCTTACCTACCTCCACTATGGAATCTTCTACTCTCCTCTATATATGCCTGCATGAAGAGCCATGAACAGGTACATGCAATATACAGCCTGCACTGTTGTTCTGCTAAACACCTTCTTCTCCACTTCATCCTACTTTAGTGACTGCACTAACTCAGGCGTCGGAGTGCCTTTGGCTGACAGCAGCCTCGGGCCCTGACCGTTATTTCTTCCCTTTTTTCAGGATTCAGGCCGTCGGTGACTTCTCCGATCAGCTGAACAGGATTTTCCTAATCTCCTTCATCACCTAAACTAAGTCCGTAATAATTTAGGAACGTACAATTGGCGCCGTCTGTGGGGAACGATCTGAAAATTCCATATTTTCATTCTAACAGCCATGCCTCCTAAGGCCAAGAAGGGAAAGAGCGTCGCTGGACCGACCAGGTCCAAGCAGCCAGAGACATTCCTGCCTCTCATGCCGCCTCCACTGGTGATGAACCAGGCAGGGGCATTGGCAACAAGCCAGCAAAGAGAGGCCAGGCAAAATCCACCCAACCCTCAGTCGAGAAGAGCGGGTGGAGAACCCGGTGTTCGAAGTGTAGGATCACCCGTCACGGTGACACACTCATCGTCAAGAGATGCAGCGGCGTCTCCTCGATGCGGTCCTGTAACAGAACGGGCCCGGCCAGCGACCTCTCAGGCAGAGCTCCCTCGTCTGGAGGTTGTTTTCACCGAGCTACCTCGTAAGGACTTTCCCCCTCAGGAACAGTCCCAACGAGGTGAGGCTCCTGTGCGCCCTCATCCTCATCGGTCTCAAAACGAGGACCACATGGAAGAGGACCATGTCCACCTCGGTGATGAGGGTGACGACGACATGGCCCTAGAGGAAGATGTTAAGGTCCAAGCTGAAGCAATCAAGGCTCAGAACCTTGTCATTGAATAACAGAAGGAGCAGTTCCACCAGCTTCAGCGACAGCTTGAGGCAAAGGACGGAACCCTGCCCGAAGCCTCTCACACGCCTCCTCCACGGCAGAAGGCTCCCCAAGGTCCTGGGGGTCATCCAGACCTAAGGCATCAACTAAACGAAAGGCGTGCCCGAGCTCGCGAAGAGGGCTCGAGTAACACCCACGCCAGCGCTGACCAGCAGCGGCGCCAGAGACAAAGGCGGGATCCCGGGGCCGACACCGACACGGCTGCCTATATTGATCAGCAAATTGAGCTGGCCGTACAACAGAACCTGGAGCACGTCGGCCTTGCTCGAGGTCGGTTGGCTACCAGGCATAGCGACATCCACGGCACATCTCCATTTACTCGGGAAATCAGAGATCATCCTCTCCCTGATAAATTCAACGTCCCGCGCTTCAATCTCTATGACGGGACGTCAGACCCCGAAGCTCATCTCCGACACTTCACCCAGAAGATGTCGGTATTCAGCGGAGACGGCAACCTCGATTGCAAGGTTTTCTCTTCCAGCTTGGGTGACCTCTCGCTTCGGTGGTTTTGTGCACTCTCTGAGGGATCGATTTCGAGCTGGCGACAGCTCCGAAACTCCTTCGTCGAGAAGTTTCAAGCACACCGGGTCATCCCGAAGACTGACGCCGACCTAATCTCTATCAAGATGAGGCCGATCGAGAATATCACTCGATTCGCCAAAAGGTTCTGGACCATCTACAGCGTAATCGAAAATTCCAATGACGAGGTAGCCTTCACGGCCTTCCAACAAGCTTTGCTACCAGGCAATGAGCTTCAGAAGAAATTGGTGCGTCACCCCGCGGTTTCAGTAAAGGCACTCATGGCCCGGGTGAACCAGTACGTTGAGCAAGAAGAAGATGAGGTCCGGGCTCGGGAGAGTCATAACCTTTGGCCCCCGCTCCTAGAGGGCCAACCTTTGGATGGCCGACCTTCGGAAGGCCGACTTTCAAGGAGGGAAAAGAGGCTTGCTAAGAGGGAGGCGGACCAAAATAGAGAACCATCCAGCTCGGCAGCACGTTCTGTTCCCACCTCGGGAGGTAGCGCAAAGCCGAAGCCAAGAGGCGCCCCTCACAAAGCCGTCAACACCATCTTCAAGGAGCCCATTTACAAACTCCTTGGCAAAATCCAAGCTCAGCCCTTCTTCAAATGGCCCTAGCCTATGAAAAGTGACGTTGCCTCACGAGATCAGAGCAAGTTCTGTGCCTACCACAAAGATAGAGGACACCGAACCGAGGATTGCCATGCCTTCAATGCGCACCTTGAAAGGCTCGTGAAAGATGGGCACCTCAGAGATCATATCCAAGATGAGGGTAGAGTAAACCAAGCCCAGCAGCACCACCTCGACGACAGGGATAGCGACGGGCCTATAGGGACCATCGATGTCATTCACCTGGCCCCCGCTCCCAGAGGCAGTGATCAAGCGCGTGCCGAGGCCAGGAGGGCCCAGCATGGCAAACATGTGATGGCGGCCGAGCTCGGTCCCTCCGCAAAGAAGGCGCGTGTCGAAAGACCAAAGATTTGGTTCTCTGACAAAGACTTGGCCGGGGTTCAACTACCCCACAATGATCCTCTCCTTCTGACTATGAGGTTACAGAATTTCAACGTCAAAAGGATCCTAGTGGACCCCGGGAGCTCCTCAGAAATCCTCTATTTCGACTGCTTCAAAAGAATGGGTCTGAAGGAGGAGGATCTGCTGGAAGCTCGCACCCCTTTGGTGGGATTCAGCTCCAAAACAGTATATCCCAAAGGGAAGATCTCCCTCAAAGTCGAGGTAGGAGGGGCCCCCATGGCAGCAGACTTCCTGGTGGTAGATGCCCAATCTCCTTACAATGCCATCATGGGAAGAACCTGGCTCCATAACATGGAGGCTGTCCCCTCCACTCATCACCAAAAGCTCAAGTTCCCGTTACAGAACACAGACGGGGGCTTCGAAGTTGTCATAGTCCGCGGTGACCAGCAAATGGCCAAAGAATGTCTTATGGCCGTTGTCCCCGGAGGAGCAGAACCAAAGCGAGTCCATGTGACCGAGCTCGAAGCAGAGCTCAATGAAGTTGGCCGAACTCCCGAGCAAAAGAGCGTTGAAGAGCTTACCGAAGTCAGGATCGACCCTAACAATCCCGAAAGGTTCTTCGTGCTCGGTAGCCGTCTTATTGATGAAGAAAGAACCGAGATGCTCGACTTTCTGTTACAGAACAGGGAGGTCTTCGCTTGGACCCCATATGAAATGCCCGGCATTGACCCCGAGGTCGTAAGCCACAAGCTGAATGTGAGCCCCAAGCACAAGCCTGTAGTCCAAAAGACTCACAGGATGGGTATCCAGTAAGCAGAAGCTGTGACCGAAGAGGTCAAAAAACTGTTGGAAGCAGAGGCTATCAGAGAAGTCCACTACCCTGAGTGGTTGGCAAACACGGTGGTGGTCAGAAAAAAGAACGGAAGCTGGAGGGTCTGCATGGACTTCACCGACCTCAACAAAGCCTGTCCCAAAGACAGCTTTCCCCTCCCCAAGATAGACCAGCTAATTGATGCCACCGCCGGACATGATAGAATGAGTTTCCTCGATGCCTACCGAGGTTACCATCAGATCCCGATGAATGGGCCTGATCAAGAGAAAACCGCGTTCATAACACCCAGAGGCATTTACCTGCTACAAGGTGATGCCCTTCGGGTTAAAAAAATGCTGGTGCCACTTACCAAAGGCTGGTAACCAAAATGTTTCAGGCCCAGCTCGGGAAAACGGTCGAGGTCTACATTGATGACATGATCGTTAAGTCTAAATGGTCGCAGGACCACTTGACTGACTTACATCAGACCTTCGCCGTCCTCAAGCAATACAAGCTCAAACTGAACGCCTCCAAATGTGCATTTGGCGTCGGCTCGGGCAAATTCCTTGGCAGCTTGGTCACCAGACGAGGAATCGAGGCCAATCCCGATCAAATATCGGCGATAAGGGCCCTACAAAGTCCAACCTCGACAAAGCAAGTCCAGAGACTTACGGGAATGGCAGCAGCGCTGAACCGCTTCGTTAGCCGAGCTTCAGACAAATGCCGTCCCTTCTTCCAACTCCTAAGAAAGAGCTCGGGGTTCCAATGGACGCCTGAGTGTGAAAAAAACCTCCAAGAGCTCAAAAGATACCTCTCTTCGCCTCCCTTGCTTTCCACTCCGGCACAGGGTGAGGTCCTTTACTTATATCTAGCGGTTTCGGATCATGCAGTAAGCTCGGTACTCATAAGAGAAGATGACGGGCAGCAGAAGTCCATTTATTACACAAGCAAAATTCTGCTGGATGCCGAGACGAGATATCTTCCATTGGAGAAGCTCGCATTTGCACTAATCAGTGCCTCTCGCAAGCTCTCCCACTACTTCCAGACGTATTCCATAGTGGTTGTGACAGAACACCCACTCAAGTCTCTCTTCAGAAAAGCAGACTTCTCTGGGAGAGTGTCCAAATAGGCTATTGAACTAGGACAATATGATATCCAATATCAACGTAGAACAGCTATTAAAGCCCAGGTACTGGCAGACTTTATTGTGGAATTCACTTCTCCTAGTTCGGCACCAAGTCTCCTCGAAACCGAACTGGGGGGCAATGAGGTGGAGACGACCACCGAGACCAAAACAGAGCAGGAGCGGTCCTGGACAAAATTCCTCGACTCGTCTTGGAAGGTTTTCGTCGATGGGTCCTCAACCTCCAGAAGGGCTGGCGTTGGCATCGTCTTCCAGTCTCCAGAGGGCCTCGTCACTGAACAAGCCTTGACCCTTGACTTCAAAGCATCTAACAACGAGACTGAATATGAAGCACTAATAGCAGGGCTGAGCAGTGCAAAAATTCTGGGGGCACGACAACTGGTGGTCTTCAATGATTCACAGCTGGTGACAAACCAACTAAATGGAGACTACCAGACCCGTGACGACAGGATGGCAGCCTACTTAGCCCACACCAAGCAACTTCTATCTCAGTTCCAAAGGGTTGAAGTCAGGCAGGTCGGCAGAGATTCCAATTCTCACGCCGACGGACTTGCAAACCTGGCCTCTGCTGTCGAGGCAGAAAGAAAAAGGACTGTCGAAGTAGAAGCACTGGATAGACCGAGTATAGAGCTCCACCCACCTCAGCAGCAGCAAATCATGTGTACCAACCTCGGTCCTAGCTGGATGGACGAGTTGATTTCCTACCTCAAAGACGACCAGCTTCCCGAAGACAAGAACCAAGCCCATAAGACCGGGCTGAAAGCAGCTCGGTTCTGGCTCTCTCCAGATGGCAAGCTTTACAAAAAGTCCTACAATGGCCCTTACCTCCAGTGTGTTCACCCAAGCAAAGTCAACGATTTCCTTTATGAAATCCATGAAGGAATCTGCGGCAGCCACATCGGAGGTCGGTCATTAGCTTACCGAGCTATCAGCCAAGGTTACTGGTGGCCGTACATGCAGAAGGACGCCCAGATCTATGTAAGAAAATGTGAGAAGTGTCAGAAATTCTCTCACTCTCTCCATCAGCCAGCTCATGACCTAAGTCCTCTTTCCAGTCCCTGGCCTTTCGCCCAATGGGGACTAGACCTAGTGGGACCTCTCCACCGAGCTCCAGGAAATAAGAGATGGTTGATCGTAGCAACTGACTACTTCACCAAGTGGATAGAAGCTGAAGCGCTTTCCTCCATCACCGAAAAGGACACCAAAAACTTCGTATGGAGGAACATCGTGACAAGATTTGGAGTGCCTCGAGCCTTGGTCTCGGACAACGGGACTCAGTTCGACTCTAACTCCTTCAAGAGCTTCTGTCAAGATCTTGGGATCAGGAACTACTACTCCACTCCAGCTTACCCCCAGAGCAATGGACAGGCTGAAATCTCTAATAAGGTGGTGCTTGATGGACTCAAGAAGAGACTAGACCGAGCCAAAGGGAGATGGGTAGGAGAGCTTCCGAGTGTCCTTTGGGCATACAGGACTTCCCCGAGGCGCTCGACCTCGGCCACTCCCTTCTCCCTAGCCTATGGGATGGAAGCTGTAATTCCACTTGAGGTCGGTCTCCCGACCCTCAGGTCGGAACTGTTCGACCAAGGCCAAAATGATGTGACCCTCGCCACAGAGCTCGACTTAGCTGAGGAACGAAGGGATGCCGCAGCCATCCGTCTCGCTTCCTACCAGCAACAGTTGGCTAGAGGGTACAATCAAAGGGTCAAAGAGCGGAAATTCTCCCCTGGAGAATTGGCCTTGAAAAAGACTCTTCCAGCAGACAGAAGTCCTAGCGAAGGAAAGTTTGCACCGAACTGGCGCGGGCCATTCAAGGTAACTTCGATTGCTGGGCAGTCCGCATATAGACTTGAGGACATGGAGGGTAAAGAGCTACCACGCCCGTGGAATGCCACCCACCTCAAGAAATTTTATTTTTGAGATGTAATCTGATTTCGGAAGGTAATAAACTGGTTCTTTTTATATAATATGTTTTTACTTTCCAAATTATCTCCTATTCTCAAAGAAGATGGCCGAGTTATGGGACTCGACATATACATACAGCTCGGTCACAGAATCAGCTTGAATGCTTTGTTCGGTTACCAGGATCAACTACTCCGGCGCGGCCAATGGACCAGTCAAGTTCTGATTATAAAGCCGGACTCAGCTTTGGTCATAAGACCGAGCACCTTTAGTTTTACCGAGGTCAATGCTTGTTATGATTGCAGGATCAATACGGCACCTCGGGTTACAAAAAATACATTAAGCACGGCCACGGGCCGAGCTCATTTACTTTGTTTTATTTCCTGCTTTATTCTGGTTGTCGAGCCAAACACATAAAGAGAGGAAGAAAAAGCAAGAAACATTCACCACAGATGTTCGAAATTGGAAGCAAAGCCAATTTTATTCTAAATTGAAGAATGATTACAAACTCTTCCAAAAACAAAGATTTAAACCTTCCCCCCCAGTGCAGAAAATCAAAAAGGAAAATACATCATCTTTTTCAAGCTACGACCCCCTCGGTGCCACCAACAGCAGCGTCCCCCTCGACTTCGGCAATCACTTCTTGTCCGGCGTCGACATTAATTCCAGGGGCAGTGTCTTCGCCTTCCCCGACAGGGACCTCAGGAGCTTGGCTCGGTGTGGGCCGAGGAGGAGGAAACTGGGGGATCTCTGTATACACAGGGCTGTCCTCGGGGACCCCTGCTGCTTTCAACGAGCTCGTCCACCCTAGCCTCCAGGCTCTCAGGCTGACCTTCTTGACTTCGGTGATATAATGTTCGGTGGCTTCTGCCACCCCTTCGTCGAAAGCCTTCTCGACTTCAGTCCGCAGCTTTTCAGCGTCGGCGCGAAGTCCGGCCTCTACCTCCTCCCACTTCCTTTCAAGCTCGGTCGTTGTCTTGGCTTGGTTTTCCAATTCTGCTCTGGCCTTATCAAGCTCGTTTTTAAGGCCCGTGGCGTACGTTTCCTGCTCGGCCACCTTCCTTTTTATTTCCCAGAGCTCCGCCTCAAGTCCCGTTCCCCTCTTCTCCGCCCTCTCTGCCCGAGCAGCGCTCTGGTGGGCTTTCTCCGCCAATACCAGACCCCTTTGCAGGATCTGTGAAAACAAGTGTCACAAGGGGGTCAATAGTGGAAGTACAGAAGTCAAAGGAGAAACGCAAGCTCGGAAGAAGGAATTACCTTGAGGGCGTCGCCCATCTGGGCCACATCCAGCTCCACCTCGCTCAGCTTCCAGTGTTCTGCCATGTCTCCAGGCAGAGCGCAGGCATGCACGAGGGCACTGACAACGGAAGTGCCGTCAGTCAACCGGGCGTCCGATGACAATGACTGGCCATCCTCCAGCAGAAAACTAGGTTTCCAGAGCGGAGGGCCGAGCAGCGGAGAGTGCCGAGGGACGGGGTTAGGCTCGTCCTCGATTGGATCTATAATCCTAGGCCTTTTTCCCAACCGAACTGAGTCCCGATGGGATTTGGTGGGACGCTCAGTCGTTGTGGAAGGCTGCAGAGGAGACTGATTCGGGGGAGAGACGACTGTGTCTTCCAAATTCGGAGGGAGAGCGGGTCCCGAGGGGGTGGGCGAGTCTCCGAAGATGACATCCTCGAGGCTTACGATTGCCGCACGGCGTCGCCCCATCCCAACCTCTTCGTCTAATCCGGAAGACTGGAGGTCCACAAGCTCCTCTTGCCGAGCCTCCTCGGATTCGCCCTCTGACTCGCGCTCCTCTTCGGATTCGGTCTCTGCAGCGGCCTCAGCCCGTGAAGGCCCGGCTTCGGCAGAAGCTCGAGAGGGTATGATCTCGGGGGGCACTCGTGCAGACCCTTCAGCAAGGGTTGTTTGCTCTTCGGCTTCGGCAAGAGTTAAAATCTGCGCCCCCCCTAAGGTTCTCGTGCCGTCTTCTTATAAAGGATCGGTACACGGGCTCGTACCCGAGAAGGGCTAAAGCTGATCGCGTCCGGTGACCCTTGTAATTGTAGATTCTTTTTAGCCAGGCGACGTTTCGCCGCCACCTGGAGTTCTTCTTCTGTTGTTTTCTCTCCTTATGACCTGCACGCCAAGAAATTGAGCGTCAGTTCGGCAAAACAGAAGTACATCAAAAAGACTAGAAATTAAGATATTTACTCGGTGGCACTCCGAGGCGACGGGGTATGTGATCCACCCTGGGCTCTCCAAGGGCATACTCCCAGCTCCCGGTGACGTAAAGGCAGTCATCCCCAGCGTATTTCGTGTTGTCCTCAAGCTCGTTGATTATTGGATTCCCCTTCGACTGAACTCGGAGGTAATATGCATCGTCCTTTAGAGATCGACAGAGGTCGTAGACATCCTCAATATCCTCGACGCCAAGGTCGGTTCCCAATATCCTATTAAGTTCGGCTATACCCATGATTATCTTGAAACCATTGGGCATTAGTTGGCAGGGGGTAAGGTTCCACCTCCTGAGACAGGCCCTCAAGAGAGGATGGACTGGGAATCTCACCCCGCCTTCGATTATGACCACTAGTGGGAAGGGCATCCACCCCTTTACAAGAACCCGAGGTCGGATTCGGTCACCAGGCTCATCCGCCCTAATCTGGACATTCTCTGGTATCTGATATTTTCTCCTAAGCTCTGTTAGGGCAAGCTCTGTGTCTATCCAGTGTCTATAAACCCCCATCTTCCCCAACATAAACCGGAATACAGGTGACGCAACGGAGAAGAAGGACAGAGAACACAAACCCCCCAAAAAGAAAAAGACCCTAGAGAAGGAAAAATGGCAAAAGGGCAGAGAGGAACTCACTAGGACACAAGGCCGGAAGGAATGTAGAGACAACGGAAACCCGAGCTTCAAAAGGCAACGAATGGACCTCTCGGACGACGAGGCTTCAGGTAGATCTCAGGCAGAAGCTCCAAAACGCAGTGACAGCAAAAGTAGTCCTCTTTCAAGGACGAGAGCTCTTATACAAAGATGAAAAATCTGTTCGTATCCCGAAAGGCGCGCGCGCAGACACTGCCTCGAGCACGCCACCCGTCTCCTCGATAAGACGTCACGGCCATCAGGGACGTGACACGTGGCAGCACCGCGTCGCCTTCATGATGATATGGATGGGTTATTAAACCGCCTCCAGACAGCCAGGCGCTATTAAATGCGCCTCGGAAAACAAAACGACACCCCACGCTTTTTTATAAGCTACGGGATCGGTTTCGGGAAAATACCCGTCCTATCACTCCTAACCCCGCGGTGTTGTCCAGGCCCCCGAGGTCAGGAGCAGGGGGCAATTGTGTGGACTGTTTCCACCGAAACCGATGTTATCCCATCATCGGCAATGGTACTAATCAGAGAAGACCTTAACCCCCACCTCTCTGGCATAGCAGCATTTCAGCCGTTGTCAAGGTGGGACTGGTCCTGGTAGAAATACCGACCACATCCTTCTGAGCTCAGCTTCGCGCTGGTATCCTTGTCCGATCTCAGGCATAATTGACCTCGGTGCCTTCTCCAGTTCGG